>OX940976.1:50026638-50626638 GCA_954871275.1 Leptopterna dolabrata | reverse complement strand
CTTCCCTTTCAAAATTACAGGCAGTCACAGCTTGGTGTTGCCGTTTTCGGAATAACTCGGATAAAACTAAACCACATCTCTCAGGTCCTTTGTCCGCAGTTGAATTAAATGCCGCTATGGCTATCTTAGTCAGGCGGGCGCAAAAATCCCAGTTAGGCCCTGAATTAATTGACGCAGCCCTTGATCGCCCAAAATTGAAGCTTACCAAAGTGCTGGGGCTTTTTATAGATGTTGACGGAACTCTCCGTGTTGGTGGAAGACTCCGCCACTCCAATTTACCAATTTCCGCACGTCACCCCGCTCTGTTGCCCCAGAAACATCCTCTTACCGATCTGATTATTGATCGGGCGCATGAGGATTGTCTCCATGTAGGCCCAAAAGCCACCTATGCTTACCTATTATCCCGGTTTTGGATTGTCAACGGTAGACAGGTGGTCCAGAAAAAATTGGCCCGTTGTCCCAGGTGTTTTTCAATTTCCCCGAAGCCCTTTAAGCCCGAAATTGGCCAGCTCCCCGTTGACAGAGTCTCCCTAATACACCCATTTAACCAAGTAGGGATTGATTATGCTGGGCCCATTAAAATTTCTATTACCGGTACACGCGGATCCCGTTGCATAGACGCCTATATCTGCGTTTTCGTTTGTCTGAGCACAAAAGCGGTTCACCTTGAGGCAATTCTCGATCTCAGCACGGATGGATTCCTGTCGTGTTATGACCGTTTTGTTAGCCGCAGGGGTTATCCTGCTGTGGTCTGGAGTGACAATGGCAGGAATTTCTTGGGTGCCAGCAACTACCTCCGCAAATTGAAAGCTGTAGTTGGGGATCCCCAACATAAAAATTCCGTTTCCCAGTACACAGCCCGACACGGTACAATTTGGAAGTTTATTCCCCCGTTATCTCCCAATTTTGGAGGGTTGTGGGAGGCGGCAGTTAAGTCAGCCAAGAGGCTACTTAAATTACAGTTACTCAACCAGTTGCCGTCGCTTATAACCTTCCAGACCATTCTCTGTAAAATTGAGGCAGTTTTAAATTCACGCCCGTTAACTGCCCTGTCTTCGTCCCCGCTTGACTTAGATGTACTTACCCCGTCACATTTTTTAATTCATCGCCCGATTACCGGTCCTCCCCTTGCTCCGGATCCCACCCCTGCGTCATTTTCACCCAAATGGAAATTGGTGCAGGCGGTGACTAACAATTTTTGGAAGCGTTGGAGCTCCGAGTACCTCCTTGGGCTCCAGCGTTCCGAACAATGGAATACACCGCAGAGGCGGGCGGCGGTGGGCGATGTAGTCTTATTGATGGACGAAAACCTCCCGCCTCTCCAGTGGGCGCTCGGTCGCATCACCGCGCTGTTCCCCGGTATCGATGGTTTCCCTAGAGTGGCGGACGTGGCCACATCCAGTGGTCTGAAGCGCCGTGCAGTTACCAAATTATGCCCATTACCATCCCAATGATGTCGCTTCAAATCCATTTTTTTTCTTCTCATGTTGCCCGTTGTCTTGCCCCAGTATGTTTATCAGTTTCTTTGCCCAGTATAGTTTGAACTTCCCTCTGTCCTCCCGTTTTTCAATGTACAGCCCCGATTTTTTTTTTTGTTTTTTTTTTCTTTTCTCTCTCCTTCTTGCCCGGGGCCCTCCTTTTGGGGGGGGACTATGTTCGGCCCTGTCAACGAGCCTTTAGCTCGTTGACAGCACCTCAGTACCGTTAGACATCACACACACACAACAACAAACACACCCAATATAAACACGCAGTATTACCGGAAAACATCATGAGAAAAAGGGCAATATTATAAGTAAGACTACGAACAGTTAGTTCCCAGTACGGCCACCCTGCGCGTGGCCATTGCGCATATCTTGTAAGGGACTACCGCCTGAGGTAGCCTCCCCACCCAGTTAGTCAGTTCCTCTTCTAACCTTGTACAAGCAATTAGCTCTCTCCCCGCTCTGTATATCTTTCATTATAATATTCTACCAGTTCACCAGTTTCAATCTCTTTTTTATTAAAATACCTTCCCCGGTCAAACACTTAGGGATTGTTGAAGGGAATAATAGACTTGGCTGTGTGTCTGTTGTGATGAGCGGAGGAGGTAAATGGCCGAGGAGGTGATGGTGAAGGGCAAAGTGCCGTGAACTTCCAAACTCTTCGATCATTTTATGACTACTGCACATCAGCGAACTCGAAATTTTGATCGGACTTTGGAATACCTCGGATTTTGCGTAGAGGCGCCGGCTTTTGTTTCTCAACGGGAAGTTTCTTCTATCCAGTTCCCAACCTCATCCGCCATTCCACTGAACGGCTCCATTTTCTAAGTGGTTACCTACTTGATTTAGTGCTTTCCTGGGGGGGGGGGGGGGGAGTGAGAGAGATAGAGGAGGAGAGCACGTGGGTAGGTATTGACCACGGGAAACAGTGATATATGCAGAAGGGGAATCTATACAGGTAAATAATAAACTGTTGTGTAACAATATACAGGGTTTTTAAATTGATCACGAACTGAAGAATTTTATGAGACTATCCGCAGCATTGTACGTCCAGCCGTTCGTTTGCACCCAAAAGCTTCGTCAACATGAACGTGAATGAAAAGTTATAAATCCGGCCCAGTTATACCATCGCTAGGGAACATCTGATTATAATCACGGATGGCTGTATGAAATCGAGTTGGTTGTTCTGTGATATTATTTCACTTGAATAATGATGGCTCTTTCAGATTTTGATGATAGGTTCTTTTGTTACTTGAACAAACGTTCTGGTTCATGAATAACAATAAATAATAATTGAATTATTGAATCCCCCGCATTTTTATGAAACTGTAATTCCGGGGCCGGCTCCAGTACTCGATTTAGGGGTTTCCTAGGAGGAGCAGGAGGGTAGGTATTGACCTCAGAAATCAGTGATCTACTCAGAAGGGGCATCTATACAGGTAAATAATAAACCATTGTGCAATAATTTGCAGCGCTTTTTCTTCCCTCTATGACGCTCTCCACTCGCAGGTCATTGTAGAGTTCATCATTTCTGATGACCAGGGTGAGCACTTTTTTTCCTGAGCACTTTATTTTGAAAAGTTTGAAATATTTGTATTTGTTTTGGCTGTGCAGCCCCATTGCTGAATGACATAGGTCCAAATAGGCATCGGTACTGTCTTATACTCTTATTCAACAGTACTGTATAGTGGTAGTTGGGTAGGGTGTAACGGCCCACCAGCCAATATAACTTTCTATATTGATTGACAGCTCTTGACTTGCTTTTTCACTCTTTGCATTCAGAGTCATGCCAAGATATTTCGCAGAGTTAGCATATGAAATGATATGCTCAACTGCAAAGGATACATGTTCCGTCTGTGGTTGGGACGTCGTATGTGTACGTTAGATAAAGGAGGTCTAGTTGGTCTGCTGTCCTCAGCGGTTCCAGCATTATATGAGTATAGAAACGTGCTTCTTCCCAATTCGTAAATTTATTGACAAGTCAGGGAGCTTGTTCTTTTTTATGGCACTTTCACTTGTAGTTGGGATAATGGCCGAGTGATTTCCTGATAGGCAATAACTTTCATTTACTTGTGCAAAGTTACTAGAAATGCCCTTAAGGATGAAAAAGTCGATTATATCAGTTTGTTGGCATTTTTGTGGACCAGTATGTTGGTTTACCAGAAGACATAAATTCTTACTTGTACTCTTGCTCAGCCAAGAAAAGCTGGCGACCTTTTGTTGTTGTGAGCATCGATCCCCAGAAGGTACGTGTTTCGCATTGAAGTCGCCCCCAACTATGAAACTGGATCCTAGCTGGATGAAAAGGTCCTTGTAATCATCTTTTTTCCAATTATGTTTCGGCGGGCAGTAGATAGATGAAAATTACAATCTTTACTTTTAAGTTGAATTTTAACAGTGGTAGGTAACTTTCATAGTTTCTTCTTCTATTTTGTGGTTAACACTATATGTTTGGTCGAGCTTTTTACTATCACTGCTGAGCCGCCTCTTGCTGTATTGGCGGGGTGTAAGGCACGGTAAAGGGAGTATCGCTTGATACGCAAGAAGTCTGCTTTGTGAAGGGGGTTTCTGATGTTAGACATATATATCGATTTTGTCTATATAGAGGAATGTTCAGGTTCAGGGACATGATTCATGAGACCATTAGCATTCGAGGATGCGATACATTTCTTCTGGCATTTCCATTCGCGCCAGTAGAGGGAATATACACCTTCTGGCGCAGGGGCCACCCTGCAAGACCTGTGATACTAATCCGCACGACACCAGTCATGCGTCGCTATTGTTTCAGGGGGAAACAGTAACTTTCACGCTTTCGGGATTCGAACCCTGGACCTTCGCATGGAAGGCGAACGCATTAGCCATTAGGCTATTGACAGCCAGTTTTGCGTTTAATATTGGTAGTTCGAGATGGTGATGTAGGATGAATGGATGTATAATACTGACGACATTTTTTTTTTTTTTTTTTTTTTTTTTCACATACCTATTTGGTAGAGTATTGAAAAGGGTGTGAAAATGCGTGATTTTGGTTGAACTATTGAAGCGTAGGTATTGGATTTGGCGGATCTGGGATTTGAATCTCGATATTATAATGATCAACAACCTACTAGGTACCTACCCGACCAATGTGAGCGATGGTCAAAAGGAGGCTTATAGGGATAATGACATTGTGGTTATTGTAAAGAGATAATAGGAATAGCAAATGTGCGTATGTAGCGTTGTTCCCAGAAAGGATAGGCTGTAAAAAGTTGTGTGAATTCGATCCTGTAGGAATGTCATAATAATTAAAACGAATGGTACCCAGCCTATTAGGGTCAGAGTGAGGCGGAAGGTGATAGCGACAACCGCGAACGTGCGGTTACATAGACCACAGAAAACAGTGATCCACGCAGAAGGGCCATCTATACAGGTAAATAATAAACCGTTGTGTAATAATTTGCAGCTTTTTTTGCATTTTCGGATTCTGCATACCTTGAAACGTAACCCATCAAATTTCGATGGGGGGGGGGTAATTTTTTTTTTTTTTTTTTTTTTTTAATGCTCGATTCCGAAGGTTCATTATTGCAATAGTAAACCAAAAATTAAAACAATACCTGACAGTGTAAGTCTAAGTTTGTGGATTTTTTCCGTTCTTCCTCGTCAATTTTCTGTTGGAGGAGTTAGCTACCTAGATATTTCAGGTGAATTTCGTCACACAAAATGATGAAACTTGGTTTTTGACCTCAAAACATGGTTATTAATTCTGGGGTTGAAAATATCAATCGGTATGCATCTGCTAGGAAATTCAACGTTCTTTCTAATAAAATTCTCAAATTTACGTCAATTTTTGGCTATTGCAGTGACGCTATTGAAAGCATGAATAAAACCTCGAAAGTGGATCCCAAAAACATGTCTTTTGGTTTATTATTTTCAATAATGAACCTTAGGAATCATCGATGATAAAAAGTTTAACCCCCCACCCACCCAAAATTTGATGGTTCCTTTTCAAGGTAAGCACAATCCAAAACTTGAATTAAAACGTTGCAAATTATTGCACAACGGTTTAGATAAAAATAACTTGTTAAATAGGTTCTTAACTCATTTAAAATAACGAAACTATAGGTATTATATTCCCGAAAAACAAACAGTAGGTACATAGGTACTAACGAAAATTTTACGAGTGATTTCCGAATGTTTTTACGCTGAACCAAATAATATATGTCACCGTTTTATGCGTTAAAAAAGGAAATCATCAAAAAGAATGTTCAAAATTTTCCCTTCAAAACTTATAATGGTGAATTTCATTTTCAACGTAGTAACTCAAAGCAGATCGCGAGGGTACGTGCTTGGAGGAGCGTAGGTACTCCACCGTCATCAAGCTCGACTGAGGAAACTGGATCCTCCTACAGCACAATGTTTCAAGACAGAATGAGAATGTTTCCAGCACCACATAAAAATTATTGTCAATTTATTTCAATAAGATGAATGTTTAGAATTACCTATGTATTTGAAAAATATAGGTAGGTAATAAACTCAGGGTGGGTATAAACAGACACTGATTTGTTCAGGAATTTCTGGACGATGAACGTTGGTCAAAATGCTTATTTTTAAAATTACAATTTTGTCCTCCAACATCAACATATCCACTAGGTAACTACCGGTTTTACAGATGACTGAAAAAATTTGGTTCCGTTTCTGTCTCTGTTCGCAAATTTTATAACGCGCAAAAGAAATACTCAGGTATTATGCGGATTATTCCAAGCCTAACCAGCACAAACTGTGTAAACTTGTTCAAAATCGGATGACGATTGTGGCGGTTATGACTGTGTATGACAAGGATTTGTGGACAGACCGGCTCGAAACAGAACTTGTTCCAAAAACTCCGATGCGCAAAATGCGAGAGGAAATTTTGAATTCGGAGGACAAACATTATCTTTTATCTGAAAGTGGACACAAGGCTTCCGGAAAACCCGTCGATTCGGAATCAAATTTTTACAAGTTGTGAATTTGCCTCAAAAATATAATATGTGCCTCCGGTATATCTATGCATAATTAATAATTATGTACCTACTAACGTAGTGAACATACTTAGCATGTTTATCCTGAATATATATCCTGAATTCAGAATACTGTAAACTTGACAGTATATTGAAAGGTTCACCAATTCATTCAGTATTCCTAAATCTACGAAGAACACTGGGTATATAACGGCAAACGCGGATTTTCTAGCATAACTACGTCACCATCTGCTCTAGTAAGGCTCCAATCAACAAACATAGTATAGGTACCAGAAATATAATTTTTGAGGTAAATAGGTTTTACGAATTATAGTTATCCTCCGAATCCCAAGCCCTAAAACCCAAATTAGCTGTTGCTAGCGGACCAAAACCTCAACAGCAAATCTTACGCTTAAAGGTACCTTTCATTTCTAAACATAGGTAGGAACCTACATTGAAGCCTATAGGTACCTATAATAGCGGGCTACATACACACAGACGGGCGGATACACCAAAAATGAATGCAAATCGAGTCGACCGAGTAGACAATGTTCGGCAATTATACATAGTTGTTCATTATAATATAGAAACTTGAAAAAAATTTAGGTAGGTACGTACCTACATAGAAATATTTTGAACTTATTATAATCATTTCCAATGATTCAAAGACCCAAAACAGGAATAGGTACGTAGGTAAGTAAGGTATAGGTTGTAATAGAATGAACGTGACAACGGCCAATCTTCTGTCAACAAGGTAGCTCCACCTCAGAGGCCGCGCGAGGCTACCGGCATCTAGCAGCAGATGCGTGAAGCCACAATCATGGGCTGCCCCTTCCCATGACAAGAAATTTCCCAGCAGTTGGTATTTCCGACTTTTCCGTGGCAATAATCAGTCGATTTTGGTGCTTCTTGTGGCATCCTTTCTATTTTTATACTTTTCATGGCTATGCACTATGGGCATCCGAAACTTAAATTTCGATATTGCACCTAAATTTGCAAATTTTCAAAATTTGATATTTCAAGAGTTCATTGCCCGAGAGAATGGGCAAATTAGAAGAATGCCGCAAGAATCATCAAAATCGATCGATTATTGCCAGAGAAAAGTTGGAAAAACCGTTTTATACAAGGCCCTGCACCACACAGATGACACCACACAGATATGTGAACTAGAAAAACGCTTTATTTCGGACCATCGAAAAATAATACCTCATTCCCTATAACAGATGACATCTTACAATACGAGTAAGCTGTAAATCAGACGAGAGAATAGTTGCCGTACATCACGCTCAGTGAGGTTATTATAATTATAATTACTGGGAGACGCAAGAATGGGGGGATGTACATAGTATAGCTTGGAGGCAATGTGACAGGTCTGCTTGTTCGCTCGTGATTGAGCAGGTTTGAGCCCGTAACCTTTGTCCGGGCCTCCCTTCACCACCCCATTTGCTCCACTGGGGCGTCAGGTGACGAAGGCTCTGCCTCCAGCAGCAATCGGAAACAATAGGCTCGCCATCGCACAATACCCCGTCCTACAATAACAGTTGTGGCCATGAATCACCACTTGCTAGCATGTCTAACTAAATAATATCCCTCGAGCTTTGCCGCACGAATCAACTGCCTCGCAGCGCCTCGAGATATCACAGTTGGTTACCTACAATGCGCGTGAACCTCAGAATACAACTTCGGGGGCATTCAGGATAACCTACCAGAAGGAACTGAAGGATGGTGGGGAGGGGTATTCTGATGGAAGCCTTCCTTCGATAAAATCACATTCTATGAAGTATCGTTAGAAAATGAACTTCTTCGAAGATTACCTATTATGTGGGAAGGGTAGGTAAAGGGTGGTAAGGTATACTCTTATAATTGCGACGGAATCATAGTGACGTGTAGTACTCAGGCACCCATATTAGTATTGTTACATATACCTGCTTACAGACTTTTTCCATTACATTGACATTCTTATTTCAGGATTAGACGTATTTAATTTTTTTTATTTTTTTATGTACCTACCTATGCAACTTCTCCGATCTCAAATGAATCTTCGACGTTTAAATTGAAATGGAACGAATTTATTTGAAAATGTAATTCTATATTATTTAATTTCTTAGACATGTTTACCTGGTTGGGTAACTTACATAAATCTCATTCAAACATACTCGACTTCTGCTAGAACCAGCATGCTGACACCAAAGAAACCCTTGACTTGTCCACTCAATTTCTCTTAATCTTTTTTTCCTGCACAGCTGTGACGAGCTATCACTCATTTATTAGCGCTTTGACCTTCTTCAGATTGAGAATCGCTCTCCAATATTTGCTGCTATCAGGAAAATCCCTTACCCCTGTTCAATAATTGATGATCTGATGACACACGCCCGAGAAGTTCAGCCGTTATCCTTTTCAAACCCTTTAGCCTTCCATTTATGTTGGCTAATCTAAGAAAAAAAATCTTCAAGTAACTCTATCTATAGACCTTAATTCATTTCCGGATGAAACAGCCATCGTTCTCTGAAAGACAAGGTTCAGGTGAGAGTAATGAAGAAGAGTGTTGGGCAACTAACAGTCGCTAAGGCAGTCACGTCTTGAACTGTGGGATCGTCCAATCGAAAGTTAGTTTCGGCGTTGGTAAAGTTAGTTTCACCGAACCAGCTGTTCCGCACAACCTACCACACGCAAACATTTTCTTTTGAATGGTCTCCAAATGTGATTTCCCGAAATTCTCTTTTCGTGCTCGTTTGAAAAGGATTTTTTTTTTTTTTTTTGAACTCTCGATCGATTGTTTTTTCTGGCAAACTTCTTCCAGCAGCTGGTGCTACGGAGATGAAAACCTGGGCCATACATTAAGGGTAAGTGTCATGGGTTTAGTCCAGAACCGCCATAACATCGCACTTCAAAATGGGCCAATCCAATATTAGGTTTATCTGTTGAACGGGTAAAGCGATTTTCAATCTCTGTTCCGTCGTTATAATCAACCTACCCATAAAAATTTTACCCATAAAAAAAGCAAAACTTCGTGCTCTAAAAATGTTTGATCCTGCGCAATAGCTTAATTTTCTTCGAAATTGCGCTAATGACACTTCGTTGAGAAGGCGTCTAATTTGGTTGAGATAGACGAAAATATTCAGAAAAAAGCAGTTTTGAACAAAATTATGAAATCCACAAAATCTGATGTTTGACCTAATTTTGGCTTATTATTTTCAATAATGAACCTTTGGAATCAAGCATGGAAAAAAATCAACCCCCCCCCCCCCTCCACACACCCCTCAAAATTTGACGGTAAGACATGTAGAATCCGAAAATGCAAAAAACAAATTTCTGTATGTCCGTACTAAGCACATGTCTTAGTTACCATGAGCCAAAATTATTGACATTTGGTTTGTAGGTTCCGCTTGGGGTCTAGTTGGTCCTCAAAGCTCGGCGTTACTGTCAGTCATCTCTAAGGGGTGAAAAACAGGAGTTGACTTTTTCAGAACGCCGTACCTCGAAAACTTTTGATAGAAGGGTATGGTTTTTTTACTTTATTAAATTGATCTTGAAGTAAAGAATTTGTTTAGACCACCCGGAGCATTGTACGATCAGCCGTTCGTTTGCACCGAAAAGGTTCGTCAGCACGATCGTGAATCAAACGGTAGAAATTCGGCCCAGATATAATTTACTAGGGAGCACCTGATTATAATCACGGATGGCTGTATGAAGTCGAGTTGGTTGTTCTGTGATATTATTTCATTTGAAAAATGATGGATCTTTTGGAATTGGTTGATAGGTACTTTTGAAACTTGAATAAACGTTTGAAGTATTATTGGGTAAATTATTACACAACGATTTATTATACTACCTGCGTAGAAGGGACAACTGTACAGGTAAATAATAAACCTTTGTGTAATGATTTGCAGAGTTTTTCACTCATGATTTGGCACCACAAGATAGGAATTTTTTTTATAACCCCCTAATAGTCTGGTATGAGATGTTGAACCATGAGAGGAAAGCTCATTTTATGAAGTCGAGCAATTTTTAGTAATCAAGATGGTTAAAAATCACCAAAATTGCAAAATCTGACCCAAAACCTATAATTTTGTAGTGACTGGTCATATCAATGTGGTATTTTATGAAGGTGAGTGATTTCGAACACGGTAGGGGATGTTAGGTGGGGGGGGGGGGGGAGAGAAATTAATATACAAGTTAATAACAAATTAATATATGAGTAGAAGTTGAAAAAACTGCAAAACTTCGCTCAAACAGCCACGCTGCTTGACGAACGTTTTTATAATACGAACGTTTTTATATAACGATATTATTTCAGCTCAGTTCTCCAGTGTCTCGCTTTTTCAAGTCGACGTCAAACACACCGCCGACCATATCCAGTTGAGGCAGTGATGATAGCGTAATGAGGCTTACTATCCCTATGTGTGGGAGAACCAAGTAGCAGGTATAACAGTCACGGAGAGCCCTTTATTGTTTTTTATTACTTTTATTACCATTCGGCACGTGGACGACTGGTGTTTGGATTAGGATGCGCCGCTAGCAAAATTTGTATCGGAATTTCCCCAAGTGTGAGTTTTGCCCATGTAAGTTCGCCTTCCCTTTGAACAGCCTGATTGAGTGCCGGCCAGCGTATTGCCAATACTGTTGAAAATACACTGCCAAGGTGATGGCACAGGAGCTTCCTCGTCACAATCAGAGTGACCCATTATAAAATAGAACAGACTCGGAAGCAAAATAACATAACATAACATTACATTACATTACATTGCATTACATTACATAACATTACATAACGTTAAATATACATATTACATAACATTACATTACATAACATAACATTACATGAAATATACATATTATACATAACATGACTTCCATAATACATTACGTCCATTATACATAACTAGCCTGACCGCTCGCTTCACTCGCTATCCGAGATTCGCTGTACGCAGTATCGTGGAACCAACAAACGACGGAAAAATCCCATACCCTACGGGGTATTTGTGCCCAATTTTATCAAAATCCGTCAAGCCATTCAGGAGTTGACCATGGTCGACCATATTTCTGCTATGGTCAGGGAATTAAAAATGCGCCTACGTTCAACTTGGGAGGCTACCGGATATTGGTGTGAATTTGGTCGATATCCGTTGAGCAATTCGGGATTCGACCATGGAGGGGCCCATGGATGCGCTAAGGTCGACCGCGGGGGTAGTCCGAAGGGTCGATCGTAGATAGAATTTCACGTAGATTACGAATACGCGATAAAAACGCTGCAAATCCCTGCACAACGGTTTATTATTTTGTATAGAATACCCTTCTGTTACAGATCACAGCTCTATGTATAGATAACCCGTCTATATAATATGATATGTACTATTATATACATATTATGTAGATCGCAGACCCTCCGTAGGTTAGTACCTAACCCCGTACTCGTTACTAGGTACCTACCTAAATCACGAGTTAAATGTTGCTAAAATAATTCTGCCGATGACAAACAGTACCTAACAAAAAGAAACACACATAATGAAGTTCTGAAAAGAAATTGTTGATGAGGAGTGAAAAAAGTTGCAAAAGTACCTACCAACAAACTCCAGCCCCTTCTACGTAGATGGTATAATGAACCGTTGTGTAATAATTTACCGTTGAGTAATGATTTACCATTGTGTAATAATAATTTACCCGTCAATAATACTTCAACGTTTGTTCAAGCTTCACTACCTACCAACAAACTCCAAAAGAGCCATCATTTTTCAAATGAAATAATATCACAGAACAACCAACTCGACTTCATACTCCGCCAATATAATCAGGTGATCCCTACCAATGATTGGCCGTATTCACAAATTCCTATTGTGGGCGCGTCTCTGGTTACGAGAATTGGTTTGATTTGTATACAATTTCATTCACACTGGAGTCGAAAATGCCTGTCGGTGCAAACTTCGGGGCCTTACTGTGAACGAACGGCTGGACGTACGATGCTCCGGATGGTCTTAAAAAACTCGCAAGTTCAAGAACTATTTAAAACCGTAAAAATATTTACGTAAAAAAATGGTATAGGCGTTTTGAAAATTTCAACCCCTATTTTGAACCCCTTAGAGATGACTCACAGTAACGTCGAGCTTCGAGGACCAACTAGACGCCGAACGGAACCTATAACCCGAATTTCATCAATTTTTTTTTCATGGTAACTAAGAAAAGTGGCCCGTACGGCGTACGGCGTACGGCGTACGGTGTACGGCGTACGGCGTACGGCGTACGGCGGACAGACAGAAATATTTTTATTGCAGTTTTGGATTCTACATACCTTGAAACGTAAACCATCAAATTTTGAGGGGGGGTAAGAATTTTTTTTTTCATGCTCGATTCCAATGGTTCATTATTGAAAATAATAAACCAAAATAGGGGTTACCATTTCAATTAACGAAGTTGACCATGGTCGACCATAGTTCCGCTATGGTCAGGGAATTAACAATGTGACGTTGCACAACTTGGGAGCCTACTGGATATTCGTGCCAAATTTGGTCGATATCCGTCAAGCCATTCAGGAGTTGACCATGGTCGACCATAGTTCCGCTATGGTCAGGGAATTAAAAATGCGACGTTGCACAACTTGGGAGCCTACTGGATATTCGTGCCAAATTTGGTCGATATCCATCAAGCCATTCAGGAGTTGACCATGGTCGACCATAGTTCCGCTATGGTCAGGGAATTAAAAATGCGACGTTGCACAACTTGGGAGCCTACTGGATATTCGTGCCAAATTTGGTCGATATCCGTCAAGCCATTCAGGAGTTGACCATGGTCGACCATAGTTCCGCTATGGTCAGGAAATTAAAAATGCGACGTTGCACAACTTGGGAGCCTACTGGATATTCATGCCAAATTTGGTCGATATCCGTCGAGCCGTTTGGCCGTGCATAGGACAGACAGACAGACAGAGCGCATGCGCAGGGCGAACCGCTGGCTCTATCATGTTGAAATTTATATGGGACCTCAATGGGCCCTACCCGCTTAATCCCTGAGAATTACATTGAAATTGGGTGAAATCTTTGGTTACTACGGCTGTAACAAGGAAATTGAATCTATTTCACGCCAGCGCATGCGCAGAGCGCACCGAGGGTTCGATCATGCTGAAATTCATACTGAAACTCACTAGGCCTTGTCCAAACAACCCTTGAAAATTTGAGCGAAATTGAATCAAAATTGTGAAAGTTATGCGTGTTTGTTGAATTTAACGTTAGCGCATGCGCAGGGCGTACCGCTGGATCAATCATGTTGAAATTTGTATGGGACCTCAAGGGGCCTTATCCGCACCATCCCTCAAAATTTGAGCTGAATCAATTCAAAATCGTGGAAGTTATGGCTGTAACAAGGAAATGCGGACAGACTCACAGACTCACAGACCGACAGACACGGAACCAAATTTGTTCAGTAGGCTTTGAAACGCAAAATGCAAGTGGAAATTTTGATTTCTGAAGACAAAAATTTTTTGGCTCACGAAAGTGAACACAAGGCTTCCGCTGCTTCGCAGACTCGGAAGCAATAATTCGACGGCATGAGATCAGAAACGTCGGTAAACCGACGATTTCAACAAGGTAACCGTCGGCTTACCTTGTTGAAAAAAAGGTACTACTGTTGGATATATAATGAACCTGGATATCCCCCAACTCCCCAGACCCCTGGTTCTAGAAAACTTCCCCATGACCCCCAGGGTCCCCGCTGGACTCTCGACAGGCGGAAGTAGAAGTGCAACGACGCACCAGCCTAGGAGTGGAGCCCCCCACAGGATTAGAGGGCTAACATTAGGCCCCTTATAGTAATTTTCCCAAATGCCGTTCAATCTAATGATCCGATTTTCAATCTGAAAACGGATTTGGATTCTCCGTTTTTTGCTACAAAAATACTAGTTGCTTTTTCTAAAAAAATTGAAAGTGAGTTAAATAATTTTGGGAACTCAATGAAAAAAAATTAAAATTCAAAACTGAAAGTCGCAACTTGAGGTTGTTTATAATATGTAATAATATATAATATATAATTATAACGATTACATACATACGAGTACATTTCACATATTGAAATTCGGTTGACCAGAGATTTGTCAAGAGACAAATCTAATATTGGATTGCCCCCGACGGTGCAGCCATCTATTGAAAATATTTCTTACTAAAATCCGTGACATTTACCCTTAAGCCAGACTGAGAAGCCTTATACCGATTTATGAAAAAACCGTTGATATGAATAAAATCATGATAAATTCCGATCTTATGTATTGTTTTGTATGTATCTAAATATACCTATATGGTACATCTTCGTTCAGACCTTTCTCAGTCTTAATAATCGAGCAAAATAAAAATAATTTATATAAATTTAAATAACTCGACCGAAGATAATATATAGGTAGGTAGCAATCAAATTTTTACCTACTTAGTTTCTGGTTTATTATTCTGTGAATAATACACCTATCAGCTCAGCAAAAAAATTTTATAACACCCCCCCCAAATTCTTTTTTTTACGTTTCGAGGTGCGTAGATTCCAAAACTGCGATGTCCGTCCGGTATCAAGCATACCGGCTTCATTTTCGGTCGAAAAAATTCGTTCTTTCGCACACTGGCTCCATCTGGGCCCTAGTTGTGTCCCAAAACTTCGTAGCCCGATCGGAATATACCCAGGGGTCTATGAGTGAAAATTGGTGTAAAAATAGGTATTTTTTGTGATTTAGTAACATGAGCTTTTGAGGTATCTTTTTCCATGTTTTTTGGGACGAGAAGACCGAATATGAAGTCGATTTTGACCAAAGAGTGGAAATATTTTTTGATGAGTCAAAAACCTGGGAAGTTGTCTGAAATCACCATCAATTTGTATAATAACACTAGTGGTAAATGTAGGAATTTGAGGGGTACCACAACACACAGGTTTGCTGAATCTGTTTTTCTGGAATTTCAACAGTATTCTGAAAAACAATGATCAGTTAGTATATTTTGTTGTATAATTGCTGTTAACAGTACAACATGATATCTTCTGTTTGAAACCTGTGCCTTTTTTACAATGAATTATCTAATCATTAACTCCAATTCTGAGAATTTCTTTGCTTGGAGCAGTTTCAATGTAATTCCAACTTCGTCAAGCTCGTAAACATGATCCCTTCAAAACCCAATTTCGAGACCTCTTGGTGAACGATAATGAGCAATTTATTCATCGTATCTAAACTGAGATAAGCCTGAAACTCAGCCATACACAAAGGCTTACATTAATGTTGTAATACAAACCTTAGTGAGAGCTTCCAAAAGTTGAATGATGGGTATCCGATGATTGAAAGTGATTGAAATGTTCTTGTGAATCTGCTTTAGATACCGTTACGTCACCGTTACCGCAAAGTGTAACAGGTGGTATTCGAAAGTCTAAAAATGAAAGACACGACGACATTTTCACACAAAATTATGTTTATTTCATCGACTATCGCCCATAAGAGCATAAGAGCCCTGCAATCCATAGGTCAAAAGAGCGAGATTAGAACGTACACTACTCGGTCTTTTGGGCGTTTTTTTATGGCTCTTTTTGTACCGCCAGTCGCTCTTCTGTCCACCTAGATGCGGCTCTTTCGGTATATTTTTATTGCACACTCCCTCTTTCTTCCATTACCGATTTCATCATAGGCAGGGTTGAAGAAATTTATTGTGAAAAACGTAAAAATTATAATGGGATAAAATTCTTCCGGTAGACGCTCACTTTTTGCTTTTTACGCAGATTCACTAGACTGGACGATTGCCTAACCGATGGGTCCCGCAGAGTCAGAAGGGATTAAAAGTATATCTCATGCCTCCCGTAACTACCTGGCCAACCTCTCCGATGGGTCCCGCGAGTTGAGTAGAGTATGTAAAACATGATCCCCATTGAAAATGAAAAAAATGATAATGATGATGATGATACAAATGATGTGATGAATTGACAAAAAATATAACAGAATTTCGACAGCATCTGAAGAGAGGAAACCAAAATTATTGGGGTGTGAGCCAGTTCGCCTCCACGCGGTGCACCCTGGGTAGCGCTAAACGAACTGGACTGCAGCAGCCATCGGTCCAGTGGACGCGAACAGAAAGCCTTGGGAGGCACCGGCTATGGGAGGCATCGGTTATGGGAGGCATCGGTTATGGAAGGCATCGGCTATGGGAGGCATGGGATACAATTAGAGGGGAACGGGACCCATCGGTTAAAACCCCGACTGGATTTTAGGAAGTTACATTGACAAATAAAAAACGCTGCAAATCCCTGCACAACGGTTTATTATTTTGTACAGAATAGGTACCCTTCTGTTACAGATCACAGATCTCCGTATAGATAACCCTTCTATATAACATATGTACTATTCTATACATATTATGTAGATCTCGGGCCCTCCGTAGGTTAGTACCTAATCCCGTACTCGTTACTAAGTACCTACCTAAACCGTTGTGTAATAATTTACCTGTATAGGTTCCCCTTCTACGGAGATAGAATAATGAACCGTTGTGTAATAATTTGCCCATCAATGATACTTAAACGGTTGTTCAAGTTGCAAAAGTACCTATCAACAAAATCCAGCCCCTTCTTGGTAGATGAGCCGTTGTGTAATAATTTACCGTTGTGTAATAATTTGCCATTGTGTAATCATTTACCCATCAATAATACTTCAACGGTTGTTCAAGTTGCAAAAGTACCTATCAACAAAATCCAGCCCCTACAGGGTAGATGAACCGTTGTGTAATAATTTACCGTCATGAAATAATTTACCGTTATTTAATCATCTACCGTTGTGTAATAATTTGCCGTTGTGTAATAATTTGCCATTGTGCAATAATTTACCCATCAATAATACTTCAACGTTTGTTCAAGTTTCAGAAGTACCTACCAACAAAATCCAATAGTTCATCACTTATCAAATAATGAAATAATATCGCAGAACAAACAACTCGACTTCATACAGCCATCCTTGATTATAATCAGTGATGCTCCGTAGTTATGATATCCGGGCCGGATTTATACCGTTTGATTCACGATCGTGTTGACGAAGCTTTTTGGTGCTCTCGAACGGCTGGACGTACGATGCTCCGGGTGGTCTCAAAAAATTGTTTAGCTCAAGACAAATGTAATAACGGAAAAAAAACCATACCCTTCCATCGAAAGTTTTCGAGCTACGGCGTTCTGAAAATTTCAACCCCTATTTTGAACCCCTTAGGGATGACTGACAGTAACGTCGAGCTTCGAGGACCAACTAGACCCCGAACGGAACCTATAACCCGAATTTCATCAATTTCGTTTCATGGTAACTAAGAAATGTGGCCCGTACGGCGGACAGACAGAAATATTTTTATTGCAGTTTTGGATTCTACATACCTTGAAACGTCAACCATCAAATTTTGAGGGGGGGTAGGAATTTTTTTTTCATGCTCGATTCCAATGGTTCATTATTGAAAATAATAAACCAAAATCGGTAACTTCGGAATTTAGAGGAGGAAAAAAACTATATCGAGCTTTTTTGAGTATTATTATGTACCCCATGTACATTCGGAATCAGTGTGCAATCTCTTACAAGAAGAATGAGAAATCAGAAAATTTCTTGCAGTAGGCACGTACCACACCCTTCCGGAAGGGTCTATTAGGTGAGAGTCACCTCTTTTGGCTAGGCCCTTGTCTCGAAATTTTTATTGTAAAGGAACGTTTTTCTGTCATTGCAATGTTTATACCTTGGTACAGGAACACTGCATCAAAAGCTTTCCCGCCATTATTCATTCATTGCTAAGTTTTGATTTACTGACAAAGTTGTTGGTGGGTACCGAAGTTATTTCGAATTCCCTAATTTTCGGCGTCTTTATCGGTTGCAGGGATAATCGGAAAACTTTTTACTTTGATGCTAGATACAGTCAATAGTCCATGAAATGAAGTTTCAGCCATTATGTCGAGTCAGACGTGAAGATGAATGACGGTTTGTTCAAAATGACACATGCTCAGAATTGATGAATGGCCGACTGAAAAAAATAAGGCATTAGAGACCTCATAATATATACGACCAACCCCTCGTGAAGGCGAACAAACAGGGCACTTATGCTTCCTAACAGACTCCAGAAAAGGGCGCGTATGTACTAATCTCGATAAATCTCGCAATCGGTGGATATAAGAGGCCATAACCCGCGGCCCCGAGCAGGCATTTAGCAGTTCCATGGGCCAAAATCGGCACAGAAGCGGCCTCTTCCCCTTCAAACAACGTGGTGATGCGGGGGAGGGGGATTTTACTTCCAGAAGTAATGCTGCAGAGTAAATGTCCCCCAACGTTGGAGTAATGCCTCTATTGTGGAAATGTAGTGTCACAAGCAAGAGGCCTATGGTGAAAAACTCCCACAGTCCCAACGCACCGGGAGCCTTTTTTTTCTTACTCGGCTACTGGAGATATTTTCTTGGCTGCGTCATAGTTGCTTTCCCTTCTTTTTCGGGTTGAAAAACGTCCCTGCGGGAAATGTTGAGACAATTCTTCAGAGAAAGTCTGATGAAACCATCTCGGAGAAAATCACTTCAATTCATTTCTCTCACTGGATCATCTTCAGAGAAGATCTGATTTCCAGGAACATCCAGGTATGTATAATAAAATAATAAATCCCCCCTCCCCCACCACCACCACCACTATCCTCCTCCAACATTTATGTAGTACCTGCTGACCTCAGATCCTATATTGAACTCCCTAGAACATAAAACCTCAACATATCGATGAGTAATTTTCTACAGTTGGGCAGTTCCCATCGATTCCCTGTCCTATTCCCCGTCCTCCCAGTCTTATCGTATTTTTGAAATTTCTATTGTTGCAGATTCCAAGTTGGACTACCATAGGCATATTTTAACCCCAAGTTTTATCTAATACGGATGATTGGTGTGGCCATGATATTTTGTGAATAACGCAGGTACAGGCAGGCAGAGAAAAGGTCAAATAATGCCGGTTGCTTTCAAATCTAATAAAACGGAAACGATAAATGAAATTTCGTGATTAATCAATTTACAGAGGGACACTGAAAATATACCACTAAAAACGTAGACTCTTGGTTCCATTAAAAATATAGATTCACTTTCAATATGCTGTAGAAGGTCATATATTTTGCGAGTATATAATATAAAAGAAACAATTTTCTGACGAATCAGTACCCTATTCTGAAGCCGTAACAGTGCTTTTGTTAGAAGTAAGTAGGTTAGGAGTTCAACGCCCTTAGGCAATGATGTGGAAGAGTAATTATCTGATATACTATATATCAATCATTTTAAAGTTGTTAAATGCCTACCTTTTGGCAATAAATACATTATATTCATTCATCCATCAATCAACAGCCAATTATATTCCCGATACCATCGAAGTCTAAATTATCTAAGGATTTTTCGATACACAGGAAAACAGCTCAATGGGTCTGTGTGAAGTGGGTGCATTATAGGCTCCATTTGGCTTTGGAATCGGTCTTATATTATGAACTACACAGCATTTGGCGTAGTAAGTAGATAGAATTCATCCATAGGTCGTCAACAGCTTCTGCTAACATACGTCTCATTGTCGTGGCCAGGGAATTATCATGGCATGCGTAATTAGTTTTGTCATGCCCAACGGTTGTGGTTCGGTTGATCTCGACATGTTGAACAGAATACCATTAATTCCCAACGGAGTACAGCAGCCAACATGTGCGACGTTCTCCTGACGGCCTGATGATATCCTTACATACCAGAAGGTACCCATGTTGAAAGTCAGTTACGTTTTTCGGTAGGGTTTTTTTTATTTGATGTAAAAAAACAAAAGAAAATACCTGAATTATTGGGTTCGGAACACCCTTATGTACCTACTTGTACGTAAGAGGATTTTTTCGTTTCCCAGTCTCGTCTACCGATTCTTCTGTCGAGCTAACATTCATTCATAAGTGAACTTTGATCATGGGAGTGGGGGGAATGGTCAGGTTTTTTGATTTTTCAGTCTGGCAACGCAAATTATAAATCACCTTTTGGAATAGGCAAGCGGTTGATCAGATCATCCTTTTCCCGACGGGTAGTACGGAAAAATGATAATTTGTCATAGTTGGACAATGCGGTTTAAGAATTGTGAAGAAACCTCTGTCACAGTATCAGGGGTGATCCATAGGCCACCAGAGCAAGGCCATAACTAGTTTAGTCAAATGAAGTTCAAGTTCAACTGCGATTACTTAACAACTTTGAACGTAAAAAAGTGATTTTCCACGAAATAACGACGTGTGGAGTCCTTTTAAATGCAATCAACCCATTTCAATGATTTGTTTCTTGGACTTAATGAGGTGCTCACCTTTAAATGGGGATGGAGTGAGTGGGTAAACTTAACTTTGGTTTCTTACGTTTACTGTTTATTCAGTCAGAAATCTCTAAATACGCAAATTAAATAATGTTGAACGTGGAACAGCCCTCTAATATTAGCCCTCTGGCTGTAATGAATATTTCGTCAGTTGGTTGGTGAATACGATCCGGCCGACGTACCCTTGTCACTCAGTTTTAACAAAATCATTAGGGCCAAACTTCCCGCCTAATTCCGGCAACGGAAAACAAGATAAGTGGAAATCCTCAACTCCCTTTCAAAATGCCCGTGGAAGACAGATGAGGTTCAACAGGCCAAAGTTGCAATAACTTTTCCATCCAACTCTTGTTTTAACGAACTGTTGATGAGCTCGAACAAATTCGAGTGGAATCACTTATATATTTCTCTCACTACCATGGAGTCCCGGAAAGGGTTGATAGAGGAAGTGACAATGAGAGTTGGAAGCCCAAAGGAGATGCTACCGACCCGCGCCCGTCCGAAAAGTAAGGCACCTTCAAGAAGTTTCTTTGATTATCAGTCGGGGGATAGAAAGGGAGCTTGTGACGGAGAGAGAGGAAAGTTGTCTGAAGCATAAATGCATTGAAGGACCTTTCAGAGGATGTTGGTTCTTTCTTGTTTCACCTCTTCCGTGGCGAGGGGGGGGGGGGGAGTAAATAGTTAGGCACTAAGGGGAGACTGAAGTAATGAGTGTAAAGGAGTAGGTAATGCTAGTTATTGTTGTTTTCAACAAAGGCAAGTTACAGAAGAGAAGCGAAGCTCTAGTCATCTGTAGAGATTTACACTTTCGTTATACGTACTAGGGGTGAAGTTATGATCGCAAAATGCCAAGTGATTTAGAAAGCAATGGTTCCTAAGCACTCCCTCCTACAGAAGGTAGTGAAGAGAATCGAGAGAACCGCGAATAATGCCCGAAAAATTAACATTTCGTAAATTAACATAACATTTTTCAAGTTCGGCCCCTCAAAAGCGACTGAAGCCTTAGGTGCTCGATCTGCCACTTATTATAATTATGATCATCAGCATTTTCATCAGTGAAGCACCTATCCCCCATTCTCATACAGCCTGATATCGAATGTGATGGTGAAAATTGGTAACGCTTAATATTCCAGATAATCAAGTATGAGCAAACTCTTGAAACGCACAGAGGAAACGAGCTAAAATCGTAATAATATTGTGGTGATCGGCTGCTCCCTAACACTATGTAAATAGCGTCGCTTGCATAAAGCCGGGAATACACTTGCGCATAGGCAGGCCGCGCACCGCACGAGCATCGAATGAGGCAGCCTCGGCGCGCCGCGATGTGATGTGCCGCGATACGAATTTTCAAAAGAGTTACAGCGAGGCGCGCATGCTCAGCCCTGATCCGACTTTGCGCGGTGCGCGACTGGTGTCCACTAAATGACGGACCAAGACAGAAAAGTGGTAAAAACTCGATTCCTCCGTAGTAGGTCTCGTGAGCCTCCGTAGCATTAAATAAACCAAAAAGCCATGCAGGCGTACTATAATTTTTTAATGATTCAGCGAATTTTTGTAGAAAATGTTGTTACGTGTTTTTAATGTAATTCAAAATTATTTGTGAGCCGTTCATCACGTTTGTAGGGTGTTGAATTGGTTGCAAGTAGTCGCGGCCCGTTTTGATTGCACCCAGAGGTCCAAATTCACAAATACTGAGGTCCATAATCAAAAAATAGCGTATTAACCTACTTTACTTTTGTTTTTCTTCAAAAATTCGCGCCTTGCTGCGTGGAGCGAAGGAAATGTTTAATTAAATAGGTGCTGTACGCTACTTACCTCAATTATTATCTTCGTACTTTTTTTTGCAATTTTACAATACGAGCCTATAATTAACAAAACGGTTATAACAAAACGAGTAGTAGGTTATTTCAAAGCGGGTAGGTAGGTTATCACTTACGTGTGCCGCGGCTCTGTTCGCTGCTCTGAATCGACCAAATTCCGTCCACACTGCGCACCGAACGAGGCAGCCTCGGTCCGTGCTCACTTTGATGTACCGACAGTCGATGGCTCAGGCCGCGCGCCGCATGAGGCAGACTGAGCCTGTTCGCAGCTGTGTTGGGGAGCCGTACACACTTGAGCATCGCGGCGCGCCGAGGCTGCCTCGTGCGGTGCGTGGCCTGCCTCGGCGCAAGTGTATTCCCGGCGGGGTTCCCCTACCCCTCTCTGGGGATGTATCAAGGGGTATAAAAGAAGCTTTGAACTGCCAATAAATTAGGGATGTGTAAGATCCGTTCAATTCCGGGAGTTAACTCCCACCAGTTCACTCTTTTCTGGGATCAGTTCTTTGGGATCCGTTCACCGTTCTTCAGTTCTTCACTCTCAAGTTTGACCCTCCAAAGCCCGTTCAGGTAGAAGGTAGGTGAAGGGAGGGTGATGTGAACGGTAAGGGGTGTAGGGAGGGGTGATTTGAACGGTATGGGGTGTAGGGAGGGGTGAAGAGAACGTGAAGAGCGAAGAAGGGAAGGGAAGGAGTTGAACTTGATTCTGTTATTCCGTGGAGTTGATGAACTGGTCAATCAACTCTCAGCTCAAGGGATAAGGGAAGGGAGGAAAGAACGGTAAGGGTTGAAGGGAAGGGTAGAAAGAGAGGAGCGGCGAGGGGAAGGGCAAAGGAGTTGAGAACGGGTGGTGACAAGGAGAAGGAGTGGGATCGGAAGAAGGTACGAGGAGTGAGGACGTCACAAGAGGGAGTTCATGAACTGGTGAACGGCAACTCTTTGGGAACCCGTTCAGTTGGGATACGTTCAACTGAAAGATCCGTTCAGTTCGGATCCGTTCAGTGCTGAACGCCACATCCCTACAATAAATTGTCATTCGACCACACAAACCGACTCAAGTAGTCTCGTGTATTTATTTCTACTTTTAGCTCCCGCTGGATCATCACACTGGTCACCCCGACGACGAACACGCAACCTTCACCGGCTTCCGGCCTTCTGCGAACAGCGTCCTGCCTTCTCGCTTCCAGCGACGGCTCAACACGCACCTTCGCCGGCTTCCCGCCTTCTGCGAACAGCGTCCCGCCTTCTCGCTTCCAGCGACGGCTCAACACGCACCTTCACCGGCTTCCCGCCTTCTGCGATCAGCGTCCCGCCTTCTCGCCTCCTGGGACGGCTCAACACGCACCTTCGCCCCGGCCTTCTGCGAATGCAACACCGCCTTCTCGCCTCCTGCGACCGTCTCTTCGCCCCGGCCTTCTGCGAACGCAACACCGGCGAAGTTAATACACCTCTCGCCCCGGCTTCTCGCCTCCTGCGATCGACAGCGAACCGTCTACGCCCACCACTCGTCAGATCCACGACCAACCAGCTATCGTCTCTCCAGCGAACCAACCAGAGAACATCTCGCCGTTTCCACTGCCTGCTGAACGAGAGCGACCATCAATGGAGCATTCATTCCTCGGATTCACACCTTCAGGAACATCAAAGAAGAAAATGGAGACCAGAGCTACGAAGACACCGGAACCGCCTCATACCCTTCTCCCTCCTCCTCGTGTGGCTACCGTCAACGAGGAGATGCAGGTGATCCAGCACCACTGACAACCGCGGCCTTCAACGCAGCCTCTCAATAGGACCACCGTCTACAAAGACCTTCAAGTAGCTTCGAGAGATATCGAGGAACATTTTACACTCGTAAAATTACTAATCGATACTCTAACAAAATACGGCCTCCGAATCAACAAGTCGAAGTGTCAACTAGCCCGCACCTCCGTCGAATTCCTCGGCCACATCGTATCACACATCTGCCCGATCGAACGGCCGCCCGTAAGCGACATAATAAACGCCTATTCCACTGTGCTCACGACTCCGAAGCCGCCTTCGAAGCAACGAAACATGTCCTCGAGAGAGCTGTAACACTGGCACATCCTGGCCCGACTCAGCGCCCCGGCCGTACTTACCTACAGCTCTACAGCGCCCGGTCTTCCATCACCTACACGGCCTATCACACCCTGGGACACAGGCCTCTCCCGACACCGTCTTCACTGGGACCCAGGCGCAGCCGTTAATCCAGGCGCGGCCGACGTCACCTGCTCCGGCACCTCCTGCCTCGCCATTCAAGCCGCCTCGGAAGATCACCTCTTCCAGCCGCCCGTTCCAGCGCTCTCCGAGACATCGCCCTCGACGCTTCCAGCTGGACCGCATCCGAGCACGTTCACGCATCCCACACCGCAGCCGCCGCTAACACACGACGGCGAGACACCACGAACTCTTCAAGCCACCCACCTACACGGCGACTACACAGCTCACACGCAGCCTCTTTCACCAACACCGACGCCTCATCAACAAGATTCATCGTCATTTACATAATTGCAGTATTTAACTTCAATTCTGGGGGGAGGAGTGTGGTGATCGGCTGCTGCCTAACACTATGTAAATAGCGTCGCTTGCATTATAAGCTGCGTCTAACGGCTTCCCAGAGCGGGGTTCCCCTACCCATCTCTGGGGATGTATCAAGGGGTATAAAAGAAGCTGTGAACTACCAATAAATTGTCATTTGACCACACAAACCGACTCAAGTAGTCTCGTGTATTTATTTCTACTTTTAGCTCCCGCTGGATCATCACAAATATATTATTATATGGGTGGGTGTGCATAGGTTCCATATCAATTTCATCGAAATCCAACAGGAACTTTTTCTGTATGAGCTAAGGTGTTTTGTTGAGGGTATGTGCCAGCTGGAGACACCTTACTGTGCAGGTTGGAGTCTATATCTACAACTAGATGGCCCTGATAGTGGCGGGTTGCCCGTGCAAATGTGTTTCCCACAACACGTCCATGCGCATGAGCAACTACGTAAGAAATACCATATAACGTGGTGTGTGGAGGTGCGGTTGGGGGGATGTCTATTTTGAATGAAAGGAAACTACTGAACTACTGAAATGAATTACACAATACAATGCAATACTCAACACTGATACAGGGTGTCTCAGCAAATGATCCCCCCCCCCCCCCTTAAATTGATAACAATCTATTTTAGACAAAACTTCCATATGGCAAAACGTGCGCAACGTACGCCAACTTCGTTTTTTCAAAAAAGATCCCCTATTTTGGTTTATTATTTTCAATAATCCTTCGAATCGAGCATGAATACGCTGCACATCCCTGCACAACGGTTTATTATTTTTTACAGAATACCCTTCTGTTACAGATCACAGCTCTCCGTATGGATAACCCGTCTCTATAATATTTACTAGTGTATAATACATATTATGTAGATCGCAGACCCTCCGTAGGTTAGTGACTAACCCGTACTCGTTACTAGGTAGGTACCTACAAAATCATGAGTTAAATGTTGCTGAAATAATTCTGTCGATGACAAACAGTAACTAAAATGGCAAAAAGAAACGCAAATAATGAAGTTCTGAAGGTAAATTGTTGATGTGGAGTGAAATAGATGCCCCTTCTGCGTAGATCACTGTTTTCTGTGGTCAGTACCTAACCACCGGGTCAAGTATAATGAACCGTTGTGTAATAACTTGCCCATCAATAATTCTTCAACGGTTGGTCAAGTTGCAAAAGTACCGAGCAACAAAATCCAGCCCCTTCTTGGTAGATGAACCGTTGTGTAATAATTCACCGTTCTGTAATAATTTACCGTTGTGTAACATTTTGCCGTTGGTTAATAATTTTACCCCTGTGTAATAATTTACCCATCAATAATACTTCAACGTTTGTTCAAGTTTCAGAAGTACCTACCAACAAAATCCAATAGTCCATCACTTATCAAATGAAATAGTATCGCAGAACAACCAACTCGACTTCATACAGCCATCCTTGATTATGATCAGGTGCTCCCTAGTGATGATATCCATGCCAGATTTATATCGTTTGATTCACGATCGAGTTGACGAAGCTTTTTGGTGCACATGAACGGCTGGACGTACAATGCTCCGGGTGGTCTCAAAAAATTGTTTAGCTCAAGACAAATTTAATAACGTAAAAAAAAACCATACCCTTCTATCGAAAGTTTTCGAGCTACGGTGTTCTGAAAATTTCTACCCCTATTTTTAACCCCTTAGAGATAACTGACAGTAACGCCGAGCTTCGAGCACCAACAAGAACCCGAACGGAACCTATAACCCGAATTTCATCAATTTTTTTTTTTTTTTTTTTTCATGGTAACTAAGAAAAGTGGCCAGTACGGCGTACGGAAGACAGACAGAAATTTTGGTTTAATATTTTCAATAATGAACCATTGGAATCGAGCAAGAAAAACGCTGCAAATCCCCGCACAACGGTTTATTATTTTGAACAGAATACACTTCTGTTACAGATCACGGCTCTCTGTATAGATAGCCCGTCTATATACTATAATATGTACTACTCTATATACATATTATGTAGATCGCAGACCCTCCGTAGGTCAGTACCTAACCCCGTACTCGTTACTACGTACCTACCTAAATCACGAGTTGAATGTTGCTAAAATAATACAGCCGATGACAAATAGTAACTAAAACGGCAAAAAGAAACGCAAATAATGAAGTTCTAAAGGAAAATTGTAGATCACTGTTTTCTGTGGTCAATACCTATAATGAACCATTGTGTAATAACTTGCCCATCAATAATACTTCAACGGTTGTTCAAGTTGCAAAAGTACCGATCAACAAAATCTAGCCCTTCTTGGTAAATGAACCGTTGTGTAATAATTTGCCGTTATGTAATAATTTACCGTTGTGTAATAATTTGCCGTTGTGTAATAATTTACCACTGTTTAATAATTTACCCATCAAAAATACTTCAACGTTTGTTCAAGTTTCACAAGTACGTTCCAACAAAATCCAATAGTCCATCACTTATCAAATGAAATAATATCGCAGAACAAGCAACTCGACTTCATACAGCCATATCCTTGATTATAATCAGGTGCTCCCTAGTGATGATATCCCGGCCCCATTAATACCGTTTGATTCACGATCGTGTTGACGAAGCTTTTTGGTGCACACGAACGGCTGGACGTACAACGCTCCAGGTGGTTTCAGAAAATTTTTTAGCTCAAGACAAATTTAATAACGTAAAAAAACCATACCCTTCTATCTAAAGTGTTCGAGATACGGCGTTCTGAAAATGTCTACCCCTATTTTGAACTCCTTAGAGATGACTGACAGTAACGCCGAGTTTCGTGGACCAACTGGACCCCGAACGAAAACTATAACCCGAATTTCATCACTTTTTTTTTTCATGGCAACTAAGAAAAGTGGCCAGTTCGGCGTACGGCGGATAGACAGAAATATTGGTTCATTATTTTCAACAATGAACCATTGGAATCGAGCATGAGAAAAACAATTCTAACCCCCCTCAAAATTTGATGGTTTACGTTTCAAGGTATGTAGAATCCAAAACTGCAATAAAAATATTTCTGTCTGTCCACCGTACGCCGTACTGGCCACTTTATTTCATAGTTACCATGAAACAAAATTGATGAAATTCGGGTTATTGGTTCCGTTCGGGGTCTAGTTGGTCCTCGAAGCTCGACGTTACTGTCAGTCATCTCTAAGGGGTTCAAAATAGGGGTTGAAATTTTCAGAACGCCGTAGCTCTAAAACCTTTGATCGAAGGGTATGGTTTTTTTTACGTTATTAAATTTGTCTTGAGCGAAACAATTTTTTGAGAACACCCGGAGCATTGTACGTCCAGCCGTTCGTGTGCACCAAAAAGCTTCGTCAACACGGTCGTGAATCAAACGGTATCAATCCGGCTCAGATAATCATCACTAGGGAGCACCTGTTTATAATCAAGAATGGCTGTATGAAGTCGAGTTGGTTGTTCTGCGATATTATTTCATGTGATAAGTGATGGACGATTGGATTTTGTTGGTAGGTACTTCTGAAACTTGAACAAACGTTGAAGTATTATGATGGGTAAATTATTACACAATGGCAAATTATTACATAACGGTAAATTATTTCACAACGGTAAATATTAACAACGGTTCATCAACCAAGAAGGGGCTGGATTTTGTTTATCGGTACTTTTGCAACGTGATCAACCGTTGAAGTATTGATGGGCGGTTCGTTATACTACACCACGAAGGTAGGTATTGACCACAGAAAACAGTGATCTACGCAGAAGGGGCATCTATTTCACTCCACATCAACAATTTTCCTTCAGAACATCATTAAGTATTTGCGTTTCTTTTTGCCGTTTTAGTTACTGCTTGTCGTCGACTGAATTATTTTAGCATCATTCAACTCGTGATTTAGGTAGGTACCTAGTAACGAGTACGGGGTTAGGCACTAACCTACGGAGGGGCTGCGATCCACATAATATGTACAGAATAGTACATATTTATGTTATATAGACGGGTTATCTATACAGAGAGCTGTGATCTGTAACAGAAGGGTATTCTGTACAAATTAATAAACCGTTGTACAGGGATTTGCAGCGTTTTTGTCTGCATTTTCGGATTCTACATACCTTGAAACTAAAAACCATCAAATTTTAAGGGGGGGTTACAATTTTTTTTCTTACTCGATTCCAATGGTTCATTATTGAAAATAATAAACCAAAAAAATTCTAACTCCCCCTCAAAATTTGATGGTTTACGTTTCAAGGTATATGTAGAATCCGAAAATGCAATAAAAAAATCTCTGTCTGTCCGCCGTACGCCGTACGCCGTATTGGCCACTTTTGATAGTTACCAAGAAAAAAAATTGATGAAATTCGGGTTATAGGTTCCGTTCGGGGTCTAGTTGGCCCTCCTAGCTCGGCGTTACTGTCAGTCATCTCTACGGGGTTCAAATTTTCAGAACGCCGTAACGCGAACACTTTCGATAGAAGTATGGTTTTTTGTTACGGTATTAAATTTGCCTTGAGCTAAACAATTTTTTGAGACCACCCCGAGTATTGTACGTCCAGCCGTTCGTGTGCTCCAAACAGCTTCGTCAACACGATCGCGAATCAAACGGCATAAATCCGGCTGGTATAATATCATCACTAGGGAGCACCAAATTGTAATCAAGGATGGCTGTATGAAGTCGAGTTGATTGTTCTGCGATATTATTTCATTTGATAAGTGATGGACTATTGGATTTTGTTGGTATAGGTATACTTGTGAAACTTGAACCAACGTTGAAGTATTATTGATGGGTAAATTATTACACAAGAGTAAATTATTACAAAACGGCAAATTATTACACAACGGTAAATTATTACACAACGGTAAATTGTTCCAGAACGGTAAATTATTACAAAACGGTTCATCTACCTAGAAGGGGCTGGATTTTCTTGATCGGTACTTTTGCAACTTGAACAACCGTTGAAGTATTATTGATGGGCAAGTTATTACGCAACGGTTCATTATACTTGACCACGAGGGTAGGTATTGACCACAGAAAACAGTGATCTACGCTGAAGGGGCGTCTATTTCACTCCACATCAACAATTTTCCTTCAGAACTTCATTATTTGCGTTTCTTTTTGCCATTCTAGCTACTTTTTGTCATCGACAGAATTATATTAGCAACATTTAACTCGTGATTTATGTAGGTACCTAGTAACGAGTACGGGGTTAGGTACTAACCTACGGTGGTTCTGTGATCTACATAATATGTATAGAATAGTACATATTATATTATATAGACGGGTTATCTATACAGAGAGCTGTGATCTGTAACAGGAGGGTATTACGTAAAAAATAATAAACCGTTGTCAGGGATTTTTATTGCAGTTTTGAATTCTACATACCTTGAAACGTAAACCATCAAAATTTGAGGGGGGGGGTTAGAATTTGGTTTTTCATGCTCGATTCCAATGGTTCATTATTGAAAATAATAAACAAAAAAATAGCGAGGGCGAAGTTGGTGATCCATGAAAATAAAGTGGAACCAACCTATATATTATGGGGAGCTTGTCAATTATTTCTCTTCCATGGCAGAAACAATATCGATACCCCATGTTTTCAGGTGTTGAACCCTAAACTTTTGTGTGGTGTTCTACCACCGAAAAAAGTTAGTTCTCAAAGCAGAACCTGAAGACGACAGAAGTTGGCCGAAAAACGGGAAAAGCCTGGAGAAGGCTTTGATGGGGGGGGGGGGGGGGGGGGGGGGGCTGCCGGATGTTTGTCCCAAGTTGAAGGAGAGAACGAAGCCTTTACTATCAAGAAACCTTTTGGGACGGGTTTCTTTCCCTCTTATTGCCAATGGGAGGTGGAGGCAGTAGGATACTCGTATTATCAGTAAAACTCGCCGTTAGGCAAACGACTCCGTTTGAACTACTGGTGCGAACCTCTTTCTGCGAATACGGGGCTTCTGGACAGCCTTATTGGACAGGGGTCACTGATCGAAGTGCGTTCGAGTAGAATTCGAATCAATGGCTACGGTAGTCTATTTACAAAAGGTTATACTGCAAACACCTCAAACCCCTAACGCTTCATGTAATACTGCCTTACCAAGCGTTGCTTTGAAAGGCTCATCTCAAAAATTAAGCATTTCGGGCTAATGTGATTTTCATTTATGGCAATCCGCAGTTGATGAGTAATTATTCAACATGGATAATTATGTTTATGGGCTTCGGGTCATTTCTACTTTTGCTTCATCATTATTATTCTGCGGACCAAAAAGCAAAACGTTGCTAATTCTTTCACAACGGTTCATTATTAATTTCTGTGCTAATACCCCTTAATTCTAGGTCACTGCAATACCTTTTGAAATGCCCAAATTATAATTGAAAATAGCAAACCGAAACTGCAGGCAACAAAGATTGAGATGTCTACCGTCGATGCCATTAAAAGCGTAGGTGAATTCATATAATTTTTGATGGATTTTATTCATTTTTAGGTACCTACCAACTTTTAGCGCTTTTTCGTTTTAGCGAGTTTTGGTTAATTATTTTCAATAATGAGCCTTTAGAATCGAGCATGAAAACATAGATATCAACCCCCTTAAAATTTACGTACTTACGTTGAAACCGATAGGACCTAGTGGAATACAACAATGTTTGTCCGACTGCCGCGACGTAGGTACGCCTTAGTCACCATGAATAATGAAATTTGGTTTGTAGGACCCATTTGGGGTCTAGTTGGTCCTCGGAGCTAGGCGTTACTGTCAGTCTTCTCTGAGAGAAACATTTTCCTGAACCCCGCAGCTCGAAAATTTTAGATAAAAGGGAATGGTGTTTATGACATTCTTAAAACGATTCCGAACTTGAGAATTTTTGTACGTCTAACCGTTCTTTCACAGTAACGCCCTGAAGTTTGAACCAAAAGTTTTGATCAACATGAGTGTGAATCATGCGGTGCACATCCAGCCCGATAGCCCAGATATCATTGCTAGGGAAGGCTGATTATATTCACTCATGGCTTTATGAAATCGGGTTTGTTGTTCCGTGATATTAGTTTTTCATCTGAAGAAGGATGGTTATTTTTGGATTTGGTAAATAGGTACTCGCTTCACGTATAATATGTTGATAGGTGCATACAAGCTTGATGTGCACGGCCCCACGAATCACCCAAATCCTACTTAGGTTCAACGACCGTCAGAAATTTCAAAAATTATCTGGTGGGAGGTTCGCGAGACCGTAATGGGGTGTTGAAGGAGTTGGGGGTGGTGGACAAATGCAAATTTATGTAACTGTACTTGCCGTTTGTTAGATAATGAGTTTATGAGAGCATTTATGTAACTGTAATTGCCAAACGTTGGTGGGATTTTTCGTGCCTGTGTGCATGCATGCGTGGGTATGTAGGTATCCACCGCAAAATACGGCCCTTCTAAATCAGGGTCTTATGCTAATAGGAATTCAGAGATCTAAGCGGAAGGGTGTATCTATACAGGAAAATATTAAACTGGAGCCTTAGTATTAATTTGTAGCATTTTGTATCTGAAATGCTTCATCTTTCAAATACACTTACGTACACACTTACATGAATATATGCAAACTTGAAAACAGGAAAACACTCTTGGTGATATAATATACTAGCTGTGTACCCGCGCTTCGCAACGGTAGAACCGACGCGTGTTGCTGCGATTTAAATAAATGGAGCCAACGGTCATGTATTTTAATATGCCTGTATCCCCCCCTCCTCAACTGATCAGAAACCTTCCCCAATGCCAACCCTAACTGCCTTTAACCCCCCCCCCCCCCCCCGTATCCTCTGAACCCTCCCTACCTGGTTAGAAACATTCCTCAATGTTCACACAACAAATTCCCAAAGTTGCACTCCAATTGGTCAAGTAGTTTTGAAAGTTCTGTAGACCCCCCCCCCCCCTCATAACCTGTACCCCCCTCCCACTAACATCCTGATTGAAGTACCACTTGAATGTACTCGTCGAGCTGAATCCAGAATCTAATTACAATCGGATTTACGTCCAACCGTTCAAAGTTATTATAAGCATAAACGTCCTCATAGAAGTGATTATAACACGTTTTTTAGTAGTATTTCATTCAGCGTTTCAACGGATGGACAGATTCAAATGCGGATTTTTCATAAACCTTCCCAGATAAATTCTGCGTCAAATGGTACCAGCCGCAACTTTCTACGTTCAGCCGTTCTCAATTGATGCCGAGTAGTTTTGAAATTTCTGTAGACCCCCCCCCCCCCCCTCTCATAACCTGTACCCCCCTCCCACTAACATCCTGATTGAAGTACCACTTGAATGTACTCGTCGAGCTGAATCCAGAATCTAATTACAATCGGATTTACGTCCAACCGTTCAAAGTTATTATAAGCATAAACGTCCTCATAGAAGTGATTATAACACGTTTTTTAGTAGTATTTCATTCATAGCGTTTCAACGGATGGACAGATTCAAATGCGGATTTTTCATAAACCTTCCCAGATAAATTCTGCGTCAAATGGTACCAGCCGCAACTTTCTACGTTCAGCCGTTCTCAATTGATGCCGAGACAAACAAACAGACACTGTTTTATTATATGTATAGATGAAATTTGGTGACAGAGGGTAGAAATATTGAGTATCAACAGACAAAAAACTTACAACAATTTCAGAGGGAGTATTTCGCCTACCGGCGTCTTCGGCCCAATGGAGAAACCTGCCTTGGTGAAGCCTTCTCTCAGACTTCGGGGTGGTGGTTCTGACAACTGTCGCGAGGGTGACGATGCGAGTGATCGAAGGAGGCAAGGATATTTTGGGCAAGTAGTGTTGGTGAGTGTGAAAGACTGTTTTTTGTGGTGCGTACAGTATGTGTATATGAAATGAAAGTACGTCAACTGGAGATTTAAAAAAAAATGAGGGCACGATGTATGAGAGATAAAAAAATGAGGGCATTAGGTATGAGAGTTCAGTGAAAATTTGAAGTCAAGTGAAAAGTTGTGAGAAATGTTAAGTGTGAGATGTGTTTGTGTGTGTTGTGAGGTATGAGTGAGTGCTTCTTATTCAATCCTGGCTGCCTCAGCCCTCCCAGAACTGCTATGTACGAGGACTCCCAAGTATGCCTATCGATCTTTGAGGTATTGGGGGGCAGTTGTCAAAATTACTGTCATGTGATAGGGCGTGCGTTGCAACGGGGAGGTTGGGCTTGTTATTGACAGAATCCCTATGTCGATTCATACGGGTGGAGAGTGGTGTGGTTGTTTCGCCCAAATAGAAAGCATCGCAGTTCTGGCGCTTAAAATTATAATAATCAAGTTCGAAGATGTGCAAGAGGCCAACGTTCGAATTTTAGATGTATTCGGAGTGTTAGGGGATGCTAAGGTACAAGAGTCATCTATTAGGAGGCATGTTTTGCAACTTGGGCACTTACAAGGATGGGTGCCAGGTGTCAAAGAGGCGGGTGTTCTATTCAAAATTGTTAGCAAATTTGGCGGTTTCTTGTATATACCAGAGCAGGGGGGGGGGGGATGGCAATAAATCTTTAGTTAAGCTTTTGCTGGCAATTATGGGGAATAATGATTTTAAGAGGGGTGTGATGAATTTAAAATTCTCATCACGGTGGCGTGGAAGGAAGGTGAGTGAGTGACTTTTAGGTAAAGGAGAGAAAGGAGGAAAAGTCGCAGGCGGCTGTAGTCAACCGAACATCTACGACTTTGGAGGAGAGAGAGGTGGTGTGGAAGGAAGGCGAGGAAAAGTCGCAGGCGGCTGTAGTCAACCGAACATCTACGACTTTGGAGGAGAGAGAGGTGGATGAGGGAATTTTACCTAGGCGGCTGTAGTCAACCGTTCATCTAGGTAAAGGAGAGGAGAGGAGAGGTCCCTTGTCTAGGCGGCTGTATTCAACCGATCATCTAGACAAGGAGGAGGAGAGAGGAGGTGAAATTCCCAAGCGGCTGTAGTCAACCGATCATCTGGGAGGTAAGGTAAGAGAGAGAAGAGAGAGCTGGTTAGAGGAAGTGTCGAATGAAGCTTGAGCGCCAGGATCCGGGGTTTTATAGTACTTGGGGGCCTCTCCCTCCAGCTCCTTGCAGGGAGCTGGTAGTGGGGCCCCAGGTTGAGTAACCCTGGGTTCTGTCGCCTGTCCCCACTCATATCTTTATTTACGGAGCTTTAGTTTGGCGTTTGGGTATTGGTGAGAACTTAATATGATAGGAGTGTTCCCGGGAGGGACTCACGACAGAGGTCCCCCCAGTTTGAACCAATATTGGTGCTGAAGGCGCAAGATGACAGGAGCTGAGGGCTACGGCAAACAAGAGGTGGTCGCTGAAGGCGCAAAATGACAGGAGCTGAGGGCTACGGCAAACAAGAGGAGGAGCTGAAGGCGCAAAGTGACAGGGGCTGAGGGCCGATGCAAACAGAGGTTGAGCTGAAGGCGGTCCTTACATCTAGTAGTAACATGGTATAGGCAGAATATAAGTAGGTAGGATATAAGGTAGGTAGATTATAAGTAGGCATAGAAACTAAGGTCAAGTAAGTAGGATGAGTTTGTGAGAGTATATACAGGATGATGGGAGCAGTGGTCAGGATCCATAAACATGTGGCATTTATGAAAGTGATCGGCAAGGGCGAGATGAGGAGGATGAACAATATTTACAATTACGATATTTACAAGATGAAAGTGAGCGGCAAGGGCGAGATGAGGAGGATAGGCAATATTTACAATCATGATATTTACAAAATGTGTAGAGGTTACAAAATTCGCAATATGTACAATATTTACAAGGTTTGCAGTGTTCACAATATTTACAACCTTTGTGCAAACTCGGGGAATAAAGGGGAACGGGGTGTCGGAAAACCGCCGATTCCTGGGTGCGTGTAAGGTGTGGTGAGTGACAGTGAGTGTGTGCGTGAGGTGTGCGGGGGTGGCGCGTGCTCGTAGCTCGTGGCGAGGCGGGCACGACGGGGCTCCGAGTTCCGGTACAGTGCGAGTGGAGTAAGAGTACACCAGCACTGTTCCGGAATCTCAAGGCCCCGCCGTGATTGCTCAGAGCGGGGCGGGGAATTTGGCCGCCGGGACGAGGGGAACGTGGGGACGCTCCCTCCGTCCGTTGCGCCGCCCGGGCCGTTTCGTCCCGGCGGAAACTATCGTGGATATCCCCGGCGATGGAGGGGGGGGAGGGGGTGTTGGAGGGGGAGAAGTAGATACGGGGGGGTCGAAAATCGAAAATGGGGGGGGCGGTAAAATTGGGGGGGCGGAATTTTGGGGGAGGTTGGTGAATTGAACGGGGGGTGGGGGTTCGAAATTTATGGGGGGAATGCAGATTTGAACGGGGGGCGGGGGGGGCATGAGTTCCGCGAGGCGGAACTCGCGAAGAATGGAGGACATGAGGGGGTCTGTGGGGGAGTAGGGAGGGTGTACCCCCGTGGCCTGCGCTGTGCGAAATTCGCGCAGGATTTTCCACTGGGGGTACTTCCATCGCCGGGGCCGGGGAGGTAGTCCGGTGATCCGTGGCGGGACGAATGGAGGCGGTGTAGTCGGCCCGGGCGAAGGGGGTAGGGGGGAGAGCGGGTCCGGGACGAAAACGTCCCGGAGAATCGCCGCCATTTCCGGATCCGAATCGAAGTCCGGAAACGGCGACGGAGGTGACTGGTGCATCGGGGAGCGATGTGACATAGCGAACGGACGGCGGGAGACTGATAGTGTCAGTGGGTTGGGTTAGCACAGGTGCGGGTTTACACCTGGCTAACGGGACTGTATGTGGTTTGCCGTCAATTAACAGGGTCGCGGTGGTGTGTGTTGTGCGAATGACTTGAAAGGGCCCGGCATAAAGTGGTTGGAAAGTTTTATGGATGCCGGGCTCTTTCAGGTACATGTGTGTGGTGGTGAAAAACCGTTTGGGATAAGTGGTGTCGTTTGTCGGTGTTGTGGAGTGTAGCGGTTCCCTGTTAATAGACGGCGTGTGATTTGGGGTGAAAATGTCGGCTGGCAGACGTAATGGGTCTTTAAATGCGTTTTGTGCGGGGCTGGTTTGGTCTGAAGGACGAGCTGAAGTGCGTAGGCTGAGTAAAATGTAGGGGAGGGATTTAGTCCAGGAAGGGGAATTTGTTGAAGTAGAAATGGCCTGTTTCAGGACCGAGTGCCACCGTTCTATTTTCCCGTTGGATTGGGGATGGTAGGGGGTAGTGTGGATTTTGTGGATGCCGAGGGAACGTAGTAAATCGGAAAAGTGGGCGGACTCAAACTGCCTCCCTTGATCGACCGTGACTGTTCGCGGACAACCGTAACGGCTAACCCATTGAGTGAGGAAAGCCGTCGCGACGGCGTCCGCGGTGATATTTGCGAGTGGGATGCATTCCACCCAGTTGGTGGCACGGTCGATCATCGTGAGGCAGTATTTTTTCCCCTCGGACGGGGGAAGGGGGCCCACTAAATCCAGATGTACATGTTCCCACGGTAGGGAGTCGGGAATGGTTTGAGGGGGGACATGGGGGTGGGCCGAGACCTTAAACCGCTGGCAATTCTGGCACCCCAGAACCCAGTTACGAATATCTGTGTTCATGTGGGGCCAGAAGTACCGCGTCTTGATAAGGTCCCGGCTAGCCCGAATGCCAGGATGGTGAAGGGAGTGGTAGTGGAGGAACAACTGCCGCCTCAGCTCCGGTGGGACGTAAGGGCGCGGTGTATCGGCCGTTACGTCGCACCAGAGATCGAGGGGCGGCAGCTGTTCCAATTTGGAGGCGGAAATGAGATTGGAGAGGGCGGGGTCGGAATGTGGAGTTTGTTTTGATTTTAGGATTTGGGGGGAGGGGAAGGGCAGTAACTCCGCCACCGTCGCGGGGATAGGGGTGGGCCGGGAGAGCGCGTCCGCCACGCAATTGTCGGCCCCCGGCAAGTATCGGATATCGGACGTAAATTGCCCGATAAACTCGAGTTGCCGGAGGCGACGTGGGGAGGCGGATTTGCGGTTCTGTAGGAGGGCGTGGGTCAGGGGCTTGTGATCAGTGACGACAGAGAACTGCCTGCCCTCCACGAAGTCACGAAAGTGCTTGATGGCTTCGTGGATGGCGAGGAGTTCTCTGTCGAACGTGGAGTAATTTTTCTGGGTGGGGGATAGCGTTTTGGAAAAGAAGCCTAGGGGTTGGGGGGTGGCGCCGGTGTGCTGATGGAGCACTGCCCCGATGGCCCAGTCGGACGCATCGGTGGTGATGGATAGGGGGGCGTGAGGATCGGGATGGGCCAATAGAGCGGCGTCTACTAGGTCCTGTTTGCAAATTTTGAAGGAGGAGATGAGTTGGGGGGTCCAGGTGATGGGGCGGTTGTCATTTTTTTTGGAGGGCTGGGGAATGGCGTGTATGAGTGGTTGTTGATGTTGTGCTGCGTGTTTTATGTGTCTGCGGTAAAAGTTTAACATACCCAGGAAGCGGCGGAGTTCCGTCACGGTGCGGGGTTGCGGGAAGTCACTAATGGCGTGGACCTTGTCTGCGAGGGGTTTGATGCCCTCGGATGAAACGTGGTGGCCGAGGCAGCGGACGGAGGGTTGGCCGAGAACGCACTTGTCCGTGTTAACCAAGAGGCCCTCGGAGGAGAAGATGTCGAGGATCTGTTGGAGATGGCTGAGGTGTTCTTCCGGTGTCCTGGAGGCCACCAGGACGTCGTCGAGGAAGCAAAAGACGAACGGTAGGCCTCGCAGGATGCTGTCCATATAGCGCTGCCACGTCTGTGCAGCGTTCCTCAACCCGAAGCCCATTTTCACATATTCGAAAAGCCCGAACGGGGTAATGATGGCGGTTTTCTGGACATCGGGGGGGTGAATGTTGATGTGGTGGAACGCCCTTGAAATGTCGAGGGTAGAGAAGATAGTAGCGCCGTGGAGGTGTGACGAGAAATCCCGTAGGTGGGGAACATTGTAAAGATCCGGCGTGGTTTTAGAATTGAGGCGCCGGTAGTCCCCGCAGGGGCGGATATCCCCATTGGGCTTCTGCACGATGTGGAGTGGAGAAGCCCAAGGGGATTTCGAGGGGCGGACGATGCCGTCGGCTATGAGTTTATTGAAATGTTGCCGGGCTTTCGATAGTTGCAGGGGGTGGAGTCGTCGGGCTTTCGCTGTGATGGGGGGGCCGGAAGTCTCTATGTGGTGTTGGATGGTGGAGATGTGGGCAGAGGGGCGGCGCTGGGGGCGGTAGTTGAGGAGGAGGCGTTCAAATTGTGTTGGGGGGTGGTTGATGGCATGTATGAATCCGGGTATGGGTGTCTTTGTGGCGGGGTCAATCAGGCGCGCATTCCGGACGTCGACCTGGAGACCGAAATATGCAAGAAAATCGGCCCCCAGGATCGCCTTCTCCACGTCCGCCACGGTAAATTCCCACTCGTACGCGAGCCCGCTCATATAAACTGAGGAGCGGTACGTCCCGTACGAGGGGATGGTGGTACCGTTGGCGGCGTAGAGAAGCTGCCGGTAGCAGCGCGCCTGACGACGGAGGATGTTGTTGGGAAATATTGACAGCGCCGCCCCCGTGTCCACCAAGAAAGGTACATTCGTTTTTCTGCGGCGCAGGAAAAGTCGCTGGTGGGTCGGGAGGGCGTTGTGCAGAATTGCGGAGGTAGGTATGTGGGCCGGCGTCGGCTGGTCCGCCGCGAAGGAGACGCGGGACCGTTTCTTGCCGTTCCGGAGGGGGGGAACGGTGGAGTCTGCAGGGGGGTTGGCCTGTTTGGCAGGAGGTGGCTTCATTTCGTTCCGGGGAGGGGGAACGGTAGTGGCGGGTTGAGTGGTGGCCGGAGGGGGTTGCGCCCTGGAGGCGGGCGTGGAGGGTCCGTTCCGGGGTGGGGGAACGGTAGCGGCGGCGTGAGTGGCGGCCGGAAGGTTGGTCGCCCTGGTGGCGGGCGGGGAGGATCCGTTTCGGTGGTGGTGGGGTGAGGGTTTCGGCGGCGCTGTAGGCGCGGCCGGAAGGTTGGCAGCCGTGGCGGCGGCGTAGGAGGGGTAGCGTGGCTTGGTGGTAGTGGCGGTGTGAATGCGGGCGGGGGGGGGGGGGTTGGTCATGGTCCCCCCCGTGTTGGCGAGGAGGGGGGCCCGCCGGATTTACCGGCGGGCGTCTGCGTTTCCCTGCTTAGGGGCGAAGGAGCAGGGGGGTTGGCACTTGCGGGCCTCCCCACCAAAGTTTACATGATAGAAACAACGGTGGGGGGGGTCCGCAGGAAGGTAGGTGGAGTTGGCGGGGCGGGTCGAGGTGGATGCGCGCGGAGCGGCCGGGGATCGTCCTCTGCGCTGGCGGGGAGGGGATGTGTTGCGGCGCTCGGGTGAGCGCTGGCGGCGGCGGTCGGCGGAAGAGTCGCGTCGGTGATCCGCCGAAAGGGGCCGACGTCCGTCGAGGGAGGGTGCCCGGCCGCGGTCTCGGGATTTTGTGCGGTCCCGGAGAGGCGGGGGGTGACGCCGCGTACGTACCTCACCGACGGCGGCCGCAGCGGCCAAGTCGTGAACGGTGTCCGCAAGCCGCAGGAGGGGCTCGTCGGGACCGTCGAGATGGCTGGCCAGGGCCATCTGGATGGGGTGGGGAAGGGCACGTAACCAGAACGTGCGTGCGATGTCGGCGGTCATAATCCCCTGCAGCTGGTGTCGCAGCCGTCGGTAGAGGTGGGAGGGCTTCTGGTCGCCGAGGTGTTGAGGCTGGGAGAGGGCGGCTACCCGGGCGATTTTCGACGGCTGGTAGGTGTTGATGAGGCGGCTGCGGAGGTCGTCGTACGCAGCGGCGGCGTCGGGGGAGATATCTGACGTTTGCAGCAGGATCTCGTAGGGTAGCAACGAAATGATCCGGGAATATCTAGTCTTCTGGCTGCGGATGTTGGCGGCCGAAAACGCAGCGTCCACTTGAAAAAACCACAGCGCGGGGTCGTGCGTGTAGAAGGGGGGCAGCGACAGAGGGAACGCTGCGGATGCCGTCATGACGTCGGTAGCGGTTGCGGCCGTAGCGGCGGCGGTGGCGGCGGCGGGTGCCGTGGAAGTGGCGGAGCCGGCTGGTGAGAGGCTGGTGAAGGGGTTGTCGTTGTCCGTCGTCGCAGCGGTCGGCGGCTGCAGTAGGGACGGCCGGAGGAGCGGCGGCGGCGAGTTCGGGTCCATTTCTGTAACTAAAATTCAAAAATTTGACGTGGATTTGAATCTTGAAATTCGCAATCGGCGGGAGCGGAGGTGTGTTGAGTTGAGAGTTGAGTGGTTTGGGCCAAAAACTGCGAATTTATACTGATTGAATTTTGAATTTAAAATGCGGGACACCGAACTATTTGACTGGGGCGACACATGAGGTGGGAAGGTGGGAAGGAAGAAGGTTGAGTGAACGTCGGGTTCACCACTGTGATGAATTTAAAATTCTCATCACGGTGGCGTGGAAGGAAGGTGAGTGAGTGACTTTTAGGTAAAGGAGAGAAAGGAGGAAAAGTCGCAGGCGGCTGTAGTCAACCGAACATCTACGACTTTGGAGGAGAGAGAGGTGGTGTGGAAGGAAGGCGAGGAAAAGTCGCAGGCGGCTGTAGTCAACCGAACATCTACGACTTTGGAGGAGAGAGAGGTGGATGAGGGAATTTTACCTAGGCGGCTGTAGTCAACCGTTCATCTAGGTAAAGGAGAGGAGAGGAGAGGTCCCTTGTCTAGGCGGCTGTATTCAACCGATCATCTAGACAAGGAGGAGGAGAGAGGAGGTGAAATTCCCAGGCGGCTGTAGTCAACCGATCATCTGGGAGGTAAGGTAAGAGAGAGAAGAGAGAGCTGGTTAGAGGAAGTGTCGAATGAAGCTTGAGCGCCAGGATCCGGGGTTTTATAGTACTTGGGGGCCTCTCCCTCCAGCTCCTTGCAGGGAGCTGGTAGTGGGGCCCCAGGTTGAGTAACCCTGGGTTCTGTCGCCTGTCCCCACTCATATCTTTATTTACGGAGCTTTAGTTTGGCGTTTGGGTATTGGTGAGAACTTAATATGATAGGAGTGTTCCCGGGAGGGACTCACGACAAGGGGCTTAATATTTTCAATTCCAGTGAAATAGGTTGTTAATAAATTTTGACGTTTAGGGGGTTCAGTGCTTTTAGGCTTGGGATGGAAGGAGGATGATGCTGGCAGAATTCGTTTTTGGAGCTGACTAGCAGGGTAACCTCGGGCTTGAAGAGCCTTGTCCAAATTTGTTGAAAATGTTGTTGGGGGGACAAATGAAGTGACCCTTGATTGACAGAGAAAACGGGATTGATGATTTACAATGGGGAGGGTAGCAACTGTTGAAATGGAGATATTGTTGTTTGTTGGTGGGTTTCACATGAATGGACGAGTGTATTTCATTGTTAGTGCTATTAAATTTAAGATCAATGTCTAGAAATTTTACAGCTGTCTGTGAAAAGATGTATGTAAAACTAACTGGATAGGAAGAATTGAGATCGTTCATGAAGTTTTTGAGTGATTCTTCCCCCTGTGGCCAGAGGAAGAACCCATCATCAATGAACCGTTTCCATAAGAGAGGTTGAAGTGGACTGGAAGCTAGGAATTGTTGCTCAAGGTGTCCCATGAGAATATTGGCATATGATGGTGACATTTTGGTCTACCCATCGCACAACCTGTTTTTTGCAAATAAAATTTATTGCTGAATGAAAATACGTTATTTTTCAGAACCAATGCCGTCAGCTTTATAATGAATTGGTTACTCGGAGTTTGGAGGTTGGGACGAAGTGATAAAAAGTGGGACACGGCATGCAGACCTTCATCGTGAGGAAGGGATGTGACATCAAAGGTTACTTGTAACAGAGGGTTCAAATTAGGATGGATTTTAACATTTTTCAAGATTTCCAAAAAGTGAACATTTCCAAGAAGTGCTACTATTTGTTGTAGGAAGTAATTGACAAAAACTGATATTCTTTCGGTTGGACAGTTTTCTGAATTTACTATTGGTCTGCCTGGAATTAAGCTAGGATCAACATCAGTGGGATTCTCAAATTTGTGTATCTTAGGAACTAAGCGGAATGAAGAGGAAGACCAGGATGTGGGACTCAAAATATCTATATGTTTGGATGATAGCTGCTCATCATCGGCATTATCAGAGAGATTTGTGAGTTTTCTTTTGTATTGCGGAATTGGGGTCAGAATCCAGAAAATTTGGAATCATTAAGTTGTCGATATGCCTCATTATTGTATGTAGAAGAATCCATAAAAACTGTAGTCGACCCTTTGTCTGGGGGAAGAATTTTTAAATTGCTAGTTTTTCTTCGTTGGAGAGATTGGAGGGAGGCTTAAACCAATTGAGGAATTGTGGTTTTGTTGGTGCTAGGCTATTGCAATATATTTCAACTGGATGACTGGGAGGCAAAGGGAATGCTAAGATTTCGGACGAAATTGTAAGAGAGCTGGGTGAAGGTCTCGGGTGTTACTAGAGCCACTGCTTTGAGGTTGGGTTGCGTTCTGCTCGTGCCAGAATGCTTTCCACTTCAGGCTCTGGCAGAAAGTTAACATTTCTTTATTGAACCTGAACCGATCAGCACTGGGGATCGGAGAAAAGCTTAATCATTTAGAGACTGTTTGCAGTGGAAAGTTGATGAAGCAGGCGGTATAATTTTGATAGTTTAATGAAATTTTTCTGACGTAAGGAATTTATAAATGAATTAGCCTTACTTATAGAGATCATGATGTGATCGTAAAAGATGAGGGAAGAACGGAGCGTGATATGAATGAAGGACGTGAGTTTTCTGTGGTGGGAAAATAATAAATCGATGTAGTTTGACAGTGTAATTTCGTCAGTTCGAGGGAGGCTAAATACCTAAAAATGTGATAAGATTTCCGCATCGGAGGAGCATTTACTGGAAGTTTCAAGGTGGTACCATTAGTAGAAACTCCGATTGTGAGACAGAACTGCACAAATTCGGTATGGGAACGAAACTGGGCAACTTTACGAGCATGAAAATCTATTTCATTTAACCAGAATAATACTGGGGGGTGATGACATCGTGTTGACTTGGTGCAGCAAAGGCTCAGACGACCAGCTGATTGACAGAAGCAGTTAGTGTGTGGTTTAGCAAAGTGTAGTGAAAATATGTTAAAGGTGAATTGATTATGAAGTTAAGTATGATATGCAGTGAGAATGATTTTTATGAAAAGGGGATAACTTTAGACGGAAAATCAGGAAAAAGGTGAAGAGGAACAGGTGGTTATAGGTAAGGAACAGAAATGCGAACTCGCGGAAGACTTAAACGGGACACTTACGTGAATACGCAAACTTGAAAACAGGAAAACACTCTTGGTGATATAATATATGAATTTGGTGACAGAGGGTAGAAATTTAAGGATCAACAGACAAAAAACTTACAACAATTTCAGAGGGAGTATTTCGCCTGCCAGCGTCTTCGGCCCAATTGAGAAACCTGCCTTGGTGAAGCCTTCTCTCAGACTTCGGGGTGGTGGTTCTGACAAGTGTCGCGAGGGTGACGATGCGAGTGATCGAAGGAGGCAAGGATATTTTGGGCAAGTAGTGTGGGCGAGTGTGGAAGATCGTGTTGTGTCGTGTGTGCAGTATGTGTGTATGAAATGAAAGTATGTCAACTAAAGATTGAAAAAAATGAGGGCATGATGTATGAGAGATTAAGAAAATGAGGGCATGATATATGAGAGTTCAGTGAAAATTTGAAGTTAAGTGAAAAGTTGAGAGAAATGTTAAGCGTGAGGTGTGTTATCTAAAAGAGCCATAATTTTTCAAATGAAATTATTAATATCACAGAACAACCAACTCGACTTCATACAGCTATCCGTCATTACAATCAGGTGCTCTCTAGCAATGATAACTTGGCCATGTTGACAATGCTTTTTGGTGCACACGAAGCGCTGGTCGTACAATGCTACGGGTGGTCTCAAAATATTCTTTAGTTCAACATCAATTTAAAAACGTTAAAAAAAACCATACCCTTCTATTGAGATACGGCGTTCTGAAAATTTCAACCCCTATTTTTCACCTCTTTGATATGAATGAGCTTCGAGGACCACCTAGATCCCGAACGGGACCTACAAACCAAATTTCATTAATTTTGGTTCATGGTACTCAAGAAAAGTGCGAAGTACGGCGTACCTACGTACCTTGATTCTATGTACCTTGATTGTACGTACCTGGATTCTACGGACCTGGATTCTACTTACCTTGAAACGTAAACCATCAAACTGTGAGGGGGGTTAAAAAAAATTTTTCATGCTCGATTCCGAAGGTTCATTATTGAAAATAATAAACAAAAAAAATTTGAAGGGGTGTTATAAAAATTTTTTGCTGAGCGAATACGTAGGTGTATTATTCACGGAATAATAAACCAAAACGTTAAAAAATGCCTGAAAAAGGCGTTCTGGAAAGATCAACCCCTATTTTTCACCCTTTAGTGATGACTGACAGTAACGCCGAGCTTCGCGGAACAACTAAACCCCAAATGGGACCTACACACCTAATTTAATTAATTTTTGTTCATGGTAACTGAAAAGAAAAGAAGTACGGCGGACGGCGTCGTGGTGTAAGGCGGACAGACAGAAACGTTGTTATTCCATTTTTGGATTCTATGGAGCGTGAAACGGAAACCATCAAATTTGTTGTTGGGAGGGGGGGGGGGGGGGGTAAAAAAATTGCATGCTCAATTCCAAAGGAAAATAATAAACCAAAACTCGGCGCTCCACGCCTCGCCAGGGGGCAAGCCCCCTGGACCCCCGGTTACCTCTATTTACATACTTCGGACGAAATTATAGAAACACAGAATGTGTTTTAGCTCACGCGTTTCACATAAACCTTTTTCGACTGATATATTGACTGCTCATAGGTTACACCAGGTTACACGATCCTTAGTTCCGTATCATCGGCACTTATATAAAGCTTGCAATCGTGTTCACAATATAAATTATTGAGAATGATCACCTGCGTGTAAACAATTATTATTTAAACAATCACGCTCATACCGCAGCTTGTCGGCCACGCACTCCGCATTGGTTAACGTAATATGGTTAGGTAAATCGAGAGCTATCCAACGAGTGGTGAACGATTTTTGTAGATGATAACTGGCGAAGTTAAAGTTCCGTAGCAACAAATCGGTTGTACGTGAAAATCATTAGAAATTTTTCATAACAGCGTCCCAGATTTCGTTACGAAATTTCGTTACCTTTTTTGGCTAGTTAGTCCATGGCTAAACACATTCTGTGTTAAAATAAAATATAACCATTATAGCAAATAGCCGATTATGCCGTCTCTGGACACATACATACGTAAGAAATGTTATAATCTATGGGGATGTATTCAGAATGCTCTGAATCTTATTCGTATCGGAATCTTGTAAAAAATGCATGAAGGTCGTTAATATTTGGGACCCATTGCAATGGCGTCTTTCCTTGGAAAATTTCGTATTATGATTCATCTCCTTGGCAAAATCCATTATATTCGTTCAATTTCCTTTTTTTCTCCTTTTTTCTAACTCAACGTTCCGGGACCCGTATCGAAGGGGAACCCAAGCTGCGATTCTCCGCGCCGGAACATTGTTCCTGGGAGCCGCGTTTTATTCGCTCTCGGGATCCCGAGCGGGCGGTGCTACAACGGAGAGCGTTAGTTATTACCCCAGGTGAGCCACATTTAAGGGCATCCATCTCATGAGCGTCCTCCCTTTTTATGATCTTTCTCAGAGGTATTCCTGAGAGGTAAGTCCGCCCCTATACATCTCACAGCATTGCTTCCTCCAATATTCAGCTCCTCTATAAATCCAGGAAATTTGGTAGCGCCTTTGCCTCCCCATCGTCCTCCACCTACCCAACGAAAGAAGAGAGATTTCCCGCGTAACAAATGACCCCTACAGTAGCTCTGCCTGTGAAAATGATTAATTGATGCGAACACGTCCTCTTTACTCCTCATACATCAGTTGCTCCGCAACTTTGCTTTGTGTCGCATTTCCTAACCGTTCTATGTGGACTCTCAAAGGAGTATTTTCGTTGTCCTAACCTTTGAGTATGAAAAATAAGATGGAGGGGCATTGCCTATTGCTTCGAGAGCCCAACAACAGATACTGCGCGACCATCCCCGCACACTCTTCAATAAACAAACGCCACCGTTATATGCAGAGAAGTATAACTTACTCTACAAACACCGTAAAGAAAACCTAGGGCCGGTTTGTAATGGATGAGGGGTTTAACTACGCCGCCCATACAGCGTAGTTTCCCCCTCTCCACTCTCTAGAAAGGTAGGGAGGCAGTGTGACAGCTGCCCCCGGAGACAATGGTTTGATTATAACGCAATGCCTCCAGGAGTTGACGATTCGTTTCCGCGAATCGACCGCCCCTTCAGCCGCGTGTCAAAAAGATCGGGAAGAGCCCGCATCCAAGATGGACGGGATTCCCATATACCGTCACAGGTTTCACCAACGCGGATTATCCAGAGTTCAATCTCGGCTGAGGTTTAAGCCATCGATTCTGAAAAAAGACTGTTTCACGAACGCCTAATCTCGGAATAACTCGCGCTAACGGCGTATTAAAGTTAATACCTCGTTTCAGGTGGTTTAAACCTCTGATCTACAGTTGATCTCCGATTCTCCGCCAGGCCATCGCCATTTTGAAATGAGCCGCTGAGAGGAAAAGTGGTCTAACTGAAAATTTCTCGATTTTGAGGTAGACCATTCTTGGTGTTCTTTAGGTTGTTCTCCATTCAGAGGAAAAGTGGTATGACTCTAGTTCGAACGGTAATCAAGAGATTGCGCCATTATGTTATTCCGCTAGACGAAACATCGCGCGCCCTGAGGAAAAGTGGTACAACTCAAGGCTGACGCTTCCCCTCGCTCCCGTTTGATTTCTGTGAACCACACGTTCACTATCACTTCAAGCAATCGTTCGTTATCAGTTTCAAGCAATCTTAACGTACGTGCAGACGACGTAAAAGTACATAGTTTTAGTGAAGTTTGTAACCTAGTGTGTGTCTGTGAGGATCATACCTAATTTGCTTTCAAGAAAAAATGAATAATTCGACAGAAATTACCACACAGCAGATTGGGAAGAAACGTCTGAGGCATCCTGAAACTTTATTATGATTAAATTATTAATTATTTTGATTAAAACCGCTGATTATTTTGATTAAAAACGCTAATTATTATTTTGATTAAAAAAACTAAAAAACAGAAGGAAGGATTAAATTTTTGAACCAACGATTGTGATTTTCTTTCAGTAACCCCTATCTTATCAAGGTCAAAAACAGTCAAAGATGGCAATTTTAGAAGCATTTCAAGTGTATAATAGCACCGTTGAAGTTGAGTGCGCTAAAGGTTTGAGTGGAAAAGTGGTACAAGTCATGGAGTTGTACCACGTTTCCTCAGCATCTGGAGAAAAGCAAAGTGGAAAAGTGGTATTGTAACTTCATGGAGCCAGTAAAATTAGTTGTTGTGAAAAATAATCAATATTGTTTTTTATACCACGTTTTATTAACATCCTGTGGTTGAGAATAAGAAAAAATTAAGCACAATTCTGTTGGTACGTATTTATCATAAGCTAAAACGCAAAACCTTCATTTTCCGAAATTTGCCTTAAATGCGTTTGGACCACTTTTCCTCCCAGCGGCTCAAATCTATTTTATCAGTCTTTTTCATACTTATCAGCTTGCATCAACAATTAGTGCGATGAATTGTTTCACTGAAGTGTTTGAGTCATCCTTGGAAGAAGATTTCAATGAACTTCTGGAAGTGGCCGTGCCCAAACGGCGTTAATTCGCGAAAGGGTTGAGCATTTCCACAAGTGGGATGACGGCGATTTTTTCGCGAGGTTCCGCCTTCCCAAGGAAGGGATGAGCTTCGTGCTCGATGCAATAGAAAGCCTTCTAGTTTTCGAAACAGAAAGGTGAGTCCAACCAAAAATATGTAATAAATGTAATTTTACAACAAACCAGGTAGGCAACAACGTCGGACCCATCATTATTTATTTCCTTGAGTATGTACACAAAACCTTCATAGTATGTGGTAGGTACTTGCAGACTGCGTTAATAAGTACATGTATAACTTCTTCTGCATACAGCGAATTATTGTAAAAAAGTAGATACCTTTTATACAAGAGCCTAGATAGGCTATCTATAATTTATTACAAGAGCAGTAGGTAGTTCGGTAAAATGGCAATCAGCTCTCTCAAAAGATGATGCCTTTGTAGTAATGACAGAGTGGAGTGGAGTGGAAGTTCTCAGAATGACAGACGCGTAAGTGAGAAAAAATCGGAAAACTTCCACACCTGGTTATATTATACGGTCTCCACAACAATGGATGGCGGAAAAAACGTACCTAATAGAAGAAATATGACAGATCTACCACTCATGGATGAGCATCTCACCTCCATGTCATCTGCAATACGGGATTGGTGTTTCTGGGGATAGCAATGGTGATGCAAACTAAACAATCTCGGCTTAAACCCAAGTTCGGCTAAACCGCGGATCAAAACCGTTGGTGAAACTGTCGAAACTCTGAACCGAAGATAAAATTTGAATCCAGGATTTATTGATACCAGGTTTAAGCTGCGTTGGTAAAACCGACCCCTAGGTCACTTTTGGTTACGTAAAATTTCTAATACTCCTTCTGGTAACCTAACGGTTCGAATACCGGAAAAATGAGGGACAAGTGTCAAAAACGTGTTATTCCGTGGAATAGCGTGCTATGGCGTGTTAAGTTTTCATGTTTGGTATGAGAATATAAATATGGTATATTCGCACTTTCGCAGTCGGCGCAAAATAACTTCCGAGAAGCCTATGTAGAAAAAAATCTTTTCTCTAAAACACTAATGCCAGTGGTGGGCGGCGTTCTGGGCTACCCCACCTTCAACACTTATATGTTATGCGGGTTGTTGCCTATACAAAACTTTCCACCGTTTTGAAAGATGTCCCAACCCACCGATGCGATGGAACAACCCCACCCACCAAACATTGTGTTCATTCCATTGGTTGTACGGTATATTTAATTGGTATCAATTATTATGTACTAAATCTTGGAAATAAACTAAAACTCAGCATATACCTGACATATTGTGCCTCAGATATTTTACAGTACCTACCTACCTATCGATATTGGTACGCAATAGTTTATGAAAATATTGTCGACATCTTAAATTGTAATGTATGTGTATGGGCAGCTTGGACCCCAGACCAACATTACGCCGACTTCAGAAATTATGTCGACGGGTTTATTGTATCGACGAATAATGTCCAAAATTCTGATGAATTCCATTCCCAGGATTGTCATAGCTACCTTATATTTTTAATGTCATGCTGTTAGCTTCTTTTTATTTTGCATTTAAAACTCTATCCGGTTAGATAATGTATATTATTTCATAATGCTATGACGAAGGAAGGTACCTATTACCTTTGAGAGAGCGAGGTTAAGAGAAACGAAAGTTATGTGGCTACATTTCCAACAGTTCTACAGCTTGAATGGTATCAGACTGATCATAAATGACTGATATAAATCAAATAATAGCGCTTAATGCGGAGGGAAAATTATTCTTAATATCATTACAATTGGGGCAGTCGTGAAATAGTAAAATCTCATCGTCAAAACCCTATCAGACCTCGCCCTCTGCCCTCCACTTTGCCTACTGTCAACGCAATGACTCTAATTAGGTTCCCGACCGGCTCAAACCTCATTAGTTTATCTCCAATTCCCCCTTGACTTCGATTTCTTGGTTTTATTTGGCGACTTTATCCGACAAGGCGCTGGCGAAGGAGGTTCGCCTACCCTTCGGTTACCAAACTTGACTTCCTCCTGAACTTTCTCGAACTCCCACCGCATTCTCTTATACTCTAATGAACTTCTGCTAGTACTAATTTATCACTTCTCCGTTTAGGTTCTTGGAGCTTCACTAATTGCTGATTTTCGAAGTGTGATTTAACCCGTTCCGCTGGTCTTTAAACTGGGCTTATTAAGTCCCAAAAATTAACGCCGAGTCCATCCGGACTAATCGACTTTAAGGGTTTCGAACCACTGATAGATTATTTATGAGACAGATGCTCCGATCGAGTATAATGTCGATTAGTATTCTTCTCAATTTTTATCGACGATTCTAATCGAATTATGATTATTATGATTAATTTATCTAAGATACAATTGATACCTAAGTATATATATTATAGATGGGTACGGATTTTCTCAATCTGATCCCATACCTATACATTCATGATACATACCAACATACATACTTATACGTCTACATAAAGGGTTATTACCGCTGGTAGTAGAAGTGCAAATAGATAGGTAGGCACCTTCTGAAGGAACCGTTGCCACCAGAGAGTCTTTACCTTACCAGCGATAACTTTCCTACTAGATATTGGATAACTCAGCTAAATTCACAAATAAAGATTCTTAAAGTTAGTTATTTACCTACCTAAAATTTTAGAGTATCTATCTACATTTAGGAAGAGGTTTTAAAAAAATTAATAGTTAAACCGAACAGCACGAGATGGGTAAAAAGGTTGTTGAAAACGCATCTGGTCTGGTGCAATCTATTTCACGCCCATGTCGACTCTCACGGTTGGAGACTCTCCCTCCGGTGGTTGACAAGTATACTGTTGTACTACGCCTATTCTATTTGTTTCAAATTTTTTGAGCCAATTACCCTGTTTTTGGCAGAAAGGGCCTCGTTCATATGAAGTGGCAATGCGTTGCGGAAAAGGGTTGCAGCTATTTGCCGCAGAAGCTAATCACGATATGAACTGAAATCCACCAGCCTCCGTCATTAATATGAGTAGAACCTGATGTGTTCTTCTTGTAATTTAATTATGATTTCTGTGCAATGTGGAAGAGAGCTAATAGCAGTAAGACGTATTAATAAATAAGTCAATCAATCACGCTACACCCCGGAATTTGAAGAAAATGTTTTACAACAGGATTGCCGCAATTTGTGGATCTGTTACCTACCCTAACAATTCATTGTATTTACAATGTAGCTGCAATCCGACAAATACATTGAAATTTATAAATGGTATCCATGAGGTGCATTTAAATAATAATGCCGAGATTTTAGAGTAAAAAGAAAGAAAGGAATGCTAGGAATGCTCTGCAGAGGGCTCGGAAGAAAATGCTGAATGATTCAATCCAATCCTTATTGCTTCGACCTCGGTCTTCAAAAATGCGTGAGAACGAAATGTAAACAAAGGAGCAAGCAGTTTTATTTCGCCTTTCTCGAAGAATCCCTCGAGGAACCTTTAACAAATTACAGCAGTGAAAACGGGTAGGCGGCGAGAGGCGGAACGGACCAACTATTTGGGTCCGCTCAAAATAAATTTAGGAGCGCAGGAAGGGAATAGAGTGGTAACTGAGGAGCAGAAACAGTGGACGTAAGCGGACACGAGGGTGCCCGGCTAATGGCGCATGAACCCTCCCATATGTCACCAGGACTCTTCCCTTGGCTTCTTTGCTTGACCTCAGTTTCTCCATTCTCAGCCTTTCACACACTGGTCCTACCTACTCAGATAAGATCAACACACTTCACTGCCCGACATATTTTACAGGAAAGTTCAATAACGTAGGATATTCATTAGAGAGATTAGAAAGAGTTATCGTTTCCGTTCTTTTCTTTTCATTTTTTCCAAGCACCTACGCGTATTATGCTTAAAACGGACTCCTGCGTATTTAACCCATTCATTGGAATCCTACCGACATTCCCTATCTGCGATCATATTAGTGTCTCAACAGTCTGATTATGTTATTGCTAAGATGTGGAACCTTCTGGTCGGCAAAATGTTGTCCTCTAAATCGAACTTTCTACTTACGTTTTGTGAGCTGTTATTCGGAGTGTAGACGAGAGACGGGCCCTTGATGAATATAAACTTTCGTCTACGCAGGCGCAAACATTTCCTATCTGCGGTCATATTTGTGCCTCAGCTGTCTGATTAGATATTGCTACGGTGCGGAATCCTTGTGATCACTTTTTGGTCGGCAAAATGTTGTCCTCTAAAATCAAACTTTCCACTCGCGTTTTGCGAGCTGTTATTCGGAGTGTACGCGAGAATGGGCCATTGCTGAATATAAACCTTCGTCTACGCATGCGCAAAAGCAGCAACCTTGCGATACCCATTACTTCAATTCTGATCAACCGCTAGCGATGATATTCACAGGAGCTATTCGCATAGACACCCGATATACGAATAAATGTTCCATATAAACACCAATTTTGGTTTATTATTCTGTGAATAGCACACCTATGTATTCAAGGTGCGTTGATTCAAAAAATGCAATGTCCGTCCGCCGTACTCTGTCTGCCGTATCATCCATATCTAATTTATTTTCGCTCTAAAAAATTCGTTCTTTCGCACCATTTTTTGGGCCTTAGTTGTGTCCCAAAACTTTGAAGCCCGATCGGAACATACCCAAGGGTGTTGTGAGTGAAAAATGGGTGTAAAAATAGAGTTTCTTTAGGATCTTATTTTCATGTTTTTTAGGACGAGGAGACCAAAAAATATGAAGTCGATTTTGACCAACAAGCGAAGAATTGAGGTTCTAACAAAGTTTCAGTCTTAAATTTACGTTAAATGTTGGTCTAAAATCGTTGTTCTTCCCCACACGGTTTGGGTCCCCTATTGGGGACTCATATGGGACCTACTTGTGCTCCTAAGCTTGGCAGCCCGATCGGAATAGACCCAGCGGTGTTATGGAGGGAAAATGTGTGTAAAAATAGAGTTTTACGAGGTTTGAGTGAACACGAGCTGAGGAATCGTTTTACTTGTTTTTTAGGGACAGAAGACCGAATATGAAGTTGATTTTGACCAAAGAGTGAAGAATTGAGGTTGTAACGCAGGTTCAGCTCCCAAAATTCATTCATTCATTTTTCAGTGATCAAAGATTTAAAAAAAAAAAAAAAAAAGGAGCTAAACTTGTGTTTCTGGAGGGCCAAAACTGGTGGAAACCAACAAAAATAGCTTGAAACAAACAATAAATGAACAGCCAACATTTCTGAAGGCATGTCAATAGAATAATAAACCCAAGTGACAAGGACTGAAGCGTTTTTTATCATGGATGGGTTTGTTTAATCAGTAATAGCTACGCAGTTCGTGAGAGTCACTGCAATCATTGCGGTTACGAGGAAGCAATATGACACGTTGGCAGACTTTTGGTTTATTATTTTCAATAATGAACCATTGGAATCGAGCATGAAAAAAAAAATTCTTACCCCCCCTCAAAATTTGATGGTTTACGTTTCAAGGTATGTAGAATCCAAAACTGCAATAAAAATATTTCTGTCTGTCCGCCGTACGCCGTACGCCGTACGGGCCACTTTTCTTAGTTACCATGAAAAAAAATTGATGAAATTCGGGTTATAGGTTCCGTTCGGCGTCTAGTTGGTCCTCGAAGCTCGACGTTACTGTCAGTCATCTCTAAGGGGTTCAAAATAGGGGTTGAAATTTTCAAAACGCCTATACCATTTTTTTACGTAAATATTTTTACGGTTTTAAATAGTTCTTGAACTTGCGAGTTTTTTAAGACCATCCGGAGCATCGTACGTCCAGCCGTTCGTTCACAGTAAGGCCCCGAAGTTTGCACCGACAGGCATTTTCGACTCCAGTGTGAATGAAATTGTATACCTACAATTCAAACCAAATCTCGTAACCAGAGACGCGCCCACAATAGGAATTTGTGAATACGGCCAATCATTGGTAGGGATCACCTGATTATATTGGCGGAGTATGAAGTCGAGTTGGTTGTTCTGTGATATTATTTCATTTGAAAAATGATGGCTCTTTTGGAGTTTGTTGGTAGGTAGTGAAACTTGAACAAACGATGAAGTATTATTGATGGGTAAATTATTACTACGGTAAATCATTACTCAACGGTAAATTATTACACAACGGTTCATTATACCATCTACGTAGAAGGGGCTGGAGTTTGTTGGTAGGTACTTTTGCAACTTTTGTCACTCCTCATCAACAATTTCTTTTCAGAACTTCATTATGTGTGTTTCTTTTTGTTAGGTACTGTTTGTCATCGGCAGAATTATTTTAGCAACATTTAACTCGTGATTTAGGTAGGTACCTAGTAACGAGTACGGGGTTAGGTACTAACCTACGGAGGGTCTGCGATCTACATAATATGTATATAATAGTACATATCATATTATATAGACGGGTTATCTATACATAGAGCTGTGATCTGTAACAGAAGGGTATTCTATACAAAATAATAAACCGTTGTGCAGGGATTTGCAGCGTTTTTTCTATTTTGATGAAATTTAGTCGTAACTTTGCCCCACATGTTTTAACCCATTAGAAGTTTATGGAAACAGCGAACGAGATTTGTTTAGAGACGTTGATAGAAATGAACATTTGGAGATACCCAGTAAATGATGCATTATTTTTCTGGTTGATACGAGCTCCTCACAACCACAACGCTGTAGAAGAGCACTTTTTACCTGCAGATCTCTGGAAAATTGTCACTTCCTCCTCACCGTACCATCTGTTATGTTACCATTTTAAAAACTCACGGTTACGGATAAGAACCAGGACGTTCCACTCTAATACAGAAGTGCTAAAACATCAAGTTTAATATACTTACCCTAATTTTGGCGAATCTAGCGGCAGGGTCCCCGCGGTGAAATTTGACAAGCCCAGAAATTTGGCAAGTTTCTTGATTAAATGATTCTTGATAATAATTTGGTGGTAGGGTGAGGCCCGAAGTTCTTTCATTAAATCTATAGTTTCCTGACGACTTCTGAAGGTTTGTCTTCTACGGTTTTTTACTTGTTTCATAATAATTATTCTAGACAGTCCTAGCGAACAAGTACGAGTTTACATCAATCAATGCATTTTGTCGTTTAAATCAGGCGCTGGCTTATGCAAGGAGTGTGCATCACCTGCTGCTCGTTTGCCAATAGATGTGGAAAAAGTTTTTGTCCCATGCAGCTGATGATGAGGCCTTGGTGTGTGTTTGTTTTGGTTAGATAGGTAGTAATTAGGCACCGTGGGTATGGGTTTTATTGTATGTTTATTGAATGGCCTTTCAAGTGATAAAACAGTCGAAACCGGTATCTGTGACGGTTTATGGAAATCCCGTCTATTTGAATATATTGGATCCGGGCTCTTTCCCGATCTTTTTGACACGCGGCTGATGGGGCGGTCGGTTCGCGATAACGAATCGACATCTCCTGGATGCATTGCGCTATAATCAAACCAATGTCTCTCCAGGGGCTGTCCAGTAGCCAGAACTTGCGCAGGACGTAGAGAAGACCCATTGCGGTCAGGTGACGTCCGGGTGGTTGGAGGGTACGATGCCTCCCTATCTTTTTGGAGTTGAGAAGGGGAAATTACGCTGTATGGGCGGCTAGTTATACCTCCGTATCTATTACATATCACACCAATAAATTATACCCGACGACATGAGTTATTCTTGTTTCACCGCGAGGACCCTGCCGCTGTATTCGTCAAAATTGGGATATTAAATAATTAACAAACCAGCGTAATACTGATCATAATAAGCATCAAGTGAATTGCGTTATCTAACGTATGGTCTATTTGATGCAAAGTTTCGCTTAAATATCGTTTCCCAATAAAATTGTTTTTAAAAAATCATTCTTTGAGCTCTCTAAATAAGCCTCACCATCATAGAACCTCCAAAATTATTGAATTTTTAAAATGGACTTATGGTCATACGAAATCAGTTGTCGCTGATTTCACGGAGGACACAAACAACCTCCAGCTCCAACGGTGGTGCAATCAACAACTCATCGTTTTTCACAACGTTTTAATTTATTTTTAATCGCGATTTAGGAATTAGAAGAGAGCACAAAACCAAAATCTTTTCTCTAACTGAGGCATAGCTGACATCAGTGGCGCCTTAGCAAACTAACGTATGCACAAGCGTTCGTCATGTTCGTGAAAGCAATTCACAACTCTGATATCCAGGCGAAACTATACCAATCATATAAGTATCTTTTTCATATCGCTGGTACTTTTAGGACCAGTTGTGGCGCCATAATCAACTCAACGATGTTATAAAGGAAGTAGCGAGGTAATGTACGACGCCCCGAACGTCTGCGTGTGGTGTATGATACTAAACCACCTTCTGGCCACACACCACGGAATTCGTATGGTAACCGAGGAAAGCACTCTATGGAATATTAGTGAAAACGGCGTCTAATACGCCGTATAATTTCTACACTTATTCCAAGTGTAACCCCCCCACGAAAACGTGGGTAATTATCTCGGCAGGGTAATAGCTGGAAAAGGAAAGTGAGAGGCAGCACGTTATCTGGGAGGTACCTAGTTTGGCGCCTGTAGACCCGAAATCCCTTTGTTGGAGGATTAGTACTATGAAACCTTCTCCTTCTCCCACATTTAAAACTTTCTTTCCCAAGTTTTGGAAGTAAGGGCGGGAAGAGAGGGTGGTGAGATCGTAAAGCTGAATAGGGCTGAAAACCACTTGGTCTCAGCCATTTTCATCTTTAGCAGTAAAGTAAAGTAGTTTTAGTTAATTAATCTTTTTTTGAGAAAAGAGGGACTTGATAAAGAAAAAAACCAATAACGTTTTTACAGGACTTGGGAATATATTAAAACTTGTTCCAACTCTCGCTGTTTTTTTTAACATTTCTTAAGATAGCTAATAATTAGCTAGTCAGCAACCTAGGGTAAATAGACTTTGACTTGTTATTATGGTACCATGGCTGAAATTTTCGATGAGGGATCAAACCTTAACCAAATAAAACAAGTCCAACCAAAGCGATTTTGTATCGTTTGAACATTAAAAACGCTGTAAATTATTACACAAAGGTTTAATTAATGAAAGTTACATACAAATGCGCAGGATTCACTAATTAATTATTTTTGTTCCTATTCATGAATCATAAGGCAAATAATGAACCATCGTGTAATAATTTACCTCTGTAGGTGCCCCTTCTACGAAGATAGTATAATGAACCGTTGCGTAATAATGAGCCGCTGGGTAATAAGGAACCGTTATGTAATAATTTACCCATCAATAATACTTCTACGTTTCTTCAAGTTGCAAAAGTACCTATCAACAAAATCCAAGAGCCATCAATTTTCAAAAGAAATTAATAAAATCGCAGAACAACCAACTCGACTTTATACAGCCATCCCTTATTATAATCAGCTCCCTAGCAATAATATCTGGGCCGAATATACCGTTTGATTCACGATCATGTTCACGAAGCTTTTTGATGCACACGAACGGCTGGTCGTACAATGCTCCGGGTGGTCTCAAGCAATTGTCTAGTTCAAGATCAATTTAAAAACGTTAAAAAAATGATACCCTTCTACTGAAAGTTTTCGAGCTACGGCGTTCTGAAAATTGCAACCCCTATTTTTTACCCCTTAGAGATGACTGATCGTAACGCCGAGCTTCGAGGAACAGCTAGGCCCCAAACGTGACCTACAACCGAATTTCATTCATTCTAGTTCATGGTAGAATCCGAAAAAGCAATTAAAAAAATTTCTGTGTGTCCGCCGTACTCCGTACTTAGCACTTTTCTTAGTTACCATGAAAAAAAACGCTGCAAATCCCTGCACAACGGCTTATTATTTTGTACAGAATACCCTTCTGTTACAGATCACAGCTCTCTTTATAGATAACCCGTCTATACAATATTAAGTACTATTCTATACATATTATGTAGATCGCAGATCCTCCGTAGGTTAGTACCTAACCCCGTACTCGTAACTAGGTACCTACCTACCTAAATCACGAGTTAAATGTTGCTAAAATAATGCAGCCGATGACTAACAGTAACTAAAACGGCAAAAAGAAACGCAAATAATGAAGTTCTAAAGGAAAATTGTTGATGTGGAGTGAAATAGATGCCCCTTCTGCGTAGATCACAGTTTTCTGTGGTCAATACCTATAGTGAACCGTTGTGTAATAACTTGCCAATCAATAATACTTCAACGGTTGTTCAAGTTGCAAAAGTGCCGATCAACAAAACCCAGCCCCTTGTTGGGAAATGAACCGTTGTGTAAAATTTGCCGTTGTGTACCTAATAATTTACCGTTATGTAATAATTTACCGTTGTGTAATAATTTGCCGTTGTGTAATAATTTGCCGTTGTGTAATAATTTACTATTGTGTAATCATTTACCCATTAATAATACTTCAACGTTTCTTCAAGTTTCAGAAGTACCTACCAACAAAATCCAATTGTCCATCACTTATCAAAGGTACCTAGGTACCTAAATCACGAGTTAAATGTTGCTAAAATAATTCTGCCGATGACAAACAGTACCTAACAAAAAGAAACACACATAATGAAGTTCTGAAAAGAAATTGTTGATGAGGAGTGAAAAAAGTTGCAAAAGTACCTACCAACAAACTCCAGCCCCTTCTACGTAGATGGTATAATGAACCGTTGTGTAATAATTTACCGTTGAGTAATGATTTACCGTAGTAATGATTAACCCATCAATAATGCTTCAACGTTTGTTCAAGTTTCATGACCTACCAACAAACTCCAAAAGAGCCATCATTTTTCAAATGAAATAATATCACAGAACAACCAACTCGACTACATACTCCGCCAATATAATCAGGTGATCCCTAGCAATGATTTCATCTCCGCCAAATTTCCTATTGTGGGCGCGTCTCTGGTTGGGCCGTTATCGATTGGGCCCAAATCCCTCATTACGAGGGGCATGTACCTGGAATCTAATCCTCCCTGCCTCTTCAGAATTACTCTTTTGGGCCCCATTTCACAGAACTGATACCTAGTACTCTTTTGGGCCCCATTTCACAGAACTGATACCTAGTACTCTTTTGGGCCCCAAGTTATGACAGAGGGCAAATAATAACCCACTGGTGAAGCGTAATACAGATGTAGGTATGTTCTGTAGCAAAATATGACAAGCATGTTCTGTAGCAAAATATGACATTACATTCCACTAATCTATTCAGAAGTCCCAAACAACCTGCTCATTCACGGGATAGTTTCTGGGATTGTTTATCTTTTTTGAGATGCGAGCGCTAGCGAGCATCCAGATCGCTTGACAATGCATTCCACTAATCTATTCAGAAGTCCCAAACAACCTGCTCATTCACGGGATAGTTTCTGGGATTGTTTATCTGTTTTGAGATGCGAGCGCTAGCGAGCATCCAGATCGCTTGACAATGCATTCCACTAATCTATTCAGAAGTCCCATGAAGACATATCGCAAGATCAGTGACGCAGCACCGTGGACAACTGAATGTTGGCAGATGCGAAAAGGAGAAGGGAGATAGTAGGGAAGTTGAGATAAGAACCCATAGCGATCGCGATACGGTTTGACTGGGGCCCAAAAGAGTACTTTGAACGACCCGTGTTTGGACGCTTCCGTAGCTAACAGCACCTCGTTATCTCCTTGATCAGAAGGATTAGGGCCCAATCGAGTATCGCCCCTCTGGTTACGAGATTTGGTTTGAATTGTATACAATTTCATTCACACTGGAGTCGAAAATGCCTGTCGGTGCAAACTTCGGGGCCTTACTGTGAACGAACGGCTGGACGTACGATGCTCCGGATGGTCTTAAAAAACTCGCAAGTTCAAGAACTATTTAAAACCGTAAAAATATTCACGTAAAAAAATGGTATAGGCGTTTTGAAAATTTCAACCCCTATTTTGAACCCCTTAGAGATGACTGACAGTAACGTCGAGCTTCGAGGACCAACTAGACCCCGAACGGAACCTATAACCCGAATTTCATCAATTTTCTTTCATGGTAACTAAGAAAAGTGGCGCGTACGGCGTACGGCGGACAGACAGAAATATTTGTATAGCAGTTTTGGATTCTACATACCTTGAAACGTAAACCATCAAATTTTGAGGGGGTAAGAATTTTTTTTTCATGCTCGATTCCAATGGTTCATTATTGAAGATAATAAACCAAAATTGATGAAATTCGGGTTATAGGTTCCGTTCGGGGTCTAGTTGGTACTCGAAGCTCGGCGTCACTGTCAGTCATCCCTAAGGGGTGAAAAATAGGGGTTGAACTTTTCAGAACGCCGTAGCTCGAAACTTTCGACAGAAGGGTATGGTTTTTTTATCGTTTCTAAATTGATGTTGAACTAAAGCATTTTTTGAGACCACCCGGAGATTGTACGACCAGCGCTTCGTTTGCACTGAAAAGCTTCGTCAACATGATCGTGAATCAAACGGTACAAATCATGCCCAGATATCATCATTAGGGAGCACCTGATTATAATCACCAATGGCTGTATGAAGTCGAGTTGGTTGTTCTGCAATATCATTTTATTTGAAAATTTATAGATCTATTGGATTTTTTTGTAGGTACCTACTTTTGAAACTTGAACAAACGTTGAAGTATTTTTGAAGGGTAAATTATTACACATTGGTAAATTATTACACAACGGCAAATTATTGCACAACGGTAAATCATTATACAACGGTAAATTATTACACAACGGTTCATCTACCTAGAAGGGGCTGGATTTTCTTGATAGTTACTTTTGCAACTTGAACAATCATTGAAGTATTATTGATGGGCAGATTATTACACAACGGTAAATTATTACACAACGGTTTATACAATCTACGTAGAAGGGGCACCTATACAGGTAAATTATTACATAACGGTTTATTATTTGCCTTATGCTTCATGAATAACTACAAATAATTATTTATTGAATTATTGAATCCCGCTCATGTGTAGACACATTAATTCCGGAGCCGGCTCCAGTATGTAATGGGATCAAAATCGGCCTTTTTTTTATTCAATTTGACTCAGGCAGTATTGGTCATTTTGACCAATTGTAGGGGTAGGAGCGGATGACTACCTAGGCCTTCTCCCATGCCAGCGGAGGGGTAAGTTCGAGGAGAGGGGCGGCGGATATAACCCTGCAGTGGCCCCCATGATGATCCCATTCCAGTACCAGAGACGAGACCAGCGACTAGTTGTAAAGTGTATAGTTCTGTAGAGAAGTAGTAGTGAAGCCTTCAGCCATTTTGAGTGAACCCGTAGTTAGTAGAGTGACCCCAGGACAGATAGTAGATACGATTTGGACTTGATATTTGATTTTTCTTGGGAAATGGACTTGTGTGAGATAGACAGAGACGGGAGGAGAGTCAGGAGTGGTAGTTATCCTGAAGAACGTCAGCCAGGAAGCACGGGGGTTCAGTGGAGGATTGAACCCGATTCTGCCGCAAGACTTACCTGTTTCAGGCGATACCATTTTGCCTTGGGTGGACGCCGGAGCAGAGGAACGAAGGAGCCAGAGAGGAGCGGAACTGAGAAGGCTGCCCAAACGAGGAACTTCCCCCAGTTTCCAGAGGTAGGACCTGAACACTTACCCCTTTGTTTTATCCATTTTTGTGACAGTCATGTAGCAGTGCCCTTCAGGCGTCCAATTGCATGATATTTTGCCAGAGGTAACAGGAGGATTCTTACGTTCTGTTCCAGAACCTCCATCCAGTCGTTGTCTCCACCCCGAGCCTTGGCCCCAAACGTGGACCCTTTACCACGTGCAGGAACCCACATTGACCCCGGATTTGAACCCATCTGGATCCGTGAACCCCGACTCTGGTGCCAACACTTTATCACACAGTCAAAGACACATCCTTGTAGTAACTTCATTCATAGCTAAATTGCCCCTTTGTTTCATGGTCGTAGAGTCCCGAAATTCTGCATTAACGTAACTTACCTTCATTCATCTTGTAGTATAATTTGCCGCATCTCGTGAACCCCCCTATCTTTGTATTCTATAGTAGCTTTCAATAAATTCTCTTGCTTTGTTACATAGCTTTTTACACACCTTTTACCAGGTATGGTAGTTATTGCTTGCCCAACAGCAAGCCCAGTTCTTTTCTTACGATTAGCACAGCATCTCCTGAACCTGAGCCAGTACTGTGCAAAGCTGTCTCAGGGCCGACTGCCTAACTACGAATCAGGTATAAGTGCAAGTGTCGGATTCCACTCAAACTATCTCGCCCACTAGCTTCGCCATCTATCTGACATTAGGTAAAATATGAATCGACACATTACAAGTACTTGATTTAGGGCTTTCCTGGGAGGAGCTCGAGGGTATTAACCACAGAAAACCGTGATCTACGCAGAAGGGGCATCTATACAGGTGAATAATAAACCTTTGTGTAATAATCTGCAGCGTTTGTAAAATTGTAATTCCCGGGCCAGCTACATTACTCCTGGGGGGAGCTGGAGGTAGGTATTGACCACATTAAACGGTGATCTATGCAGAAGAGGCATCTGCACTGGTATATTTATTGCATTTTCGGATTCTACATACCTTGAATCGTAAACCATGATATTTTGACGGGGGATTAACTTTTTTTTTTCATGCTCGATTCCAAAGGTTCATTATTGAAAATAATAAACCAAAAATCAGGTAGAAGGCATTCAGGAGATATGGTGGCTATGTACATCAAGGGTCCGGTAATGTTATCAACCAACAGTACAATTATCTGAGTTTGTAGTTTTTATAATATTGCTATTAGTAGATACCTACTCGAGTTAATTTTCGTGAACGTAACATCAATGGACTTCAAGATTTCTTTTCTTTAACCTCAAGAGTGATTTAGTGCCTTGGGTGGACGAAGTTTGATGAAATTCGTGTTTAAAAAAATTGATTGATGGAAACTTGATCAAGAACCTGAGAAGAAAGGCCAGTGCGCTATAAATGACGTTATTTCACCCTTCTTTGGTAGTTATTAACCCAACCATTGACCTTAGAAAGCTGATTTTCTATACAGGAGCTTCCTTGGGTGAACGGAAATCGAGCCCCGAAACCGGAAATTTTTTACAGTGTTTGTAGAGGCCGGATTCTAGTACACGGATTACAAGGATAAATGAACGCAAATGTCCTTACATATATATTATTCCTGAAAAATATAGATAATATGGTATCGGATCGCCTGAACACCCATACGCTGGGTGGGTTCCAGATTTTATTTTTATTTTTTCATCTTCTTCAGGGTGATTGCAATACTCTCCTTTGACCCTTCGAGTGTTGGTAATCTAGTTTTGATTTATTATTTTCAATAATGAACCTTTGGAATCGAGCATTAAAAAAACAATGTTAACCCCCCTTCAAAATTTGATGGTTAACGTTTCATGGTACGTAGAATCCGAAAATAAACGCCAAAAAAGTATGCCGTACGACGTCTTTAGAACTTTTCTTAGTTAGGTACCATGAACCAGAAATTAATGAAATTTGGTTTGTAGGTCCCGTTTGGGGTCTAGTTGGTCCGCGAAGCTTGGCGTTACTGTAGTCATCTCTAAAAGGTGAAAAATAGGGGTTGAAATTTTCAGAACGTCGTAGCTCGAAAACTGTCAATAGAAGGGTGTGGTTTTTTTTACATTTTTAAATTGATCTTGAACTTGAGAAATGTTCGAGACCACCCGGAACGACCAGCCGTTCTTTTGCACTGAAAACCTTCGTCAACGTGATCGTGAATCAAACGGTATAAATCCGGCCCAGATACCATTGTTAGGGAGCACCTGATTATAATCACGGATGGCTGTATGAAGTCTGTTGGTTGTTCAGTGATATAATACCATTTGAAAACGCTGCAAATCCCTGCACAACGGTTTATTATTTTGTACACAATACCCTTCTGTTACAGATCACAGCTCTCTGTATAGATAACCCGTCTATATAATATAATATATACTATTGTATACATATTATGTAGATCACAGAACCTCCGTAGGTTAGTACCTACCCCCCTACTCGTTACTAGGTACCTACATAAATCACGAGTTAAATGTTACTAAAATAATTCTGTCGATGACAAACAGTAACTAAAATGGCAAAAAGAAACGCAAATAATGAAGTTCTGAAGGAAAATTGTTGTGGAGTGCAATAGACGCCCCTTCTGCGTAGATCACTGTTTTCTGTGGTCAATACCTACCCTCATGGTCAAGTATAATGAACCGTTGTGTAATAATCAATCCTAAGTACCTCGGTGAACAGAATAAATTCGGCACCACCGTACAAAACCGTAACTACCCTGATAATTATGACGGAGATTATGTCACTTTACTCAGGCCCACATCCAACCTATACTTCACTACTGAATAGCATATCTAAGGTCATCGCACCAAATAACTATGTAAAAATAGAAACCACAGGGAAAAACAGATTCACAATAATGAAAGACCGATCGGTGTACAATACTGTTACTCATACACCTAAACTAACAGCCAACTACTGTGTCTGAGTACTTGGGCGTAAATAAAGTGGATAATGAAACAGATATAATAGAGGAGCTGACACACTAAAGTAGGGGTAAAAGGGGCGTTCTGCCGCAAATTCGACCTTGACGTTATCTGATAACACTGATAAGAAGGTCGCTGACGTCATGACCTCTGACGTCACGGCCTCAGCTGATGTGATGCCACAGCCTCCATGTCCATGGATGTTATAAAGTGATTTATGACCCGTGGATGAAGTCAAGCTACAGTATCCATGTAAATTCCTCCTTAACTGGTTCCCGCCAATCTTTCAAATGCTCTTTCCCACTAATTTTCAAATACCTCCTCTCCTCCCCTCGTCTAATAATAGGTTATATCAGCTGGTTATCAATCTCCCACCAATTTTTGAATTTCTCCCACTCCCCCTCAGCGATCAGCTGATGTTCACTTTCCCTCCAGTTTTCAACTGTCAAGGCTTTTCCTCTCATTTTCAAAAATACTCCCCCTCGCCCCCCACCCATGAATGACATAAGACCAGCTGTTTACCAAATTCCCGCCTTTTCAAACTGTCATCGCCCTCCCCTCCCCTCGTCTAATAAAAGGTTAGATCAGCTGGTTATCAATCTCCCGCCTTACCGCCAATTTTTGAATCCAGTTTTCAACTGTCAAGGCTTTTCCCTCTCATTTTCAAAAATACTCCCCCCTCACCCCCCTCCCATGAATGACATAAGACCAGCTGTTTACCAAATTCCCGCCTTTTCAAACTGTCATCACCCTCCCCTCCCCTCGTCTTTCTAATAAAAGGTTAGATCAGCTGGTTATCAATCTCCCGCCTTACCGCCAATTTTTGAATCCAGTTTTCAACTGTCAAGGCTTTTCCCTCTAATTTTCAAAATACTCCCCCCTCCCATGAATGACATAAGACCAGCTGTTTACCAAGTTCCCGCCTTTTCAAACTGTCATCCCCCCTCCCCACCCCTCGTCTAATAAAAGGTTAGATCAGCTGGTTATCAATCTCCCGCCGTACCGCCAATTTTTGAATCCAGTTTTCAACTGTCAAGGCTTTTCCCTCTAATTTTCAAAATGCTCACCCCCTCCCATGGATGACATAAGACCAGCTGTTTACCAAATTCCCGCCTTCTCAAACTGTCATCCCCCTCCCCAACACTCAACCTGATCATATGGTTTCCCTATCATTATCAAATACCCCACCCACGCCCCCTTTTCGGAAACCCTCCCTCCCTCCCCCACAACTTGGATCAGTTCATGGATCATAATATGTAAATTATAAGATCCATCGTTTTCCACATGTCTTTCACGTGGCCTTTGGTTTTCCCCTTCCCAATCCCTCAAATATTCATTTACCCTTCTCAACCTTTATCATAATCACCTGTTGTGACGTCATGCCCCCTGTTATTGTTTTTTGGGCCTTATCCCACCACGACAACATCAACATTTTTAGGGTGGACCAACTATTTGGGCAACTGGTTTAACGTAGACCCATCGAGTTTAGGCTCTTTTTATATCGCTCAATCAGGCGATAACGATTACGATATAGATAAAGGTCTTAAATTATTTTTTCGGGTGTAGGCCCACGTTTTAGGTGTATTTTGAAGGATGAAAGTAACAGAGGAACAGGAACCATGAGGAGCTTATCTCCGAAGCTTCCATAATATTTCATTCTCTCTCACTCGAGGATTGGTGTGGGAAAAAGGGGTGAAACATGAAACCAAAGCGCGCTAAAAAAAAATCCTCTCCGGAAAATGCCGACGCCAGTCTGGCGGTTGGAGACGTATAACAGAAAATCGTGAGGTGAGATTCCGTCACTCTAATTCGAGCTTCAATCGAAGATCGTTGTTCTCTACGAATTGTTGTCTTTATTAGTGTTGTTCTCAAGTTTTTATCATCTCTCATCTCAGATCCTGTACTTTTTGATCTATAAAACCGGTAAGTCAAATTAAAATTATTTCACATTAAAATCTCATTTCATACAGTATTCATACCTAAATACTTGAATATTTAACCATAAAGTCTTGTATTGAAACAGGCTTCCCGAGTCTCGAACCTCAAGTGGATCATCATCATTCGCACTTCCACACTTCTATTCCGCATCAATCATCATTCGTTAAGGTAACCACTCATTCATTATTTGAACAATAAATATCATAATTATGTAATTTTACGATAATAATGATGATGATGATGAAATTATACTTCCATTCTGAAATTTTATAGTATGTTTTTTTTTCTTAGAATAGACATCAACGAATACCATACGCAGGGGAGATACTTACTTCAAGGTTGATCTACATCAGAAATTTAACACCAACACGTGAGTAAAATAATGATAATTTATTCAAATATTATACACCATACCAACCCATACAATCATGTAGATGATAGTTGCAAGTTTGTAGGATTTTCTCACAAAACACACAACAAACGGAATCTTTTTCTGAATAGTTTCTGAAAAATCCATGTTTTGCTAAAGTTAACGGGTCGACATTAATTTTGACTCCTTTGAAAGTCGAAAGACGAGGCGCTGTGTCGAATAAATTCACGTCTAATTCATGGTCGATGACCCAGGCTGATAATGCTTGTACTTTAACCATAGAGCACGAACGGGAATATTGGCTTCCAGCTTCTTGATGGTATAAACAGGGCTTTCCAATATGAGGTGAGTCGAGAAGTGTCGCAAGTTTGGGACATCCAAATTGTAACAAATCAAAGACTTGCCTGTTGTTCGGTAGAAATCCTTTCAAAATGACACATTTATCCAGTCCTTTGGTGAATATAAACTTGATGTTCTCTGTTGCCTCTCTTAAAATTTCGGGAATGCGTTCGTATGGTGTATTTCCCGAGTTCCATGACAATCCATGTATATGTTCTCTGTTAAAACGTGATTGTGAGATGGAGCCTCGGTTGAGAGGACCTGGAGGTAGAAACACGTAGTGCTTTAGGATGAATGTGGAAGGTCCATCATGAGCCAATATTGATATCTCCTTGATTATTTTCTCACATTGAAGGGTCAAATCGATTGTAACCGAAGACATGGTTATTTATCCGGCAGATGTCTGAGTGCAACTGACGAGATTTTCACAATGCTATTGCTTTTTCAACTTCTCGACTAGAGCTATTCGCCGTCTCAAGGCTACGAGTGCAGCATTATTTTCAATTCTCAATTTTTCCATCTCGTTTTTAAAACGTCGGTCAAGCTCAGTTTTGAAACTTCGCATCATATTATCAAGAGCTGAGTCAACATACTTCTTACTTGTTGCGTGTGAAGGACGGGTGGGGTTCTCATGAACAGTAACCCGTTTCCGCTTCCCTCCAAATTTATCACTAGGCATTTTTTTCTACGATATTAATTTTAGTAAATGTAACCCAACTCCTCCAATCGATCAATTATTTTGTTTGCCGTACTTTGAAGACGGGAATTACCAGCATCGAATGATCCTAACGCTAATTCTAATTGATCAGTCAGTATATTTGGATCGTCCTCAGTCGAAATCCAGTTAGGAGATTCTTCTTCATCAAACTCTTTAAAGTGTGTGAATAAATTCGCAACACCACTACCTGTTTTATTGTCGACGATTGGTTGAACGGAGGGGTTTTTCCTGGTTTTTGGAGGGTAAATAAGTGAAATTATCGATTTATATTTCTCCCCACCAAACCTGTTTAACGGTCTATATAAATCGTATCCATGGTGAGCCACACGAGTTTTCTTTACAATTTGATTATAATCATCAAAATCATCACGATCAAAATTTAATGGGTTTTCTAAAAATATCAGCTCAAACAATCCTGGAGTAGCTTTGAAAGGTTGTCCATCAACATACAAGAACTGTTTATCAAAATTGAGTTTTGAAGTACCTAGAGATGCACCATGTCGATTCACTGTTGGACCATAGTGTTTATCGAGTTTACCATTGCCTTCCCATTTTCCTGTTGTGATGTATTTCATGTAAGATTTAGCAAACGGCGGGAACCTATTGATAAATTCTTGCGTCATCTTTTCACCTTCTGGTGTCGTAGTGATGAGATTACGTACCGGTTCGAGATTTTTCTCAACATCAGCTTGATGCAAGGCCTCTAAATTGTTGGAATGGCGCTTCATTCTTTGTAACAAAGTCGATTTTTGAGGGGCTCGTAGAAATGTGCTTGTGGAGGCTGTCGGAGTCGACATGAAAGGACCAGGTGAGGTTGGTGGTGGGGTTAAAACTTGGGAAGGTCCTTCGCCTTTAGACGTTAATATCGTTGTATCACTTAAATCTTGAAAATTCGGGACACCCTCGCGAAGAAACAGACTCGGAGAGTCCGAGTCGTCCTTATCGATGTTTATACGTTGACCCATATTTTTCCCCGCGGTTGTAGGTTCCCCTTTGGTTTCATTGATAACAGTAACGATATCCTTGAGAGTGTCGGTTATGGGTTGATAGTGTCGCTCGAGGGAATGCATCGTCCTGTCACGGGCTTGTTGCAATTCAGCATATTTACGCTTCAGAGCTGTTCTCGCTTCATGAAGTTGATCAGAAATCTGAGCTTGTTTTTCCAGTCGAGCCTCCTTGTCGAATCCTGCAGATGTATCGCTCAGCCTTGCCGACATTGTGGGTACAGGTTGAATGAGTCCTGATGGTATAATGTTTACTATTTATATCGCATTGAGTCAATCCATTATTGATGGAAATTCGAAAAATGAATCCATTCCACTCCTGTAACGTCCTGTTTGAATATCAACGCTCTTATCAATCAATAAAAAATTGAAAGGTTTGGAAAATGCTCGTCTACACATTTCCAAAAACATCGGATATGTCATATCATTATGAGCATGGTCTCTCCAAATTAAATTTAGGTTTCTTCCATCTTGAGGAAATATAACGATTAAATTTGCGTTGTCTCGCACAAAATGTTTTATACAGGACGCGTAGGATTGAATTAGATAGAAGGAGTCGGTGTTGTAATGCCTCCCTCGTGTGAAGAATGTCTGAATAAGGTCATTAAATGACCCATCAACGTCATCAAAGATGATGAGAGTATGGTTTTCAGGTTCCTCGTGTAGTTGTGGGAAGTCCTCTCTGTTTGAACATTTCAGGTACTCAATTTCCGGAACTCCCTCCAAAACATGATCTAAAAATGAATATTTTTCTTGGTCCAGGCTTTTTGAACATATAACGAGCCGAAAAAACTTGAGCGATTTTTCCGCTAATATCATATTGAGAGTAAAATTCGACTTCCCCTTTCCCGAAGGACCACAAACGATTGCTCTTACATTTGCCGGTAGAAAAGGACCGTTCTTTGCTATGTTTTCATCACTGACATTTTGAGACTTAACCACGCGATCGTAATTCTTTATAGGAAAAGAATCCATTTGACGCAACTTCATCTTGAGAACTGAGTATATAAACTGATGACTTTGGAGTAAATAGGTATTCAAGTTTGAGCTTTGTCGTTTTTTCCTGATAATGGGGTTAATAAACGATTTCATCAACCGTAATAACACTCCTTTGTTAGTGCACGGTAATTTTTGCGGGCCTGGTAATGACGTTATAAGTCAGATTGATAGGGGCATTCAACCAGTCTCAAACCAGGATTCATACTGTAAAGATCAGGATCTTGCATACGCCAATTACCTACAATTAGAGGATTGACACAAAGCTGATAGAATTCTAGCCAGCAAAGCATTTTCCCGTTTTAAAGATAGTAATTCTACTTTGAAAGAACGGTTGGCCAGTCTGGCTGTTGCTGCAGCAATGAGAGGGAAGTTGGCTCTTGGGGCAGGATTGAAGACTTCTAAAAAATCATGTTCCAAAAATACGCGAAGGAAGAAGAAGATTGCCAAGGTAGCAGGAAAGAAACCAAAAAGAAAGATTGTGCGCGGAGGCTTTCTCCCTGCTCTAGTGCCTATATTAGCAGGTCTGAGCGCAATAGGGGAATCGGAACAGGTGTATCACAGATTATAAAAAACGTCAAAGATGTGAAAAGAGGAGATTTGGAACTACAAGAGATGAAGCGCCACAATATGGCAATGGAAAAATCGGGCAGTGGTCACCGCACTCATTCAAGGACCACTTCAATAAGGAAACAACGTGTCAGTGGCAAAAGAAAAACGAGGAAGACGACAGCATCGAAAAGAAAGCTAGGAAAAGGATTCATCATACACCAGTACAAACGTTGTTAAAACTTCCAAATAGACCACTGAGTAATATTGAAATCGAGCGAATTTTATGGAACAAAGTCCCATTTTTCCGAGGGGTATTCATGAAAGATCAGCTTCCTAAGACTCAACATGTTCATGAACGCTTCATTATCAATTTAGCCCCATCAACAGCTTCAGAGGGAACTCATTGGACTGCTGTACGAAAAAGTGGTTCGATTGCTCTTTATTTCGACTCATTCGGTTTAGAACCTCCTATCGAGTTGATTAAATATTTAAAGAACTGCGTTATTTATTATAATAGCATTCAGTATCAAGACGCGAACTGTATACATTGCGCACATTTTTCTTGTTTCTTCTTGCTGGCAGAGAGATGTCTAGAATCTTTACCCTCAGTTCTGCGAAAAGTGCGTTGACCGCAACAATCTTCCCGCCTATCGAGTTGGAACCTGATCAGGAATATGGGGTTGGGTTGCGGTCCTTTATGAGCTACAATACCATCTCAAACATCAAGAAAGATGTAACAGACCATTTTCATATTTTGGGGGAAAACGCGATCATATTTCCTGATGGTACTTACGGAGTAGACGATATTTTCGAGTATATTGAATCACGTGTTGGTGAGATGAGATTGGAAAAATCGATGGCTCCAGCTGCTTTCAGCATAAAATTTGGATTTGATCAAAATACTGGTCATGTGAATTTTAAAGCAACATTTGACGTGGACATGACCAAAGACGACAGTGTGGGGCCATTATTAGGATTTACTGAAAAAGTTGTGCTACCAAAAGACGAGTTACACTATGCACCAAATCATGTAAACATTTTCAACTATAATTCCATCAACATAGAGTGTAATTTGCTGGCTCATGACTCATCGTATTTCAACTCGTCACCGTCGAATATTCTTCACAGCTTTTGTCCCGATGTTGAAGTGAATTATCGTATCAATTATACTCCATCGCCAATATCTTATTTAAAGATCAACAGAAACGTCATCGACTACATTCAACTTCGTGTCGTGGACGAGAAAGGTTCCCTCCTGGACTTTAGAAAGGAAAATATTACGATTGTTCTGGAATTGGTTCGATTGTGAAGCGACCGAATGGGATTTGATTTTAGCGGAAGAGTGCCAACAACCTCGACCTACAACAGCAACAACAACAACAAGAGAATACCCCAAAACCCCTTCTCCAGAGTTCTTCAACACAAGTCATCAAACCTTGAGTTACCCCGTCGAAGAGTGGGAGGAAAAAAGAAGAAAGGGCTAACTTCGAGACGTATCAAATTTCTTCAAAACTTGGGGTATAAAGTGAGACGGAATGGAGCCTTTGCTGCAAATTACTAAACCCCCCGCACTGTCTGATCAAATAGTGGGGTACCACTTGATTCGGAATGCAGCATATAATATGACAGATCTCTCTTCTAAATCGGAAATTCGCATTGGTACCAATAGTTTCGAAACTTTCGCACCGTTTGATAGTTTTCTTTCTCTGATAGGGAAAGTTAATAAGGGAGCCTCTGTGGAGGTGTTACGTGTGATTAACAACGGGTTTTCTCATCTCTTTGACTCAGTCACTTATCGAATTAATGGTACTGATGTTGATCAAGTGCGAAATCCTGGACTTGTATCCACGCTGAAAGGACTTGTATCATTCACCGAAGCTGATTTAAATGCATTATCAAACGCAGGTATATCGAATCCAAACACGAGTTTGTATGCCCCCGACTCCGTTTGCACATCAGAAGGAACCTTTAATGTTTGCATACCTCTGCGTTATTGGATGGGTTTTTTTGAAGATGAAAATCGGGTAGTGACTGGAGTAGCTCAAGAGTTAGTTCTTACTCGTGCGAGCAATGACTTGAACGTTTTCCAAGGTCATAGTACTCATACGGATGCATCGATCAGCCTAGAAAAAGTATACTGGGTGATGCCTGTAGTAAAACTTGCCGATAACCTCAAAGCAGAACTCTATCTAACCACAAAGCGAGACCCACCACTACCATTAGTGTTCCGCAGTTGGGAGTACCATGAGAACCCTGCAGTTCCACAATCTTCGTCGTTTACATGGCCAATCAAAACAACTAATCAACTTCAGAAGCCACGCTACGTCCTTGTTGCTTTTTATAAGAATAAGAAAAACGATGTAACTAAAAATTTGACACTACCGGATTCAGTTCCTCTTCGAAGCTTTAGGTTGTTCCTAAACAATGAACAATTTCCATTCCAGGAACAAACAGTTGATCTTGAAAATGGGTTATTTGCCGAGTTATACGATACCTATATCAGGTTCCAACAGTCCTATTACAATAATATCAAACGTCCTTCTCCGTTATTGACCCGTTCATCATTCAAGCAAAGCCCGATCATTTGCTTTGATTGTAGTAGAACTGAAGATTTTGTTCGGGAAGGGAGTGTGGATGTGAGGTTGGAAATTGAACTTTCTAAAAGCTTCGAATCAGGCACAAGCTGTGTAGCTGTGATAATTCACGATAAACTTGTATCTTACACTCCTATTACTGGACTTGTGCAGAAATATTAGTTATGTACATATGTTGTATATTGATACTTATATTGTTTGATTAAATTTTTTTTTTTTTCTGATTTCAGATTTTTTTTTTTTTCAATCAAATCATGGACCACACGTACAGCAAAACGATGCCATCAACCTCCTCCTCCTCCTCCACCATAAGTAACACGACTCGGCCATCGGTGATACAACATACCGAGCAACCAGGTTTAGTAAGGTATATTCCTACTAATAGAAGAGGTTGGGCTTCAGGAGTTGTATCCGCACCCAATGTTACGGGTGAGGTGGTGCTGCGTGTTGGAGAAGTGGCAGTGGACATCTACTTCCATAACATAAACAATTTAAAATCTGTAGATTATTTTTTGCTTTGTAGTATGCATATTCTAAAGGATACATTAGTTTCGTACATTAGTGTTTGGGGGGGTTTAAAATATAGTTTATGGATCGAATGTAATTTTGTGAAACCAAATTTAAGTGGAGTCCACCCTGAATTATTCTTACTAGCGAATTTCAAAACTAAAACCCAGGAGTTAGTTTCATGGACCAACCTGGATGACTTCCTGTGGGGTAATATTGAAGATCTCCTTGATGAATTAGAATCATTTGAAAAAAAAGGTTCAGGGTGGACTCTACTTAGCGTTTGTGGGATACTCTTGAAAATCACAAAATATCGTCCTCTAGGGGGTGCTGCATATATTCCCCTCCCTCAAAAGATCCGCGCTAAACATGCTGTTATCAACGTTGAGAATTCTGATGATTACTGCTTTAAATATGCAGTCCTAGGATCATTCACATCACCTGGGGACAGAACTTCAAAAAGGCCTACATGTTACCGAAATTTTTCACGAAACTATGACTTTTCAGGCTTACAGTTCCCAGTGACCATGAAAGACATTAGCTGTTTCGAAAGAAATAATAATGTATGTGTAAATATCTACGCCTTAGATGATGAAGACCTCGTATTTCCTTTAAGAATCTCCCCGACTGTAAATCAGAACAACACTTCAACTCATATTGATTTGCTGTACTTGCAGTCGGGGGACAATACTCACTACTGTTATATTCGAAATTTAGGCAGATTAGTTACTAGACAGATGGCACACCACCATTCACGTCACTTGATTTGTCGGAGGTGTTTCAAGATATATAAAACCGATTGTCCTGGTAAATCTGCCGAACAAAGATTAGAAGATCATTTGCTGTTTTGCCGTAACTACGCTCCTTGCCAGTATTTGTGGCCCAAGTGTCCAAAGGTCAAGTTTAGTAAAATGAAATTCCATTTACCCGTTCCAGTGGTCATTTATGGTGACATAGAATGTATGTTGAAACCCAACGAATCCTCTAATCCTCTCTCAGAGAGACCAAGCACTCATACTCAAGACCTACACATACCAACTTGTGTAGGCTTCTATGTAAAATCATATTACCAAAATTTAATAACAAACAAACTGACAGTTTTCACAGGACCTAATTGCTTAATTGACTTTTTGAACTCACTACATGATATTTGTAAGGATATTGAAGCTGCTTACAAAACAAATATTCCTATCAGTTGGACTCCTTCAGACTTTCTACGTCACCAGGCTACAAACCGTTGTGATCTATGCAACAAACGTTTCAGTAGGACTGCAATTAAGGTTGTAGATCATGATCACTTGAACGGAAGATATCGATACACTTTATGTCAAAGATGTAATTTACAATTAAAACTTCCAAACTTTGTTCCGGTTTATTTCCATAATTTGAGTGGGTACGATTCCCACTTTATTATAAAACACCTCAAATATATCCAAGCTCACTTCGACGTTATAGCTGAATCCTCAGAAAAATACATTAGTTTCTCTATCAAATTCGATGATTGCCGAATCAAAGTGCGTTTCTTAGATTCCTTCAGATTTCTTTCGGCCAGTCTTGCGAGCTTGGTAAACAATTTGAATTGTTTCCCCGAAATGACTAGTGTTTTCCCAAATGATACCGACCGATCTCATTTATTGAGAAAAGGAGTGTATCCTTATGGGTATATCAAGAGCTGGAGTGCATTGGAAGAACGCTCACTTCCTCCTAAAGAGGCGTTCTACTCCGAGCTTACAGAAGAACATATCAGTGATGCAGACTATGAGCATGCACAAAGAGTGTGGAACCATTTTAATATCGAGACATTATTTGAATATACAGTCTTGTATTTGAAATCCGACATTATTTTATTGTGTGAAGTTTTTGAGACTTATCGTGTAATCAGCCGTAATCAATACGGTCTTGATCCGTCTTGGTCCTTCACATCCCCTGGATTTTTCTGGCAGGTGATGTTGAAGATGACAGGTGTGGAATTAGACTTACTGACTGATATTGATATGCTCCAGTTCATCGAATCAGGGATTAGAGGGGGAATAACACAATGTGTTAAGCGTCATGTTGCGGCCAACAATCCGATGATTCCTGAGAGCTATGATCCATCCAAACCGTCAAATTTCATTCTTTACGTTGACGTTAATAACCTCTATGGTTTTGTCATGAGTCAGTGTCTACCCACTGGTGAGTTTCGGTGGCTCGAAGATGAGGAAATTGAAAATTTTAATATCCTTACACTCCCCACCGATGGGGAGCAAGGCTACGTTCTCGACGTCTCCATTTCGTACCCTCCTCATCTCCATGACTCCCATGTTGATTTTCCTTATTTCCCTGAATCGATGAAACCTCCTGGAGCCAGTATCAAGAAACTGATGACCACACAGTTTGACAAAGACCATTATGTCTCCCATTATATTAATTTGCAGCAAGGAATTCGTGCAGGTCTGATTGTACGAACGATCCACAGAGTCCTCACTTTCAAGCAATCTAGGTGGCTTGCCCCTTACATTGATTTTAACACCCAATTGAGGATGGTTGCAACATCGGAATTTGATAAAGACTATTATAAGTTAGCAAATAACTCTGTCTTTGGTAGATCCATGATGAACAAGCGGAAATTCAAAGATTTCCGTCTTGTAACATCACAAGAGGAGTTACTAAAATTGGCTAAAAAACCCAATTTCAATGATCGTTATATTTATGAGGAAACATTAATTGGAGTCCTCATGGACAGAGTAAAAATTAAGTTTGACTCCCCAATTTATGTGGGTTTTACCATTTTGGAATTATCTAAAATTCACATGTATCATATTTACTATGATAGATTACTCCCCACTCTTGGAGGCAAAAGTCACGTAGATCTGTGCTACATGGATACAGATTCGCTGATCCTTGATGTTAAGACTAGCAATATATACGAGGATCTCCATACATCTTTGAGCGATTTAATGGATTTTAGTAATTATCCCAACGATCATCCCTGTTTTTCCGATGTAAACAAAAAGGTTGTGGGAAAGCTGAAAGACGAAGCAGCGGGTGTCCCGATTAAAGAATTTATTGGTCTTAGACCAAAACTTTATTCCTTGAAATTTGGAAATCAGGAGCTGTCCAAAGCAAAAGGTATTAAAAAATCAACAGTGAAAAACCATCTATCATTTGAGGATTTTAAAAAGACATTGGATACTGGGAGCTCATTGAGTGTAAATTTCTCAACCTTATCTTCCAAATTACATGTAGTACATACTTTAAATCAACAGAAAACTGCTCTGAGTTTCTTTGATGACAAGAGACAAATTCTAAGTGATAGGGTAAGAACGATACCACACGGTTACAGAGGATCCATAGGTTACGAATTGTTGCCAAATTGTGAAACAGAGTGACAAATAATTGGGAAAAAAACACGTTCTGTTGGTAAATTATTTTTATACATGTAGCTAAATGTATATATTTTTAGGGTATTTTTGATACTCGTAGAAAATTCATGTTTTATATATTTATGTCTGTATGTAAGTGCTACTTAAAATATTTCTCTGATTAACAAATGTTGATGTTGATAGGTATCACTCTGACGTTGCCTGAACTTGGTGGGTAGGTAATTCAAATGTCCGTCAATGAAATAGGAATAATGTTTACTTTGATAATTTTATGTCTTAGATTTTATTATGTATAAGATCGGTTGATTTGATGCATGCTTAACCTACCTATTAGGAAATAGCTTAACATAATTATGTACTCATGAATAATTTTAAGGACTAAGGATGAAAAAAAAAAAAAAAATTTGTATAGTCATCATCTCTTTTAGAATGAATGTATTTCTTTTAAAAAACTAATATTATATCTGTTACATGCGTTAAAAAACCCCAATAAAACAGAGCTTTGTTCAAAATTCAACATTGTTTTCATTTTCCCACGTGTTGTGAGAGTTGTCAAAACCAAGCCATTTAACCAAAACCTTGCCATTTCTTCTTTTTAGTATTTTTTCCACCAAATATTGATCTGGAAAGTTGGTTTTCTTCATCTCCTCCTCGTAAAATCTGCCTCTCACCTCGTTTCCATAGACATCCTGTAAATTGTAAGTGGGTACTTCATCTTCCGCCCTTATCCGGGTGACAGTATTTTTCATTGGTCCATGATGGTAAATATCCTTTAGCGAGAGCGTTCTTGATTTTTGCAATGCGAACTCGATCCCCTAGGAAAAATTTTGGGGTCTGCTTCTTCTTAATGATTGGGAAAAGACGAGATAGAATGGTTTTTTCATCTTTCTTCTCAACTTTAGAAGGTTTCATACCAATAGATCTATGTATCCTATTGTTATATCTCCTACAAATCCACCCATTTCCTATTTCCCTGGACACTGAACTCTGTCCACATCCATTGTTTTATAGTTCTATTGAATCTCTCAACTGTTTGAGCTTTAAGCTCAGAGAAAGTACTATACATATTGATTTTATTTTTCTTCATCAATTTCGAAACTTGAGTATTGTAAAACTCTCGCCCTTGGTCAACTTGTAAATGATGAGGAGTAAGCTTGCTTGATTGAAAAATGTCTGATAAAGCCTTGCTCACTTCATCACCCGATTTAGTCTTGAGAGGTTTCGCCCATGCTTTCTTGGAGCCAACATCGATGACAACCAATAAATATTTATATCCTCTGTCTGGGTGCATTCGCAAATCCACTAAATCTGCCTGCCACAAGTCATCCAACACCCCCTTGATCAGAACTCTGGACCTTGGGAAATTCCGTCTTTTGGGTTTATGAAGCTCTTCTGCCAACCTTCTCTTCAAACTCATGTTCACTATTCGCCTGCTCAAATACCAATACCATTATCCAGTGGTCGAAGGAGTATAATATAGTATCATAATTTTATTAGGTACAAGAAAAAACTTTATTTACATAATTTTAAATTCACGATAACATAATATAATAATTGTTAATAAACACCTATTAGTCATATGTTGGTTCCCGCTTCTTCCTCTCGTAGGTCGTTGACAATGAAGTTGAAATCTCTTGTGTTCAGATCGAACAGTGTCGACTGATCTTGAAGCATAGAAACACTCGGTGTAGCAAAAGATGTTTCACGAGTTTGAGAAATCACTGGTTTGGCTCTACATAAAAAGTTTGAAATTTCTGGGAGATGGCTAAAGAGTTTTTTTTGCATCTTGACGGTTGAGACTTATTTCGTTGAATCTCACTTCTACCTCTGCTAACCAGGGGATTTTTTCATACATAACAACAGCTCGCCTCTTGCCAAAAGTTGGGGTACAGATTTGCACTCGAATCATCCATGTGTCAGATATTACTACGGGTTCCTTACTACTCTTCCTTGTTGAAGTCTGCTGCAGGTATGCGGGTAAGTTGGTACGAAGATTATCTTCCACCAATATCCATTCATCAGCAGGTATAATGAGAAAATTTGGTCCATTGAAGATCATAACTTGTCGGAGTCCTGTTTCATCATCCTTACTCATTGTAATTCCTCTCTGCCCACGAGTGTTGAAACTAATTTTTTTAGATTCCTGCACCATGATTATGAAGAAGTTTCTCTCACGACAACCAAATACGGACTGGAGGTATTTTTCATGAGAAGAGTAGAGCAAGGGAAAAAGCTTAAGGGAGGGGGGTTAATCTAATTGGAGGATTTTCTCGAGGTGTCGCCATCTTTTTCCCCCATAAATGATTTTATATATGTTTCACATCGACAAATACAGTAACAAAATTGTCTACATTTCATGCAAGCCATACCGTCAACCTGGTCGCATGGAATTCGAAAACACATCAAGTCACAGCAATACTGGTACATTTCACAATCCATAGCCCCACACATGTTACTCACAAGTCTAATCGTTATCTACTGAGAATTATCCTTGGAACTTTTAGGTTTATATTAACATTTCCTACCACCACCACCGCCATTGTTATCAGGAGTTAAGAAGAGGGGAAATGATAAGTCTTATATGTTTTTGATGAAACACTGCCCCAACCTCGCAGTGTTCAGTGTGTGACAACCTTTCAAGTTCACACTCCTTTTTTTTTTTTTTTTTTTTTTTATAAATATTTTATTATAAGACAAATTAAAATGTTACAGAATTATTAACTTAGAAAAATTCAACGACAAATGCGTTTCCCATTTTTCCTCTGTAAATGAGGGTGTATAACATCTGTGAAGAGTTGTAACCCTCAGTTTCCTCTTCGGTGATGGCCTGTGCTATCCTTTTTGGTAGGAATACCCGAAATACGTCGCCATCATCCAGAGGTTGCCCATCGGTCAATTCCTGTAGATAGGCCTGTACAGCAGGCCCGTATTTGGTTTGCATCCAAACCAATTTTACAACTGCGTACGGAGTCCCAAGCGGGAGAGATTCCAAAGACCGCAGTTCCACAATGGTTGCAGATTTTTGCAGCTTAGTAAGCAAAGAGTTCATCTGAAAATGAAGTATCAAAATTAATATTACCTATATAAGAAAATAAAGAGATCATAAAACTCACATCAACAAGATAATATTCAGGTTTTACTTACGGTTGAAAATTAGTGATGGCTCGCGAGGAAGATGATTACTCCTTGGTGGTGTGACTACGAATGTCTGCTTTCTAGGAGAGTGGGAGAGATGATTTCAAGATTGTACAAGCCTGCCTTCAGACAGGTGTCAGCTTTTTTCCAGGAAAGAAATCTGACACTTCCGCAATAATTTTCAGTTTTCTACTGATTCAGCAGAGCCTGCAGAAACCTGCTCTCACGGTAATGGACCTATCGCCAGACTGGCGCCGGCATTTTCCTGAGGGGAATTTTTTTTTAGCTGGCGTTGGTTTCATGTTTCACCCCTTTTCTGGCTCAGCGAAAAAACATTAGGTGATGAGAGGTTAGGGAAGGGGAAAACCAAAGGCCACGTGAAAGACATGTGGAAAACGATGGATCTTATAATTTACATATTATGATCCATGAACTGATCCAAGTTGTGGGGGAGGGAGGGAGGGTTTCCGAAAAGGGGGCGTGGGTGGGGTATTTGATAATGATAGGGAAACCATATGATCAGGTTGAGTGTTGGGGAGGGGGATGACAGTTTGAGAAGGCGGGAATTTGGTAAACAGCTGGTCTTATGTCATCCATGGGAGGGGGTGAGCATTTTGAAAATTAGAGGGAAAAGCCTTGACAGTTGAAAACTGGATTCAAAAATTGGCGGTACGGCGGGAGATTGATAACCAGCTGATCTAACCTTTTATTAGACGAGGGGTGGGGAGGGGGGATGACAGTTTGAAAAGGCGGGAACTTGGTAAACAGCTGGTCTTATGTCATTCATGGGAGGGGGGAGTATTTTGAAAATTAGAGGGAAAAGCCTTGACAGTTGAAAACTGGATTCAAAAATTGGCGGTAAGGCGGGAGATTGATAACCAGCTGATCTAACCTTTTATTAGAAAGACGAGGGGAGGGGAGGGTGATGACAGTTTGAAAAGGCGGGAATTTGGTAAACAGCTGGTCTTATGTCATTCATGGGAGGGGGGTGAGGGGGGAGTATTTTTGAAAATGAGAGGGAAAAGCCTTGACAGTTGAAAACTGGATTCAAAAATTGGCGGTAAGGCGGGAGATTGATAACCAGCTGATCTAACCTTTTATTAGAAAGACGAGGGGAGGGGAGGGTGATGACAGTTTGAAAAGGCGGGAATTTGGTAAACAGCTGGTCTTATGTCATTCATGGGAGGGGGGTGAGGGGGGAGTATTTTTGAAAATGAGAGGGAAAAGCCTTGACAGTTGAAAACTGGATTCAAAAATTGGCGGTAAGGCGGGAGATTGATAACCAGCTGATCTAACCTTTTATTAGACGAGGGGAGGGGAGGGCGATGACAGTTTGAAAAGGCGGGAATTTGGTAAACAGCTGGTCTTATGTCATTCATGGGTGGGGGGCGAGGGGGAGTATTTTTGAAAATGAGAGGAAAAGCCTTGACAGTTGAAAACTGGAGGGAAAGTGAACATCAGCTGATCGCTGAGGGGGAGTGGGAGAAATTCAAAAATTGGTGGGAGATTGATAACCAGCTGATATAACCTATTATTAGACGAGGGGAGGAGAGGAGGTATTTGAAAATTAGTGGGAAAGAGCATTTGAAAGATTGGCGGGAACCAGTTAAGGAGGAATTTACATGGATACTGTAGCTTGACTTCATCCACGGGTCATAAATCACTTTATCATCCATGGACATGGAGGCTGTGGCATCACATCAGCTGAGGCCGTGACGTCAGAGGTCATGACGTCAGCGACCTTCTTATCAGTGTTATCAGATAACGTCAAGGTCGAATTTGCGGCAGAACGCCCCTTTTACCCCTACTCACTAACAAAATTCAGACATAAACAATGCACATTGCATTTGTAGAAAACGAGAAGGTAATTTGTGCAAAACCAACTCCGTAAGAATCCACTTTCATGGGAACAGCACTCGGGCACAGATAAAAATCCCTGCACAACGGTTTATTATTTTGTACGGAATACCCTTCTATTATAGATCACAGCTCTCTGTATAGATAACCCTTCATACTATATTATATGTACTATTCTATACACATTAAGTAGATCACAGAACCTCCCTAGGTTAGCACCTAACCCCGTACTCGTTACTGGGTGCCTACCTAAATCGCGAGTTGAATGTTGCTAAAATAATTCTGTCGATGACAAACAGTACCTAAAATGGCTAAAAGAAACGCAAATAAAGAAGTTTTGAAGTGAAATTGTTGATGTGGAGTGAGAAAAGTTGCAAACGTACCTACCAACAAACTCCAGCATCTTCTACGTAGATGGTATAATGAACCGTTGTGTAATAATTTACCGCTTCGTAATAATTTACCGTTGTGTAATAATTTACCATTGTGTGATAATTTACCCATCAATAATACTTCAACGTTTGTTCAAGTTTCACTACCTACCAACAAACTCCAAAAGAGCAATCATTTTCCAAATCACGGAACAACCAACTCGACTTCATACTCAGTGAATATAATGAGGTCATCCCTAGCAATGATGTTATCTCGGGCCAATTCCCGATTGTTAGCGCGTCCCTAGTGATCATATTTGGGCTGAATGTATACAATTCATTCACCCTGCCGTTGAAATACTCGTTACTAGGTAACTACATAAATCACGAGTTAAATATTGCTAATATTATTCTGTCGATGACAAACAGTAACTAAAATGGCAAAAAGAAACGCAAATAATGAAGTTCTGAAGAAAAATTGTTGTGGAGGGCAATAGACGCCCCTTCTGCGTAGATCACTGTTTTCTGTGGTCAATACCTACCCTCGTGGTCAAGTATAATGAACCGTTGTGTAATAACTTGTCCATCAATAATACTTCAACGGTTGTTCAAGTTGCAAAAGTACCAATCAACAAAATCCAGCCCCTTCTAGGTAGACGAACCGTTGTGTAATAATTTACCGTTGTGTAATAATTTGCCATTGTGTAATAATTTACCCATCAATAATACTTCAACGCTTGTTCTAATTTCAGAAGTACCCACCAACAAAATCCAGCCCCTTCTTGGTAGATGAACCGTTGTGTAATAATTTACCGTTCTGTAATAATTTACCGTTGCGTAATAATTTACCGTTGTGTAGTAATTTACCGTTGTTTAATATTTTGCCGTTGTGTAATAATTTACCATTGTTTAATAATTTACCCATCAATAATACTTCAACGTTTGTTAAAGTTTCACAAGTACCAACCTACCAACAAAATCCAATCGTCCATCACTTATCAAATGAAATAATATCGCAGAACAACCAACTCGACTTCATACAGCCATCCTTGATTATAATCAGGTGCTCCCTAGTGATGATATCCCGGCCAGATTTATACCATTTGATTCACGATCGTGTTGACGAAGCATTTTGGTGCATACGAACGGCTGGACGTACAATGCTCCAGGTGGTCTCAAAAAATTGTTTAGCTCAAGACAAATTTAATAACGTTAAAAAAAAACCATACCCTTCAATCGAATGTTTTCGAGATACGGCGTTCTGAAAATGTCAACCCTTATTTTGAACCCCTTAGAGTTGACTGACAGTAACGCCGAGCTTCGAGGACCAACTAGACCCCTAACGGAACCTATAACCCGAATTTCATCGATTTTTATTCATGGTAACTAAGAAAAGTGGCCAGTACGGCGTATGGTGGACAGACAGAAATATTTTTATTGCATTTTCGGATTCTACATACCTTGAAACGTAAACCATCAAATTTTGAGGGGGGTTAGAATTTTTTTTTCTTGCTCGATTCCAATGGTTTATTATTGAAAATAATAAACCCAAATGATGGCTCTTTTGGATTTTGTGGATAGGTACTTTTGCAACTTGAACAAACGTTATGCTTCATGAATAACAACAAATAATTAATTATGGAATTATAGAATCCCTCGCATTTTTATGAAACTGTAATTCCCGGGACGGTTCCGGCACGCGATTTAGGGCTCTCCTGGGGGGAGCCCGAGGGTAGGTGTTGACCAGAGCAAACAGTGATCTGCGTAGAAGGGGCATCTATACAGGTAAATAATAAACCGTTGTTTAATAATTCGCAGCGTTGTACTTTCCGTATAAAATGACCCTTTGCCATAAATTAAAAATAAAATCACCCCTGATTCAAGACTATAGATTTCAAGATTTGTGGACTTTGCAATTAGGCCACATGGATTTTGATTAGTGAACCAGTTTGATACGTGTGAAAAAGGTATAATGTGCAATTCAGAGTAAGTAAGCGATAATGAGACTAATTGTGCCATGTGATACCAATGCCGTGTGTACCTACATAGTATTGTATTACTAATACTACTACCATTACTAATACTAATTATACTGATCAGAATACCGATCAGTATTAGTATCAGTAATTAGTATTAGCATTAGTATTAGTATTCTAATGGAACTATGGAAATGCGGTTTATTCACCTTTCGCATCGATATCCTGCAAACCGTATTATGAATGTCCTCATATCTTTAGGATTGTTCTCCTAATTGCGTTCCCCTTCACCATACCGCGCCCAGGGATTGCCCACCCCACCAAGGGATTGCCCATGTCGCGGTTGAACCTCCAAGATAAGCCCTGGCAAAGAGAACGGCGAATACTCGTATCGATAGGAGGAGGCTGCGAGATCATTATAGGGAGGCCCCATACAGAAGGGATTCCCGGCCCCGGCTTTTGGAAAATCAATGTAAATCTTTCCAACGGTTTTACATTATTGAGCCTCCGCCTCAGTAGAGGATTCGGAACGCTAATTAAAACCAAGGACGCTATCCGAGTGCCGAGGGCTGCTAAGAATACGAATTCAGCGATCAACAGCGCAGAGCGGCATATCTCGGAGGGTGAATTTTATCATCAACAGGTAACCAGCCGATTTCCTGCGTGTACCACGGACCTCCATTTAGATAAATTGATACCCAGAGCAGTCGAAATATATGAGCCGTCAAAATGGAATACAAAACGCTGCAAATTACTACACAACGGTTTATTATTTACGTATATATCGATGCCCCTTCTGCGTACATCACTGTTTTCTGCGGTGTATTTCCCTTTGGGATTTTTATTCAGCATGAATGCTTTTGAGCCTAATGTACGAAAATGCGTCACAACCGGAAATCATTCTAACCACAGTCGAAACGGTGCTTTCCCACTGATAGCTGTAGATGGACACCTGTTTCGGACACGGACTGCGGTAGCGACAGCTTCTGCTCGGAACTGCAATGGCGCACCCGACTCAATCAGAAAACACCTCACCATATATCCAGAATAGTCCTGTGCATTCTCTCAGCAACTCCATTCTGCTGAGGTGCTCTAGGTACTGTAAGTCTTCGCGTTATTCCAGAATTCGTCAATTAGGTATTCGTCGGATTCTTTGCTTATATATTCACCCCTATTATGACTGTAATAATTTATTTTTTCATCCTTTTGTTTTTCCACGAATTTTTGAAATTCTTCGATTGTGCTGAGTGCTTCCGATTTTTTCTTCAAAACCCGCACATCCACCATCTAGTGGACACCATCCACAAAATCATGTAGTACAGTGCTCCGTGCTCCCCCTCGTGATTTTTTCTTCACAAGGCCCCAAATGTCAAAATGAAATCTCGAGAAATTTACTTTTACTTTCTGTGTTCTGTGTTTCGAGAACGGTGATGACTCATTTTCCCTTGAAGACAAACTTCGCACGGTGGTAGGTTCTCCAATTCATTAATTTCTATTCCTAAAACACTTTTCGTTTTAGAGATTTTCTTCAGATCATTAACATTTAAATGTCCGAATCGTCTATGCCACACCTTCAATTGTGAAATGTTTTCGTCTAAGACAAAACAAACATTGGTTGCCCTCTCAAACATAATAAGTCAATTTTCGCACTGAACCGTACTTTTTCATGCTCATTAATGACCTTGTACCTTGAGCCTTGTACACTGTACCTTGTAATGACCTTGAGCCTTACCCCTTGTGAATATAACCTTGTATCCGTTTTCTGTTATTTTAGGGACGGATAACAAGTTGCTTCTTAAGTCAGGAACGTATAGTGTATTGTTGACGGTGATAATTTTACCCTTCGTTGAATCCATGGAAAGATGAACTACGCCTTTTCCCTTCACACTGGTCGATGAAGATTTTGCTAGGTTCAGTTTGGTATCTTTCATTGGAATCATGGACTTGAATTTCTCATCCCCCCACACTTTTGTGTGACGAACTTCCGCCAGCAAGACACCAATTCGCCTCTGCTGCTTGAATTGTGTCTATGATCAGCCATCAGTGCTACGTGATATGATGTCAGATTCTATTATCGTTCTTTCCTTTTCCTTCTGGTTTACTATTTTCAATAATGAACCATTGGAATCGAGCATGAAAAAAAATTCTAACCACCCCTCAAAATCTGATGGTTTACGTTTCAAGGTATGTAGAATCCGAAAATGCAATTAAAAAAACGCTGCAAATACCTGCACAAAGGTTTATTAGTTTGTACAGTATACCCTTCTGTAACAGATCACAGCTCTCCGTATAGATAACCCTTTATATTATATTATATTGTACGAAACGGCCACGATAACGCACAACAATTACCAGATATATTATTTCATTCAAAACCAAAACACAACAACCGGGTTTTCTGACGTAAACACACGTCAACTCATTCAAAACATGTGGTTTCCTTGTTGGTTCACCACACTATCCCTCCCCAAGTTTGAGGCCGTCCACAGGCCTGACTTCTGCTCGAGCTAGCCTGTTAGCATGAAGAAGTCGCCTCGTCCGGCCCATCTTCACCTGGAACAGGACATCACTCTTCTTCTGTATGACGACCCAAGGCCCAGTCCATTGGGGCTGTAATTTGGGGCACCGTCCTCGCACTCTTTTTGGATCATGCATCCAAACCCATTCCCCTTCACTAAAGAGAGGTTGCTTTGCCCGGCGATCGTAGAAGTCCTTCTGAGCCCTCATCTTTAGGCCAATGCTTTCTTGGGTGAAACTCCTTACTCTTTCCCAACTGGCACGCAGCTGGAGCGCGTAGGAGGTAGTAGGCAAAGGTGGTGTTGTCGGTGGAGGCCACACCAGCGTGTCTGGGAGATGCATCTCTCTCTTCCATAAAGAAGCTGGGCAGGTGAATAACCTGTTGTGGAATGGGGTGCTGACCGATACGCCAAAAGAAACAGTGGGAGCTTTTCGTCCCACAACAATTTCGCCTCAAAACTCCGCCCTTGATCTGTATGGATTTCCGAGGGTACCCCATTCCGGCTGAAGACTTGCTCCACTAGAGCAGCAGCCACCGTCTGTGCCTCTTGATTGGGTATGGGGATGGCTTCAGGCCATTTAGTAAAATAATCTGCAGCAACCATTATGTATCGGTTTCCTCTCCTAGGCATCGGAAATGGGCCCAGAATATCCAAACCCATCCTGTCAAAGGGGCTTCCCACTGTTGTTTGTTGAAGTGGTGCTGGCTGTCGCTTCCCAGGCCCTTTGACCTTTTGGCATGTGTCACAGGTTTTGCACCAAACCTTGACGTCATTGGCCATTCCAAGCCAAAAGTAATTCAATTTTACTTTTGCCAAGGTTTTCCAAAATCCAAAGTGTCCTCCCGTTGGGCTGCTGTGACACTGCGTCAAAACGTTTTCAACATCAGCTGATGGCACTACCCACTGCAAGCGACATCCACCATTTGCATCCTCCCATCAGTGGAACAATTGCCCACCACTGAGTTCGAGGGATTCCCAACGGCCTATCAGACGGCGTGACATGATTTGAGGCTGCTTCCTCAGACATGACGGGTTTTTTTCCTACTTGAAGTTTATTTATGATCTACTGTATATTCATGTCCTGGGATTGTGGTGTTCCACTCTCCGGTGGCTCTGGGTGGAACTGCAGCATATTAACTTCCTCGTTATACTTCTCCCGCTTCTCGCAGTACTTGCAGTTTCCCGAACAGGGCTGCCGGGATAGGCCATCAGCATTGGTGTGTCGTTTGCCTGCTCTGTGTATAATTTTAAAGTCATACGTTTGCAGCGTCTCCACCCATCTTGCCAATTGTCCTTGTGGGTTACGGATTGTTGTCAGCCAGGTTAATGCCGCGTGATCTGTTCTTAAGATGAACCGTGATCCATAAAGGTACTGATGGAATTGCTCCACACTGCGGACAGACACTAGTAGTTCTCGTCTCGTTGTACAGTAGTTCTGCTCAGCTCTGCTCAGTGATTTACTGAAGTAAGCCACCACCTGTTCATGTCCATCAACCTCCTGCGACAGGACCGCCCCAATGGTGTGGGTCCTGGAGTCACAGTCAAGGACGAAAGGCTTTTGCAGGTCTGGATAGATCAAAACAGGCGCTGAGGTCATTGCGGTTTTCAAGTTCATAAAGCTTTCTCCACATGACCGTGTCCAGCCAAAGGGAGACGAGGCCTCTGTCAGGCGATGGAGGGGGACGAGCTATTTCGGAGAAACCCTTCACGAACTGTCTGTAATACGAGCACATCCCAAGGAAAGATCATACGTGCTTTTTGTTCCGCGGTGTTGGCCACTCTCGGACTGCCATTGTTTTCCCTGGGTCGGTCTGAATGCCTTCCCCCGAAATGATGTGGCCCAGGTATTTGGTTTCCCTTCTGAAGAAAGCGCACTTATCAGGTCTTACTTGGAGCCCGGCGTTAGCTAACCTGTCCAATACCCCATCAAGTTTCTCCAAGACCGTTGTGAAGTCAGGTCCATACACAATTATGTCGTCCAGGTATACCAGGGCCAGCTCAGTTGGTATGACCGCCTCCATCAATCTTTGAAAAGTTGCCGGAGCATTGCATAATCCAAAAGGTAAAACTTTGAATTGCCAAAGACCTTTCTGGTACAATGTGAAGGCTGTCTTTTCCCTGTCTTCTTATTTCAAAGCCACTTGCCAGTATCCACTGCGGAGATCCAATGTACAAAACCAACTTGACCCACCTAGAGTGTCTAGGAGACTTTGGACACAGGGCAAGGCATAGGAATCTTTCTTAGTGACTGAATTGAGCTTTCTGTAGTCGACACAGAATCGTGTGTTACCGTCTTTCTTGGGAACCAGAACAATTGGTGAAGCCCACGGACTTTTGGACGGTTCTATGACATCTTGCTCAATCATGGCCTTCAGCATTGTATCTACCTCTTTCAGTTGTGCAAAGGGAATTCGTCGAGGGGCCTGCTTAATTGGCTGTGCCTCACCAGTGTCAATTGCATGTTCTACAGCATGTGTCTGACCAAGACATTGTCCTCCATCAGCAAAGATATGTCTATATTTCAGCAACACAGTTTTTGCAGCTCCGTCGTCTTGGGACCCATCTGGCAAAGCTGACGACTAAAGAGCGTTATCAAGCCACTGTGTATTATGCCCGTTGATGGCAGCCTGCAACACTCGTTCGAAGCACTGCCATCGTTTCTTCAAAGGGATCGCGCCTTCCTCATCCTAAAACATGAGCGCTCTGGGAATGCTCAACTGTGCTTGGAGTTTCTCAAGTACATCCAACCCCAAAATGCCTTTATCCCTTATCTCTACGATCAGAAAATTGTGGGTTACGAGCTTCCTTCCAATCTGTGCTGTGACCACGCATTCACCTTGGACCTTGATTTTTCCTCCCCCAGCGGTTTCTAGAAACCCACAGGGAGAAGGTGAGCGAATCAGCTTGAATGTCTTGGCAACGTCAGGTCTTATAATGGATACTGTTGCACCAGTATCAACAAGGAAGGAGCACAGTTTTCCATTGATGTGGATATCCACAAACAAAGCTTCTTGTCCCGTCCTAACTGCATCAAGATACAATTTTTGGCTGTCTTGAACCCGTGTATCTGAGGTGTGATTCTCCGCCTTTCCATGGGTTTGGTTTCTGGAACAAATGACCGTATTGGCTTTTGGTTCGCCTGGGCATCTTGCTCTTATATGCCCAGTGGAATTGCACCCCCAGCATTTCAGAGGTCCTGCTTGTGTCGGTGGGATAGGCACCTCCACCTGTCGCGGTTTCAACCCTTCAATCAGTTGCGCTTTTGCTAGAGCATCCTGCACTGTCTGAGGGGTGGCCATTGTGAGAGTGCGACACAAATCTTGGTCCTTTAACGACTGAATGAACGCTCTTACTCCTGCCCTGTCCCGGTATGCCTTGGTTTCTTCAGGGTATGCTCCTCGGACTAATCTCTCAATTTCAGTGGCTAACTCAGCAAGCTCCTCATTCTCTCTCTGGCGCCTATCGTGCAAAGCCATTTGCAATTTTGAGGCTTGGTTTCTTTGACCAAATCTACTTGAAAGTGCTTCAACTAAGTGGGAGTAGCTAGTTCTTACATCAGCAGGCAAGTCAGTAAGGATGGTTAGGGCAGACCCTCATAACATACTTGCAAACTTTTTGCCTTTTCGCATAGTAGTCCAGTCATTGGCGTCGGCAGTTACCTCCAAATGGACTATGTACTCTTCCCAAGCGAGTTTCCCGTCGTACGGCATGAGGCTTCCTTCATGTGCCAGTAAGTCCCTTCGTGGCTCGTGTTCATCTCTTTGCAACTCAGGTGCTTGTCTTTCGTGTGAGCTTTCTTCCTGTCGAGGAATGTGAAGTTGACTTATGTGTGCCAGCTGTTCATGCATACTTCCAAGGAGGTTTTCCAACGTTGCGACTCGTTGGGTCAATGTTGGAGCTCTGGCAGGTCGAGCAGGCGCTGAGGAGGCAGATGACGGGGGCGACTGAGGTGCCGTATTTGCGTTATTGCGTGTGGTAGCACGAGTTCGTGGCATGGCGTGCCACTGCCCCCCGCCGCGTTCGGACGGGCCCCCAATTGTACGAAACGGCCACGATAACGCACAACAATTACCAGATAATTATTTCATTCAAAACCAAAACACAACAACCGGGTTTTCTAACGTAAACACACGTCAACCGATTCAAAACATGTGGTTTCCTTGTGGGTTCACCACAATATGTACTATTCTACATATTATGTAGATCGCAGACCCTCCGTACCTAACCCCGTACTCGTTACAAGGTGCCTACCTAAATCACGAGATAAATGTTGCTAAAATAATTCTGTCGATGACAAACAGTACCTAAAATGGCAAAAAGAAACGCAAATAATGGAGTTCTGAAGTGAAATTGTTGATGTGGTGTGAAAAAAAGTTGCAAACGTACCTACCAAAAAACTCCAGCCCCTTCTACGTAGATGGTATAATGAACAGTTGTGTAACAGTTGTTGTGTTTGTTCAAGTTTCACTACCTACCAACAAACTCCAAAAGAGCCATAATTTTTCAAATGAAATAATATCACAGAGCTACCAACTCGACTTCATACTCCGTGATTATAATTAGGTGATCGTAATTGCGATTGGCGCGTCCCTGGTGATGATATTTGGGTTAAATGTATACAATTTCATTCACCCAGCCGTTGAAAAAAGCCTGTCGGTGCAAACTGTTGGGCCTTACAGTGAACGAACGCCTGGACCTACAATGCTACGGGTGGTCTTAAAAACCTCCCAAGTTCGAGAACTATTTAAAACCATAAAAAAATTCGAGATAACGGCGTCCTGGAGATTTCAACCCCTATTTTTCACCCCTTAGGGATGACCGACATTAACGCCGAGCTTCGAGGACCAACTAGACCCCAAATGGGACCTATAAACCGAATTTTGTCAATTTTGGCTCATGGTAACTAAGAAAAGTGGTCCGTACGGACAGAAATTTTTTTACTGAATTTGCGGATTCTACATACCTACCTTGAAACGAAAACCATCAAATTTTGATGGGGGGGTAAGAATCTTTTTTTTCATGCTCGATTCCAAAGGTTCATTATTGAAAATAATAAACCAAAATTTCTGTCTGTCAGCCGTACGCCGTACTGAGCACTTTTCTTAGTTACCATGAAAAAAAAAATTGATGAAATTCGGGTTATAGTTTCCGTTCGGGGTCTAGTTGGTCCTCGAAGCTCGGCGTTACTGTCAGTCATCTCTAAGGGGTTAAAAATAGGAGTTGAAATTTTCAGAACGCCGTAGCTCAAAAACTTTAGATAGAAGGGTATGGTTTTTTCACGTTATTAAATTTTTCTTGAGCTAAACAATTTTTTGAGACTACCCGCAGCATTGTACGTCTAACCGTTCGTATGCACCAAAATGCTTCGTCAACACGATCGTGAATCAAACGGTATAAATCCGGCCCGGATATCATCACTAGGTAGCACCTGATTATAATCATCAAGGATGGCTGTATGAAGTCGAGTTGGTTGTTCTGCGATATTATTTCATTTGATAAGTGATGGACTATTGGATTTTTTTGGTAGGTATTATTGATGGGTAAATTATTACACAATGGTAAATTATTACATAACGGCAAATTATTACACACCGGTAAATTATTATACAACGGTAAATTATTACACAACGGTTCATCTACCAAGAAGGGGCTGGATTTTGTTGATCGCTACTTTTGCAACTTGAACAACCGTTGAAGTATTATTGATGGGCAAGTTATTAAACAACGGTTCATTATACTTGACCACGAGGGTAGGTATTGACCACAGAAAACAGTGATCTGCGCAGAAGGGGCATCTATTTCACTCCACATCAACAATTTTCCTTCAGAACTTCATTATTTGCGTTTCTTTTTCAATTCAATTCTTTCAGTTCAATTCTTTATTCAAAAACTTATTTAGTACATAATGAAGAATATAAGTACAGAAACATGAGAAAACCAAGTTCATGAATGGGCCCCTACGGTCTTGACGACCCGTCCAGGAGCTGGTTGTCACTGAACTACCTAGCTTAATAGATTGGATTGAGCGTGTACTTTTAGCTGAAAACAATAGATTTACAGGCAATATTCAACTGGAGTGAAAAAAAATTAATGTATATATATATATGATGTATGGGGATGTAGCACCTTTGCCATCCATATTCCAAGATAGTAATTACCTAAATACATAACACAGTTACAATTACATATCAAGCCTATTCAAGAAGTCAGTGTGCAGGTCAGACTGCCATTTTAGTTACTGTTTGTCATCGACAGAATTATTTTAGCAACATTTAACTCGTGATTTAGGTAGGTACCTAGTAACGAGTTCGGGGTTAGGTACTAACCTACGGAGGGTCTGCGATCTACTTAATATTTATTGAATACTACATATTATATTATACAGACGGGTTATCTATACAGAGAGCTGTGATCTGTAACAGAAGGAGGGGCTGGGTGGCTGGGGGGGAGGGGGCTGTGATAAACCGTTGTGCAGGGATTTGCAGCAGACTATCTGGAGCTTTATGGCCAAATCCTTCACAGCAGTAACATTTGACAACTTTTTCTTTTGGCTTTGCCTTGAATTTTTGCTTACTTTTCGCCTCAAGTGTATTTGAACCGTCACCTGAGCTTTTATTCTTTCTAGCATCATTTTCTTTGATGATTTTTGTTCTAAGAGGTTTAGGGAGTTCGTCGCTAGATTCGATTTCCACGCCAAAGTTTCATACTCATAAAGCAGACTGCATAGTAATATTATTGTAGTTAACAAGTCTTCATTTAATTTATCAACCTTATCGAAAAATCCACCAACGTGGTCTCTAATGTCTTCACCAGATTGCATTTTGTGGAGCATTAGACGTTTCAATAACGGTACTTCCCGTGCAGGACCTTTTGATTGGTAAACTGAATTTAACTTGGACCAAACATTTGGCTACTAGTTTCAGTTCTGAAGAGCTTATCTTTAAGATTACTTCCAATTTTGCTTTAAAGTCTTTCTTTTTCCAATCTACAATACCTGCATCGTCCGATGGTTTAGGTCCCATTACCGTTATCCCGTACGTGAACAGCTGTGAGAGATGTGTCGTAGTTGTTTCTGCCGAGTTGGTCTATGCGACTCGACGACGATGTAGCTATCTTGATCGAAGTTTTGCTTGATCGTAACACAGAAAACACCACAAAAGTTCACCTCACTTATACCTAGTCAGAGCCTAGCAGTTTTTACACCGGTCTAAAAACTATCGAGCTCTTAACCTATTGAGTTATCAATAGGTAAAAATGATGAAAATTTGAATTTTTTTTTTAAATAACTAGTTGAAATCCTGGGAAGAATTCTAAATGTCACCATAATAAAAATTTTCAGCCGAATTTCTTGACTGTCAACTGGTTAGGTTAAAATGGATACAATGCAATGGAAACAAGATATTACACTTTGGAAATTAGGTGACAATTGTTCAGCCGAATTTCTTGATTGTCAACTGGTTGGATTAATAAAATTCTATGGAAACAAGTTATGAGATGTTACACTTTCGAAATTAGGTGATTAGTTAATATACCGGAATCCCTCAAGACTCAGTCTCAAAATCCGGGAAAACATGGACAGGATCATGGGTCCTCGTTTATAGGAAATTTCATGTCTCATTATAATAAATGGTTCCATCATTTTGGTTTATTATTTTCAATAATGAACCTTTGGGAACGAGCATGAAAAACAAATTTTAATCCCTCCTCAAAATTTGATGGCTTACATTTCAAGGTAAGTAGAGTCCAAAATGCAATAAAAAACTTCTGTCCGTCACTTTTCTTAGTTACCATGAGCCAAAATTGACGAAATTCGGTTTATAGGTCCCGTTCGGGGTCTGGTTTGTCCTGGAAGCTAAGCGTTATAGTCAGTCATCTCTAAGGGGCGAAAAATAGGGGTTGCAATTTTCAGGACGCCTATACCTTTTTTTTACGTGAATATTTGTACGGTTTTAAATAGCTCTTGAACTTACGAGTTTTCTGAGACCACCCGGAGCATTGTACGTCCCGCCGTTCCTTAACAGTACGGCCCCCAAATTTGCACCGACAGGCTTGGTCAACAGGAGGTTGAATCAAATTTTATACATTCAGCCCAAATATCATCACTAGGGAGCACCTGATTATAATCACAGATGGCTGTGTGAAGTAAAGCTGGTTGTTCTGTGATATTATTTCATTTGAAAAATGAAGGCTGTTTTGGATTTTGTTGATAGGTACTTTTGCAATTTGAACAAACGGTGAATTATTGTTGATGAGTAAATTATTACACAACGGTTTATTATTTGCCTTATGCTTCATGAATAACTACAAATAATTAATGATTGAATTATTGAATCCCGCGAATTTGTAGGAAACTTTAATTCCGGGGCCGGCTCCAGTACTCGATTTAGGGCTTTCCTGGAGGGAGCTTGAGGGTATTGACGCAGAAAACAGTGATCTAAGCGGAATGGGCATCTATACAGGTAAATAATAAACTGTGCAATAATTTGCAGCATTTTTCACTAATGTTGACACCGAAAAGCAAACGTGTCTTGAAATAAATGTTGGTAAATTGAGGGAACTCTCGAGGGACAGAAGGACATTTTTCAAGGGAAATCATCATTTATTCCAAACTTGAAACTGATGATAATTATGTATTTGACCTTTAATGAGTTTGTATTCCAAATGCAATATTGCAAATACAGTGTATATTCTGCCGTTTTGCATTGATAGTAACAGTACCTCCTCATCTGATTTATTTCAAATCTTCCGTATAGTTTTTAGAATAGCTTATTAGGCTAGAGGGACAAAAACTATAGGTACTTCTGACCCCTCAAAGGAAACTTTTCCTACAACTGTGTGCTAATTTTCTCAGTGTGTTGTTAACGTTGCAGCTACCTACTTCTTTCTACTAGGTAGGTATTGATGCAAGAAAAAACTATTCTGCTCTATAGGAAATTTCGAGTTGATTCTGGTTATACCTTCAAGTAAACTTTCATAAAAGGGGTAGGTACCCCACAGTTTTTGTGGAAACAGTCATAGCTTAAGACTCATCGAGCGTACTTTGGTCGTACATAGTTTATTTTGCTGTGTTCCTGATTCGAAACGTTTAGTGAATGGTAAACGATTTTCATATAATAATGGACTTGCCAAAGAGCGAATTCCCCCACTAATTATGCAGCAATGATGAGTCAAAACAGTCATGAACCAAACGTGTAAAACCAAACGGATTTTTATAAAACAATAACTTATTTGCTCCAGATTTTCCGAAAAACTACAAAAATATGAATTTTGACCTGTCTTATCCCGGATGTAGGTGGGGGGGGGGGGGGGGGGGTATATTTTTCTTAAGTAGCCCGATTTTGTCTGACCGATAAAGCGTTATCAACGCTCTTCTGATGGTTTATGCGTTCTATCACTCAGTTGCTAGGTTCGTTACAACTTCCTTAGTTTGGATTTCCAAGAAATCGTTCACCTGTCGTAGTAAGGCTCTCAGCTTATATCCAGACTTCAAACTCCCGAAATCCCCCATCCCCTACTCTCTATTTCACACATTATAGATGTTGATTACAAATTTGATTTGGTTTGAAATTTGGCATTTGGTTTAGCGTCCAATGTAGAGTTATTGCCCAACTGTGGGTACCTAAATTTTGAGGGAGAGCCTAGTTAATTGTTATTATCCAGTATCTGATTTAGTTTATCGAATCTATAGTCCACAATCCACAATCTGGAGGTCTTCATTGACGTTTTAGACTGGGACTGATAGAAGGGCTTTCCAAATGCCTGTTCAATTCTCGGTTTATTATTTCACTTCAAAATAATTTATTGAACTCATTGGCTAGCTCTTTCTGTAATAATCATCCTGAGACCTTTGTGAGGCTTTGAATACGGAACAAGGTGAACAGTTTATCAATTCGACACTCGCATTTGTGCTTTGGTGGTTAGTTGGAGCGGAATGCTCGCCGTCGGAGGTAGTGGGGTAGCAATCTATTGTTTCCAGGAGCGAAGGGGTTGGCTGATTAATGGGCGACCCACCACTTTGAAGGGTGATTGTGCGAGAGGTTGAGGCGCCAGATCGACGCCTTGAGATGGAGGCAGGGTTTAAACTACCAGTTTACCACTCGTGGCTGGAAACGTAGGCTTTTGCTAGAGCAAAGGCGCAAGATCGTGGGATGAAGGTGCTTTCTGGAGGTTAACTTGGAATGTATCCCTGAACCTCTAAGCGCTCAAGTTGAAATGATGAGCACTTTACCGGGGCTATCAACCCTTTCCGCAGGGAGGAATCACAGTGTTCTACTCCGAAACCCGTCAACTCTTACTCGACTTGGCTTCACAATTCCATCCCTACTTACCTGTATATATCCCTTTTACGCCCACTTATACTGCGCGGCCAAGCACGTGCCGTATCTCCGTTGACATTTCACCGGCCCTTTCGCCTATACATTCCTTCCAGTCTCCCTTACAGAATGCTGGAATTCTAGAGAAGAAATTCCTCAGAGATTAAATGGATATAGTAAATTCTTTACTAATAAGTATATAAATAGAAGTGCTGGTACTATAATCTTCATAGATAATAGCTGCGCTGATGCGACATGTTAAGAAATTCCATTAATTTGAGTGGGCCAAGCAAAAAACCCAGTACTCGGTATTTACCGATATCAAGAAGTACCCGAGTGCATTACTACGGAATTTATCGAACAATCAAAATCAAAATCATAATCAGAATTAAAAAACGCTGCAAATTACTACACAAAGGTTTATTATTTACCTGTATAGATGCCCCTTCTGCATAGATCACTGTTTTCTGTGCTCAATACCTTCGAAACCCCCCAAGGAAAGCCCTAAATTGAGTAATCGAGCCGGCCCCAGAATAAAAGTTTCCGACAAATGCACGGGATTCAACAATACAATCATTAATAATTATTTTGCAGTTATTCATGAACCATAAGGCAAATAATAAACCCTTCTGTAATAATTTACCTGTATAGGTGCCCCTTCTACGTAGATAGTATAATGAATCGTTGTGTAATAATGTAGCTTTGAGCAATAATTTACCGTTTTGTAATAATTTGCCCATCAATAATACTTCAACGGTTGTTCAAGGTGCAAAAGTACCTGCCAACAAACTCCAGCCCCTTCTACGTAGATGGTATAATGAACCGTCGTGTAATAATTTACCGTTGTTTAATAATTTACCATTGTGTTATAATTTACCCATGAATAATACTTCAACATTTGTTCAAGTTTCACTACCTATCAACAAACTCAAAAAGAGCCATCATTTTTCTAATGAAATAATATCACAGAACAACCAACTCGACTTCATACAGCCATCCGTGAATATAATCATATGCTCCCTAGCAATGATGATCTCGGGCCAATTCCCGATTGTTAGCGCGTCCTTAGTGATCATATTTGGGCTGAATGTATACAATTTCATTCACCCTGCTGTTGAAAAAGCCTCGTGATTTAGGTAGCTACCTAGTAACGAGTACGGGGTTAGGTACTAACCTACGGAGGGTCTGCGATCTACATAATATGTATAGAACAGTACATCATATTATATTATATAGACGGGTTATCTATACAGAGAGCTGTGATCTGTAACAGAAGGGTACTCCATACAAAATAATAAACCGTTGCTAAAATAATTCTGTCGATGACAAACGGTAACTAAAATGGCAAAAAGAAACGCAAATAATGAAGTTCTGAAGGAAAATTGTTAATGTGGAGTGAAATAGATGCCCCTTCTGCGTAGATCACTGTTATCTGTGGTCAATACCTACCCTCGTGGTCAAGTATAATGAACCGTTGTGTAATAACTTGCCCATCAATAATACTTCAACAGTTGTTCAAATTGCAAAAGTACCGATCAACAAAATCCAGCTCCTTCTTGGTAGATGAACCGTTGTGTAATAATTTACAGTTGTGTAAAATTTACCCATCAATAATACTTCATCGTTTGTTCAACTTTCAGAAGTACCTACCAACAAAATCCAGTAATAGTCCATCACTTATCAAATGAAATAATATCGCAGAACAACCAACTCGACTTCATACAGCTATCCTTGATTATAATCAGGTGCTACCTAGTGATGATATCCGGGCCGGATTTATACCGCTTGATTCACGATCGTGTTGACGAAGCTTTTTGGTGCACACGAACAGCTGGATAATATGCTCCGGGTGGTCTCAAAAATTGTTTAGCTGAAGACAAATTTAATAACGTTAAAAAAACCATACCCTTCTATCGAAAGTTTTCGAGCTACGGCGTTCTGAAAATTGCAACCCCTATTTTGAACCCCTTAGAGATGACTGACAGTAACGCCGAGCTTCGAGGACCAACTAGACCCTGAACGGAACCTATAACCCGAATTTCATCAATTTTTTTCATGGTAACTAAGAAAAGTGCGAAGTACGGCGTACGGCGGACAGATAGAAATTCTTGTATTCCATTTTGGGATTCTAAATACCTTGAAACGGAAAACAACAAATTTTGGGGGGTTTAAAAAAATTTCCATGCTCGATTCCAAAGGTTCGTTATTGAAAATAATAAACCAAAAGTAATTAGTTCTACTCCAGAAACAAATAGAAATAAATTTGTAATTCGGACTATTTTCTATGTGGACACACCACACTAAGCATCAACGAGTTTTTTTGTTTTTTTTACAAATTAGGACAGCTATTGGGAGATCCATGGAAATCAACGCGCACTTATTTTGACGGTCTTGGATCTGAAACGGATTTTAAGTGGTATCAAGTTATTTTTTCTCTAGGCCTTAAGTCACCCTTCCTCCCCCAAAAACTGAAAACAACATAGGGGGCTTTAGTTCATTTAGAAGCCTTTATAGCTTCTTTATGGCGCCCTTTGAAGAAAAAAAGTTTTTGCGGCGATGGCCGAGGGCTGACTCCAGGCTGAAAACTAGTCCATGGAAGAACGACGTATCCAGCGAAGTTATGCACCAGTAGGTACAAGGTTTTAAGCTGGAGTCGAAGTGGACGAGTTTAGGCACTCTGTAGTGGTCGCGATGGTCTAACAACCTCCTCTGTACTTGGCATATTGAATGGAGGCTCTACCGTCATTATGTCAAATGTCCCTACCACGACCTCTACCCTCGACCTTAATAAGATACCAACGGTAGGAACGCCATCATTCGCCACTCCATTCCATTATTCCAAGCTGTGATACTCGAATATGTGACTAAATCTATTATAATTATCTTTCATAAAAACGGGGTAAAATGGCCATGGTTGGTTCTTCCGCCATCATTTACACATTCGGCTTTTACATGATACTAGGATAATCGTACTTGCATTCAGAATTGAAACCCAAAGCTCACCCACTTCACTGCTCGGCAGTGACGGATCCAAAGAAGGTCTAAGGAATTAGACTCCTCTCTTGACCTAATTGACCCAAAATATACTTTCACTGGAAAAAATAATAAGCTTTCCTTGAAAAACGAAAATAAATAATTATATTGACCATGTTGACAGGGTGTCTCGGAAACAGGTCTGCAAGAAGCCAGGAGAAGATTTTTCAGGTCATTTCCGATTGGAAATGTCTCCTGGTAATTTTCTTTTAAACCCTCAATTTTCGAGTTTTTTGGCATTTCAAGTTTTTTTTCGTAAATCACGTGTTGGTTTATTATTTTCAATAATAAAGCTTTGGAATCTAGCATGAAAAACGTTTCAACCCCCCACCCCCCTCAAAATTTTATGGCTTCCGTTTCAAGGTACGTAGATTCCAAAAATGGAATGAAAACGCTGCGAATTATTTACCTGTATAAATGCCCCTTCTGCGTATAGCACTGTTTTCTGTGGTCAATACCTACCCTCGAGCTCCCTCCAGGAAAGCCCGAAATCGAGTACTGAAGCCGGCCCGGGAATTACAGTTTCATAAAAATGCGCGGGATTCATTAATTCAGTCATTAATTATTAGCTGTTATTCATGAAGCACAACGTTTGTTCAAGTTACAAAAGTACCTATCAACAACATCCAAAGGAGGATATTACCATTCTTCAAATGAAATAATATCACAGAACAACCAACTCGACTTCATACAGCCATCCGTGATTATAATCAGGTGTTCCTTAGCAATGATATATGGGCCGGATTTATACCGTTTCATTCACGACCATGTTGACGAAGTACACACAATGGCTGGTCACACAATGCTCCGGGTGGGCTCAAAAAATTCTTTAGTTTGAGATCAATTTAAAACGCTGCAAATCCCTGCACAACGGTTTATTATTTTGTACAGAATACCCTTCTGTTACAGATCACAGCTCTATGTATAGATAACCCGTCTATATAATATAATATGTACTATTCTATGCATAATTATGTAGATCGCAGACCCTCCGTAGGTTAGTACCTAACCCCGTACTCGTTACTAGGTACCTACCTAAATCACGAGTTAAATGTTGCTAAAATAATTCTGCCGATGACAAACAGTACCTAACAAAAAGAAACACACATAATGAAGTTCTGAAAAGAAATTGTTGATGAGGAGTGAAAAAAGTTGCAAAAGTACCTACCAACAAACTCCAGCCCCTTCTACGTAGATGGTATAATGAACCGTTGTGTAATAATTTACCGTTGAGTAATGATTTACCGTAGTAATAATTTACCCATCAATAATACTTCAACGTTTGTTCAAGTTTCACTACCTACCAACAAACTCCAAAAGAGCCATCATTTTTCAAATTAAATAATATCACAGAACAACCAACTCGACTTCATACTCCGCCAATATAATCAGGTGATCCCTAGCAATGATTGGCCGTATTCACAAATTCCTATTGTGGGCGCGTCTCTGGTTACGAGATTTGGTTTGAATTGTATACAATTTCATTCACACTGGAGTCGAAAATGCCTGTCGGTGCAAACTTCGGGGCCTTACTGTGAACGAACGGCTGGACGTGCGATGCTCCGGATGGTCTTAAAAAACTCGCAAGTTCAAGAACTATTTAAAACCGTAAAAATATTTACGTAAAAAAATGGTATAGGCGTTTTGAAAATTTCAACCCCTATTTTGAACCCCTTAGAGATGACTCACAGTAACGTCGAGCTTCGAGGACCAACTAGACAGCGAACGGAACCTATAACCCGAATTTCATCAATTTTTTTTCATGGTAACTAAGAAAAGAGGCCCGTACGGCGTACGGCGTACGGTGTACGGCGTACGGCGTACGGCGTACGGCGGACAGACAGAAATATTTTTATTGCAGTTTTGGATTCTACATACCTTGAAACGTAAACCATCAAATTTTGAGGGGGGGTAAGAATTTTTTTTGTCATGCTCGATTCCAATGGTTCATTATTGAAAATAATAAACCAAAACGTTAAAAAACCCATCCCGTTCTATTGAAAGTTTTCGACTTACAGTGTTCTGAAAATATCAACCCCTATTTTTCACCCCTTAGAGATGACTGACCGTAACGCCCAGCTTCGCGGACGAACTAGACCCCAAATGGGATCTACAAACCAAATTTCATCAATTTTGGTGCAAGGTAACTAAGGACAGTGCGAAGTAGGGCGGACGGACAGAAAATTTGCAATAATAAACCTTTGAAACTGAGCACGGAGAAAAAAAAAGGGTTCCCCCCCCCCCCCCCCCCCCGTCAATGGAATTTAAAACATTTCTGTCCGTCAGCCGTCCACCGTGCTGTTTTTCCCCCCTTAGTTACCATGAGCGAAATTTAATGGCATTTGGTTTGTGGTCCCTTTTGGGATCTAGTTGGTCCGCGAAGCTCGACGTTAATTCAGTCATCTCTAAGGGGTGAAAAATAGGGGTTGAAATTTCCAGGGTGCCGATACCTCGATTCCTACGTTTTTAAATTGATCTCAAACTACAGAACTTTTTGAGACCACACGTACCATTGTACGACCAGCCGTTCGTTTGCACCAAAAAGCTTCGTAAACATGATCGTGAATGAAACGGTATAAATCCAGCCCAGATATAATTGCTAGGGAACATCTGATTATAATCACGCATGGCTGTATGAAGTCGATTGGTTGTGTGATAATATTTCATTTGAAGAATGATGGCCCTTTCGGATTTTGTTGATGCCTGGCTCTTCTGTAACTTGAACAAACTTTCTCTTGTTGCTTCATGAATAACAGCAAATAGTTAATGATTGAATTATTCAATCCTGTTCATTTGTATGAAACTGTAATTCCCTGGCTGGCTCCAGTCTTCGATTTAGGGCTTTCCCGGGGGGAGCTCAAGGGTAGGTACTGACCAAAGAAAACCGCGTTCTACGCAGAAGGGCATCTATACAGGTAAACAATAAACCGTTTTGCAATAATTTGCAGCGTTTTTCATTCCATTTTCATTCCCCGTCAAATTTTGAAGGGGATTAAATTTTTTCTTTTTTTCATGCTTTATTCCAATGGTTCATTATTGAAAATAATAAACCAAGAATCGCCTCGCATCTCAATTTTCTAATATAGGTAACTATGTACACTTTTGAATTTTTACCGAAGAATTATTTATTATCTCAATGAATGAGCAAACAAAGAGACAAAACAAGGAACACGGAGGACTGATGGTGGCTCTTTTCCACTGACGGGGTACGCGAGGTCGGGAGGGAAGTTACGCTTGTAACCAGAATTGTTATCTTTCGCTAACTTGTTGCACAACCATGTAAAACCACTTGTTAATAAAATATGTGCGTTCCCGGCAAACTAACCTTGCCTAACAACCTCTTTAGTATCTACCTCCTATATCCAGAGCTCAAATATTTACTGTTTCGTCTACCCGCCACCTAACGTGCGTTGTTTTACCTTAGTTGTTAATTATGAAGTTCCAAGATCGGGCATATTGTTCCTTTATAATAATACATAATAGGTTATTACGGAAGCAATATTACAACATACGTTCTACTCTGAGATACTTTGATGAAATTGAACTTTGTGTTTTGAAAATCCCTTGTTTGTACTTTTCTTGTTGGTTTATTATTTTCAATAATGAACCTTTGGAATCGACCATGAAAAACAATATTTTTACCTCCCCCCCCCCCCCCCTCAAAATTTGCTTGTTTATGTTTCAAGGTATGAATGTTATTACAGAAAGGCTTATTATTTACCTGTATAGATGTCCCTTATGCTTAGATCACTGTTTTCTGTGGTCAATTTCCTCGAGCTCACCCCAGGAAAGCCATAAATCGAGTACTGCAGCCGGCCCCGGAATAAATTTCCTACAAATGCGTGGGATTCAATAATTCAATCATTAATTATTTTTGTAGTTATTCATGAGTCATAAGGCAATTAACCGTTGTTTAATAATTTACCTGTATAATAGGTATCCCTTCTACGTAGATAGTATAATGAACCGACGTGTAATAATTTACCGTTGTGTGATAATTTACCATTTTGTAATAATTTACTCATCAATAATACTTCAACGTTTGTTCAAGTTACAAAAGTACCTATCAACAAAATCCAAAAGGTCCATCATTTTTGAAATGAAAAGATATATCACAGAACAACCAACTCGACTTCATACAGCCATCCTTGATTATAATCAGGTGCTCCCTAGCGATGATATCTGGGCCGGATTTATACCGCTGGATTCACGATCGTGTTGACGATGCTTTTTGGTGCAAACGAACGACTGGTCGTACAATGCTTCGGGTGGTCTCAAAAAATTATTTTGTTCAAGATCAATTTAAAAACTTAAAAAGAACCATACCCTTCTGTAGTGATCGGCTGCTCCCTAACAATAATGTAATAGCGTCATTTAAGATATAAGCCGCGTCTTAACGGCTTCCCAGAGCGGGGTTCCCCTACCCCTCTCTGGGGATGTATCAAGGGGTATAAAAGAAGCTGTATAATGCCAATAAATAATGATTCCATGTCACAAACCGACTCAAGAAGTCTCGTGTACTTATTCCTACTTATAGCTCCCGCTGGATCATCACACTGGTCACCCCGACGACGAACACGCAACCTTCACCGGCTTCCGGCCTTCTGCAAACAGCGCCCCGCCTTCTCGCTTCCAGCGACGGCTTAACACGCACCTTCGCCGGCTTCCCGCCTTCTGCGATCAGTGCCCCGCCTTCTCGCTTCCAGCGACGGCTTAACACGCACCTTCGCCTCGGCCTTCTACGGACTTACAACGGTTCTTTTTAGGACCACCGTCTGTTTCAGCCACCCCGGCCTTTTGCGACCGCAACGCCGGCAGAGCAAAGTACCTTTGCCCCGGCCTTCTTCGGACTAACAACGATTCCTTTTGAACCACCGTCCTCTTGCGATCGACAGCGAACCGCCCACTACCCCCACCACTCGTCACGACCAATCAGCTTCGTCTCTCAAGCGACCAATCAGCTATCGCCTCCAGCGGACCAATTAGAGGTCATCTCGCCCTTCCCGCTGCTTACTTAACGAAAGCAACCATCAACGGAGCATTAATTCCTCGGATCTACACCTTCAGGAACAACAAAGAAGAAAATGGAAACCAGAGCTACTAAGACACCGGAACCGGCACCAGCACCTCTCAAACTGCGGCCTTTTGACCCGGCCTTCCCGCACGTCTGGTTTGCACAGCTCGAACTTATTTTCGCCCAGGAAGGCTTGAAAAATTCTGAAGCCCGCTTCACCCGTGCCTTCCACGAGCGGCTAACGGCTCGGAGATCAACACATACGGCAACCACTCCGCCTCAGTACACCTACCCGACCTACCGCCCTATGAATGGACATACGTCGTAGCGGACGTTTCAACACCGATCCTCGGCTCCGACTTCCTAAGGTACCATGGCCTACTAGTTGACCTCCCGAACGCCCGCCTCATCAACGCAGCCACCAGCACGTTCATCAAGGGCACAATTAACCTCGTACACCCGGGAAATTCCATCTGTTCAACCTCAGATAATTCACCCCGCTTCCAGGCACTACTAGACGCATGCGCTCCTTCAAAAACTCCCTGTGAAGCACCGATCGAACACCACATAGTAACGAAGGGCCCGCCATGTCACGCGAAACTCGGACGCCTAGCCCCGGCCATCTACACGAAGGCGAAAGCCCACTTCACAGAACTCCTAAACGCCGGCATCATAGAACCATCGGAGGCCCCATGGTCAAGCCTTCTACACGTCGTACCGAAGCCAGACGGAGACATTCGCCCCGTCGGAGACTACCGTGCCCTCAACAGGCTCACCGTCCCTGATCGATACACGGTACCACACCTCCACGACTTCACGACAGTACTTTTTAGGACGACCATATATAGTACGTTCAATCTCGCCCGTGCCTTCTTCCACTGCAAAATCAGCGAAAAGGACGTCCCGAATACAACAATTCTCACCCATTTCGGCGCCTACCAGTTTAAAAGAATGAACTTCGGTTTAAGAAACGCAGCACAGACTTGGCAGAGATACATGGACCACGTTCTTCGCGACCTACCCTTCGTTTTCTGCTATTTAGACGACCTTCTAGTAGCCTCCGAAGATATCGAAGAACATTTTACACACGTAAAATTACTACTCGATACTCTAGCGAAATACGGCCTCCAGGTCAACAAGGCGAAGTGTCAACTGGCCCACACCTCCGTAAAATTTCTCGGCCACATCGTATCACCTAGCGGTGTTACACCTCTACCCGAACGAACGGCCCTCATCGCCAAGTTTCCTCGCCCCGCTACAGTGCAAGACCTCCGCACATTCCTCGGCCTCATCAACTTCTATCACCGTGCGATACCTCGTGCCGCCGCTACACTCCGACCGCTCATAGAAATGATCCCGCCGGATGCCCGTAAGAGAGATAAACGCCTACTCCACTGGTCTAACAACGCCGAGGCCACCTACGCAGAAGCGAAACATGTACTCGAGAGAGCGGTAACACTGGCACATCCCGGCCCCACTCAACCCCTTTGTCGTGAGTCCCTCCCGGAACTACTCCTAGCAGATTTAAGTTCTCACAAATATTTCATAAGCCAACTTTAGTTCTTACCAAATAAACCATACGAGTGGGGGACAAGCCGCAGGAGTCAGAGCACAACCTGGGTCCCCACCATCCCCTACCAAATAGGGGATGGAGGGAGACGACTCCCAGTAACGTAAATACTCCCCTCCTTCGACTTTTCACTCATTCGACGCTTCCTCTAGCCGCTGGCAACTCTCTCTCTTCCTACCCTGCTCTCTCTCCTGCAACCTAAAAGATCCTAGATGACGGTGGTGGTCAGCCCATAACCGCCTAGGCAAATTCTCCTCAAACGATTCCAGATGACGGTGGTGATTCGCTCATAACCGCCTGGACACAACCTAAAAGATCCTAGATGTCGGTGGTGACTCGCTCATAACCGCCTGGGCAAAACCTCTCCAAAAAGATCTCAGATGTCGGTGGTGATTCGCTCATAACCGCCTGGGCAATTCCCTCACACCACCGTGATGAATGCAAGCCAATTTTAAATCCATCACAGTGGTGAACCCGACGTTCACACAACCTTCTTCCTTTCCCTTCTCATCTCGACGCCGCCGCTTCACGCCCCAAAACCTTCTAAATTCACATTGTAAATTCGAGCTCCTCACTGTAACGTTTGAACGTCCAACCTTCCACACGGAGATTTCACCTCTCTCACATCTCCGCTCAGCTCACGCCATTTTTCGTATTTTTGCGAATTTCAAATTTCAAATTTTAAAATTCAAATTTCAAAGTTCAATTTTACCCAATTTTGCGAAATTGAAATTTCAACTCCTCCCTACATGATGGACTCAGTCTCACAATCACCTCCCCTTCTCACGCCCCCCTCCACCCTGCAACACCCCACCTTCACTGCCCCCTCTGCAACCCCACTCACCCTTTCACCCTTTTGCCAATAAGTCGGCGGCTGGAGGAAATCGTAGAATCATCCACCCCCCTACCCCACCACCCCCCCTCCCCCCACCGTCATGGGAGGCCTTACGCCCAACCCCTTTTTTCCGCTCGCCAGTATTGCAAGCGTATTCTTACCCCCCATATGCTTACCGCTTGCCCATACCGCAAGCGTTTTTCTTACCCCACCTCAGGGAGGGCGCCCCTTTCCCCTTCCTACACAGAGGTGCTCCTACTCAGCCCTCCAGCCACTCATCACACCTGCGACCACGGCGAACGCCGCCGCCCCCACCCCCTCATCGCACCTGCGACCACGGCGAACGCCGCCGCCACCAACCCCTCACCCTCCAACCCCCAACGCATCTGCGTCCACGGCGAACACCGCCGCACACACCTCAACCCTCTCGACCCCCACCCCCTTGGCGTCTCTACGACCCAGGCGAACACCGCCGCACCAACCCCCTCGACCCCCACCCTTCAAACCCTCCACTCACTCGGGGGCCCTCTCTTCCCGCCCCACGATGCTGGGGGCTGACCGCTTCGCCCCCTTACCAACCCCCCTTTGGAAGGCTTTCGTCCCTCGCCTCAGAGCCAGGGCATGGTGAAAGGAACATTATTTATTTCCACCATGAGCCAGGGTTAACTTTTTCCCCTCACCAACCCCCTTCGAAGGCTTCCACCCCTCGCCTACGAGCCAGGGTTAAATTGCAACGGCCCACGCCTCACCCCTCACCGCCCCCCCCCCCCCCCCCCCAACCACTCACTGGGGGGACCCAGCACCTGTACATATCACACCTGTAAATATCTTTAAAACACACCTGTAAATATCGAGCTTCCTTATATGTCAATGTAAATATTCTCTAGCTCTAAGTCACTTCTCTTTGTACATAACCTCTCCTCATTCACCTGTATATTCCCTAGCTCTAAGCCACATGCTGTTTTTATCTGTATACTAGCCATAAGTTACTCCTCTTTGTACATACTCTCCTCATGCAACTATATATCCTAGCTCTAAGTCACTCCTCGTTGTGCATACTCTCCTCATGCAACTGTATATACTAGCTCTAAGTACCCACTTCGGATTGGGGTGGAGGATACGGACCTCTGTCGGCACTGTTTGGAGGTGGAGGATGCCGAGCATCTTATCATGCTGTGTCTGCGTTTCTCAGCTAATCGCCAGACCCTTTTCAGGAAAATTGAAGCCATAATACAAAGAAACTAATAGAAACTATATTGACGTCCGAGAATATTGAAGTGTACGACGCAATAGTGAAGTTTTTAAGTGAATGTGGACTCAAACTGTAGTGTTTTTTGGAATCATCAACCGACTTTATTTCAATTCAAACTGAATAGATAATTTTTTTATTTTTTCTTACATTGTTATAAATTGTACAATGGCGGCTGTATAGGTATTGCCTGAAGCCAATAAAGAGAAGAGAAAAAAAAAAGTACCCACTTTTGTACATACTACTACTTCATGCCAATCTTCGCCACCTTTCTACCTAGTATTAAGCAAACCACCATCTCAACTACTGTCAATCACCGCCTTCAGCCTACATTGTTTGCCTCAGCCCTCAGCTTTGTAAACTTGGGCCCTCAGCCACATCCGAATGTTCACTTGCTCACTTTCCACCGCCATCAGCACTCCTCCTGTCTGCCATAGCCCTCAGCCTTTTGTAACCTTGCGCCTTCAGCACCATCCTGTTTGCCATAGCCCTCACCACTTGTAATCCTGTGCCCTCAGCTCTTGGAAATTTTTTGCTCGAACTGGAGGGACCCATGTCGTGAGTCCCTCCCGGAACTACTCCTAGCAGATTTAAGTTCTCACAAATATTTCATAAGCCAACTTTAGTTCTTACCAAATAAACCATACGAGTGGGGAACAAGCCGCAGGAGTCAGAGCACAACCTGGGTCCCCACCATCCCCTACCAAATAGGGGATGGAGGGAGACGACTCCCAGTAACGTAAATACTCTCCTCCTTCGACTTTTCACTCATTCGACGCTTCCTCTAGCCGCTGGCTACTCTCTCTCTTCCTACCCTGCTCTCTCTCCTGCAACCTAAAAGATCCTAGATGACGGTGGTGGTCAGCCCATAACCGCCTAGGCAAATTCTCCTCAAAAGATTCCAGATGATGATGGTGATTCGCTCATAACCTCCTGGACACAACCTAAAAGATCCTAGATGTCGGTGGTGACTCGCTCATAACCGCCTGGGCAAAACCTCTCCAAAAAGATCTCAGATGTCGGTGGTGATTCGCTCATAACCGCCTGGGCAATTCCCTCACACCACCGTGATGAATGCAAGCCAATTTTAAATCCATCACACCCTTGTTCTTCACACGGACTCCTCGGACTTCGCCGTCGGCACTGCGCTCCACTTCCTAGATGGTAACCACCTTAGACCACTAGGATTTTTCTCACGATCACTTAATCAGGCGCAGAAAAATTACAGCACTTTCGACCGAGAACTTCTAGCGATCTATCTCGCCATAGTACACTTCCACCAACAAATCGAGGGACGCACACTCACGGTTTATACCGATCACAAACCCCTCACCACGGCCCTTACTACACAGTCGAACACCGCACCTCCAACTAGACTCCGTCACCTACGATTCATATCTGAATTCACCACGGATATACGATACGCCGAGGGTTCTTCAAACGTCATCGCCGACTATTTGTCCCGTCTACCACCCACCGACAGTAACACCGGCCAAGACACGCACGCGGTCGCCAACTACCGACCTCCCTTCTCAATACAAGAGCTCTTCGAAGCCCAGTCCGCCGAGGAACACACCCGGGATATGAGCCTTCAACCGAGAACAATCAACGGGTACGAGATCCTCTGCGACCTCTCAGACTCAGCGCCCCGACCCTACATACCTACAGCTCTACGGCTCCCAGTCTTCCGTCACCTACACGGCCTATCACATCCGGGTATCAAGGCGACTACCGCCCTCATCCGAGCCCAATACTACTGGCCGAATTTGACTTCCTCGGTTCGCCTCTTCACACGCGCCTGCCCTAGCTGCAATCGCTCGAAGATTACCCGACACGTTCGGGCACCCCTAGATACCTTCCCGGAGTCAACACCGCTCTCACATTTACACGTTGATATCTTCGGACCACTTCCGCCTTCCAGAACCTACAAATTCGTTCTCTCAATGATCGATCGATCAACGGGATGCTTCGAATGCGTCCCATTATCAACAATAACAACGGAGAGCCTAATCAATGCCCTTCACGATAACTGGATCACCCGATTCGGTTCCCCGGCGCACGTGACTACCGACCAAGGGACCCAGTTCACATCCAACGTCTTCCGTTCATTCTGCGAATCAATGGGGATAGACCTACACCACACTAATACATATCACCCTCAAGCCAACGGCCTCGTAGAACGCCTACATCGCGTCTTAAAAGACGCCATCATCGCCACCTCCTCGTCAAGAACCTGGGCATCGGACCTCAACGGCCTCCTCCTCGGTCTGCGCAACAGACCCGGCCCTGACGGATACTCACCTTCGCCACGACTCCCGGGGGACCTATTCACGCAACCGCCACCCGCCACGATACCGCTCCTAATTCATGACTCGTACCGACGTTTCAGCGAGGCCTATTTACCGACCACACTTCAACGAGCGACTCACGTCTACGTAAGAGTCGAAACACCTAGAGGTAAACTCGACCCTCCTTACGTCGGACCTTTCCGAGTTCTCACCAACGACGGGAAAACTATTCCACGACACCTACAGTCTCCATCGATCGTTGTAAACCAGCCCCGCCCCCCTCAACTCCGATTGGTCAAGAGAGCTCGCTTCCTATTGGTCAACCGCTTTCCTCCGCGAGTTCCACGGGTATAAAACGCGAACCGCGACCCGCCAAGGTCATCCACAACCAAGATGTCACGAAGATGCCTCAGAAAATACTCACGAAAGCTCAGCTCCTGAGGGACCTCGCTCTAACGCCCCCACCTACGAGCCAGCTCGCCTCACCGACGAAACGCCGGAAAACGAGACCAGTACTCCCAGGGATATGCCCCCCGAACACTACAGTACGAGAAGCGATGGCGGTTACACGAGCCAGCGCCGTCCCCATACAACCTCGGCCATCAATCAACCCGATTCCTCGGCCACCGACTCAGAGGATGACACCACCACCGGGGATCACGCCACAGAACACCAGCAACCCGCCAGACGCTGCAGGGACACCGATCATGAGCTACACGGCCACCCAACAACACACCGTCATGCTGATGCTCCCGCCTTTCACCGGAAAATGCAGCGACTGTTGTACACACGGCTGCCGCCGCCCGCAGCTCCACAGCATCGGGACACAGGTGTCCCCCGACACTACTACCAGTGGGACCCAGGCACGGCACCTCGGAAAAGTGCTCTTAGCGACAACGGAGAGTGTGGCAGTTAACGGTGGCGAGTTGGATTCTCTTGGGCTGTCTGGGTGAGTGAGCTGGGTAGCATGAACTAAATATCCCCTTGTACTAATATCACGTAGTATCCATTTCTCCTGTTATTGTGTAATATGAACTAAATATCCCCTTGTACGAATATCACGTAGTAGCCATTTCTTTTGTTATTGTGTAGCATGAACTAAATATCCCCTTGTACGAATATCACGTCGTAGCCATTCCTCAGTTATTGTAAGGGTAACTCTGGGTCTTTTGTTACTGGGTAGCATGAACTAAATATCCCCTTGTACGAATATCACGTCGTAGCCATTTCTTTTGTTATTGTATGGGTAATTCTGGGTAGTATGAACTAAATATCCCCTTGTACGAATATCACGTAGTAGCCATTTCTTTCGTTAGTGTAAGGGTAGTCCTGGGTAGTAAGGAATAAATATAATATTTCCTAAAATAGTACGTATATTATTACGAAATTACATTCATATATTGGGCTTAACCGGAGTGTGTTCGTTACCCTCCTACCCCGCATTCCTCCGCCCACAGAGAAGACAACACAAACAGAGCCGCCAGCTGCTACAGCCACGCCGCAGGCGCGGCCAACGTCACCTGCCCCGGCGCCTCCTGTCGGAGGATCACCTCTTCACGCCGCCCGTTCCAGCGCTCTCCAAGACGTCGCCCCCGACACTTCCGGCTGGACCGCAACCGAGCACGTTCACGCATCCCGCACCGCAGCCGCCGTTAACACACGACGGCAAGACAGCACGAACCCCTCAAAACACCCACCTTCATGGCAACAATACAGCTCACACGCAGCGTCTTCTACCAACAACGACGCCTCATCAAGATTCATCGTCAATTACAAAAATATAATTGCAGTATTTAACTTCAATTCTGGGGGGAGCAGTGTAGTGATCGGCTGCTCCCTAACAATAATGTAATAGCGTCATTTAAGATATAAGCCGCGTCTTAACGGCTTCCCAGAGCGGGGTTCCCCTACCCCTCTCTGGAGATGTATCAAGGGGTATAAAAGAAGCTGTATAATGCCAATAAATAATGATTCCATGTCACAAACCGACTCAAGAAGTCTCGTGTACTTATTCCTACTTATAGCTCCCGCTGGATCATCACACCTTCTATTAAAAGTTTTGAGCTACGGCGTTCAGATGTTGAACCCCTTAGATGACTGATAGTAACGCCAAGCTTCGCGGACAAACTAGACGCCGAATGATACCTAACTGTAAACCAAATTTCGTAAATGTTTGTTCATGGTAACTAAGAAAAGTGCTATGTACGGCGTACGGCGGACGGAAAGAAATTTTGGTATATTATTTTCAATAATGAACCTTTGGAATCGAGCAGGAAAAATAATTTTTAACCCCCCCCCCCCCCCCTTCAGAATTTGATGGTTTCAGTTTCAAGATATGTAGAATCCGAAAATGCAATAAAAATTTTCTTTCCGTCCACCGTACGCCGTGCTTTGCACTTTTCTTAGTTACCAAGAACGAAAATTAACGAAATTTGGTGTGTAGGTCCCTTTTGGGGTCTAGTTGGTCCTCAAAGCTCGGCGTTAATGTCAGTCATCCCTAAGGGGTGAAAAATAGGGGTTGAAATCTCCAGGAAGCCGTCATCCTGAATTTTCTTGTGGTTTTAAATGGTTCTCGAAGTTGAGAGTTTTTCAAGACCACCCGGAGCACTGTACGTCCAGCCGTTCGTTCACGGCAAGGCTTAAAATTTTGCACAGACAGGCTTTTTCAACACCAGGGTGAATGAAATTGTATACATTTATCCCAAATATCATCACTAGGGACGCGATAACAATCGGGAATTGGTCCGAGATCATCTTTGCAAGGGATCACCTGATTTTACTCACGGAGTGTGAAGTAGAGTTGGTTGTTCTGTAATATTATTTCATTTGAAAAATTATGACTCTTTCGGAGTTGGTTGATAGGAGGTGAAACTTGAACAAACGTTGAGGTATTATTGATGGGTGAATTATTACACAATGGTAAATTATTACACAACGGTAAATTATTACCCACTGTTCATTATACCATCTACGTAGATTGGGCTGGAGTTTGTTGGTTGGTACGTTTGCAACTTTTTTCACTCCACATCAACAATTTCCGTTCAGAACTTCATTATTTGCGTTTCTTCTTGCCATTTTAGGTACTGTTTGCCATCGACAGAATTATTTTAGCAACAATTAACTCGTGATTTAGATAGGTACCTAGTACCTATCTAAACCTAGTAACGAGTACGGGGTTAGGTACTAACCTACGGAGGGTCTGCGATCTACATAATATGTATAGAATAGTACATATTATATAGAAGGGTTATCTACGAGTATACGGAGAGCAGTGATCTGTAACAGAAGGGTATTCTGTACAAAATAATAAACCGTTATGCAGGGATTTGCAGCGTTTTGTATTGCATTTGCGGATTCGACATACCTTGAAACGTAAACCATCAAATTTTGAGGGGGTGTTAAAATTTTGTTTTTTCATGCTCGATTCCAAAGGTTCATTATTGAAAATAATAAACCAAAATTTCTTTCTGTCCGCCGTACGCCGTAATTTGCACTTTTCTTTGTTACCATGAACCAAAATTAACGAAATTTGGTTTTTAGTTCCCGTTGGCCTCGAAGCTCGGCGTTACTGTCATTCCTCTCTAAAGGGTGAAAAATCGGGGCTGAAATTTGCCGATCGCCGTAGCTCGAAAACTTTCTTTTTCTTCGTTTTTTTTACGTTTTTAAATTGATCTTTAACTAAAGAATTTTTTTAGAGCGCCCGGAGCACTGCACGACCAGCCGTTCGTTTGCACCGAAAAGCTTCGTCAACATGATCGTGAATCAAATCGCATAAATTCGGTCCAGATGTCATCGCCGGGGAGCACCTGATTATAATCACGGATGGCTGTGAATTCGAGCTGGTTGTTCTGTGATGTTATTCGATTTGAAAAATGATGGATCTTTTGGATTTTGTTGATAGGTTGTTTTGCAAATTGAACAAACGAAGTATTGGGTAAATTATTACACAATGGCAAATTTTTACACTATGGTTTATTATACTATCTACGCAGAAGGGTCATGTATACAGGTAAATAATAAACCGTTGTGTAATAATTTGCAGCGTTTTTAAATTAGTTTCAAGATTTTACGTACACAAGAGCCGTACTTGCTGGTGAACATCCCTTTGCCCCTGAGGATTAAATCTAGAAAGGGAACCTCTGATGAAATGCTATCATTGAAGAAATGGAATTTTATGGATGTACTTTTGAAGATTACTTACAGGCAATTTCAAAAGAGGATGTCTGTCCAAAAAAATGTGCCTTTTATTATTCCATCAGCTATTTTCGCCTAGTGGCATTATTAGCTTCTTCGAGGAATGGCTGAAGCGCTATTATATTGGATGAATATATTCATCGCATATTCCTATATTTCCTGTATTCTATAATAGGTTATAAATATGAATAATACGCTCCTACATATTTATACTGATGAGTCATCCGTCATCTCAGTCAAAACCATTTGAGTAGTAGGGTTTTTTGGAGCTAATATCCGCCCATCAGACTCATACTTGTTTTACATACTAAAATACGAACATTTATAAACTGGTTTATTCAATAAAATGTAGAAACCCTGAAAATCAACATTTCAGCTATCACGAGAATGAAGATAGTTCCCTGTTGACATGATGAACGAAGCGAACATAAACGGAATTAAGGAATGGACTGATCCCCCTCCTTTACGCTCGCTCTGACTTGCTGATTCAAGTATCGTCTTCTCTTCTTGCGCAAATATGGATTTGCTGTGGCGTGCACGTGTATTTAATGATCTGACAGACGGCTGGAACGCCGGAGCAACCCGTCCTAAGGTCACATCATGGATGTAACTGTTGAAAGACGGCCTGTAGTTCCATGAGTTCTCGTAGAAAGCGTATATTATGTCAGTATCCGTCATGATTGAAAGTTCACTATGATTCGCGCCATAGCCAACCAAACCCCAGTTGGTCACACCGAAATACCATCCCTGCTCGCATGCAATCGGGCTTCCAGCGTCACCATGGCCTATAGCTGATTTATGCTGTAAGAAGAAAAGTTTAAAGTCAGTAAATTGAACGAAGGATTGTGAATCTATAGTAAATACGCGCTGAATTGCTCGCTACGTTACCTTCCCAAAATCTGTCGAGCAACTCCAGGTCTGTACGTCTTTGTACTTTAGCCTTTCAGTTGCGATAACGAATAAGAATTGAAGGAGATACGAGTGTACGGAGTGGCAATAAAAGAAGGTCCGCATAACCCTCCAGGATTTCCTCAGATCGAACGACGGCAGTCCGTAGACATCTCTACCCTCCCATTCCACGGAACCCCATCCAACGGCGAGACAAACTACCTGAAATGTTCGAACGATCGATTCTTTGTATAATAAATATTTATTGTGGAAATTCACATTTTGAACGATTCTCATGTGAAATTTCATACTGCGTTAGATGCGGTGGAATCAATTCAGCCGTGAAAGGAAAAATTACCAACGTAAAATCCGCCGTACGCCGTAATTCGCACTTTATTACCATGAACCAAAATTAACGAAATTTAGTTTTTAGTTCCCGTTGGCCTCGAAGCTCGGCGTTACTGTCAGTCATCCCTAAGGGGTGAAAAATAGGGGGTTGAAATCTCCAGGACGCCGTTATCTCGAATTGTTTACGGTTTTAAATAGTTCTCGAACTTGGGAGTTTTTTAAGACCACCTAGAGCGTTTGCTCCACGTACGTCCAGCCGTTCGTTCACAGTAAGGCCCAGAAGTTTGCTCAGACAGGAATTTTCAACAGCAGGGTGAATGAAATTGTATACATTCAGCCCAAATATCATCACTAGGGACGCGCTATCAATGGGGAATTGGCGAGATCATCATTGCTAGGGAGCACCTGATTATATTCACGAAGTATGAAGTCGATTTGGTTGTTCTGTGATATTATTTCATTTGAAAAATAATGATGGCTCTTTTGGAGTTGGTTGGTGGTGAAACTTGAACAAACGTTGAAGTATTATTGATAGATAAATTATAACACAGTGGTAAATTGTTACACAACGGTAAATTATTACACGACGGTTCATTATACCATTTACGTAGAAAGGGCTGGAGTTTGTTGGTAGGTACTTTTGCAACTTGAACAACCGTTGAAGTTTTATTGATGGGCAAATTATTACACAACGGTAAATTATTACCAAAGGTAAATTATTGCACAACGGTTCATTATACTATCTGCGGTAAATTATTACAGGTAAATTATTACAATGGTGGTTATTTGCCTTATGCTTCATGAATAGGAACAACAAATAATTAATGATTGAATTATTGTATCCCGCGCATTTGTATGAAACTTAAATTCCGGGGCCGGCTCCAGTACTCGACTTAGGGCTTTCTTGTGGGGATCTCGAGGGTATTTACCAGAGAAAACAGTGATCTACGCAGAAGGGGCATCTGTACAGGTAAATAATAAACCTTTGTGTAATAATTTGCAGCGTTTTTCCATTTTCACCACATTTCACTATTCACTCATTTATTTGATTTCACAGTCGCTGAGGTCACTCGTTTCTGAGGAGCTCTGTATGGCCGACCATATCGACTCGTCTTGCTGGGCTGAGCCACAGGTCAGTTGGAAGTCCCTGGCATTGCGATTCGATTTGAGAGCGATTTTTTTGGTCGACTTTTGAGTGCTCTCATTTCTCTCCGGGATCGGATTTTCTTTTGTCTGTATCTTTGGTTCCAGGGTTTGAGTATTGTGGGTGGCATCGTTATCATCCGTTGAGTTCTGCCCCGGTGTATTTCGCTCTTGACGGTCCTTGGATGACGATGGTGTTTTGGGTAACACGATGAATTTTCGAGCAGGCGCTTGGTCTGCTCTGTAGAATGGTTTCAACCATTTCCTGTTCCGACGAAGATGTTTTCCATCAAGCGGAATATCGTAAGAGCAATCATTTTCTATCACAGCTTTCGACCAAAGGTTGCCGCTGTTGGACCTGAAGTGAACACAAGACATCGGGCCATCTGGTGAGCTCGTCAACACGAAAATTAATCTAATGAGGCATTCCATATCCGCTTAGCTTTCTTGTCTCCGAAGCTGTTGACAACCTCCAACTTGAATGCATCTGAAAAACAGTCATCTTCGCTTGAACTCTCTTCTTCATCAATTTGACGTACGTTCGAGCGTCGCTTTTCTGGCCTCCTGTTCAGCCCTGAATGCAAGAATCAAAGTCATTCTGCCTACCACACCTCCTGCAAGTCTTACCGTACGCTGGGCAATACTTCCTGTCATGTAAGTGAACTTTCCCATAGTACAGGACAAGGACTTTGAAGTGTGTTTAGGTTCTGAGTGACTCTTATAGTTCGTTGGACGATGTGTGAGGGATAATCACCGACTTGGAGATGCTTGAGATTTTCCACTGCTGACTTGGAGTCACTAAATATGATGGCGTCGTCCAAGGAATGAATGTGATTCCTCATTCGCTCAAGGGCCAGTGCGATGGCTATCATTTCAGCATTGAAGATGGAGCATGTTGTGGAAAGTTTCACTCCACAGGCTGTCTGATCAGACTATCTGAAGTCGCCTGCCGCTGTTGCGCCACTGGTCCCCCCCCCCCCCCATCCCCCTGCCATTCAGAATACTCATTATGGATGTGTTCCAAGACGAGAGCTTGAAGTTGATGCTGGGAATAGTTGGCATTTCTGTCAATGGCTGGGATGTTGGTCCGCACCTTTGCAACTTTTTATATAGGGTCGGATTGTCGCGGTTCAATAGGTTTCATTTATTGAGAATAGAACCGGAGGGGGTTTAAGTGATGTAGTAGTCTCCTCCATCATTAACTCCTGGGGAAGTGAATGTGCTTGTAGATAAGTGGAGGAGTTTTCAATCCCTGAGGTCGAGGAGGCAGTTCCATTATGAGAGTAGGAAGTAGTGGGAGTAGGAAGACCGTCCAGATTTGGCGGCGGACTGAGTTTGGAGGGATGCAATGTGCTTTTTACAATCTGAGTAAGTTTCTCAGAGTTGAAGGGAAGTGTGGAGGGTCTGTTATGTTTATGGCAGCCTGCTTATGACTCGTTTGGGGTTCATAGATTCCGGTGTAGACAAAGTCTCGTGGACAGACTGCAGCTCTGTTGCGGTGGTATTACATCTTGACAAGTCTGAACTAATAGGCATAGGCTCAATGAGGGTGCAAGCGGAAAGAGGGAGAGCCTCTGTATTGACAAGTTATGCTGAGCCTATACGGCTAACTGTGATTTTTTTATAGTCGATTGAGTCTCATTAATAAGTCAAAGAGATTGAGTTGGGGTACTGTGGATGTCAAACCGGTAAGTGCGTCTGCTTCTAGTTCTACCCATTTTGTGGTGTTTATACGATATCTACCTAGGAGAGGGGTCAGTTTGACGTTAGTAGTTGTACGTATGAATATTTAAGTACGGTCCAGTTATTGTCAGAACGTGGTCTAGTTATCTTTGAAGTGGTAAGTACGGTAAGGTCGGTACGACGAGAACGATCATACCAGTATGAAGGAAGCCAACATGTGGTCTGAGGGGGAGTTCTGCAGTCGGCTGTTTCTCTGATTGCAGGCGTTCTAAAGTAGTTCCGGCTGAACCAATGCATATTTATGTGATTGAAACTAATAAAGTCAACTGTGCACACAAAAATCAAAAATTCGCATACAGTTCATAGCATATAACAGTTCCCAGAAAACGTCCAAGAATTATCTTCGAATTCGAAATTTTTGCGGGATCGAGATCATTTTATACATTGATTGAAAATCCCCAGATCACTCAAATGAATCGTCAATTCTTCCAGTAACACGATAATAACTTTATTCCCTGGCTCACGTCAGTAAAATTTTCTTTTCTTTTATAAATAGTGTTTCCGTTTATGTTTAGTTGCTAGTTATTAATCCTTGTAAATTGGGCAATTTTTTCCCGTATATTAATAATAAATAAATAAATAACCTTCCCAAGGTTATCACTGGTGGTGGTTTTACATCACCAAACAAAGACTATTCCTTCTCAAAAGGTTCTTTTGGTTAACGTTACAAGATTATTATTTCCTGAAAAAGTAGATCCCTTCTGCCTAAATGACTATTTCGCACACATACGCAATAACCGTAAAATGCCCTTTTAACAGAGAAGCTTCAAAAGAGCTGGTCGTTTTTGGAGAAAAACATTTACATTATTGAAACATTTACTTTACAAACTTTACCTATATATTCATGGGAAACTAGTATTGGGTCGAATTAATCAAGATCGGAAATAGCAAGGAGCAGGATGATTACTACGAGTTTCGAGGAGTCGGGCTCCTTCTCAACATACTAGTTTCGATAACTTCTTTTACTTCTTGTGAAGTTTCATCCCCATATTAGGACTTAGTCACCTTCAAAAACACCTTTAGGCCTTCCTTACTTAAGGAAAGTTGCGGGTGATGTTACAAAAATTGTGTTATCCGTGAACACTAAAGATATTAACAATCCGAATACGTCGAAACTCGACTTTATGTAACCGCAAAATTCGTTTTTTGGGGCTCAAAATATGATCAGCACCCTTAGAAACACCTATGCACCAAATTTTAGCTTGAAATTCAACCTGAGTTAGCACAGAAACGGATGCAAAGAGCGCTTGATATGGCCTTCTTTAGAAGTTACGGAGTATACATTTTTTGCAAACTTCTGACTCTGTTCTTCCATCAATCCTGCTGATCTACGTTATGAGAAGTTTTGAATTCTAATTGTGTTAGAATGGTTACAAGTAGAAAGTACATTCTAATGATTTGTTTCGAAGAAGTAAAAAATAATAATCTTGGACCGATATCTACAAAAATATGTATCTCAACCTCTTTTCCAATAACGTAGTACCAATTCTTGGTCATTTCCGCCATGGTTGTAGGAGCTGCTATCCTTGTTCCCTGTTGCAGCCTGTACCTGCAATCAGTTTGTTTTTGTTTGTTCAATGGTTCCAACTATGTAATTTTGTTTGTATTTGGTACTATTTGTAGTTTTTACAACCATTCAAGCTGTTATCTACAGACGGTAATGGATGAGTTCCAGAACATGATAGGATCCGCAACACGAAATTACGTATGAGGTGGTGTGTTTAAACACGGTAAGATTACGTTCCTGCAGGTTATGCAAATAAGTAGGTACATTACTTCGAAAATTCACACATATGCTCATGTTGCATATGTCAAATTTTGGCCCTAGTTCAATCAAAACTGTACTTTATTGTTATCTAAATATCCTGTTGTCTTTTTTGTGATTACCTCATAATTATGAATACCACCCGTACTTACCTGAGTGCAACAACTCCGATATTATGAGAAACGCTGATATTCGTAACTTGCGCGCATTTTTGGTGTATTAAGAAGTTCTTGGAAACATAAGGTGTGTTACCCTTTTCGAATCCAACGGCACCAACGTACAAAAAAATCATGTCTTCCCACCCGTTGTACGGTCGGGGGTAGCCTATTTCGTTAACTGGCCTATGGAGAATTAAGATTATTTCAAAATGGTAATAACGATTGATTAATTGAGTATTTCACAATGAATCCTCCCTTACCATCATCTAATCATGGATTTATGTGTCGTACCCAATTATATTAGTTTCTTACTGTAATTGATTGCGTTTTATAGAAAATAAAAAGAAGTGTAAGAGAAGGGAATTTATACAGCGTGGCGTAACGGCATAAATATTGAAAGCTTTGCAACCAGTAGGTAGTAAACATTTTTCATGAAAAAAAAAAGGAAATTTATAATGCAAAAATTAGTAGACTCGTTTTGGTCGCGTCACGTAAACTTTCAACTGATTTTCAGTGATAAGATGTTCATGAAAAGAAGTACCTACCTCGTCATTAATGTTTTCGTTTATATGTTACAAACATCAAGGTACAAATTTGATTTTTATCTGTTAGTACGTCCACAAAATCCTGGTAACGCCCAAAATCACGAAAACTAAACTGAATTTAATGAGATATTCGGATACACAGAAAAATTCTTCATTTCAATAAGGTTTTATAAATGATGACTTCAACGATTTCATTGAGTTGCGCGATATTGGTATATGTCCTAATCGGACATGCCTTTTCTTCATGCTTCATTCCCATTTTTATGGAAGAATAAATATACAAGTTGTCTCAACTTATAAGTCCGCAGGACTTCGCAGGACTTTTTTAAATCCACTCTAAATGCCACTTTTCCACTTTTAAAATTTTTTTCGTGGTTGGTTTCGACCTTAGGCAGTAAAATGGCCATAACCTCCTTGATCCGTCAAATAAATTCAAATCTAATTATACCGTTGGAAACAACGTTAAATTTCTCCTCTCCCTAATGCACAATCAAATTTTTTTAGCGGCTTTAATGCGTATGAAACGAGACGAAAGGTCAAATTTTGAGAATCTCTGAAAATTTGACGGTTTCCTTTCTATCGGTTGTCTCTCTTTTACTGATTTTTCTTTCGGTGGGGTGTCTATGATAAAAACTTGCTTGAAATCTCACCTTTACAACGGTGTATTTAAAATAAATTATCGCATGAGTTTAAGGGAGAAAATGAAGGTTTAATGTAAAAAACAGGAGATTTTTCAACAAAATGGAAATTTTGGCATGAACATAGGATTGGCATGGTTGATAGCACTAAATTTTCCACAATCGACTGAAGGGTTTTCATTCCAAACACATTTGATGGGTTCAAATTATGAATAATTGTTTAATAATAAGTAATAATAAATAATTTTGATGCTCTTCTTAAAATTTACAAAATTAGACAGGTAGGTACTCTCGTTAAAAAAATTAATAAATTTTTTGCAAGGCAACTTACTTTCCCATTGTCCCAATGATTTCACGTCACAACAATTCCTCAAAATGCCACCTGAACGCGTAGTATTGCCCTCCTCACAGCTGACCTACTGACTCGAAGGATTTCGAGGTTGAACTCTCATCTGGCCGCATGATTCCGTAATCCTCGCGACGAGCTGTTCTCTCGAACCGACAGGGTTCGAATGAACTTTGGACTTTAGGGTTCCCCAAACGTAGAAGTCCGTTGGCGTCAAATCTGGACTCCTGGCCGGCCAACCCACTGGCCTTTGTGGATAATGTTCGTCCATCCACGTCCTAACAACTCCGGCAGAGTCAATTGCTTTAGAGTACTTACCTGTCTAATTTTGTAAACTTTAGGGAGAGCATCAAAATTATTTATTATTACTTATTGTTAAATAATTATTCATAATTTGACCCATAAAATGTGTTTGGAATGAAAACCCAACAGGCGATCGTGGAAAATTTAATGCTATCAACCATGCCAATCTATCCGAACCAAATGCTCTCTTCATGCCAGAACCTCGGTTTTGCTGAAAAATCTCCTGTTTTTTGCATTAAAACGTCATTTTCACCCTTTTCCTCACTCGCTAATTTATTTTGACTACACCGTTGGAAACGTGAGATTTCAAGCAAGTTTTTCTCATACATACCCTACCGAAAGAAAAATTACTAAAAGACAGACAACCGAATAGAAAAACGTAAAATTTTCACAAATTCTCAAAATTTGCACTTAGATCTCGTGATTTTGATTGTGCATTAGGGAGATGAGAAACTTAACGCTCTTTCAAACGGTGTAATTAGATTTGAATTTATTTGACGGATTAAGGAGGTTGTGGCCATTTTACTGAGTCAAGGTCGAAACCACGAAAAAAAAAAACGCTGCAAAGTCCTTCCCACATGGGTTTATTATTCTATTGGACATACCTACAGAAATGTTGGCTGTTCACTTTGGTTTCACTCATCTATACATATAATAAAACAGTGTCTGTTTGTCTGTCTGTTTGTTTGTCTCGGCATCAATTGAGAACGGCTGAACGTAGAAAGTTGCGGCTGGTACCATTTGACGCAGAATTTATCTGGGAAGGTTTATGAAAAATCCGCATTTGAATCTGTCCATCCGTTGAAACGCTATGAATGAAATACTACTAAAAAACGTGTTATAATCACTTCTATGAGGACGTTTATGCTTATAATAACTTTGAACGGTTGGACGTAAATCCGTTTGTAGAAAGTTACGGCTGGTACCATTTGACGCAGAATTTATCTGGGAAGGTTTATGAAAAATCCGCATTTGAATCTGTCCATCCGTTGAAAAGCTATGAATGAAATACTACTAAAAAACTTGTTATAATCACTTCTATGAGGACGTTTATGCTTATAATAACTTTGAACGGTTGGACGTAAATCCGATTGTAATTAGATTCTGGATTCAGCTGGACGAGTACATTCAAGTGGTACTTCAATCAGGATGTTAGTGGGAGGGGGGTACAGGTTATGAGAGGGGGGGGGGGGGGTCTACAGAAATTTCAAAACTACTTGACCAATTGGAGTGCAACTTTGGGAATTTGTTGTGTGAACATTGAGGAATGTTTCTAACCAGGTAGGGAGGGTTCATAGGATACGGGGGGGGGGGTTAAAGGCAGTTAGGGTTGGCATTGGGGAAGGTTTCTGATCAGTTGTGGAGGGGGGGATACAGGGGGTGTCTGTTCTACCGTTGCGAAGCGCGGGTACACAGCTAGTGTGAAATAATTTAAATAGCTAGGTATTTCTGATGGTTTCCACCAATTTTGGCCCTCAGAACACGAATTAGGTAAGTGCGCTCCTTTTTTCTTTTCAAATTGTCTTTGATCATTGGCGGTGCCATTTAATCGTCTTGATCCAAGTGTTGACACTTTTTCTAGTGTTATTATACAAACTGAAGGTGATTTCAGACGATTTCCCAGGTTTTTGACTCATAAAAAATCAATTTTGGGAGATGAACATTTGGTAGAACCTCAATTTTCCACTCTTTGGTCAAAATCGAATTCATATTCGGCCTTCTCGTCCCAAAAACATTGGAAAACGATACCTCAAAAGCTCATGTTACTAACATCTTACTAAAACACAAAAAGTACCTATTTTTATACAGATTTTCACTCATAACACCCCTGGGTATATTCCGATCGGGCTGCAAAGTTTCGGGACACAGCTAGGGCCCAAAAGAAGCATGTGTGCGAAAGAACGAATTTTTTAGAACTTGAATGAAGCCAGTACACGTGATACGGCGGACGGCGTACGGCGGACGGACATTGCATTTTTGGAATCTGGGCACCTTGAAACGGAAAAGAAAACATTTTGAGGGGGTGTTAAAAAAATTTTTTGCTGTGCGAATACATAGATGTATTATTACAGAATAATAAACCAAAATCTTAAAAGTGGAAAAAGTGGCATTTAGAGTGAATTTTACTTTGTGTTTTGAAAATCCTTTGTTTGTACTTTTCTTGTTGGTTTATTATTTTCAATAATGAACCTTTGGAATCGACCATGAAAAACAATCATTTTTAACCCCCCCCCCCCCCTCAAAATTTGCTTGTTTATGTTTCAAGGTATGAATGTTATTACAGAAAGGTTTATTATTTACCTGTATAGATGCCCCTTATGCTTAGATCACTGTTTTCTGTGGTCAATTTCCTCGAGCTCCCCCCAGGAAAGCCCTAAATCGAGTACTGCAGCCGGCCCCGGAATAAATTTCCTACAAATGCGTGGGATTCAATAATTCAACCATTAGGTAATTATTTTTGTAGTTATTCATGAATCATAAGGCCATTAACCGTTGTGTAATAATTTACCTGTATAGGTATCCCTTCTACGTAGATAGTATAATGAACCGTCGTGTAATAATTTACCGTTGTGTAATAATTTGCCCATTAATATTACTTCAGCGGTTGTTCAAGTTGCAAAAGTACCTATCAACAAAATCCAGCTCCTTCTACGGAGATGGAATAATGAACTGTTGTGTAATAATTTACCGTTGTGTGATAATTTACCATTTTGTAATAATTTACTCATCAATAATACTTCAACGTTTGTTCAAGTTGCTAAAGTACCTATCAACAAAATCCAAAAGGTCCATCATTTTTGAAATGAAATGATATATCACAGAACAACCAACTCGACTTCATACAGCCATCCTTGATTATAATCAGGTGCTCCCTAGCGATGAAATCCGGGCCGGATTAATACCGTTCGATTCGTGATCGTGTTGACGAAGCTTTTTGGTGCACACGAACGGCTGGGCGTACAATGCTCCGGGTGGTCTCAAAAAATTGTTTAGCTCAAGACAAATTTAATAACGTAAAAAAAACCATACCCTTCCATCGAACGTTTTCGAGCTACGGCGTTCTGAAAATTTCAACCCCTATTTTCAACCCCTTAGAGATGACTGACAGTAACGCCGAGCTTCGAGGACCAACTAGACCCCGAACGGAACCTATAACCCGAATTTCATCAATTTTGTTTCATGGTAACTAAGAAAAGTGGCCAGTACGGCGTACGGCGGACAGACAGAAATATTTTTATTGCATTTTGGGATTCTACATACCTTGAAACGTAAACCGTCAAATTTTGAGGGGGTTAGAATTGTTTGTTTCATGCTAGATTCCAATGGTTCATTATTGAAAATAAAATAATAAACCAAAAAGTCTAAGGGACACTGTTTGTTGCAAATTCTTTGTAGAATCGATCCCTGAAGTCCTGCGGACTTGAGTTACCTTACGGTCGTGCGGACCTTGTTTAATTAAACCCCATTCAGTATACGAGTACGAATAATTGAATTATTAAGGATATTAGTTGATTATAGTGAGATGATACATACTTCACATCAAAACGTGCAATGCAATGGCAAGCCGTTTGAACCGCCCATTCTGTTATAGCTGCTCCTCCACAGAACGACCGAGTTTTATCAATTGGGCAATGAGTGAATATCTGTGAAGAAATAAAATTACTTAATGACAGCATTATATTATATTTGAACTAAAAACGCTGCAAAGTCCTTGTCACATGGGTTTATTATTCTACTGGACATACGTACAGAAATGTAGGTTGTTCATTTTTTTTTCTTTCATGTGAAATATTTGTAAATAGCTGTTTCCGATGGTTTCCACCAATTTTGGCCCCCAAAACTCAAATTAGGTACGCTCCTTTTGGTTTATTATTTTCAATAATGAACCATTGGAATCAAGCATGAAAAAAAAAATGCTAACCCCCCCTACGTAGAATCCAAAAATGCAATAAAAAACGCTGCAAATCCCTGCACAACGGTTTATTATTTTGTACAGAATAGCATTCTGTTATAGATCACAGCTCTCCGTATAGATAACCCTTTATATCATATAGTACTATTCTATACATATTATGTAGATCGCAGAACCTCCATAGGTTAGTACCTAACCCCGTACTCGTTACAAGGTGCCTACCTAAATCACGATTTAAATGTTGCTAAAATAATTCTGTTGATGACAAACGGAGAGTGGGGTAATGCCGTGCGTCGGGTAATGCCGTGCAGGACAGTTCTCAGAATGTGGCTTCGATTGAGGCGGAAAGGTACTTAAATCCTTGTGGAAGACGCGGGAACGAACTTCTAGCATTCACGCGTTGCTAAGGTAATCCCACTTGACGCTACTGCTGTGAATGTGATTCAGCCATTTTTCATCTATATTTTGAGTCTCGGGAAATAAGCGCTGTATGCACCATTTTCTATACTTTCTTTGATTTCTCAACGTCATTCAATAAAGAATTTCATTGGCTTTCTGATGGGATAATCAAAATTTCGATTTGTGCGAAATTGCGGTCAGCGTCAACAAGTAATCAAAAATTTAAACACCGGGGTAATGGCGTGCACTGAGTTAGGGTAATGGCGTGCACTGAGTTGGGGTAATGGCGTGCACTTTCGGAATGCACGTCATTACCCCGAGTTCCAATTTTTCAGTTGTTTCCACCACTTTTTCTCAAAAAATCTCATAAAATATAACTAAGTTTCATTTAGAGTTTCATAAAATACCTAATTCTAATTATGTCTAACTCCAGACTGAAATTGAAATTTCATGTGATAAAAAGTCGGTTTTTTAAAACACTTTTTTTAAATGGTTTAATTATTTAATAATTTTTCTAACCAATGCTCATTTATAATAAAGTTTGATATTTTTTATGTGTATTAAACATATAAAAACATTTACCTCCAAAATCAGTGAGAAAAACATGGCAGAATGACAGAAGAGGAGGGAAAAAACTCTATGCACGACATTACCCAAGGCATGCACGGCATTACCCGACAGTGGGGGTAATGCCGTGCACAGCACTTTTTTCACATTTTGGGCTGCTATTCTATTAATAATGTTTCGAGACGGAAAAGCTTTTGCACACTCAATGTGGAATAAATTTCAAAGCCACTCATGTAAAATAATAATTTTTATTACGTTCCGTCTTTCTGCTGTAGCATGCCAAAGTTAGGTGCACGGCATTACCCCACTCTCCCCTACTTAAAATTGCAAAAAGAAACGCAAATAATGAAGTTCTGAAGTTAAATTGTTGATGTGGAGTGAAAAAAGTTGCAAACGTGCCTACCAACAAACTCTAGCCCCTTCTACGTAGATGGTATAATGAACCGTTGTGTAATAATTTACCGTTGTGTACTAATTTACCGTTGTGTACTAATTTACCGTTGTGTACTAATTTACCGTTGTGTACTAATTTACCGTTGTGCAATAATTTACCAATGTGTAATAATTTACCCATCAATAATACTTCAACGTTTGTTCAAGTTTCACTACCTAACAGCAAACTCCAAAAGAGCCATCATTTTCCAAATGAAATAATATCACAGAACAACCAACTCGACTTCATACTCTGTGAATATAATTTGGTGATCCCTAGCAATGATGTTATCTCGGGCCAATTCCCGATTGTTAGCGCGTCCCTGGTGATGACATTTGGCTAAATGTATACAATTCATTCACCCTGCTGTTGAAATACTCGTTACTATGTACCTACGTAAATCACGAGTTAAATGTTGCTAAAATAACTCTGTCCATGACAAACAATACCTAAAATGGCAAAAAGAAACGCAAATAATGAAGTTATGAAGGAAAATTGTTGATGTGGAGTGAAATAGATGCCCCTTCTGCGAAGATCACTGTTTTCTGTGGTCAATACCTACATTCGTGGTCAAGTATAATGAACCGTTGTGTAACAACTTCCCATCAATAAAACTTCAACGGTTGTTCAAGTTGCAAAAGTACCTACCTATCACCAAATCCAGCCCCTTATTGGTAGATGAACGTTGTGTAATAATTTAGCGTTGTGTAATAATTTACCGTTGTGTAATAATTTACCGTTGTGCAATAATTTACCGTTGTGTAATAATTTACCGTTGTGTAATAATTTACCATTGTGTAATAATTTACCCATCAGTAATACTTCAACGTTTGTTCCAGTTTCAGAAGTATCTACCTACCAACACAATCCAATAGTCCATCACTTATCAAATGAAAAATAATATCGCAGAACAACCAACTCGACTTCATACAGCCATCCTTGATTATAATCAAGTGATGATATCCCGGCCGTTTTTATACCGTTTGATTCACGATCATGTTGACGAAGCTTTTTGGCGCACACGAACGGCTGGACGTACAATGCACCGGGTGGTCTCAAAAAATTGTTAAGACAAATTTATTAATGTAAAAAAAACCATACCCTTCTATCGAAAGTTTTCGAACTACGGCGATCTGAAAATTTCAGCCCCTATTCTTAACCCCTTAGAGATGACTCACAGTAACGTCGAGCTTCGAGGACCAACTAGACCCCGAGCGGAACCTACAACCGAATTTCATCATAGAGATAAAATCATTGGTAGGGATCAGAGTATGAAGATGAGTTGGTTGTTCTGTGATATTATTTCGTTTGGAAAATGATGGCTCTTTTGGAGTTTGTTGGTAGCAAGTTAAACTTGAACGAACGTTGAAGTATTATTGATGGGTAAATTATTACACAACGGTAAATTATTACACAACAGTTCATTATACCATCTACGTAGAAGGGGCTGGAGTTTGTTGGTAGGTATGTTTGCAACTTTTTTCACTCCACATCAACAATTTCACTTCAGAACTTCATTATTTCCGTTTCTTCTTGCCATTTTAGGTACTGTTTGTCATCGACAGAATTATTTTAGCAAACATTTAACTCGTGATTCAGGTAGGCCCCCAGTAACGAGTATGGAGTTAGGTGCTAACCTACGGAGGGTCTGCGATCTACATAATATTATAGACTAGTACATAGACGGGTTATCTGTACAGAGAGCTGTGATCTGTAACAGAAGGGTATTCCGTATAAAATAATAAAACGTTGTGCAAGGATTTGTAGCGTTGTTTTTTTTTTTGTTTTTTTCAAATTATCTTTTCGTCTTGATCCACGTGTTGGCACTTTTTCTAGTGTTATTATACAAACTGGTGGTTATTTCGGACGATTTCCGATTTCCCAGGTTTTTGACTCATGAAAAATCAATTTTGGGAGCTGAACATTTGGTAGAACCTCAATTTTCCACTCTTTGGTCAAAATCGAATTCATATTCGGTCTTCTCGTCCCAGAAACATGGAACACGATACCTCAAAAGCTCCTGTTACTAAAACACAAAAAGTACCTATTTTTGTACTCATTTTCACTCATAACACCCCTGGGTATATTCCGATCGGCCGCAAAGTTTCGGGACACAACTAGGGTTCAAATGGAGCATGTGTGCGCGAAAGAACGAATTTTTTAGACCGAAAATAAAGGCGGCACGTGAAATTGTTTGCTGAGCGAATACATAGGTGTATTATTCACAGAATAATAAACCAAAAGGTGATAAATCTTGATATTTTGAGTGTAGCGGAAATGGATCTCGATAAGACGCTGGGTTTGGCAATACGGCAAACTATAAGAGAGAATGTATCAGTCCCTCAAGAAAACTTGTATTTTCAATGCCTAAAATATTTTCCTGCGCAAGAATTAATCGAATTTTATTCTCCCTTCCCCAAAATCGGAACAAATTATGGCATGGTTTTGCGGAATTTGGAAAGTCCTAAAATCGATAAAATCTAAGTTTTTATCACATTTGAAGCACGATGGTTCGTTAAAACCCAAACAATTCTGTCGAATATCGAATCGTATTATTGCATCTTATTACCATGTTCCTGACATGATCAATGTTGACTTTCCAGTCAGTAGTTGGATCGTAGTTTCCCGGATGTTTTTGTAATATAGTTTTGAGAATTCCTAGAAGACCCTCGTTACAGTAATGTGAGCTGATCATTGTAGCTTGATAAGAAGTTGAGGGATACAGGTCCTGATCTTCTTTATACACTTGCTGTCCCCAGACAATGCGCTTCCTTCTTTGATGATCGTAATCTGAGATCGAACCAAGACCTTCATCAAGAGATCGCAACGCGAACACCCCATTGCAGAGAAGGAGAGTATGAAGAATCAACTACACGCAAGAAACGTGAAAGTATTTCAGTTACTTCACATAACATGTACTCAAACAAGAATAAATTTTCAATCCTCTTATTAATATCATTTACAGCACTATACCTTTTGCGTAGGTATCATAAATTTTTGCAAAGTTGCAATGGTACAAGATGCTGTAGGTAAACTACCTACTTAGGAATCATTCATTTAGGGGGGAGTACCTAAATACTACTTATTGAGTACACCCTATAAAACAAAGATGCTCATGCTAGCGCAATGTCGCTTAGTTCTACATACAACTGTCCTCGGTGCTCAATCAGCTGATGGGGGTGCATGTAACAAGCTTTTGCGTGCATGACTTTCCGCCATAAAAACCTACAGAAGGACGATAGAACACCATCCAGTACGATGCGAGGGACTGAGATCAATAAACTGAACGCTTCTATTGAAAAAGTTTCGGAACGACAAAATGTAAACACTCGTGTTCTCTTCTTGGTTATAAAGAGTTTTACGATTATGCAAAAAATGCGCCACATGTCAATCTTTGTTCTACACAAGTTTTAAAGGGGCGAAACCGTACAGAATAATTTACTCAAAAAATGATAATGGCTTGACAACTTATAGCACACTATAGATTTCGTTTTTTAAGAACAAATTATTGTATGAACTGACATACCCTATAGTATTACCAAATATGGCTCGTTAGATATGTACATGTTACGAGCCAGTTCGACGGAACCGCTTTGGTCAGCTTTCCCTAGCTCCCCTCAGGTCATCGCCCTCCGGTTCAGTCTGCCGGAGCCACTCACACTCCAACTATACATTGTGTTATCCATCCAGTAACCCAATAAAATTAATATTTGTAACGTTCTATGTGCGGGATTTAAGGTACAGGTTGAGAAGTCATAAATCCCGGCTAAAGAAGAAGGGCTTGAAGTCGTGTTAATGGCCTTCAACCCCTGAACTAGGTGTTTCCATTGTATTAAATGTATAGCACAACCTACTCCCTCTGATGAAATTTCGACGTTGTTCTGAAACAGCATAGTCACAAAAACTTAACGGCGTTAGCACACAACACTGAAACACGATAATTAACCACGGAATTACTTATTGGGAACGTATTAAAGTCCGTGAGTCCTACCAACTGCGCCAGATGTAATGTTCCTCGCGTTAAGGTACAGGTTGAGAAGTCATAAATCCCGCACATAGAACGGTACATACATTAATTTTATTGGGTTACTGGATGGATAGCACAATGTATAGTTGGAGTGTGAGTCGCATACAAGGTGCTACGGCACACTGAACCGGAGGGCGATGTCCTGAGGGGAGTTCGGGAAAGCTGGGTCGAGCTGACCAAAGCAGTTCCGTCGAACTGGCTCGTAACATACATACGCACTGACTACTTTGGTAAGGAACCTTAAAACTGCCATTGCGTCTACTTATAATGGTCACATTAATTTGTCAGTCCCGTGAGTGTCCGTTAGCCAGATTTCCCTGTACTATGAAAAAAGACGAGAGCCTAAACTTCAACACTTCTAAACCTCTTATATTTCACGAAGTACTTCGTATGACTGTCACTGTATTAACTATATGGATCTCCTTCCCATTTGATTAAAAGGTTCACTTACACTCATTCCCGTAGCATCAAGATATCTCGATATGCTTGCAAAACTTCAAAGCTAAATAGCAACCTGCGCAGTGATGTCCAAGTAGGTAATAAATATTGTTCGATCGTGTTGGATTGAATATTACATGAAGATTGGTTTGTCATCACATTATCACATGTTCAGTATTCGAGTAATGTGATGGTACACTTAATTAAAGTAGTTTAAGTAACCCAGCCATTGAAGGTATAAATATGAAGTAACTGGTTCAAATCTGGGAGGTAGTTGAGGTACTTGCGCCTCGGGCGAATAGATTACCTCCTGCTTGAGCCACGCTATATAATATTTCTTTTACTTACAGCAACTTCAATCATGTCGTCCACCCTCGGCTGATATGATAACCCTTTGATTTCCAGAATAATTATAGAACATAGGTACCAATTACCTTGTTGTTAATGATGGATTGTTCGAAGCCACTTGAACTGGAATCGGCAGTGGCAAGCTCGAGTGGTTCTCTGCTTGAGAAAATCGAATTGTGGCGGTCTCAGGTTAGCTGGGTTGTACTCGGGATAGCTCTCGTGCGGTTGTGTGTAGATGGCTTCCTCTCAGGAGAAGTGTGGGGCGGAGCTCCGGTACTGCCAACCTGCAAGAATATTCTCGAAACGGTGTGAGAAGAGGCGCCAAATATGAAATTGATCATTCATAATTTCACACTCCCTCCTGATCAATTTTAGAGCACCTCAAGTGTTCTTCAGAAGATGGTCTTGATATTAGTTCTAGTTTTAAGTGACACCTATTTCACTTATCACCCAAAAGGAGTTTAAGTGACATAAATTACACTTATTCATCGATTTAGAGCTTAATTGAGAGAGATATATGTACATCAAAGAATTTACGTCAGAGGGTTAAAATTGATTGTAAATTTAGAAAAATTTATATGACCCTAGGGTACAAGAGAAGGACTGGAGTCTCGTCTCACAGCTGATGTTTGTCCATACGCAGGGCATGATCGTGGTTTATGTTTGGACCCACATTTTTTACAATTATTATATAAGATTCATCATTTGATCGAGACTTACGTTCTTTACGATTATTTTTAAAGTGAGTTTTCTTTATGGCGCTAACCTCACTATTAACAGGCTTTTCGGGGTTCAATATCTCACGCTTGTAATTTTTTCCCATCTCACCAGCTCTACAAAGAGTGGCGACTTCCTCTAAAGACAACTATGAGAGCAACTATGTGATCAATGATAATACGGTCAGCGTATGAAGTTTTGCATGCCGTATTACCGCAAACAAAGGAACACTTACTTGCTTGCGTGAGTGAGATATTTATCGAAACTTTCCGCTTCTGTATGACATATTCTTCCATTTAGGCCATCTGGTGGAAATCGTGTTGTCGAATGCAAATGAGGAGATCTTAAAGAGCGGACAAACATTCGACGTCGCGGAATGCACGGTCGCCGGTCCCGCAGTTGCCATGTCGATGTACGATGTCGGAGTAAAAAAAAGATCGCGAGTGAACACTTTATTACGTAACTTCACTGCACAACTTACATGTGGTGGATGCATATGTGAGGGGCGAGGTAGGAAGAGGTAGCGGACCTAGCGCCCCTGGTTACCACCTAGAAGTTGTCCACCACTGAAGCGTTAGGAAGATGTAAGCCCAGTGGTTACCACCCATAAGGTGTCCACCACTCTGGGATCTTTTAAGGAGAGCATGGAAGTGTACCCAGTGGTTACCACCTATAAGGTTAACACCACTCTGGGTTCTTTTAGAGTAAGGAGAGAGGAGGAGCGAGGTGAGAGAGATAAGTCATCGACTTGAGGAGAGCGTAGAATGAGTTCCAGGTCTCTGGGGCCTCCTGCGTCTGCCACTTCATTCCCTGGTTTATTTGTGAGATCTTAATAATAAGGAGTGATGTTCTGGGAGGAAATCACGACAGAGGTCCCCCCAGATTGAGCAAAGTAAACAAGGTGGATAGGGCTGAGGGCACAGATTTACAAAAGAACTGAAGGCTAAGGCAAACAGTAAGGGGTTTGAAGGCAGTGGTGGACATTGGTGCCGAAGGCGGCTGACTTAAAACTAGGTAACAAATGTGACGAGTAACAATATTTACAAAAATGTAGGAAGAAGCAACTTAGAGGTAGGGTACGAATGTTTCAAAAGTTTTGAGAGTTATTTGTATCTGCAGAAGGCGGAAAACACGCAGGTGGAGGCGAAGAGTGGACAGAAGCTGGATGGAGACTGGTGGGAAATTGGTCGGTTAAAACAGGAGCGGGTTTGCAGAGGGCTAACGGGATGGCATGGGGTTTCCCGTCAATTAACAGGGTTGCGGTACTGGTGGTAGAGCATACGACCTGAAAGGGCCCGGCATAAAGCGGTTGAAAAGTTTTATGAAGGCCGGGCTCCTTCAGGTACATATGGGTGGTGCTGTAAAAGCGCTTAGGGTAGGTAGTGTCGTTAACGTGGATTTGGTGGTGAATGGGGTCCCTGTTAATTGACGGGCAGTCGGGGAGAAAGATGTCGGCGGGGAGCCTCAAAGGGGCGATAAAGGTCGTTCGGCCAGGCTGATCCCGTCCGATGGTCGAGCGGAAGTGCGGAGGCTGAGGAGAATGTAGGGGAGAGATTTGGTCCAGGACCGAATGCCACCGCTCTACTTTTCCATTCAATTGGGGGTGATAGGCGGTTGTGCGGGATTTTGTGATACCGAGGGAGTGGAGGAGAGCAGTGAAGTGGGCTGATTCGAACTGCCTCCCCTGATCGACCGTGAGGGTCCACGGACAATCGAAGCGGGCGATCCAATGGTTAAGGAAGGCCGTAGCGACGGCTTCCGCGGAGATGTGGGTAAGTGGAATACATTCCACCCAGTTGGATGCACGGTCGATCATGGTGAGGCAGTATCGTTTTCCCTCGGAGGAGGAAAGGGGGCCGATGAGATCAAGGTGGATGTGTTCAAAGGGGAGCGCATCATCTATATGTTGAGGCGGGACGTGGGGGTGAGCCCAGACCTTATAGTGCTGGCACCTCTGGCACCCCAGAACCCAGTTTCGAATATCTGTGTTCATATGGGGCCAGAAGTACCTACCGCGTTTTGAGAAGGTCCCGGCTCGCCCGAATGCAGGGGTGGTGGAGGGTGATAATGGTTGAACAACTGCCGCGGAGGGCCGGTGGGACGTAAGGGCGTGGTGTGTCAGCCGGTTGGTCACACGAGAGGTCGTGCGGCAGCAGTTGCTCGAGTTTTTTGCAGTGTTGAGGTTGGCGTGGGCGGGATCGGAGTCAGGGGTTTGTTGCGTGCGGATTTGCTGGGTGTTGTGAAAGTAAACCTTTAGTAATATAAGGCTTTATTCATCATAAAACACGGTAAATGAATAATTCTACGAAATTAAGCAAGCAACGACGAATTTCAACATATGGTATCGAGGCGCAATTCAGATAACGAATAATTAGTGTAGGAACCACCACATTCTTCCACCCATCAATAGTTCAGCTCGTAGCCCTTGAGACGCTCGGGGATGCGACGCTCTCGCGTCGATCGTCTCACCGCCTCTCCAAGCGGAACCTGTGAAGTCGAGTCCGCGTTGATAGAGTGGTCTAGGACGTCTGCTCGGTCGAGCTCGTCCGGTTCGTTCTGTCCGAGTTCGCCTTCTTGGGATACTTCGGTGTTCGGTGGAAGCTGCAAGAATGGCTCGCCATTTGGGGCCAAATGTTTTAGTGCTACGGTCGTTTCCCTTCCGTTGTCCAATCGAACCCGAGCGTAATTAGGGTTGGCATCTAAAAGTTCCACTTCTTCCACTAGAGGGTCATACTTTGTCAATCGTACGTGTTTCCTCATCAGGACCTTGGACGATGGAATGAGCCAAGATGGTAGAGAACAACCGTTAGCTGATCTCCTGTGATGCTTGAACATCCGTTCGTGAGGGGTTTCGTTGGTCGCAGTACACAAGAGCGATCGGATGGCATGAAGTGAATCTGGAAGAACATCCTCCCAATCTTGCACATCCAGATTCCTCTGTTTTATGGTGAGTGAGATAGTCCTCCAAATTGTGCCGTTCTCCCGCTCAATTTGCCCATTTCCAGCAGGGTTGTAAGGAGTAGTCATGGAAGTGGCCACTCCTCGGGAATGGAGGAAATCTTGGATTTCTTTTGAGGAGAATGATGTACCACGGTCAGTGTGAACATAAGCGGGCATCCCGAACGTTGTAAATAGGTTGACAAGACACTCAATCACAGTTGATGAACGAGTATCTGGACAAGGATAAGCAAACGGGAACCTTGAAAATTCGTCTATAATCGTCAGCAGATACCTATTCCGGGATCGAGAAGGCAGAGGACCCTTGAAATCCATACTCAGTCGCTCGAATGGATGAATAGCTTTTATTAGCGTTGCGTTACTGTTTTTAAAGAATTTTGGTTTCACAGTGTTACAAGAAGAACAGGCCGCAGTCATCTTACGCACATCTTCGACGGAGAATGGTAGATTATGTGTCCGGACCCAGTGGATCATACGGGTCACACCTGGATGGCATAGGTCACAGTGGAGAGAGTAAAGCTTGTGTGGTTGAATGGAGCTGACGACTCTGGAAAGTGTATCGGCCACATGATTTTCTTTGCCAGGCCTGTAGAGGATGTCGTACGAATAGCATGAAAGTTCGAGACGCCATCGCTGTATTTTTTCGTTTTTAATTTTGCTTTTGTGACTCTTAAATATGAATGATACAGAGCGCTGATCCGTTATTATTGTGAAATGGCGACCCATCAAATAGTGCCTCCACTTTCTCAGCGCTCCCACAATAGCGTATGCTTCCTTTTCAACTGCTGGGTGTCCAAGCTCGCTGTGGGAGAGTTTTTGGGAAAAGAAGGCTACCGGGCGTCCCGCCTGCGAGAGTACTGCAGAAACAGCATACTCAGAAGCATCAGTTTCTACTGTGAATGGCTCCGTCACATCGATAGTTTTTACAACAGAATTCGAAATTTCGGTCTTGATATTTTCAAAGTCTGATATGGCTTCCGGGGAGAGTGGGAATGTTTTCGATTCCAATAAACGTCTAACCTTATCCGAATAATTGAGGATCCATTTTGCATAATGGGCGAACATTCCGATCAACCTTTCTAACTCCTTTGGGTTATTAGGAGGGGGTAGATCGAGTAATGGCCTCAAACGGTCTGGATCTGGAGAAATAGTTTTATTTTCAATTTTGTAACCTAACAGGGTAATTGAAGTTAGAGAGTATTTGCTCTTTTCCTGATTGATGGTGAAGCCGTATTTTTGGACCGCGTCCATGAATCTTCTCAGGTTACTATCGTGCTCTTGTCGACTGTCCCCGCAAACTGTCACGTCATCTAGGTAAGCATATGTTTTCTGTAGCTTCTCCTTAGAAATGGCATCGTCAATAACACGCTGAAAAGCAGGCACCCCGTCTGTAAGGCCAAACGAAAGGCGCCGAAATTGGTACAAGCGACCACAGGCCTCAAAAGCCGTGAAAGGCCTATCTTTCTCTCGAAGGGGAATCTGATGATATGCACTTTGAAAGTCGATAGTGCTAAAGTAAGAATTATTGGCGACTTGAGAAACGACGAATTCAATATTAGGAATAGGATAGGCGTCAAGGTAGGTGTAGCGATTGATTGTCTGCGAATAGTCTATAACCATCCTCTTTTTACGATTTTCATTTTTGACCACAAAAGCTTGAGCTCTCCACGGAGATCTACTTTCGTCCGCAAGCAATTTCTCGATTTCGTTTTTCATGAACTCCCCCCTATCTTCAGCAGTGTATTTTCGTGATTTAGAGACAATTGGTTTCACATTTCCCGAGAGATGCTCAAAGAGTGGAGGGGGTTCGATTTTAGCGGGTGCCAAGTAGCATACCGTGATGGGAGGCTTGGGTCCCCCAAAAGAAAATGAGAGCTTCGAATGTTGTTTAAGAAGGTCGTGGCCGACAATGATGCTTGCGCACAGACCTGAAAGGACACTAAGCTTAACGTTTTCGTGTTGGTGACCTAGAAATTTCAGTTGCGCAAGGCAGTAATTTGTAATTGGGGAGTTTAGTGATGTTGAAGCCATGGAAACAGATCCTGACATCGGATACATTGTGAAACGAAACCTCTCAGCAAACTGTCGGGAGATGAATGTTTCGGAACTACCAGTGTCAATCAATGCTTGAGTAGGTACATTGTTCACCTGGATAGCGACAGTAGCTTTGTCTAATGACGAAGAAGAGGCTGCAAGGAGGGCGGCAGACTTGGGAGATGGTTTCTTGGGAGATTGACACATTGATGCCCAATGCCCTTTCTTCTTGCAATTTCCACATTCAGCGTCCAGAGCAGGGCATTGCTGACGAGATTTATGCCGAGCAAGACCGCAGAAATAGCATCGGCGTTGATTTTGACAAATGGCTGCTAAATTAGTACGATATGGTGAAGATTCCTGTGGATCAGAAAAGGTAGCGTTGAGATTTGGTTCAAATTGAGAATAGGTGGCTGATTGATGTTTAGCCGATTCTAAGGCACGAGCCTTTTCAATAGCCTCGTCCAACGTCAATGTGCTGAATTCGAGTAGTCTCAAACGAATGTTCTGAGAGTTGATGCCCCAGATAAACGCATCCCGGACGTAACCTTTCCGGTGCGTTTCAGCATCTACGGCTTGGAATTCGCCGTGTTTGCTGAGGACCTCCAGAGCTTGATGATACTGGTCGATCGATTCTTCTGGAGCTTGCTTCCGGGTCGCTAACTGATGCCTAGCAAATACCTCATTCGTCGGCTTGACATAAATAGATTTCAGTGTTGCTATTGCCTCCTGATACGTATCTTTATCCGCTATAAGAAGATAGACTGAATGTGATATATGATTGATAAGTAACATCAGCTTACTGGCATCGTCGGCTTCTCGAAACGATGAGATGAAATTTTCAAACGTCTTGAGCCAGTATTTCCACTCTTGAGCTGCGAGGGCGAGTGCGGGTCTACATCGAACTTGTCGGGCTTCAAGAACTTGTCCATCCCTCGTTTGAATTACGCTTTTTTTTTTATGATGAATAAATTGTTGTGAAAGTAAACCTTTAGTAATATAAGGCTTTATTCATCATAAAACACGGTAAATGAATAATTCTAAGAAATTAAGCAAGCAACGACGAATTTCAACATATGGTATCGAGGCGCAATTCGGATAACGAATAATTAGTGTAGGAACCACCACACTGGGCCATAGGGAACAGTAGAAGTCCATCCACCGGCGCGGGGGAGGGGTGGGATAGCGCATCCGCCACGCAGTTGTCAGCCCCCGGCGTGTATCGAATATCTGTCGTAAATTGCGTGATGAATTCGAGCTGCCGGAGGCGTCGGGGCGAGGCGGATTTCTGATTTTGGAGGAGGGCGTGTGTGAGGGGTTTGTGATCGGTTACGACAGAGAACTGCCGGCCCTCCACGAAGTCTCGAAAGTGTGTGATGGCTTCGTGGATGGCGAGGAGCTCCCTGTTGAAGGTGGAGTAATTTTTTTTGGTGGGGGATAGAGTTTGGGAGAAGAAACCGAGGGGTTGAGGGGTGGCGCCGGTGTGCTGGTGTAATACCGCCCCTATGGCCCAGTCGGAAGCGTCGGTGGTGATGGAGAGGAGGGCGTGGGGGTCGGGGTGAAAAGTAGAGCAGCGTTGGTGAGGTCCTCTTTGCAGGCGGCGAAAGCTGACGTGAGGGCGGGGGTCCAAGGGATGGGGCAGTTGTCGTTCTTCTTGGATGGTTATGGAATGGCGTTGACGAGGGGTTGTTGATGTTGGGCGGCATGGCGAATATGAAGGCGGTAAAAATGTATCATGCCGAGGAAGCGGCGTAGTTCGGTGACGGTGCGAGGCTGGGGAAAGTTGTGGAGGGCTTCTAGCTTGTCGGGGAGGGGGGTGATGCCGGAGGGGGTGACGAGGTGGCCGTGGCAGCGGACCGAAGGCTGGGCGATCACGCTTTTATCCTTATTGATTATAAGGCCCTCCGCTTGAAAGATGTCGAGGATTTGTTTGAGGTGGTGCAAATGTTTGTCGGGAGTGCGGGAAGCGACCAGGACATCGTCCAGAAAACAAAAAACAAATGGGAGGCCACGGAGAATTTGATCAGTAAGCGCTACCAGGTTTGGGCAGCGTTGCGGAGGCCAAAGCCCATTTTGACGTACTCAAAGAGGCCAAAAGGTGTTATTATGGCACTCTTTGGTACTTCGGGAGGGTAGATATCTATATGGTGGAAGGCTCGGGAGATGTCGAGAGTTGAAAAGACGGTGGCGCCATGGAGGTGGGAGGAAAAGTCACGGAGGTGGGGGACATTGTAGAGGTCGGGCGTCGTGCAGGAGTTGAGGCGTCGGTAGTCCCCGCACGGGCGGATGTCCCCATTTGGTTCCAGGACAATGTGGAGGGGGGAGGCCCATGGCGAGTTAGAGGGGCGAATGATTTTTTCGGCGATGAGGCGGTCAAAATGTTTCTTGGCCTGTGCGAGTGGTAGGGGGTGGAGGCAGTGGGCCTTGGCAGTGAGGAGAGGGCCCTTCGTTTCAATGTGGTGTTGAATCGTTGAGAGATGCGATGAAGGGCGAGGTCAAGGGGTGTAGTTGCGGAGGAGGGCAGCGAAGCGCTCGGGGGCAGAGGGGTGGATAGTGTTGATAAACCCGGGTAGGGGTTTATTGGTGGAGGGGTCAATGAGGCGCGCGTTCTTGACATCCACCCGGAGGCCGAAGTAGGAGAGAAAATCTGCCTCCAGGATGGACTTCTCTACGTCCGCCACAGTAAAAATCCATTCGTAGGCCAGGCCGTAGAGGTGGACGGTCGAATGGTAGGTCCCATAAGAGGGGACTGTGGAACCGTTGGCGGCTTAGAGGAGTTGGCGATGGCAGCGCGCCTGACGGCAGAGGACAGGGTTGGGAAAAATGGAGAGGGCAGCGCCGGTGTCGATGAGGAAGGGCAAGTTGGTCCTCTTGCATTTTACGGGAGAGCCGGTGGTGAGAGGACGGCGTCGGTGTCGGCTGAAGCGGGGGTTCTTCTGGTCGGTATCCTGCGGGCGGCATCGGCATAGGTGAGGGGGCGTGCGGGAGCAGGTGGCCTGGTGCTGGGGGGGGGGAAGTTGAGTCGGCAGAGTTGTGGGGGGGGGGAGCGGGATCGGCGGGCGACATTGGAGTAGGAGAGGGGGGCTGATGTAGTGGCGTCGTGGAGGGGCGAGGCGTCGAAGGAGACTCGTTTAGTTGTGGCGGCGGCAATGATGGCCGGGGGGGGGGGGCGAAGGAGGGTCCCCCCGAGGATAGGAGGAGGGGGGCCCACCGGAATTACCGGCGGGCTACCGGCGGGCATCGGCGTTTCCCGAGGCGGGCCGGACGTTGCAGGGGGGGGAGGGGGGCGGCATTTGCGGGCCTGCTCCTCGAAGTTGACGTGGTAGAAGCATTTGTGGGGGGGGTCCGCCGGGAAATATTCTCGTGGGGGTTAGAGGGGCGATCTGGCTGCTGGCGGGTGGCTCTCGGGGAGGGTGGCCGGCGGCGATCCGTGGAGGAGGTCCGTGAAGGGGGCCCGGAGCCTGTCAGGGGTGATGGAGCGAGAGCGGGGGAATTTGACTGAAGGTGTTCGAATTTCAGTGACGGGGGCGGAGGCGGTGAGATCGTGCACCGTGTCGGTGGGGCGTAGGAGGGCGTCGAGATGGCTGGCAAGGGCTATCTGGATGGGAGGGGGCAGGGCCCGCAACCAGAAAGTGCGGGTAATCTCCGCCGTCATAACATCCTGCAGTTGATCGGCATAAAAAAGCGACGGAAGAGGTGGGAGGGCTTCATGTCTCCCAGCTGGTGGGGTTGCGACAGGGCGGAGATACGAGCCAATTTGGAAAGCTGGTAGAGGGAGATGAGGCGGCTGCGGAGGTCGTCGTAGGCGTTGGGGGCGTCAGGTGAGATATCCGAGGTCTGGAGGAGGATATCGTAGGGGAGAAGGGAGATAACCCGGGAGTAGCGGGTTTTCTGGCTGCGGAGGCCGCCGCACAAACATTCAACTGACACCATGTTAATAAAAAACGGAGTTATAATATAACAAATTCTATTTCCACGAAAACAATGAATACAAAGTTAAATCGATTTCGACGGTTAGGTCATCATCAGTAACAAACATGAACATCATGTTCATGTTTGTTACTGATGATGACCTAACCGTCGAAATCGATTTAACTTTGTATTCATTGTTTTCGTGGAAATAGACTTTGTTATATTATAACTCCGTTTTTTATTAAAATGGGTTTCCACAACTTCGTCGCGAGTGATTTAATTCGTGACACCATGTGTTATTTAATTAGGTGAATCATTATTAATTGAGCCGAAATCGAATAATTTATTATAATTGTTATAAGGTTCTTTTTTAAACACGCAATCAAGAGTCATAGCGGGCTGTTCAGTGTTACCAGCTGGGGTTGCAGCGAGTGGCAGTACGCGCACTCTGTTGCGGTAAAATCTAACCGATAATGTCACAACTAACATGCTACTAAAACACAAAACGCTGCAATCAAAGTCCTTGTCACATGGGTTTATTATTCTATTGGACATACCTACAGAAATGTTGGCTGTTCATTTATTGTTCCTTTCATGCGTAATAATCAAAATAGCTATTTCTGATGGTTTCCATCAATTTTGGCCCCTAACACACAAATTAGGTACGATCCTCTTTTTTCTTTTTTTTTAACTATCTTTGATAGCTGGTAGTGCCATTTAATCGTCTTGATCCGCGTGTTGACACTTTTTCTAGTGTTATTATACAAACTGATGGTTATTTCAGACGGTTTCCAAGGTTTTTGACTCATAAAAAATCAATTTTGGGAGCTGAACATAATGTACATAAAACTACTACATAAAATGGTACTTGTAATTTCGGATGGTCGTTCCTATAATATTAGGTGCCTCCTTCAATAATGCTGCCTTTTGTATTTTTTATCACAAACCTAACAGTGGGGTTCTCAATAACGGCATGAACATCCTACTTTTCATTGAGGCGGATCTCTACCGAACCTAACCGAGAACTGGTCCATTAGCAGGTAGGTAGGTATGCACTTGTCTGTGATTAATATTAGGTGATTTCTCTTGGAGGCACAAATTATTACGCCCATGTAACGATGTGAGTGAGCCTACACACTTGGGAAAAGTTTTTTTGTGTAGAAACAAGCATGAAGTAATCACATAGGGACAGAGGAACAATAAATCGTATTTGTTCTTCGTGAAACGAACTACTGGCCTCCTATCATTAAAAAGGTCGTTAGAGATCGCTAGGGAAGAGCTTGTGCTAACGATATCAAACGTAAAGCTGTTTGGGTTGAGACGGCCGTAACGCGCAAAAAGGCCCGAGCAGATTAGATTGCCCGCCACGGCGACCACACTCGGCGCCACTTCTCTTCACTGGCAGGAATAATCACTAATTGGCAGCACCAGGGGCTTTGTGCTCTCGAGTGGTTTGAGGAAGGCGGGTGGTTTGCAGATAATCTCGGAGCCCGACCACGGATCCCAACCCTTGTTAGAATGGATCCTCAAGGATAAATCATCTGTCGAAGGGGTGAACTGGCTCGGAGTTTCTCGCCGGCTTAAAACTAAGTGTTCGCTTTAAAAACGCTGCAAGCCCCTGCACAACGGTTTATTATTTTGTACGGAATACCCTCCTGTTACAGATCACAGCTCTCTGTATAGATAACCCGTCTATACAATATAATATGTACTATTCTATACGTATTATGTAGATCACAGAACCTCCGTAGGTTTTTACCTAACCCCGTACTCGTTACTAGGTGCCTACCTAAATCACGAATTAAATGTTGCTAAAATAATTCTGTCAGTGACAAACAGTAACTAAAATGGCAAAAAGAAACGCAAATAATGAAGTTCTGGAAGAAAACAGTTGAGGTGGAGTGAACTAGATGCCCCTTCTGCGTAGATCACAAAATCCAGCCCCTTCTTGGTAGATGAACCGTTGTGTAATAATTTACCGTTGTGTAATAATTTACCGCTGTGTAATAATTTACCATTGTGTAATAATTTACCCATCAATAATACTTCAACTTTTGTTCAAGTTTCACTACCTACCAACAAACTCCAAAAGAGCCATCATTTTCCAAATGAAAATAAATAATAATATCACAAAACAACCAGCTCGACTTCATACCTACTCTGTGAATATAATCAGGTGCTCCCTAGCAATGATTTTATCTCGGGCCAATTCCCGATTGTTAGCGCGTCCCTGGTGATGTCATTTGGGTTAAATGTATGAAATTTCGAATTCATTCACCCTTCTGTTGAAATACTAGGTCCTACCTACATAAATCACGAGTTAAATGTTGCTAAAATAATTCTGTCGATGTAACTAAAATGGCAAAATGAATCGCAAATAATGAAGTTCTGAAGGGAAATTGTTGATGTGGAGTGAAATAGACGCCCCTTCTGCGTAGATCACTGTTTTCTGTGGTCAATACCTACCCTTGTGTTCAAGTACAATGAACCGTTGTGTAATAACTTGCCCCTCAATAATACTTCAACGGTTGTTCAAGTTGCGTAAGTACCGATCAACAAAATCCAGAACCCTTCTAGGTAGATGAACTGTTGTGTAATAATTTTCCGTTGTGTACGAATTTGCCATTGTGTAATAATTTACCCATCAATAATACTTCCAACATTTGTTCAAGTTGCAAAAGTACCTATCAACAAAATCCAGCCCCTACTTGGTAGATGAGCCGTTGTGTAATAATTTACCGTTGTGTAATAATTTAGCGTGGTGTAATAATTTACCGTTGTGTAATGATTTACCGTTGTGTAATAATTTACCGCTATGTAATAAAGTGCCATTGTGTAATAATTTACCCATCAATAATACTTCAGCGGTTGTTCAAGTTGCAAAAGTACCTAACAACAAAATCCAGCCCCGTCTGGGTAGATGAGCCGTTGTGTAATAATTTACCACTGTGTAATAATTTGCCATTGTTTAATCATTTACCCATCAATAATACATCAACGGTTGTTCAAGTTGCAAAAGTACCTATCAACAAAATCCAGCCCCGTCTGGGTAGATGAGCCGTAGTGTAAAAATTTACCGTTGCGTAATAATTTCCCGTGGTGTCATAATTTACCGTTGTGTAATAATTCACCGTTGTGTAATTATTTGCCGTTGTGTAATAATTTGCCATTGTTTAATCATTTACCCATCAATAATACTTCAACGTTTGTTCAAGTTTCAGAAGTACCTACCAACAAAATCCAATAGTCCATCACTTGTCAAATGAAATAATATCGCAGAACAAACAACTCGACTTCATACTGCCATCCTTGATTATAATCAGATGCTCCGCAGTTATGATATCCTGGCCGGATTTATACCGTTTGATTCACGATCGTGTTGACGAAGCTTTTTGGTGCTCACGAACGGCTGGACGTACGATGCTCCGGGTGGTCTCAAAAAATTGTTTAGCTCAAGACAAATTTAATAACGTAAAAAAAGCCATACCCTTCCATCGAAAGTTTTCGAGCTACGGCGTTCTGAAAATTTCAACCCCTATTTTGAACCCCTTAGAGAGGACTGACAGTAACGTCGAGCTTCGAAGACCAACTAGACCCCGAACGGAACCTATAACCCGAATTTCATCAATTTTGTTTCATGGTAACTAAGAAAAGTTGCCCGTACGGCGTACGACGGACAGAGAAATATTTAATTACAGTTTTGGATTCTACATACCTTGAAACGTAAACCATCAAATTTTGAGGGGGGTAAGCATTTTTTTTTCTTGCTCGATTCCAATGGTTCATTATTGAAAGCAATAAATCTAAAATCCATTGATAACAACTGAAGACCATTGAAAAAACGCTGCAAAGTCCTTGTCACATGGGTTTATTATTCTACTGGACATACCTACAGAAATGTTGGCTTTTCATTTATTGTTTCTTTCATGCGTAATAATCGAAATAGCTATTTCTGATGGTTTCCATTAATTTTGGCCCCTAAAACACAAATTAGGTACCTACGCTCGTGTTATTTTATTTTTTTATTTTTTTTTTAACTATCTTTGATCATTGGTATTGCCATTTAATCCTCTTGATCCACGTGTTGACACTTTTTCCAGTGCTATTATCTAAACTGATGGTGATTTCAGACGATTTTCCAGGTTTTTGACTCATAAAAAATCAATTTTGGGAGCTGAACATTTGGTAGAACTGAATTTTCCACTCTTTGGTCAAAATCGACTTCATATTCGGTCTTCTCGTCCCGAAAAACATGGAAAAAGATATCTCAGAAGCTCATCTTACCAACATGTTGCTAAAACGCAAAAAGTACCTATTTTTACACACATTTTCACTCATAACACCCCTGGGTATATTCCGATCGGGCTGAAAAGTTTCGGGACACAACTAGGGCCCAAATGGAGCATGTGTGCGAAAGAACGACTTTTTTAGACCAAAAATGAAGCCTGTACACGTGATACGGCGGACGGCGGACGGCGGACGGCGGACGGCGTACGGCGGACGGCGTACGGCGGACGGACATTGCATTTTTGTAATCTACGCACCTTGAAACGAAAAAGAAAAAAGTTTGAGGGGGTGTTATAAAAATTTTTTGCTGAGCGAATACATAGGTGTATTATTCACAGAATAATAAACCAACAATTGAGGACCCCCCCCCCCCACCACCGTCAATATTGGATACAATATCCTCGATATTAATCCGTGTTTGTAATCGAATTGTCTAAATTAGCGTGGTGCGCATTGGCATGGTTGGCAATAGTTCAATCAATAGTTTTCTTTTGTTTTTTCAATAAATTCATTATGACTGGCCTAGGCCTTTCCAATCACATGGGATTTCGCGTTGTGGCGCCGTATTTTGTTTCTGCCCCAACCTCATCCGCAATTCCAGAGTATTTTCACTCCTCATCAACAATTTCCCTTCATCACTTCATTATTTGCGTTTCTTTTTACCGTTTCAGTTACTTTTTGTCGTCGAAAGATTTATTTTTAACAACATTTAACTCGTGATTTAGATAGGTACCTAGTACCTATCTAAACCTAGTAACGAGTACGGGGTTAGGTACTAACCTACGGGGGGTCTGCGATCTACATAATATGTACAGAATAGTACATATTATATTATATAGACGGGTTATCTATACAGAGAGCTGTGATGTGTAACATAAGGGTATTCTGTACAAAATAATAAACCGTTGTGCAGGGATTTGCAGCGTTTTTTTTATCATTTTGGTTTATTATTCTGTGAATGATACGTAATCGCTCAGCAAAAAATTTTTATAACACCCCCTCAAAATGTTTTCTTTTACGTTTCAAGGTGCATAGATTCCAAAACGCTGCAAAGTCCTTGTCACATGGGTTTATTATTCTATTATTTTATTGGTCTACAGAAATGCCGGCTGTAAATTTATTGCTTCTTTCATGTAAATTAATTGAAATAGCTATTTCTGGTGGTTTCCACAAATGTTGGCCCCCAGAACTTGAATTAGGTACTACGCTCCTTTTTTTTCTTCAAATTACCCTTGATCATTGATTGTACCATTTAATCGTCTTGATCCACGTGATGACACTTTTTCTAGTGTTATTATACAAATTGATGGTGATTTCAGACGATTTCGCAGGTTTTTGACTCATAAAAAATCAATTTTGGGGGCTGAACATCTGGTGCAACCTCAATTTTCCACTCCTTGGTCAACATCGACTTCATATTCGGTCTTCTCGTCCCCAAAAACATGGAATACTATACCTCAAAAGCTCATGTTACTAACATGTTACTAAAACACAAAAAGTGCCTATTTTTGTGCACATTTTCACTCATAATTCCCCTGGATATATTCCGATCGGGCTGAAAAGTTTCGGGACACAACTAGGGCCCAAATGGAGCATGTGTGCGAAAGAACGATTTTCTTAGACCGAAAATGAAGCCTGTAGACGGGATACGGCGTACGGCGTACGGCGGACGGCGGACGGACATTGCACTTTTGGAATCTACACACCTTGAAACGGAAAAGAAACAATTTTGAGGGGGTGTTATAAAAATTTTTTGCTGAGCGAATACATAGGTGTATTATTCACAGAATAATAAACCAAAATGCAATGTCCGTCCACCGTTCACCGTACGCCGTACGCCGTATCACGTGTACAGGCTTCATTTTCGGCCTATGAAAGTCGTTCTTTCGCACACATGCTCCATTTGGGCCCTAGTTGTGTCCCGAAACTTTTCAGCCTGATCGGAATATACCCAGGGGTGTTATGAGTGAAAATGTGTGTAAAAATAGGTACTTTTTGCGTTTTAGCAACATGTTAGTAAAATGAGCTTTTAAGGTATCGTTTTCCATGTTTTTGGGGACGAGAATACCGAATATGAAGTCGATTTTGACCAAAGACGCGGAAATTGAGGTTTTACCAAAGGTTCAGCTCCCAAAATTGGTTTTTTTGAGTCAAAAACCTGGAAAACTGTCTGAAATCACCATCAATGTGTATACTAACATTAGAAAAAGTGTAAACAGCTGAATCAAGACCATTAAAACGCACTACCAATGATCAAAGATGATCTGGGAAAAAAAGCGTTACCTATTTCATGTTTTGGGGGCCAAAATTGGTGGAAATCATCAGAAATAGCTATTAATCATTCCACATGAAAGAAACAATAAATTTAACAGCCAACAAGAATCTCTAGAACTCCAATAGAATAATAAACCCATGTGACAAGGACTTTGCAGCGTTTTTCTAATGTTAGTATACACATTGATGGTGATTTCAGACAGTTTTCCAGGTTTCTGACTAAAAAAAAACAATTTTGGGAGCTGAACCAATGGTAAAACCTCAATTTCCGCGTCTTTGGTCAAAATCGACTTCATATTCGGTATTCTCGTCCCCAAAAACATGGAAAACGATACCTCAAAAGCTCATTTTACTAACATGTTGCTAAAACGCAAAAAGTACCTATTTTTACACACATTTTCACTCATAACACCCCTGGGTATATTCCGATCGAGCTGAAAAGTTTCGGGACACAACTAGGGCCCAAATGGAGCTTGTGTGCGAAAGAACGACTTTTTTAGATCTAAAATGAAGCCTGTACACGTGATACGGCGTACGGCGGACGGCGTACGGCGGACGGACATTGCATTTTTGGAATCTACGCACCTTGAAACGGAAAAGAAAAAAGTTTGAGGGGGTGTTATAAAAATTTTTTGCTGAGCGAATACATAGGTGTATTATTCACAGAATAATAAACCAAAAGGGTATTTTCAGCGTCCAAAGGGGGAAAAGGGCTAAGGGCATCAGTATTCCCAAGGAGTGGGCTTGAGACGACTGAGACGGAGAGAGTAAAGAACGCTGCAAAGTCCTTGTCAAATGGGTTTATTATTCTATTTGAGTTCTAGAGATTCTTGTTGTGGAATGATTGATTTAGCTATTCCTGATGATTTCCACCAATTTTGGCCCCCAAAACATGAAATAGGTACACTTTTTTTCCCCCCCAGATCATCTTTGATCATTGGTAGTGCGATTTAATGGTCTTGATTCAGCTGTTTACACTTTTTCTAATGTTAGTATACACATTGATGGTGATTTCAGACAGTTTTCCAGGTTTTTGACTAAAAAAAACCAATTTTGGGAGCTGAACCAATGGTAAAACCTCAATTTCCGCGTCTTTGGTCAAAATCGACTTCATATTCGGTATTCTCGTCCCCAAAAACATGGAAAACGATACCTCAAAAGCTCATTTTACTAACATGTTGCTAAAACGCAAAAAGTACCTATTTTTACACACAATTTCACTCATAACACCCCTGGGTATATTCCGATCGGGCTGAAAAGTTTCGGGACACAACTAGGGCCCAAATGGAGCTTGTGTGCGAAAGAACGACTTTTTTAGATCTAAAATGAAGCCTGTACACGTGATACGGCGTACGGCGTACGGCGGACGGCGTACGGCGTACGGCGGACGGCGTACGGCGGACGGACATTGCATTTTTGGAATCTACGCACCTTGAAACGGAAAAGAAAAAAGTTTGAGGGGGTGTTATAAAAATTTTTTGCTGAGCGAATACATAGGTGTATTATTCACAATAATAAACCAAAAATCCTTGTACAGCCCACAACTACCTTATAATCGTAGCAAAGAATTCAAATTTAGCGGGTGGATCTAGAATGAAACACTGAAGGTTCCATATGAGTTTCACCAAATTATAATGGTAGTATTCTGTTGAACACATGGAAATATAATTATGTAGCCAATTACTTATGACGCCCATAAGTACCCGAAAAATGGTGGCAGATTTTTCGGATAGGCACGGGTTGGACCAATATAGTATAAATGGGTTGGATAAAATTCATTGAAATCGTGCCGTTCGTCAGCTCAAATGAAAAATCCTTGGCACTCTCGTTATTTTACATTCTTGTTATTGTTATTCCAATAGCAAGTTATTTTTTATGTACTTGTATTCTTGTTATTATTACTCTATTGATATTTTTATTGCATTTGAATCATTGTTATTGCTATTATATTGATCATTCTCAATATATTTGTTATCTTCGTTCGTTGTCAGTGATATTTCCATAGGCGTCACTTGTGAACCTCGAAACTGCTCGTGATCCGCTCGAGATGCAAAAAAAATTTGCGTAATATTACATAGAAAATGGAGTAAAATGCCGCCAACCGCATATTTTTATCTCAATGCGTTCTCGAGATATGATTTATTAAAGATTTTTCAGGAAAGCAGTTTTTTTATCCTTTTAAACTCAAATTTCTCCGCTTTACCTCATTTACTTTTACTTTTTGACCTCATTTTCGGAATCAGCGTTAAATTTTTCATACGCATGATGTACTTCAAGTCCTGAAAAGTACCATCTAGAGACCACAACAACAGCTCAAACATTAGACGAATTTGAAAAAATAAAATTTCTGAAATTTTAAAAACTTTACTAGGTACTCCCCCGAAAAAAAATCCTGGAAACTGGCAAATCTCTTGAAAACTTCTTCATTTAATAAGCTTTCCAATGGTATGGTCAACTTTGCGATTATCTTGTTTCTTTGATGACAAATTTAAGTTCAAATGCAAGAAAACGTTAGGCACCTCAAAAGGGGGAATTTGATCAGAGGGTAGAAAAAATGTAAAAAAATGTTTTTAATGTTTTTAATTGAAAAAATTGAGTCAATAATGCCAATTTAATTAGTTTAAATGCAAGAAAACGTTAGGAGATTTTATGTTGTTTGTCATCAGGGGGAGTAGTGACCCTGAACAGTAAATTAATTAGTTCTAAGGTTCAAAATCAACGCATTACAGTGTATCTAAATGAGTTCGTGTATCCATCTGTTTAAACAACAACGTGATGGGAAGTTATTCCCAATGCAGTTTGATGTCAGAAATGGCACGGTTCACTAACCGCGAGTACGCCGACATACATTTCGTGTATGGGTTGTGCGATGGAAATGCGCTTGCTGCACAGCAGCAGTATCGTGCTAGATATCCTGGCCGACGGGTAGAGGAGAAATAACGGTGGGCATTTTGAAAACGGGCTTTCCTAATTACCGAAAAACCTGATTTCGAATTGTAAATTGGCATTATTGACTCAATTTTTTCAATTAAAACATTAAAAACTTTTTTTTTACATTTTTTCTGCCCTCTGATCAAATTCCCCCTTTTGAGGTGCCTAACGTTTTCTTGTATTTAAACTTGAATTATTCATTAAAAAAACAAGGTAATCGCAAAGTTGACCATACCATTGGAAAGCTTATTACATGAAGAAGTTTTCAAGAGATTTGCCAGTTTCCAGGATTTTTTTCGGAGGAGTAGTAACGTTTTTAAAATTTCAGAAATTTTATTTTTTCAAATTCGTCCAATGTTTGAGCTGTTGTTGTGGTCTCTAGATGGTACTTTTTCAAGACTTGAAGTGCACCATGCGTATGGAAAATTTAACGCTGATTCCGAAAATGAGGTCAAAATAAAATTAAATGAGGTAAAGCGGCGAAATTTGAGTTTAAAAGGAAAAAAACACGGTTTTCCTGAAAAAAAAACCTTTAATAAATCATATCTCGAGAACGGATTGAGATAAAAATATGCGGTTGGCGGCATTTTACTCCATTTTTTATGTAATTTTACGCAAATGTTTTTTTGCATCTACGAGCGGATCACCCTGTATAGTTGTGGCAATATGTAGTTATCAAGTGCAATTTAGCCTGAACCTTTTATATTGTACTTTTTTCATTTTACGGCGATTTTTTTATGGCTTCATAGGGTTTGGTGGACTATGAGAACCCTGCAAATCATTAGTTACTGAATGGCTTATTACGGAAATTCCAGTCACATAGGTACTTAGAAAGTAATAATTTAGCAAATGAAATCATAGTAAGAAAACTAGATACCAGTCAGATGCTAAAAACCAAACGCCCTTCTTGATACCCTGACAGGATTCAGCCAACATTTGGCTGTATCCTGATTTGATCCAGCAGCCAACTATTTCTGCCAAGCAAATCTTGTAGTTGAACAAATAGATGTAGAAGGAAAAATACACTCTTAGATGTGAACTCAGTCCGCCTGCTAGCTCAAATCAACAGGAAAGGGAAGGCATCCTTGCAAGGTGGGCCCAGGTAGAGGATTAGAGGGCTAACAATAGGCCCCATTGTTATAGTGATTTTCCCAGATGCCGTTCGATCTAATGATCCGATCTTCAATCTGAAAGCGGATTTGAATTTTTCGATTTTTTTCCTACAAAAGTACTAGTTGCTTTTTTTTAAAAGGTTGAAATTAAGTAAAATAATTTCAGGAACTCCATGAAAAAAAATTTTCAAAATTCAAAACTGAATGTCCGCACTTGTGGTTGTTCATATCGATTACAGAACATTTTACAGATTGAAAATCGGTTGACCCGTTCAAGAGATAAACCGAATATTGGATTGGCTCATTTTGAAGCACAACGTGGTGGCGGTTCTTGGAACTAAACCCGGGACATTTACCCTTAAGAGTCCATATCTTAAGGGAGTGTTCTATAAACGAACACTCAAGACTCCACTGGGCTTATCCCAAATGAAGTATTACCGAGCTTGTGTCTAGGAAAGACAAGCTCCTCAAATATGCCTTGAACTAACACTTGTTTTTGTTTGTTTTGTTCTACAGACGTCTGGCAGTAAAGAGAGGGTCGGCATGGTGTGAGACGAGACTCCAGTCCTTCTCTTGTACCCTAGGGTCATATAAATTTTTCAAAATTTACAATCCATTACGAACTAAATCACTCGCGACGAAATCGTGGAAACCCATTTCAAAGAAAAACGGAGTTATTGAAAAATAGTCTATTTCCACTAATACACGAAAAACTTTGAGATTGTTTTTTGCGTTTTTCGTGTATTAGTGGAAATAGACTATTTTTCAATAACTCCGTTTTTCTTTACAATCCATTCTTAACCCCGCTCTAAATAGATGAATAAGTGTAATTGATGTCACTTAAACTCCTTTTGAGTCTCTACCCAAAAGTTCAAATTTGATGAATAAGTGAAATAGATGTCACATAACTAGAACTAATATCAAGCCCATCTTCTGAAGAAGACTTGAGGCACTCCAAAATTGATCAGGAGGGAGTGTGAAATTATGAATGATCATTTTCATATTTGGCGCCTCTTCTCACACCTTTTCGAGAATATTATTGCAGGTTGGCAGTACTGGAGCTCCGCCCCGCTCTTCTCTTGAGAGGAAGCCATCTTGCACACACACACCGTTTCTTGAAGTCCTCGAGAGAACAACCCCGCTTCCCAGCTACCAGCTAACCTGAGCAAACTACCGTTCGAGACAGACACCCACTTCCATATCAAGCACAAGTGGCTTAGAGCATAACACCATTAACAACAAGGTAATTGAAGAAATAATCCGATACTATGAACCAATTCCTCTTGATGGCAAGTTTATTAGGTACCTACCTACATGATTTTATAGACAACTACATTAGCTTCGTTCGCGGTGTGTTTTTCTGACGGTCAGGGAACCGTCTGAAGCCACTGTTCTGATCGTGCCAACACGCATGCGCCACCAATACCAACTTTCAAACTCACAATGGACCGGGTACACCGCGAACGCTTGGGAAGGAAATCTGACTGCAACCGCTGTGCAACCTGCAAATGTCTAACCTTCCTGATTGTGTGGTGTCGTCGTCGATCTTGATTTTTTTCTCCTTTCTGACGTTTGTTAATTTGTTATACAAATCATACCTATTTAGGTTTATTGAAAGGCTGTGACTCGTGCATGTGTGAGAAGTTCATATTTATGTTATCATTGATCTCTGCTAATTTATTTCTTCTTTTTATAACAATAATACTAACGTTCGTCCTATAGGTCATCGTTGATTTCGGCTAATTTATTACTTTTTTCATTCTTCTACTTACTCAAGTCTTATATTACGATTATTCCTATGCTTCTGATGAATGGGTAGACTATCTTCTATATGTTCCTAGTTGTAATATAGTTCCATGTTTTGCTTCGAGTATTCATCTCTTACCAATGTTATGCATTCCTTTATCTCAACTTGTACTTAGTCGAAGTACTTTTAATAAAAATAAATCGAAATCTCTGTAGTTTTCTTCCTAACTAATGACCTAATGGGATGTTTATCAAATTCGGTGATACCAGTGTACTTCTGTGGAATAATTGGTGACTGAAGAAATACCTAATCAAAAGTTTGAAGTTCGTTGTTAGGTAGGTACCTAACTAATTTTGCTGATAACTGACTACACATTCTTCATGTGCTCATTTTTTGTTAATATAGCTATGCATTCGGTTTCCTCAAGGGTCAATAATCTGATAAAACGGCTGAAATCACCGGAAACGTATACAAAAAAAGGTAGCATAAACTGTGAATTCAGCCAGAAAAATACAATTTCAACAATCGAAGATAATTTTTCAAAATTAGGAGTCTTCGAGTGGGCCAAAATTGGCAAAAACCAACAATAAATTGCTAGGCCAGTTCTTGGAACACCCACCGTAATCGTAAAATTAGGTAGGTAAGTGGCACTAAGTTTTTCAATTGGGATATTTAACCGACCACCTCATTATTACGCACGAAATAAATCTACTTATAGGTAGCAATTTTGTATGTCCATTACAATTTTTTTGTTAACCCCTCTAGTTATTTGTGCCAGTAGAATTTGCGGCGTTTATCGTTATGGTAGGAAACTTGATTCAGGGACATACAAGTGCTCACTATAAGATCAGTCGTTGAAGGATATGGTGATTGAAATACAAAAGCTTGGGTAGTTATGTAAACAATGCTATAATAAATGAATTCAAGACGCTAGTAGAGATGCCAATCTGTCCCTAACAGAAAGGCCAGTGACGTCTTCTGGATGAGAATGAACAAAAAAAGTTTCCTCGTGGAATACAGGAAAAACTTCTTCCAGATAGTTTTCATTTTTTTTTCACTGGATGGAGTAAGTCCAAATCATCTTCCGATGACACCTCGATAGGAGTGATCGACCCCTCATCACTGGATGAACTCATCGCGAGAAGTACCAAAACACAAGTGAGAGAAGTGCACAGAAAACTCTACTACACTTATACTACGTAGAATGCTGAGAAGTGGGTAGGTACTTAGGTAGGGTTATTAGAATGAACACACAGAACGAATAACGACGAACGACGGTGCGATGAGAAATGATTTGATTGGCTTAAACGGGCGAGCGGTAGTGGGGGGCGAGCAGTCAGAAAGGAGTACATCAGAAAATCCGCGGACTGATCTGACGGTCTTGGAACTGTCTTCGAACCGCCAGAAAAACACCGCGAACAGCATTCTATGGATGCTATACAGTCCGAGACGAGTCCGCAAGACCACCGCGAACGCCAAATGATGGATCTGACGGTTTGAAGACAGTCAGATGGCCACCGCGAACGAACCTATTAGCTACCTACTTCTAGTTGTTTATTCACATAATAATGGCTTACCTCGTCATCTTCACTCCTTTAATTTCAAAATTCCAAAATTTTATTTTAGACATGAACTCGCACATGCCAAATAAACTGAGAGGCGTAAGTTGAAAGACGACGCCGCATACCCATCCTTCACTTTATTTAGGTATTTTGAAGTCCAGTATTGCGAATTAATGTTACATCAATACGGAGTACAGCACACGAAGTTGAATGAACAGTACCAAAACGTCAAGAAAACACAACCACCGGTTCAGTACGTGAAGTGCACAGGGGAAGAGGGTGGTGGATCAAGACAGACACGAGAAATGTGACGTCATGCGTGGGAAGTGGGCGGAGTCAGCTGAAGCAGGCGTTTTGGCGGGCTCTCAGACATTCAGATTTCATTTATTAGCTTCGTTCGCGGTGTGTTTTTCTGACGGTCAGGGAACCGTCTGAAGCCACTTTTCTTATCGTGCCAACACGCATGCGCCACCAATACCAACTTTCAAACTCACAATGGACCGGGTACACCGCGAACGCTTGGGAAGGAAATCTGACTGCAACCGCTGTGCAACCTGAAAATTTCTAACCTTCCTAATTGTGTCGTGTGTCGTGTCGTCGTCGATTTTTTCTGCTTTCTGACGTTTGTTATACAAATCATATCTAGAGTATTAAGGGTTTAATGAAAGGCTGTGACTCGTGCATGTGTGAGAAGTTCATGTGTCATCATTGATTTCGGCTAATTTATTAATTTTTTAATTCTTCAACTTACTCAAGTCTTTTGAATATTACGATTATTCCTATGCTTCTGATGAATGCATAGACTATCTTATGTATGTTCCTAGTTGTAATATCTTAGTTCCTACGTTTTGCTTCGAGTATTCATCTCTTACCAATGTTATGCATTCCTTTATCTCAACTTGTACTTAGTCGAAGTATTTTTAATAAAAATAAATCGAAATCTCTGTAGTTTTCTTCCTAACTAATGACCTAATGGGATGTTTATCAAATTCGGTGATACCAGTGTACTTTTGTGGAGTAATTGGTGACTGAAGAAATACCTAATCGAAAGTTTGAAGTTCGTTGTTAGGTACCTAACTAATTTTGCTGATAACTGACTACACATTCTTCATGTGCTCATTTTTTGTTAATATAGCTATGTATTCGGTTTCCTCAAGGGTCAATAATATGATGAAACGGCTGAAATCACCGGAAACGTATACAAAAAAAAAGGCATCATAAACTGTGAATTCAGCCTTAAAAATACAATTTCAACAATCGAAGATAATTTGTCAAAATTAGGAGTCTAATTCGAGTGGGCCAAAATTGGCAAAACCAACAATTGCTAGGCCAGTTCTTGGAACACCCACCGTAATCGTAAAATTAGGTAGGTAAGTGGCACTAAGTTTTTCATTTGGGATATTCAACCGACCCCTCATGGCGAGCGAGAAGTACGAAAACGCAAGTGAGAGAAGTGGAAGTGGATAGGGTTATTAGAACGAATAACAACGACGAACGACGGTGCGATGAGAAATGATTTGATTGGCTTAAGCGGGCGAGCGGTAGTGGGGGGCGAGCAGTCAGAAAGGAGTACATCGGAAAATCCGCGGACTGATCTGACGGTCTTGGAACTGTCTTCGAACCGCCAGAAAAACACCGCGAACAGCATCCTATGGATGCTATACAGTCCGAGACGAGTCCGCAAGACCACCGCGAACGCCAAATAATGGATCTGACGATTTGAAGACAGTCAGATGGCCACCGCGAACAAACCTATTTTGTAAAATCACTGGCACATCTCTGAAACAGTTTTTTCTTTCACCATTCGTCCTCACATTCAATCCACTTTTGATTTCCGCAATTTAAAACAAGTGTGCAAGTTTCTCATTCTGCTTCCGGATTCGAGGCAGTTTGATAGGATTTGAAAAGTGTTGATGCTCAATTCCGAACTCCAAAGGATCTTTAGGCAAGTAGGTGTATGAACCACATTCATGGAACATCAGGCAATCATGGAAGCGTCCTTCATGAATACTACAACCATCATCTTTGGTATCCATGTTTGACGTGTAGAACGCGCGAAGGAGAAGAAGTTCGAGGTTTTAGTTTTAGCGTTGAGCTTGTTTACTCTTCAAGTTCACGTTAGCCATGGGGGCTAACTTATTTTGTATGCAACAAGTTGTGATGGGTGTGTAACGACGCATATTGTGCTTTTACCCGTAAGCCTATATGTTTTTTCCTCATATCAGTTCTTTTATTCAATTTTGTGTGAGTTCGCGAAGGGATAAAACAAGCTTTCTTTGAAGGAGTCACGATGACGCTCACTCCTGAGGAGATAGGTAAACTGCTCACTTTGTTTTCCGATAAAACTTTTGAAGAGCAGCCTTTCGATAACTTTGTCCGTCATGTCAAACAATATTTTTCAAAAGCCTATAATTACAAAATTGGCATTTGTGTTTACCATTTTCTCCATCACAATGTTTTGTCGACGCCTCTCCGTCGGCTTCTCGGAGTGACTCTTCTCATTGAGCTTTATCGAGGTGAACAGTTTTTAAACAACCCTTTCAGTAATTTCATCGTAACTGTGATAAAAAGTGGAGGTGATGCTGCTAGTAAAGCCATACCGTGTAATTTAGCGCTCGGGGGTTCTGAGAAAAGCTTTCTGAGCAACCTTATAGTGTCTGGGCGCCCGCAGGATATGCTTAAGAAAACTCCTAAGCAAGTTATGAGCTTCCCCGTAGAACCGAAAGTCGATTTGACGTTTGTTGAGAAGCAACTGGAAGTTAAGCTCCGGGAGCGGCCTGATGGTGTTAGGAATCATATTTCTTGTTTTTTCCCTGAAACTATGCCGTCACAAGATATGGAAGACTCTAAAGAGGTGAAAGACTTCGCTGTTGGGCTATTATCGAACCCGTGCCCGCCAGCTATGCAGAGTTACAGGCCAAGCGCACTGAGGTTGGTACCTCCGTTGACCGCCGGCTCCACAGGTGCAGCGGATATGTCCTGGATGGATATCGATTTGAAGGATCACGATTTTGCAGTCGACTTCTCCATCGGAGCTCGAGTACCAAGCGGTATGACCAAACTCATCAGCCAGGCTCTCAAAGGTTCACTGACACTCCAGGAACAACAGCAACTTCTACTGGAACTTGAAAACGAGACAACGCCGATCCAAGACGTGGTACTCTCGCCAGATAAGTTGCCAGATCTCGTTGAAAACAATCCACTGGTTGCCAGCGAGCTCCTTCGTAAACTCATCGACTCTCCCAAAATCAATGATTACTTCAGCGTTCTTCTTACCATGGAAATGTCATTGCACTCTATGGAAGTGGTCAACCGTTTGACAACTACAGTGAAACTCCCACCAGAATTCATTCACCTTTTCGTGTCCAATTGCATATCAACGTGCGAGACCATGAAAGACCGCTACATGCAGAATCGTCTTGTTCGCCTTGTCTGTGTCTTCCTTCAGTCTCTGATACGTAACAAAATCATCAACGTTCAAGACTTGTTTCTAGAAGTTCAAGCTTTTTGCGTAGATTTCAGTCGAATAAGAGAAGCAGCCGCTCTCTTCAGGCTCCTCAAACAACTTGAAACTGGTACTGGAGAGAGTTAAGACTGAAACAAACGCCTTTGATACCTGCCTTAACGGGCTATAGACAATTTCCTCATATATCACGGGAATTGATGTTCGTACTCCTTAATAATGATCATTTTTTCTGTGGCAAATGACTGGGTGTATAATTGTAAAAATTGATAGATACCTAACCTATGTATTTTTGTCATTTCCATTGCCCAGGAATGATTAATATTGTCAATCTTGGGTAGGTACTCTTCTCACATTGTTTTGCAAGTAAAGAACCATGTATCTAGTAAATGTTGGGATCAAAACTACACCTAAATCCGGCTGATCAAATTTGTTTCATACTATTATGTTTATTAGGAACCTACTTTAAATTGAAACTTTTGGTGTAGTTTGCCCATCAGCTGCTGCTGATGTAGCTGCCATTTGAGTTGTTGAGAACCAGTGTGGTAATACGTACTTACTTTGATTCTAAACATAATTTTTATTACATATTCCATGAAGTCCCAAGTCTTGGCGTTATGAGGAAAAATCAATGTACCTGCCGTTTGAAGTGGAACGAGTACTGGAAGTCTGGGTTGTACATATAATTTACTCGTGCTATATTTTTATTAAGACTCATTGTAATGATTCTCCATTAAAAAATGTACGTGCGTATTATTGTTCTGCATCAGCTTGCAGTCTTCTCAATTCTTACCTAATTGGCCTGGGTTACGGAGGTATCGTCAAACAGTTGGAAACAAGCACTAGACTGGGTTCATACGGGACATGAGAATTGCAGCAACTGGTATGGAACCTTAAAAACTTGAAAGTCGATTTCAACATGGGATGTCGAATTGAACAGGAAAAAGTAAGAAATAGCTGTCGCTTATCAGGCAGTGCAGTGTAGCATTCCTGTGAGAATATCTAGAGATTAATTTGTATACCTTACTAAGCAAAGGCGCACACTGAGCTGTGCCTTGCAGCAGGGGGGTAAAAACACTACTTCTATATTGGGAAGCATTCTAGCAGTGCAGCAGGTTGACAAAAACAACATGTACAAATAGAAATGAAAAAACTGGCGCAAGGAAGTGGAGCAGTACTGCCCTGCACCTCAATTTATGTGCGTGTGATTCACAAAAACTGCTTCGGCTCTCTCAACGTGCGCCCAGCCTCGTTATAGTATCCATATTTGCATTTTCCAATACAACTGAGGACAGCATTGCTGGACCAAATAACCTAATTATAGTACGTACTTACCAGTGCATGGTGCTGCCAGATTCGTGTTTGTGTTGGCCGGTGTTTCCGCACCTCATTGCCACCCATGTGAAACCCAGCTTCAGTAATACCCCTGTGAGTTAGAATCTAGCCTGTGACCCAAGGATTTTCTCATTCCTTTCTACATTCTCTTGATTCCAATTTGGTAAAAAATTCGTCTCTGGGTATTGTTTATTTAATCTGACGTACAATGGGGTATGCGCTTGGGTCACAAAGGCGGCTTATACTATTTTTTTGATAAACTAGATTCCATTCTTAGAATTTTGACACCAACCGCACTGTCATACAACTAGTAGTTCTTTTTCTATGGTTTTTCGAAGCTTCCAGAAGTTCTGGCGTCAGAATCTTCTGAACAATCATAGAAAAAGTACTACTTGTCGCAGGACAGTGCGGTTGGCGTCAAAATTCACTGGAGGTATCTACTTTCATTTAAAAATATAAAATAAATACGCGCGCACACACCCATTTACCCATACTATCAATCTCTAAAACAAAACAGACTTACAGTGGGATTATTCTTGTCGTTTTGAGATCTTATTATTCGCATACAAGGCTAAACAACAGAGCAAAAGATTAAATTAGGTACCTACCTAGAAATAGTTCGAAGGACTGGGAACAAAATATTATCTTCGAAAATTGATAGGATAAATTTATCGACACCTTAACTCAGGTGGTAGTTGGGGGATCCACTCGACGTCCCAGTTCGAACAAATTAAAACTATTTTCCGCCATTTGAACGCGGTGCCATTTCCATAATAAAATAAAATAATATAGATTGATTAGATATTCATACTACACGCTGGGACTTGTTTTCTTCAAATCACCAAGATTAGGAACAAAATAGCTCTTTCGAACAGCACTGTTTGATACAAGGAAACAACGTCATCAGTTTTGGCGACGTGGTGAAAACTTGAACAAAACAACAAATGGGTTAAGTTAAAAAAATATATTATGAATATACCACTGTGGACAACGAGCATTCGAAGACTACAGCATATTATTACATCGAATCGGACCAGAAAAGCTGTTCTCGTATTCAGCTCATTCAAAATTACCATACAACATGATGATTTTTCGATGAACCTACCTCACAGCGGAACAGTGCATGGGATTTCAGGAAAACAATAATATGGCTGTGTACCTACACGGGTCTCCATTTTACGTTCATTCCTAAATATCTGAATCACGTAATTAGCCTCATTTTCTGGAGGACAACACAAACTGACGGTTTTTGTTCAACTAATCTAGGTAATGGCTATGTAGGTATCTTGTGCATTAAAACTACAATTACTCGGAGGTACCTGTAACTATAACTAACTGCATTAAAGTACAATAACTTCTTAATGCCACATAAAAAATTTAAATTAATATAGGTACCTACCTTCCAGTACAAGAAGCGCAATTAACAAACAGTAGGTAGTTGTGGTATTTAATCTAAAGGGTTATTTCCGCTAGTGTAAGAAGTAATATTACCATACCTTCCGGAGGAAGATACGGTAACCAGTTAGTGACGACGGACTCCTCCGGAAGGTATAGTACTATAAGGTAGGTATGTTGATTGTACTTCTATTACTAGCAGAACTGATCCTTTAGAATCAATATCAACTTTAAATGTATAAAAACAATCACAATGGTAAACTGGGAGACCTAACTACTTAGAATCAAGATGATTAAGATATCGCTTCAAGGAAATTAAGATTACCTATTTAAAAATAGTTACCTATTCTAAAATAGGTGTTGCCATTGACCGATGGCAGAAATATCCCATTTTAGAGTTCGGAGTGACGTTCCATGATTTTCGACTCGAGATCTAGGTGGATTTTGGCAACTTTCCTGGTTTGGTGTTTGATTTCGTCTTCGGTGAATGAACCAGGGTAGTGGATGTTCTGGTTGTAGGGAGAAACGCTACCGCCTTTCCTCTTTTCTTGGCCCATAGCAACATCCAAGTGCATCCTTCTCAGTTTCAGTAGCCTCTTTTCGTAGTGCTGAAGCTCAGACTGGAACAAGATTTGGATATGTCTTATCATTTACCAACAGATCTCAGAGTTCACATAGGCGCCCATCCAGTTTAGCAAATGACTGCTCACGATACAGTAGAACCCCTCCGAACCGGCCTATCCCATGGAACGGTTTTTAATTTTATTTTTTCTCGGAAATAAAGCGGGGTGACGCGACGTTAGGTGAGCAGTCACAAGATTCAACGGCACTGGACGTGATGAACGTACGAAAATGGAGAATTGGCTTTCAAAAAACGCTGCAAAGTCCTTGTCACATGGGTTTATTATTCTACTGGACATAGTAGAGACATTTTGGCTGTTCATTTATTGTTTCTTTCATGCGCAATTATTGATAAATGACTATTTTTGATGGTTTCCACCAATTTTGGCCCCAAAAACCAAATTAGGCTCGCCTTTTTTTAAAGATTATCTCTGATCATTGATAGGAACACTTAATTGTCTTGATTCACCTGTTGATACTACTTCTAGTGTTATATACAAATGTACGGTAATTTCAGATAATTTCACATGTTTTTGACTCATAAAAAATGAATTTCGGGAGCTTAACCTTCGTTACAACATCAATTCTTCACTCTTCGATCAAAATCAACTTGATATTCGATATTCTCGCCCTAAAAAACATGGAAAACGGTACCTCACAAGCTCATGTTAACTAAAACCTCAAACATCCCTCGAAAACACCTATTTTTACTAAAGCACCAAAAAAACCCATTTTTACCCCCACCCATAACACCCTTGGGTATATTCCGATCGGGCTGCAGTTTTGGGACACAACTAGGGGCCAAAAGGAGCCTGTGTGCGAAAGAACGAATTTTTTAGATCGAAATTGAAGTAGATATATATGCATGATACGGCGGAGGCGTACGACGGATGGCGTACGGACGTTGCATTTTTGGAATCTACGCACGTTGAAACGAAAGAAAAAATTTTGAGGGGGGTGTTATAAAAATTTTTTGCTGAGAGAATACATAGGTGAATTATTCACAGAATAATAAACCAAAAATTAACAATAAGGAGGATTCGACCGTTCGATATTGGTTGGTGCGAGATTATGGATAACATGTCTCGTAATCTCTGTCACCAGCGACTCATCACAGATCTTGCAGTTATCTTCTGTTCGCTTTGTTATCCTGTTTGAAGCAGTGTACAGTTTATTGGAAATATAGTACAAAACCGTATTTTTAAAAAACTGCTAACATTATATACATAATATATATCGTATGCGGAAGTGACTGAGCCAAAGCCGAAGACGAAGACAATGAGGCCGGTCCTCCACTGGAAGGGATACCTAGCGACTTAGCGTATTCGTCCGTACAGGAGCAACCATCCCACTGCGGTAAGGTACATTGGGGGGGCTTTGAGCGATGGACTTTGGGCGATACCAAACTACGAGCGACGGATCCCGTTCGGATGGAATTGGTCGCGTTTTCAAGCGAACTCAGATGGGGATCCCCTCGTCACTTCTCCACCACCACAACCCCACTCACACTTCATTTCCGTGGAACTGCACTGCTAGACTACGCCTGTTTAGTCGCCTCTAATGGAGGACCCCAGTCGCCTCGTGTCCCTTCCTCAAAGTCGCCTTTCATCGCTTAATCGCTTGGTCGCTCCTAAAACGTTCCACTCGCGTGTAGGCAAAAATTTCGGAGTTCAAGACACTAGTTGGGCCCGAGGAGGTCCAAGAAAATTTCGTATAAAGCTTCGTGCAAGAGTACAACTGAAGGCCGTAGAGTTAAATACCACTGTACAACAGAACGAAAGCCTAGAAGGATTATACCTAGAATATTAGTCGCACAGTACTCTTGCTGCTTGGTATTAAACTGACTGAACATGAAAATCATTCCAGTGACCCAACGAGTGGTATTTCCAACGAAATGAAACTTTTAATAAGTTCAATTTGACGAGGGAGTTCAAAAACCAAATGCTTTGGAATTTGATTAAATTTGACATGAATGCTGTTGTTAGTGTCTCATTTATTGCCGCTGGGGTTTTGGTGAGTGAAAACTTTTTTCATATTTCAAACCCTTTCCCGTTTATAGCCCTGTAGCGTGTTGCCTTCACCAAGATAACTTTATTAATCATTAAATCTTCTATTATTATTTCCTTTGTCGTTTTCACGAGAAGCGAAGAAAAATCTAGAAACTATTGTAGATCAGACTGAAAATCTGTAAGAGAAGAGCAATAAGCATCTCAAGCAGAAAGTATTTATTCAGGGATGTTGGGCAGGGTTGATGTTGAGCTGGTGTCGTTTATGTCATCAAATCATATTATATTTATGTCTTGTGCCAAAGTGAAATATGTACAAGCTCACAATGATCCCTATTTTCAAATGTAAGAAATAGAATAAAATTAATAATACCATTGCCCATTTCACGAAACTACCACCCTGGATGGTCCATTATAGTATTTAGGGGTAAATGTCCCGCGTTTAGTTCCAAGAACCGCCACCACGTTGTGCTTCAAAATGAGCCAATCCAATATTCGGTTTATCTCTTGAACGGGTCAACCGATTTTCAATCTGTAAAATGTTCTGTAATCGTTATAAACAACCACAAGTGCGGACATTCAGTTTTGAATTTTAAATTTTTTTTTTTATGGAGTTCCCGAAATTATTTTACTTAATTTCAACCTTTTTAAGAAAAGCAACTAGTACTTTTGTAGGAAAAAATCGAAGAATTCAAATCCGCTTTCAGACTGAAGATCGGATCATTAGATCGAACGGCATCTGGGAAAATCACTATAACAATGGGGCCTATTGTTAGCCCTCTAATCCTCTACCTGGGCCCACCTTGCAACGATGCCTTCCCATTCCTGTTGATTTGAGCTAGCAGGCGGACTGGGTTCACATCTAGGAGTGTATTTTTCCTTCTACATCTATTTCTTCAACTACAAGATTTGCTTGGCAGAAATAGTTGGCTGCTGGATCAAATCAGGATACAGCCAAATTTTGGCTGAATCCTGTCAGGGTATCAAGAAGGGCGTTTGGTTTTTAGCATCTGACTGGTATCTAGTTTTCTTACTATGATTTCATTTTCTAAATTATTACTTTCTAAGTACCTATGTGACTGTAATTTCCATAATAAGCCAGCCATTCAGTAACTATTGATTTGCAGGGTTCTCATAGTCCACCAAACCCTATGAAGCCATGAAAAAAATCGCCGTAAAATGAAGGAAGTTCAATAAAAGGTTCAGGCCACAACTATATATTATCAATTTCGAGGTTCACAAGTGACGCCTATGGAAATATCACTGACAACGACCGAAGATAACAAATATGTTGAGAATCATCAATATAATAGCAATAACAATCATTCAAATGCAATAAAAATATCAATAGAATAATAATAACAAGAATACAAGGACATAAAAAATCTTGCTATTGGAATAACAATAACAAGAATGTAAAATAACGAGAGTGCCAAGGATTTTTCATTTGAGCTGACGAACGGCACGATTTCAATGAATTTTATCCAACCCATTTATATTATATTGGTCCAACCCGTGCCTATCCGAAAAATCTGCCACCATTTTTCGGGTACTTATGGGCGTCATAAGTAATTGGCTACATAATTATATTTCCATGTGTTCAACAGAATACTACCGTTAAAATTTGGTGAAACTCATATGGAACCTTCAGTGTTTCACTCTAGATCCACCCTCCAAATTTGAATTATTTGCTACGATTATAAGATAGTTGTGGGCTGTACAAGGATTGCACGTTCGCGCATCCGCTAACAAAGCAGTATTTTTTAAATGATTTTGAGTTGGGACTATCAGTGACCCGACCTGCACCTGCCGTCTAAATTTCAGCTGGTGACAGCCATTTTTTTTCTGGCATTCATGGCCTTCATCAGGGATTGTACTCAGACAGAGACGGAAAAATGTTCCTTGATATGTGAAAAGCACCATGGAGCAGAATATACATAGGTATATGCCAGTGCATTTGTCAAAATATCTCAAAATGTTTCGTATGGACGCAATATGACAAAAATTGAATGCGCCAATCACGTGATCAAAAATTATACAAAACGGCTTTGTGGTTTGCAAAAAGATTCCCGGACTTACTCTAAAAATCGTATAGAAGAGGCATTGACGGCATGAAGAGACATTGTAACATTAGGCAAGGCGACGAAAAATTACATATAAATCGACCACTAACTCATTATTACACAACGGTTTCTTACACGACGTTTTATTACCTTATTATGCTTCATAAATAACTACAAAAAATTAATTACTGAATTATTAGATCCCGCGCATTTTTATGAAACATTTCCCGGGCCGGCTCCAGTACTCGATTTAGGGCTTTCCTGGGGGTGGTCTACGCAAAAACGGGTATCTATACAGGTAAATAATAAAATGTTGTGTAATAATTTGCAACGTTTAATAATGCTGTCGGGAAAGTGGGGTTTCAGGGATCAAAATGGGTAAAAATCACCAAAATTGCAAAATCTGACCCAAAACCTGTAATTGTGTAGTGACTGGTGATATAAATGTAATATTTTTTTTAAGGTGAGCGATTTCCAAAACGGCAGGTGGTTTTAGATGGGGGGGAGAGGGGTTCAGAAATTAATGTAAATGACTAGAAGTTGAAAAAACTGCAAAAATTCGCTTATAATAGCCATGTTGCTTGACGAATCTTTTTATAATACGGGTATTATTTCAGCTCTGTTCCCCACTGTCTCGCTTTTTCATCAGAGCGAGATTAACCTGAGTAAGGGTTGCTTGGTCAAATGCCTCACATATATTTATAATATTGATATCTCCCCTCCACACACCTTCATATTACCAGTACCTTTGTGGATGGGTACAGAGATGCCACTCAGTGTTGGGGTTTCCCGAACGTCAAACACGCCACCGACCATAAATATCCAGTTGACGCAGTGATTATAGCGTAATGAGGCTTACTGTCCCTATGTGTGGGAAAACCAAGTAGCAGGTATAACGGTCACGAAGAGCCCTTTATTGTTTTTTATAACTTTTGGAGCACCCATCATATTCCCTTTCGGCATGTGGCTGAGTGGTATTTGGATTAGGATGCCCCGCTAGCAAAATTTGTAGCGGTATTTCCCAAAGCGATGCGATTTGCCCTAAGTTCGAACTTATCTAAGTTCGCCTTCCCTTTGAACAAGCTGATTGCCTGTCGGCCAGCGTATTACCAATACTGTTGAGCATAATTCGACGGCTCGAGATCAGAAACGTTGGGTTACCTTGTTGAAAAAGTTTATTGGTGGGAAAAATAAGAATAAAAAGCAATTTTCTAAAAAATTAAAGAGTGCTCCAGAAGATTACGGCCCAAATTCCATTCAGTCATGCATTTGTACTTCGCAATGTTCTTAGTTACCATGATCCGAAATTAGAGAAATTTGCTTTGTAGGTCCCGTTTGGGGTCTAGTTGGTCCGCGAAGCTCGGCGTTAGTGTCAGTCATCCATAAGGGGTGAAGAATAGGGGTTGACATTTTCAGAACGCCGTAGCACGAAAACTTTCAGTAGAAGGGCATGGTTTTTTTCGTTTTTAAATTTATCTTGAACTAAAGCGTTTTTTGAGACCACGCGCAGCTTTGTACTACCAGCAGTTCGTTTTCACCGAAGAGGTTCGTCAACATGATCGTGAATCAAACGGTATAAATCTGGCCCAGATATCATCACTAGGGATCACCTGATTATAATCACGGATAGGTAGCTGTATGAAGTCGACTTGGTTGTTCTGTGATATTATTCCATTTGAAAAACGCTGCAGAGTCCTTGTCACATGGGTTTATTATTCTATTGGACATCTACAGAAATGTTGGCTGTTCATTTATTGTTTGTTTCATGTGACATAGTTGAAATAGCTACTTCTGATGGTTTCCACCAATTTTGGCCCCCAAAACATACTCATTACATTCTCTATGGTTGCCAAAAATGAGATCTGCCCCATTAGTTAAATCTATCCTTAAATCTTCTACTAGACCGGTGGATTTCGAGTTGTGCGCGATTGCACTCTCGCGCACGCTTTCAGCCGCTTTATAACAGAGTTGGTTAACATTTCAGAGTAAGTCCGGGCCACTTTTTGCAAACCAAAAAGCCGTTTTGTATCATTTTTGATCACGTGATTGGCGCATTCAATTTTTGTCATATTGCGTCCATACGAAACATTTTGAGAAATTTTGACAAATGCACTGGAGTCCCCATCCCCTATCATATACCTATGTATATTCTGCTCCATGGTGCTATTCACATATCATGGAACATTTTTCCGTGTCTGTCTGTGTACAATCCCTGATGAAGGCCATGAATGCCAGAAAACAAATGGTTGTCACGAGCTGAAATTTAGAGGGCAGGTGCAGGTCGGGTCACTGATAGTCCCAAATCAAAATCATTTAAAAAATACTGTGAGCTTTGTTAGCGGATGCACGAACGTGCAATCCTTGTACAGCCCAAAACTACCTTATAATCGTAGCAAAGAATTCAAATTTGGAGGGTGGATCTAGAATGAAACACTGAAGGTTCCATATGAGTTTCACCAAATTTTAACGGTAGTATTCTGTTGAACACATGGAAATATAATTATGTAGCCAATTACTTATGACGCCCATAAGTACCCGAAAAATGGTGGCAAATTTTTCGGATAGGCACGGATTGGACCAATATAATATAAATGGGTTGGATAAAATTCATTGAAATCGTGCCGTTCGTCAGCTCAAATGAAAAATCCTTGGCACTCTCGTTATTTTACATTCTTGTTATTGTTATTCCAATAGCAAGATTTTTTATGTACTTGTATTCTTGTTATTATTATTCTATTGATATTTTTATTGCATTTGAATTATTGTTATTGCTATTATATTGATGATTCTCAACATATTTGTTATCTTCGGTCGTTGTCAGTGATATTTCCATAGGCGTCACTTGTGAACCCCGAAATTGATAATATAATAGTTGTGGCCTGAACCTTTTATTGAACTTCCTTCATTTTACGGCGATTTTTTTCATGGCTTCATAGGGTTTGGTGGACTATGAGAACCCTGCAAATCAATAGTTACTGAATGGCTTATTAAGGAAATTACAGTCACATAGGTACTTAGAAAGTAATAATTTAGAAAATGAAATCATAGTAAGAAAACTAGATACCAGTCAGATGCTAAAAACCAAACGCCCTTCTTGATACCCTGACAGGATTCAGCCAAAATTTGGCTGTATCCTGATTTGATCCAGCAGCCAACTATTTCTGCCAAGCAAATCTTGTAGTTGAAGAAATAGATGTAGAAGGAAAAATACACTCCTAGATGTGAACCCAGTCCGCCTGCTAGCTCAAATCAACAGGAATGGGAAGGCATCGTTGCAAGGTGGGCCCAGGTAGAGGATTAGAGGGCTAACAATAGGCCCCATTGTTATAGTGATTTTCCCAGATGCCGTTCGATCTAATGATCCGATCTTCAATCTGAAAGCGGATTTGAATTCTTCGATTTTTTTCCTACAAAAGTACTAGTTGCTTTTCTTAAAAAGGTTGAAATTAAGTAAAATAATTTCGGGAACTCCATGAAAAAAAACCGAATATTGGATTGCTCCCGACGGTGCAGCCATCTATTGAAAATATTTCTTACTAAAATCCGTGACATTTACCCTTAAGTGTACAAGAATAAACATTTACCTACCTTAATAGATTCCAGCTCATCAGGCTTGAAGTTAGCGGCCATTGCACGTTTCCACAGCCCTTGAACCTTTGGCTCAACAAACTCCTGGCTATCAGGACCACTCATAGCGAGACGATACAGCCTGTCATAGTCATCCCGGATGATCTTATGATGGTCTCTAGAAAGCAAGAATGTAGTTCTCTAGAAATAGGCACTGAATTCACGCGGTCTCTGGGCATGTCATAAAATAACTGCCTAGTAAAAATTCATTCAATCGCATTAATTTCACACTTTCCCAGTGGCTATTATACACATTATAACAACACTAGTTGAAGGAGAATATTTGACACTAACGAGTCTCCGAAACACTACATTAGTAATTAGTTATTATTAATAGTAACACTACATTAGTAATTAGCCATTATTAACTATTGTATATACATTATGTCCTACAAGACTAGTTATGTCCCGGGAAGCTAGTTTCCCGTAGGAAGCTAGTTTGAAAAAAATTGCAACTCCTCATGATTTTTTTTCACCTAATAGACCTCCAATCCAAAATCGAAATTTTATGAACATTTTGAAAAATTTGAAACTGACACCAACTTCGTTTTTGCACCCCATTTTTATTGCAGATTCAGATTCTACTTCACGTGATATGTGATTAGGACCTTGGGTTACTTTTTCGCACTGAATCACTCATAAAATTCGACCATTACAGTCACTGGTAGAACAGCGAACTACAGGAACACGAAGCATGTTGGACAATTTAAATCATCGCGATGAAATATCCCCATATTCCACAGTCATGTACCACGTCCAAAAAACATGGGTTCAGTAGCAATGATATCTGGTCCGGATTCATATCTTTTCATTCACGATCTTGTTGACGAAGTCTTTCGGTGCCAATGAACGGCTGGTCGCACAATGCTCCGGGTGGTGTCAAAAAATGCTTTAGTTCAAGATCAATTTAAAAACGTTAAAAAAAACCACACCCTTCTATTGAAAGTTTTTGAGCTATGGCGTTCTGAAAATTTGATGACTGACTGACACTGAGATATGATGACTAACAGTAACGCCGACCTTCGCGGACCAACTAGACCCAAATGGGACCTAAAAACCAAATTTCATTTTTGCTTATAACTAAAAAAACTGCGAAGAACGACGGACGGACAGAAATTTTTTTTATTCCATTTTTGGGTTCTACGTACCTTGAAACGGAAGCCATCAAACTTTGGGGGAGGGTATTAACCTAACCCTTCAGGTTTTTGCGATGGGACCCCCCGCCGAAAAGCGACAGGAAAAAGTGAGACCAAATAGTGAGACAAAAGTAGCGCGTATTTTAACGATGATTTTCACGTACAACCGAGTAGTTGCTAGGGAAATGAAACTTCTTTCATTTTCATCGGACAAAAATCGTTTTCCATTCGTTGGAAAGCTCTTGATTTATCACGAATGTATTTCGTATTTGTTCTTGGTATTTATTTCCTAGTTTCATACTATAACTATATAAATGAATGTTATAAATGGATAGTAAACAATGACGCTTGTTTGGTAGTCACTTGGTTATAGATACAAAGCGGTTTACTCGATCAATATAACGATAGCAATAGTAGTTGGGAACCTACATTTATATAATACAGCGAGGGGGACAAAAACCTAAAGGGTCAGGTACACCACATTTTAGCCGTCAGGCTTTAAGCGGAAGTCATCCGGGGGGTGCAGGGGGCGAAGCCCCCGCCGAGGCGCGCAGCGCCGAGTTTTTTTTTTTTTTTTTTCATGATCGACTTCAAAGGTTTATTACTGAAAATTAATAATAAACCAAAAATTTGTGCCCGTCCACCGTACTTCGCTAAAGAATTTTTGGAGACCACCCGGAGCATTGTATGACCAGCCGTTCGTTGCACTGAAAAGCTTCGTCAACATGATCGTGAATGAAACTATATAAATCCGGCCCCGATATCATTGCTAGGGATCACCTGGTTATAAACACGAATGGCTGAATGAAGTCGAGTTGTTTGTTCTGTGATATTATTTCATTTGAAGAATGAAATCATCTCTTCTGAATTTTGTTGATAGGTACTTTTGCAACTTGAACAAACGTTATGCTTCATGAATAACAACAAATACGCAATGATAGAATTCGTGAATCCACCGCATATTTTTATGAAACTGTCACTCCCCAGCCGGCTCCAGTACTCGATTTAGGGCTTTCCTGGTGGGAACACGAGGTGCTGACCACAGAAAACAATGATATACGTAGAAGGGGATACAGGTAGATAATTTAGCGTTGTGTAATAATTTGCAGCGTTTTTATTCCATTTTTAGATTCTACATAATCCTGAAACGGAAACCATCAAATTTAGAGGGGGGGGGGTTAAAAAATGTCGTGCTCGATTCCAAAGGTTCATTATTGAGAATAATAAACTGTGGGGGGGGGGGATACCTTTTGAAGAAACAAATTTGGTGTCAAAATTGCAATATTTTCATACAATTTTGATTTTGGAATTGAGTTCTAGGCAAAAAGTCTTGAGGAGTTATCGTTTGAAATTTTTTTTCCTATCCCACTTCCTAAGGAAGATCTCCTATACTGCGTCTTAAGAGAATATGTGTACCTACCTTAACTGGACGACTTTGGCCAAATAGTCTCTTGCAACAGGATCGGACTCCTCAAGCTTATCCAATTCGTTAAATCTATCCAACTTCTCATCTATAGAATCTGAAAAAAAGAATGACAGAATTTTCAAACACAAGGTAAATATTTAAAAATCCAATGGATTTAAAATGAAATACTAATTATTTAATTAATGGATTACATTCGAGCTTTCATTCAACACCAAAAAGGTAGAAGGAAAACGTCTTTACTAGAATTCAACAACACATCAAATACCTACAATAATTAATTTATTATTACTAAGATGGTTGCCATACAATTAGTCAGCTCTTGTAATATAATAATATAGGAACCCCCAGTCGTTGGACACCATAAGAGCTCTTCACTGACACTATCACTCCTACCGCTTCACAGTCCGAACTGATTTCTTTTTTTCTAATTTTATTTTAAAGAGTAGACATTCACGAGCAAGTTCCTTTTTTTAAAATTCAAATAGGTGAAACTAGAACAACGTAGTATTATTCAAAAGATGAACTTCACAAAAAAAAGAGTCACCAATGTTGGACGCTTTTTCTCCACTCCTAAACTGTGAGGTTATTGCAGTGTTATAGTGATGGGCGTTGAATAACGGAACCGCTTAGAATAACCGGTTATCGACCAAGAACCGGTTATTGCGATAACGCGGTTACGAGAAAACCTACGTTATTGGAATAACTACTTCGCTTCTCCTGGGCAGTACTAAAGAGACAGTACCTACCGGCTAGTCGCACTTCGCACATAGGTAACTGTCTCGCTCTCGCACCCTTTGATGTGGGGATGGTATGGGATGGTATTGAGTAACTACCTGCCGCCGATAACGCTTTACCCCGTAACCGGTTATCGACTTCCTGACAGTTATCCATCAGCTTAGGACCTTTCCCTTCCCTTTGACGTGAGATGGTATCCCGCGCTACAGGACAGCGTACCTGTAGCGATCACTCATTGCTCTTCACTCCATACCCAACAGGCTACCTACCTATTTTAGGACGGTATCCCTCAGCTTAGCGCCCTTCAACAAAAAATTAAGAGTTATTCCTCATGCTCTCAGTACATTTCTAGTTATCGAGTAATAACGTTAAAAATGTTGAAGGGCCTAAAAACTAGCTCCATAACGTTTCGCGTTCCAATTTGTTGTGATGCAGGAAGTTCTAAATCGTATTGCCGATAATTAATTCAAGATTTTATCTATCGGTCACATTAAACTGTAGACAGGACATAACCATAGTTACCGACCTACTAAACCAATTTTGTGAGATTCCATGGGGGAGGGGGGGGGGGGTTGAGATTAGGAAATTTCAAAATTTTTATTCCTCTATCAACAATTGATTTCTGTTATATTTATGGCCAGCATTTGAATTTAAGCCCTATCAGTGTAAGTGACAGATTCACATGATGAAGCAATAGGTAGGTAGGTAGGCATCATATGATGAGAGAGAGAGAGAAGACGGAGAAATTGTTTTATTCCTTACAACATTTTATAGACAAATTTTGAAATATACAAATATGGTAAGTTCAATAAAAAGTTTGGTTTCTTAAAGTGGTTACATAAATATATATTTTACTTACGTCCAAGTTAAGTTCTTGATATCAAAATAAAATCTTAGTTACAAAAATATTTCTTAAACGTGAGTTTTATAACAATTTGAGACTTAGTAATCGAAGTAAGTGTCGGTATTTAGTATGGTAGAAATCCCACAGTAGGCCAGGGCCTATACGTGGGCAATACAGAGCTGAAGCTAGTGTAGTTCAACAATGCTCAAAAGATGAACTTTTCGACATCGGCTCTCAGGTAAACACTCATGTTTGTTTCTCTACTCCGGAGTGAAAAGCACCCCCATCACTAAACTGGTAACCGGTTATCAGAATAACCGGTTATCGTAACCGGTTACTGACCGATAACTGTTAGCGAATAACCCGTTATCAGAAAATAACGCTGTAGCCCATCACTACAGTGTTATAACCTTCTTTCCTTCTTCTTCTTCACGCTTCACAGTTTACGAAGATGTGGATCAAAACCTTGTGGACATTAACCAGATCCTCACCTAAAACCTGAAAACCCTTCACTGTCCAACGACTGGGGGGGGTGTCCAACGACTGGGGGTTTTACCCACCTAAATGGAAAGAGTTTCCTCCATATTCAAGTCATTAAGAGCGCCCTATGGGGAAAACGTTATTTTTTCGTGGACTCATCCCGGTTCTAGTCCCAAGAACTTCTACCTTCAAAAATGAGCCAAAATGATTCCCGAACCTGCTTGAACAGCTCTACGAATTTTTAAGCAGAAAAAGGCACTTTACTCAATAAAACCATACAATTGATGGGACAATCGAAAAGTTTTGATCTAAATCATTCATGAATGTACAAATTTACAATTTTGAAAATTTCAACTGGCTGGGCTTCATTGTTAGGATACAAGTGAGTTCCAACGAATTTGCTACACTCAGTTCTGATACATAGGCGATCTGGAGTACTACCTACATACTTTTAAATCCATGGTTTTTAGTTTTTTTTCCAAAACCTCACCACTCACTTGTAGCTGTATCAGGGTCACCTGCTTCAACTGTGTTGAGAATGGAGTAGTATTGATCGACTTTCTCCTGATGATGATCAAACTCTTCTTTGAGCATACGGAGTTCTTCCACGGTGAATCCTGAGCGCTCGGCCTTCTCCCACAGCTTGTTCAGCTTTTTGTCTCTAAACAAGTGGCGGTTGAGATGATCGTCAACACGTCCCGTATACGGCTCATGTGGTTTGAACTGCTTCGAGTCGTGTACATCTTCAAAGTGCTCCAGCAGTCCGTAAACATTCATGATGCCTGCTCAAGAAATGGAGAGATAAATACCGCGTAACATCAAGTAGAACACAAAAGTAAAACGCTGCAAAGTCCTTGTCACATGGGTTTATTATTCTATTGGAGTTCTAGAGATTCTTGTTGGCAGTTAAATTTATTGTTTCTTTCATGTGGAATGATTGAATTAGCTATTTCTGATGATTTCCACCAATTTTGGCCCCCAAAACATGAAATAGGTACCTACACTTTTTTTTCCCCCCCAGATCATATTTGATCATTGGTAGTGCGATTTAATGGTCTTGATTCAGCTGTTTACACTTTTTCTAATGTTAGTATACACATTGATGGTGATTTCAGACAGTTTTCCAGGTTTTTGACTTAAAAAAAACCAATTTTGGGAGCTGAGCCAATGGTAAAACCTCAATTTCCGCGTCTTTGGTCAAAATCGACTTCATATTCGGTCTTCTCGTCCCCAAAAACATGAAAAACGATACCTCAAAAGCTCATTTTACTAACATGTTGCTAAAACGCAAAAAGTACCTATTTTTACACACATTTTCACTCATAACACCCCTGGGTATATTCCGATCGGGCTGAAAAGTTTCGGGACACAACTAGGGCCCAAATGGAGCATGTGTGCGAAAGAACGAATTTTTTAGACCAAAAATGAAGCCTGTACACGTGATACGGCGGACGGCGTACGGCGGACGGACATTGCATTTTTTGAATCTACGCACCTTGAAACGGAAAAGAAAAAATTTTGAGGGGGTGTTATAAAAATTTTTTGCTGAGCGAATACATAGGTGTATTATTCACAGAATAATAAACCAAAAACGTCAGTAAATTTGGACATGTGGAGATTACTCATAATAATACTTTCAACATCAAACTACATCTCTTCACTGCTCCAGGAATCTGGTATGAATTGGTCATTTTCAATTCAATAATAATTAGTAAATCACGATGAATACCTACTTTGATTTTATTCGATGAATATCTTAAAGTTCGTAATCTGTAAAGACTAATCTGTAATGGTGTTGCCAATAAAATACTCACTAGAAAGTTTTCTTCTAAGCTCAGCTTCAAGTAAGCCATCTTTGTCATTGCCTTCGGCAGCTAACCTCTTCCATTGCATCTCCTCCTTGTCATGGACTTTGAGCTCCGAGAAAAGGCTTTTGAGCTTTGGCTCTGTTAGCCTCTGTGGGGCAGTGGAATAAATACAGGATATGATGATGATGATTATGATGGGTGGAAAACATAATCATGGATTATGTTTTTGGGCATATAAAACGATTCCCTCCTTTGTTGGTCTTAATGGTGTTCTTTTTGGAGGGGGCGTCCAACCCCCCCCCCCCCCCCCCCCCCCACCTGGAGGACCAGGGAGCTTTTCTGTTAGGGTATCCTTTCCCATAAATGGTTGCTGCCCACGGCTACAGGAGCCACCTCCCTGGCTAGTGCCTATTTGAAGTGGCATTTCTCACCACTATCACACCTCTTCCTCTAGTAGGTATTGGAGCATTTTTGAGAGCCACTCCTGTCAAACGTGGCCCACCCCCTCTCTGAGATGTTGCCCTCGTAAGCTGGGCATCCACTAGGTCGGTGAGGCGGAGCGGCACAGCGCGGCGCTGAAAGCTCGAGACCCATCCACTACAGGGCGGATCTGGTCACCACCCCAACCATCCCTACTTTTCACCAGTACCACACTGATCTTCGAGCTGTGCACATCTTGAACAAAACGTTTTCTGAAGATGAAGAAATGTTTGTATTTGCAGCAGCACTCGAATCTGAAGAGGAAAAAGATAGGGGCAGAAAGAGGATGAGGAAATGGGCCCAAGAGATCAACACGAAACGTCAACAATTATGAGAAGTTCACCATCTTTTTGAAGACCAGTTGAAAGACAGGAGTAAGTTCATGAAATATTTCAGAATGTCACAGGAAACATTTTTTGAACTCAATTTAATCAAGTCGCGAGTGCCGAGCGTTACTGAGGATGAGCGAGATCGGAAATTTTCCGCCTTGACCTCCGTTCATCAGATTGGTGGGGCGGCACTGTGCAAGTCGGCGCCGCGCCGCGCCGCTCTACCGACTCAGTGGACGGGCTCTCATTCATTTTCCATTATATTTCTAGAACACTATTTCGGCGCCCCGTCGTGCCGTGCCGCGCCCCTACGCCCCACCGACCTAGTGGACGCCCAGCTGCATGTGGATGCTTATTCTGATGACTAGCTTATTTCGCAGCTAACCATAACATTTTAGGATCATCCCACTATCCGCAACCTGTGGACTGATAGCACGGGCATGCATTTGGGAAGAGGACCTAGATACGGTATGAAAAATAAAACGATCGGCTACCTCAATTCCCCATTCAGCAGTTCCGGAGCTATTTTTCTTTCAGCTGATTTGGGAGCTAACTTTCCACTCAATTGATTCGTAAGCTCAATCAGCACCTTCACAAATCGGTTATCACTCTCCCACCCTTTCATAAATCGAATTGATTTATTTTTTAATAGGATTTTCATTACGTAAAGAAATTTTTCGGGAAAAAAATTGAACTTTAGAATTTTTGCGAAGAAAATGACGCTATTAGGTACAATGGGTCAAAAATTTTCAGAACATGCATTTTTGAAAAAATTTTATAGGCAAATCCGTTGCAGAGCATCCTGAATTTATCCCTAGATTTTAACCAAAATTCATGTGTATATATACGTATTTGTACAGGCTGTCCCAGAATTAATTATCCAAAAATCAGGGATCGATTCTACAACTAATTAGTAGCAACAACTTTTGTGCTACAACATTTTTTCCGAAACCCCCATCAAATCCGACTTTTTCACTTTTAAATTTTTCTCTCGTGTTTTAGACATTGAGTCGTAAAAATGGCCGTAACTCCCTTAAGTTACGACGTAAATTCAAATTCGGGGATACCATTAGAAAGAGCGTTAAATTTTCATTCTTCTCCATACATAATCAAATTTTTTTACGAGAGTTAAGTGAGTAAAAAATCACGCCAAACTGAAAATTTTTTCAATTACAACTTTTTGTTGAACTTGATAGTATTTTTCTTCGGAAAAAAATATCGGCAATTCAACAGCTTTTCAACGGAGTGCTCATATTTATTTTTATCTACATAATTTGTTGAGAAAACGGCGTTCGAATGAGGAAAAACGTGATAATGTTGAGCAAAATCGAGGGATATTTTCAGGAGAGGTATGGGTCGGCATTCCATTATTTTTTTACGCTGAATCGAATGATGACGCTCCCGAGCCTCTCCAACGAAATTAAAACTGTTCTCCCGATCTCTTGAAACAGGTGTACCTACCAAATACCAGGTGTACCTATTGACATATTGTACAGCACTCCATTGATACAGGGAACTCTCAACCAATAAAGCAAGCACCTCGTCGTATCCCCTACTCTCAAGGGAAGCATGTCAGTGACCTGATACTGGAGATGCTTGAACAAGGAGTCATTGAAGAGTCTGAAAGCCCTTGGGCTTCCCCAGTAGTGTTGGTTCCAAAGAAACACGGATCAACACGTTTCTGTGTTGATTATCGTCAGTTGAATAGAATCACTAAAAAAGACTCATATGCTCTTCCATGTATCCAAGACTTGTTGGCTGCTTTGTCTGGATCAGCGTGGTTTTGTGTCTTAGACTTGAAGAGCGGATATTGGCAAGTAGCACTGCGTCCAGAAGACAGAGAAAAAACAGCTTTCTCCATCTACCAAAAAGGGCTGTGGCAGTTCAAGGTGATGCCATTTGGGCTATGCAATGCCCCCGCCACCTTCCAGAGACTAATGGAGAGAGTGATTCCAGCTAACTTGGCACTGACTTATCTTGATGACTTGATTATCCATGGACCTGATTTTGAAACAGTACTAGGGAAACTGGAGAGAGTTTTTGAATGTCTAAAGAAAGCCAATCTTCAGATAAACCTGAAAAAATGCACCTTTTTCAAGCAGGAGACACGATACCTCGGGCATATAATTTCGGCAAATGGAGTTCAAACTGACCCCACAAAAACTCAGGCAGTAGCTGAGTGGCCAACCCCAAAAACGAAGAAGGAGCTCCACAGCTTCCTTGGTTTCTGCTCGTATTACAGGCGGTTTGTAAAAGATTTTGCTGAGAGAGCCAAACCACTCACGCGTTTAACAGAAGCCCATACACAATTTTGTTGGGATGCTGAATGTGAAAAAAGCTTTGCTGACCTTAAGAAATCCATGACGTCCACAAAAGTGTTAGCCTTTCCAGTCCTAACAGAGCCTTTCATACTGGATTGTGACGCTAGTGCCCATGGAGTAGGAGCTGTGTTATCACAAGTGCATAAGGGAGAGGAAAAAGTAGTTGCTTATTTCAGCAGGACTTGTATCACGCCCAGAGATGAATTACTGTGCAACACGCCGAGAGTTACTAGCAGTTGTTCGAGCCATAGAACACTTCCACCATTATGTATATGGAACTAATTTTGTTCTGCGTACAGATCACTCTGCCCTTATCTGGTTGACGTCATTCAAGAAACCTGAGGGACAATTAGCTAGATGGCTTGAGAGATTGCAGGCATATGACTACACAATAATACATCGACCAGGCAAGGAGCACTCAAATGCTGATGGGCTGTCACGGAGACCTTGTGCAGATGAGTGTAGGTATTGCCAACGCCAAGAAGAACGAGATGGTCGGGCAAATAGCATACAGATCCTACCAAACCAACAAGACCTCCAGAAGGAAGATATAGCTATCCAACAGGTCATTCAGTGGAAGTTAGAGGGTAAACGTCCTGACGTAGAACAACTGACTGCAAGTGACCCAAGGATTCGGCAGCTGGTGAGCCGTTGGGAACTGCTGGAGGTTCGAAATGGAGAGCTATATCACCACTGGTTAGATAGGTGTACGAAGAGACTTCAGTGGGTGGTACCTCAAAAGATGATTAAGAACATTTTACAGTTGAGCCATGATAGACCAACAGCAGGGCATTTTGGGTATTGGAAGACCATGGCTAAGGTCCGCCAAGGGTACTTCTGGCCTGGTATGACCTCGGACGTCAGGGCCTGGTGCAAAACGTGTACAGAGTGTCAACGTTTCAAAGGTCCAGGCATAGTGAAGCCAGCACCACTGAAGCAAATGATGGTTGGCGCGCCATTTGAGAGAATGGGCATTGACATTCTAGGCCCTTATCCAGCCACGTCTCGAGGAAACAAATACGTAGTGGTGGCATGTGACTATTTTTCCAAGTGGCCTGAAGCGATACCGGTTCCTAATCAAGAAGCTGAAATGGTGGCAACTGTCTTGGTCGAACAGGTTTTTAGTAGGATTGGGATACCTCTAGAAATTCATACAGACCAAGGGAGGAATTTTGAAGCAAGATTGCTGAAAGAGGTTGCTTCAATCTTGGGGTTTCACCGAACACGTACAACTCCCTTACATCCACAGTCAGCAGGATTAGTTGAGAGACTGAACCGAACCCTCAATAAGCATCTGGCCATGTTTGTGAATGGAAACCAAAGCGATTGGGACACAAAGATTCCACTCTTCTTGATGGCATACCGAGCCACTCCCCATCAAACCACCGCCTACTCCCCAGCACAATTAATATATGGCCGTGACTTGAGGCTTCCTGACATGTTGGTGCGACCTCCTGCTGAACACCCAGCGCAAATTGATACGTCCTACGCCTTGGACCTACGGACGAACCTGGAATCAATGCGAAGGTTTGCCCAGGAAGAGGCAAAACTAAAGATGAGGACCCAAAAAGAAGTTTTCGATCGAAGAGCGCGTTCTCCACCCTTCCAGGAAGATGATTGGGTATGGGTCTATGACCCAAAACGGAAGCGAGGTGTCTGCCCAAAATTACAGCCAGTATGGACTGGCCCATGGGTAATTGTGAAGCGACGGAATGATGTCCTATTTGGTGTTCAGCTGGCTGGAAAACGAAGACGACTGCATGCCAATAGGTTGGTTAAGGCAAACGTCTGCCCAAAAGAAGAAGGAAAAGAAGAGGGGGATAATGTGAGGTTGGTTACCCCAATCTCACATGTTGATTGTTGACAGTTGAGTTCGTTGTTGTGCATGAAAAACTAGGTTGATTTTCTGAATTGTGCTTGTTGGGAATAATACAAGTTCGATCAAGTTCGATCAAGTGTTTACCGTTATTTGCTACAGTATTTTTCTTCGGAAAAAAATATCGGCAATTCAACAGCTTTTCAACGGAGTGCTCATATTTATTTTTATCTACATAATTTGTTGAGAAAACGGCGTTCGAATGAGGAAAAACGTGATAATGTTGAGCAAAATCGAGGGATATTTTCAGGAGAGGTATGGGTCGGCATTCCATTATTTTTTTACGCTGAATCGAATGATGACGCTCCCGAGCCTCTCCAACGAAATTAAAACTGTTCTCCCGATCTCTTGAAACAGGTGTACCTACCAAATACCAGGTGTACCTAATACCAAATCTAAACCTCATCACGAGATTCGAGACGCTACCTCGTCTGTATTGCGACGAGCTCGCATGTGTCGTCAACAAGGAGGTGGTCACTTTGAGAACTTGCTCTAAAAAACACGGAAAAAAATTTTTAAGTGAAAAAGTCGGATTTGATGGGGGTTTCGGAAAAAATGTTATAGCACAAACGTTGTATTGCAAATTAGTTGTAGAATCGATCCCTGAAGTTTGGATCATTAATTCTGGGACACCCTGTATAGGTATTTGTTTATGTGTCACTCCAGACGATATCTGTCGTTGGGTACATATGAAAATTCCGAATTTCGCCAAAACCTTCGTATCGCCAAACAAAAGGATGAGTTCAAAGATGAGCAATTTTCAAAAATTACAAGGGGGTCACATTTCAGTTTTTAGGGGTCAAAAATCGGTAAAAACGGCTAAAATTGTGAACAATCGACATAAAATCGCTGAAAGTGGTATGAAGGGTGAGTAATGACTGAAAAATACCATTTCAGTGGTTTTTCATACAGAACAGGGGTCAAAAATTGGTATCAAGGTCTAAAATCAATATCAATATACCTGACGTTGTGTGAGATGGTGATTCACGACGGAGGGACTATTTCGGTGATAAAAATACATTTTTCTCAAAAAAAAGAGTGGGTCAAATTTGCTCAAAAAGGAGTGGGTTGAATTTTCTCAAAAAAGAGTGGGACAAAATTGGTAAAAATGGCTAAAATCACGGGAAAAAATTATATCATTTTACGAAAGGTGGTATGGTTTCTCGCTATATCAACTTTATACAGGGTTAAAACAATAACATGTTACAACAGAATAGGAGTCAAATTTGGATTTATAGGGGTCAAAAATTGGTATTAAGGGCTAAAATCAATATTAATAAACCTGACGTTGTGTGCGATGGTGATTCACGACGGAGGAACTATTTCGATGATAAAAATACATTTTTCTCAAAAAAGAGTGGGTCAAATTTTCTCGAAAGAGTGGGACAAAATTTGTAAAAATGGCTAAAATCACGGAAAAAATTGTATCGTTTACGAAAGGTGGTATGGTTTCTCGCTATATCAACTTTTTACAGGGTTTTTAACCCTGTGTTTTATTGTTTTACAATAACATGTTACAACAGAATAGGAGTCAAATTTGGATTTATAGGGGTCAAAAATTGGTATTAAGGGCTAAAATCAATATTAATAAACCTGACGTTGTGAGCGATGGTGATTCACGACGGAGGGACTATTTCGATGGTAAAAATACATTTTTCTCAAAAAAGAGTGGGTCAAATTTTCTCGAAAAAGAGTGGAACAAAATTGGTAAAAATGGCTAAAATCACGGGAAAAAATTATATAATTTTACGAAAGGTGGTATGGTTTCTCTCTATATCAACTTTTTACACAATAGCACGAATATTTCTTTGAAAATTTGCTCTTGTAGCCATGCTGCATGACTGGAACTTCTTTCTTTTTTTTAAATTGGTTTATGCTCTTCTAACTGACACTACCTACAGGACTGATCAACCTTGTGGGGGTCAATGACCTGATGGATTAGTGAAATCTATAGATATGGAAGTTGAATTCCTTTTTTCATGAATTTTTCTTTTTCAGTGTGGTTCTTTTTTTCCAACCTACATACGTTTCAAACCGAAAGGAACAAACTAAATGACTGCTAACGGAAACGAAGTTTAAACGACTGCGACCGCCACTCTAACAGACTCTCAGCCCCCGATTCCTTCACTGTTTACAGAATAAGTGCTGTCCACTGAGCTGCAGCAACTAGAGAGGATCTATCAAAGAAGGTAAGGAATATCGAATCAACATATCACCAAATATTTTTAAAATTCATCGTGGACCATCCCAACTTGAGTTTCACGAGGTTTTATTAATAAATAATCACCAACGCCTCTCCTGGCTTGGCTACTGGCCACCGATCAAGAAAAGGAAGTCTCATTGACAAGTACCCGAACTAAATCACTCGCGATGAAATCGCGGAAATTCATTTCAAAGAAATGAAATTATTGAGTATATTTCCACTAATACTTACACAAAAATACACTGTTAAACAGATATCAAACCATCTCAGTAACAAAAAATAATTGGAAGCACACTGGAGACAGGTGAGCTAATAAATAGTCCCAAAAAGTGAGAGGTGGTATATTGGGATTGGTTGTGTAGATGAGAGGAGGGAACTCACTTGAATAACTCCCGTAATAGGTTCAATTTTTATCTTACAGGAGTTTACAGATGGACTGTTTGTTGCGTTTCTTCGTTTCTACATGAAAGGGAGCATGTTGGATCTAGGTACTTGAAAATTTCGTAATTTATCAAGAATGAAAGGTTCAGTAAATCTCTGACAGGTGCAATTCCTTCAAGTTTTTCTCCATTATTGCGTTCATTTATGTAACTGCTACCCCCCCCCCCCTTTCCACCTTACCTTACTTTCACTTTTTGGCATTCACTTCGACAGCGAATCAGAATCGAGCTCCTTCATCACTTCTCCTTTCATCTTCACAACCAATCCCAATCGACTTCCTTTCACTTTTTGGGCATCTCTCTCCTATGTGCCTTCAGTCATTGTTTGTTACTGACTGTGACCATGAAACCGGTATAGCAGTGTATTTTTCGTGTAGTAGGTAGTGGAATAACTGCGTTTTTATTCTCTGGCAAGCACCCCCTATTTCGCCTGACTCGATTGGTCAAATATAACATTAAAAACAAATGAGAACGAGTAACTTCCATCGCTGACAGGTTTTACACAAAATCACAAATTACCAAGCGGTTACTTAAACGATATGCAAGTAAACAATTAGATTATAGAAATAAGCAAAAATGATCTTGTTCAATTCATGCATAGGACAGACTCCTCAAGACGTCCCTAAAATGCTTACCGAAACTGCTTTGGTCCATAGCAGATTGAGCTTGGCCATCCTGAACGGCTTGTTCATCTTCCTAATGTCGAACGTGGTGAAATCATCAACGAACTGATTAGGATCGAACGCCGTCTTCCTTTGATAATCATCATTGAAATAATCTTTCTGTGCCTGTTTGTAAGCATCTTTGTCTTTCTTATATTGTTCACTTTGATAATCCTTTTTATAGTAATCATTTGACTGCTTATCGTACTTGTTACACGAGACGAATGCACAAGAAACGAAAAGGAGAACGACGAATAAATGTTTTGCACAACAAATCATTGTGTAGAAGCGGATGAATAAGGGAGTGACGGTTAGAATGAGCAGAATGATCAGCCGGCACAAGATTTCTAGAAATATCACTTTGTACTGAGAGAGCGCATTTGGCAAAGAAAGACTCACAAACCGCAATCTATTTTTAAAAGAAACGTCCACTGACGATGGCTAAGGACCGGTACAGGGAAGGCAACGCTGCTCGCTCTGTGAAACAGAGAGAAAGGCAGTGGGAAGTGGGATGGGAACACAAATTGAACTATTGAACACGAAACAGAAATAAGTATCTGGAAAATGGAAATATCAACTTCAATCAAAAGATAATAACAAGCGCTATTCGATGTCCACGGCCCAAGCTACACTGTTACTGTTATCAAGTTTCTTATCACTTCCTCTTCTACTTTTTTCTCTTTGTTTTCTTGACCAGATCGCGGCTAGGGGTATGTATCCATACGTTCATCAAGGCGCATAGTTTTCGTAAACCTCACAGTGTATTTGGCTAAAAAAATTTCTTTATGGCCTTTCGAGATCTTAATTGTTGGCGGGTTATTAAAAATGATGGGGATGCAATTTTCGGCAGAATATTACCAAGAGATTAGAGTTAGCACTACACTTGAAACCAAAAGGCAATGGTTCTGAAAACTGATGGGTATGTGTACGGCTTATCTTGACCTAAATCGAGCTGCCAGCCAGTTGTTGCATCTACCCTTTCCTCCAGCGGACCGCTGGTCCTTTGGTCCAGTCCCTGGTCGCTATTCAGTTGACAGTTCATCCATCCCCATCATCTCAAACAAGAAAAAGAAACAATTCGCCAGGGCCAGCAGTTTACGCAGCTGGCCCCGGTGCCCCAGTTCTGATTAATCAGAAGTTGTTTTCATGAGCTGGAACCTGTGACCTGGCCGCGGCCGTCAGCTAAACGAAGAAGAAGAATCTTGAGCTGATAAGTGATAGGAACATGTTTCAAAATTGAAAAATTGAAATAAATTGAGTTGAATAAATTTTGTTTTCTCTGCGTCCTCCCGCGTCTGATTAGAAGAACAAAGGCCATGACTAAGCACATAGCATATCAAGTTATTAATAAGCGTATTAAGCCAACAGTTAAATGATGAGAGTAAGCGATTTCTTCACCAGTTCGTAAGTAACAGATTAATATTATATGAATCCTACATTGTAGACTCCACACTCCACTATTCTTTTTAACTTGTATGTATGTACAGTGAGTGCTATTGTACAAGAGGGGCTGAGACAAAAAGATTGACGGTGCCCGAAGTGTCGCATTTTGAGTCCCTTGTAAAAACGATACTAATGGCCTTTTGCAGGTAACCGGATTTTGCTCGAGTGGTTTGCGGATCCAGACATGATTATCCACCATTACTTTCGATTTCATAGCCAGGCTAAAATGGGGGTTTCCCTGATTTCCAAGCCCTTTAGATATGGCAGTAGAACACTATCAACCGGTGGTAAGCTATTTCATCTCTCCTACCTATAACATACCTAATGCTGTACTGATAATTTATTATGTTAGCATCTTTGAACATACCTTACTCCAATGTCTCACATAGGTACACAGTAAGTACTCATCTCTTTTTTTCTAGAATTAATAGTAAGACATCAAGGACCAGTCGCTTGCATTGGTATCAATAGGCCACATATGAAAAATTGTCTTACTCCGAATCTAGTAGAAAAACTGCTAGAGGAACTTGAATTGCTCGAGAATAATGACAAAATCTCAGTAGGAGTATTATATGGTGAACGTGGCACCTTTTCCTATGGTCTACATCAAGATGATCTCCGAAGGAATAAGAACATGTATGAAGACATTCTTAGCACGGTAATTACGAACTTTAGAATAAAATTACTTAGGTTTTAGAAGATTCTGAGGGGTGTAGTTCCGTATGTGTCCCCACTTTGAAACCAATGGAAATCTGTCATTGTCCTATGAAGAAATGAATTTGACGAGTGTTTCAGAAACCTCAGAATCTCCTCCTTCCCATGGTTTCATGATGAACTTTCTGCTGTGCGTACATGAGAAATATGGAATTGGAAAAAGTGGGGACATATACGGAACTATTACCACAGTCTAGAAGTTCCCTATGTGTCCCCACGATGTTTGTGAGTCAGTAACAATGAACCCTAAAACCCTTTTGCAGTTGAACTTTGATCAAACATTGTTGATGTTTATATTGTGTAGGCTGATACAGACTCTTGAATAAACACGTGTGTTATAACAACCGGCGAGGGACCCTCGGGGAGTCCACGGTTTGGTTTCAAAGTGAGGACACATACGGAATTACACCCGATTCTGAGTCATGTTCAGAATGTCTTCTTGAACGAACGGCAACAGGCTTACAGTCTGGAGTGAGATTGGAGAAAACATATGGGTTTGGCAAAAGCTGCTAATTGGTACACCCTCTACATATCTTAAGGCTACTCCTTTGTTCCTAGGAGGTATGGCCATAACAATACGGCCTCTGGGAGATATGGCCGTTGGAGCGAGCAACATGGATGCTAACCCTTGTGCCCCCCCCCCCCCCCCTCCAGCATCCAGGGAAGCCCCAAAAACAAGGAATGAGTTATATAAATATTTGGTGGATTCAACCATCATTGATTACCTATTTGCTGTTATTCATGAAGCATAACTTTTTTCAAGTTACGAAAGTAATGTGAAAACCCCTAGTTTTACACCCGTAAAATCCCTGGGTGTGTTCCGATTGGGCTGCCGAGCTTTGGAGCACAACTAGGGCCCAAATGGAGCCTATGTGCGAAAGCACGACAATTTTATACCAAAATCCAAGGTAAATTTAAGGCCCAAATTTTGTTAGAACCTCAATGCTTCCCTCGTTGGTCAAAGTCGACTTCATATTCGGTCTCCTTGCTCTAAAAAACATGGAAAACTATAGGTACCTCACAAACTCATGTAAAAAAAAAAACAGTTTAAACCGTAAATGAGGTAATTAGCGTTTGCCCCTGTATTTTGAATAACGTATGCGACTGATGTGACTACTGGCTACCCAATGATAGTACGTTAGTATCAGTATTCTATATGCACTGATCACTGATCGTGCACTGAGCACGCTGACACAGCAACGTAAACGTTGTTGTTGTTTTTCTGAAGGGTGCCGCAAGAAAACAGTCATGCAGCATGACTTAATGAGCGAATTTTCAAAGAAATATTCGAATTAATGGCTATGGTTTTGAATAAAGGAAAACTTCGGTCTAAAATTTGGTTTTCTATGTATATTCTCTTCGTATTTATTTTAATTTGTACGTTTTGTCCATCCTGATTCTACCGTTTGTTTATTACGTAATTGTACTAAGTGCTTATTTATTTGATCGCTGTGGGTTCATATTAGGTAGGATAGGGTAGTTAGGACTTTTGACTTACCTACTCAAGAGAGTGCAGTAGGTAAAAGAGTTGTTATAGAAAATCATGAGTGCTTCAAGTGCAGGTTGTTTTTCATGCAGGCTCAATCTTGAAATAAACTATGAAGGAAGGATGTGGTTTCTGGAAGGATCACTTGGAAGAACATGTGGGTGCTACGCTGACCACTCTAAGGGGGTGGGGGGGGGGGGTAAGAGTTTAAAGATTATCCTAGTTTTGGGTAATTTTTGCGCACTTTAAATGCTCTAATTTAAGAACGGATTTAGATATCTAAAATCCGATTTCACCATCGTGTTCAGCGTGCAAAAACCTTTAAAATGAGGGGTCACTTGTTAGAAAATAACATTTTGGGGATTTTTGGGTAATTTTTGCGCACTTTAAATGCTCTAATTTGAGAACGGATCAAGATATCTAAAATCCGATTCCACCATCGTGTTCAGCGTGCAAAAACCTTTAAAATGAGGGGTCACTTGTTGGAAAATAACATTTTGGGGATTTTTGGGTAATTTTTGCGCACTTTAAATGCGCCAAAACCCTCCTTGGAGTAGGCCAATTTCGCCCATCTTCGAACTTAGCCTTTCGATTGCCAAGATAGATTTTTTGTGCAAATTTGAGCTGTTTATCTCAATTCTATCGAGAGTTATCGTCTGGAGTGACACATATATATATATATATAAATATATATATACATATAAAAAAGTGTTAAATTTCAGGAATCGTTTTAGAATGGTCTGAAACGGATTTCTATGAAGAAAATTTCCAAAAATTTATATTATTTAAATTTCGAAGCCATTGCAATAGCTTCATTTTCTTTGAAAATTCGCTAAAACATATTTATACACCCATTTTCACCCTCTTGTGTATACTCCAATCGGGCTGCACGGTTTCAAGACACAACTAGAGCCCACATGGAGGCTGTGTGCGAAAGAAAGAATTTTTAGACCAAAAATAAAGTAGATATGGATCATGCGGCGGACGGACATTGCATTTTTGGAATAGTAAACCAAAATGCGATGTCCGTCCACCATTTCGTCGATGTCCACCTTTATTTATCACTAGAAATTCGTACAGTAACACATGAGGTAGTATTAACAGGTGAATTAAGAAAATTAAATGACAGTTTCACTGATAGAAAATAATTTTTCAGAAATGGCAACCTAATATTTGAGTTTAAAACCGTAAAATTAGCTTTGTGGGTCTCTTCAGTGTGGTCCCAATCGTGCCGTATTCAGTCGAGAATAATAAACCCATGTGACAAGGACTTATTTCCGCCAAAATATTCGGATTTAAGAGCTGAAAATATTGGGATACATGGGTGCAGCAAATTCCGACCCACGTCCATTCCTCATTACACCACAATAAAATGGAGAAATACTTGTAGTATGGCTGGGGATATACCTGGATAAATACGGTTGATTTTGGAATTTCATAATTTTTCAGGTGAACTGAATTTGACAAAAATGATTGTGTGCGTGTTATCTTTCATTGTCTCAGGGTCTATTCAAGAGGTTTACACGTAAACCAATAGTAGCAGCAGTGAGTGGCTACGCAATAGGATTGGGTTTTGATTTAGCCCTTTGGTGTGACTTCAGAGTTACAGAGGATACTAGTGTTCTTGCAGGATATGCCTGCAACTTCGGTAAAATATTTACTAATTTAGAATATTTATATGAAAAATGGCTGTGTAAGAATCAATCACGTAGTACCTACTTATTTGAAACCCCTCGACATCCATGCTTTGATTCAACTGATATATTACAGGAATACCAACCAATCATAGGCTCATTGAACGTTTGGTCAGTTGCGTTGGAAGTCATAGGGCTTTGGACTGGCTGCTGACAGGCAGGCAGGTGAAAGCCAAAGAAGGATTAGAAGCGGGTGCCGTCACTAGGATCGTTGCCTGTGGCACAGGTAATCCCGACAAAAACTGTCGAAAATCCTCTGCTACAGTAACCCACACTGTCCTGTACAGTACAACATGGCTAATGATTATTTTTCAGGCCTGGGTCAAGCAGTTAACATGGCCCATTCATTGGCTAATATGCCGCAGTCCAGTTTGAGAGCAGACAGAGCTTTAATCTATTCCAAATCGGATAAATTTGAAAACAAGGAAGAGCTTCACAATGAGTGGATCTTGAATCGCCAAAAAGCAGTAGAGGTTAGTGCCTGTATCAGTTAACATTGTCTGGTCGTAAAGTTGTTCCGCTGTACTAACCACTTTTTGTTTATTCGAACAGGAATCACAGGATGGCATTCACTTAACACAGTCGGGTGACGTTCGTCATAAAGAGTGGAAGTGATATCCAAACCTCCCTGTAATTCGCCTACCTGCTTCAACTCTGTTGTTTAATGAAAACACCACAATTTCGGAACCAGGGTCTGAAAACCAAAGTTTACCAATCTGGCAGCGCCGTTCGATAAGGAGAGGACCCTCGCCAAGTATTAATGTACTGGGTACACGAAACGAATTTTTTGAGCATACTATTGTACACTGAAATAAAAAGAATTACGTAGACATCGATTTCTGTTTTATTTTCAGGTTGAGTCAATCTTACCTGGCACTTATATACTTATACGACATTTATATACTTATATGACACAACTGTGTATAGTAATAAGTATACTGTAAACCACAAGTGATTTGAGATTGCATACAGAACTTATAGTGCACAGCACGACACTTGGGGTTTTTTCTCAAGTTTCTATGGTCCTCACACAATCACCAAATTCAACTGTCCTTGTTACTTGAATCACAACTCAGGTTTGTTCCAATGGCGCTGGCAGGTTTTTGATCTAGTTTTTCTTTCACGATGGCCCCCATGTAATTCCAGTACTTCGCGCGAACATGGTCGTATCGTTTCGCCAACTCGTCACAAAGCTGCAACATTAGGAAGTGAGTATGAGGGAATAGAGGCTCATCTCATACTCCAAGTTGCAGTAAGCCTATCGTGGCTTTTTCTGTACACGTGAAACGTGAAAGTACCTGTATGATGTAAAAGGTACAATGCGGTTAACCCTCTGGCAGGCGTGCCACCACACCGAGTGTGGCAAACACTTTTGACCTTTGATTTACGGACACAATTGGGAAGTTAGTTCACTATACTAACACTATGTAGCAACTGAAATCACCATTGTTTTCCACACCAATAGTCGGTTATTGACCTTCGAAGTGTGTACGCCGGGATGTGTGCACGCGCCCACTCCCCTCTGTCTTTGCTACAGGGAGTACAGCACGTGCCCACATGTATTAGTGTTTTTTGTACAAAAATATTATTCATGTACTGATTCTTAATTTATTCATCATTGTTGTGTTCCTATCCAGTCCTCCATTTTCATTCATTTAATTTCCATCCCATTTTTCTATACAGACATTGATAGGTACTGAAGTAGGTATCTAGCAATACCCATGAAATCCTTGTAAAACTCGTAACTACTCTAGAACTCGTCGAAAACAGTTGAAAGTTGGAGGGTAGATGCAGAGTGGTACCCTGATGGTTCCATATTGTCAAATTCGGACTGTAACATTCGCATGCGCAAGCACAAACACGAAATGTTTGCTAATTCCTTGTAACACTCATAACTACCAGAAAAAAAAGTCGTAATGAGTTGAAATTTGGAGGGTAGGCGTGGATTGGAGCACAGATGGTCCAGTATAAAATTCACTGAAAAATTAATGTAACTCGTCTGCTCATGCGCCAATGTAAAATCCTTCTAGAGCCCACAACTACTCTAGAAATTGTCGTGAAGCGATGAGGTTTGGAGGTTGGGCCAAGATAGTAGTACCACATTCATTGATAAAGTACAGTAACTTTCGTCTGCGCATCCGCAAACGTGAAATCCTACTAGAGCCCGCCACTACCCTAGAAACTGTCGTTACGTGCTGAGATTTGGAGGGTAGGTCCAGTTAGGTGTCGGATAGTCCCATACGAATTCCATCAAGACTGGACCATAATTTTCGTCTGCGCATGCACACACAATGAATGCAGGAAGTTACATCTTTCTATTGGTGTTATTTTCTGAATGAACGACCCGCTTGAATAAATTATGCTCCCATTTTGATATTGGGCAGTGCCTGTCTATAGCCGATTGTCAATTTCAGAATAACTAAGTTCTAATTATATACGTCCATGTTACATAGGCGAGGAAGCCTACTTGGCAGACGTTTTTTGTACTCTTATTTATTAGGTGGCGAAAATTACGAAATACGCCGAGTATAAAACTAAACGTACCTACTTACATCGGACAAATTTAAGACAATTTACAGGCATACCTACTCAAGCCTGCATGTAATCTAATTGCTTGTCAGTTATGTTAATATGTCTCACGTCAATTTGATGATAATAATATGATTAGAATGAATAAGCCTGTTCATATCGTAATTTTTTCATGATTATTATATTTAATGAAATTATTCAAAGTCATTAGGTAATTAGTTTAATTTTGGAACAAGATTGATTTTTTTACTGCCCGCATTCAGTACAACATGCGCCCACTCATCTGTGAGAAGCGCGCCCACCGGAGGGTTAACCATACTAACTAGGTAAACATCCACTGCAAATATTATTATTAGGATTTTCTCGATATTTTTATCAACCAAAACAGGATTATGGAGAGAATCAACAAATTTTAGACTCATGGGAAATCTCTCGCTGAGCTTGGAGCCACTACTAACCTGCATTGCTCGTTCATATCGGTTCACATCATCGCCTTCAATCGCCATATCGATCAGCATGCCTAAAAGATGAGGGGACTTATTCCCAGATGCATAAAGCTTCTCGCAGAACTCGACGACTTCGCTCTCCAGCAACCCTTGCTCCATGTGTATCAACAAACTGAAATATTCAGCTTCAGGCATCAAATTACTTCTAACCAAATATCCTATGATCCTTTTCAACCTATGGTATTTAAGAATAACTGTGCATTTATTTGTGGTATTTAATAATAACTGTGCAAGAAGATATGTGAATAGGTGTTTTACCCTCTCAAGTAGTTCCAAGCGCTCTCGTTCAACGTAGTCTTCAAAATAGCCTTCAAGGCGAAAGCTATTTCTTTTCTAATTTGATCCGAGTCTGATAATTTACCCGTGTGTAGAATGACGAAATACCTCTGGTTCCACGCGGAGTTATTTCTCAAATCGTCTCCAATAAGTGATTCAGTATATTCTAACTCGTTCTCAAATAAACTGAAATAGAACTATAAATTAGAAAATAATGTTGGACAAGTTTATTATGAGGAACAGGCTTTTACCCAAATTGTAATAGCCTACAGAAAATGGTACAGTCCAATCTCGATAGTGCGACACCTTCGGTAATCCGACAAGCTCGCAACCTCGTCTTTAATGACCAAAAAACAAAGGATCCCTTCTGGATATTTTCAGCAGTTCAGTGCGATAGTTTGCAGTACAGTGTACATAGTCAATCATTTATTGTTATTAGTGTGATTGACGCTTATTATTCTTACATCCAACGTACATTTAGACGAGTTATTTTACAGTATTTTCCGTTTAAAATACAGTAGTACACAACAGTACATTAATTATATGTACTATATATACTATATACCATATATTAATTATATTCGTATGAAAAGTAATATTTTTTTGTACTTATAGATGTGAAACTTTTATGGAACCCTCTGTGGTCCGGAATTTCCTATGCTTGTCGGTCCCATTCTGTCGGACTATCAAGGTCAGACTGTATTAAATATACTGTACTCACTTGAAAGTTTTAATTACCCACTGGCGGTGTTTCCAAGCGTGGTAGTTTTTGGGATCATTGTAAAGCGCTTCTTTGAGAAATTCGAGCTCCATAGAAGGATCATTCATCCATTCCACCATCACCATACGGTGATGCCTGTTACCGAAATTGAGAAACATGAATTAATACGAGATGGAACGGGTAACAGGCGACCCGTCCCCGAAAAACTGAAAGGTGCAATTAGCGCCGCTTGGGAAGCGGCGGCTCATCCCGGAGAGTGGAGGGTCGTGTCATCAACCCGTCCCGGTAAATACGGTAAATTTCAGGTTTCGCCGGATTCAGAAGTTAGGGCTCACAGCAGCGTACAAAGACAAAGAAGACGAAGTTGGCATTTGGCTGCACTGGGCTTTCGGCCTTCCACTTTTGAACCCGCAGGAAGTCGGCGAGGTGTTTTCCAAGTGGCTGCTGGAGCGTCCAACTACTCACGCCGATAGTACGGTAGCCTTCACGCAGTACCTCCACGACACGTATGTAGCGGAAAATGCTGAGTTTCCCCCATCACTGTGGGGCATCGAAAACGGGGGATACAACTATGACCACGAATGCGTGTGAATCCACGCGCATTTTAAGCACAGCTCACCTCGCCGCATCCCAACATTTTTGTCTTTATGGAAGCACTTGTTGCATACCAAACCGAGGTCTACGTGAAGGTGCATGACACTGAAGACCATGTCCCCTCTGCCCAATCCCGTCGAAGATCTAAGGTGGATTGATACAATCATCGCACGACAATCCCCCGAAGACGACCTCTACCTCTATGTTAAGAGGGTTAGCACCCACTTCGGGGGAATTCTCGATCGTCCCGAGTGATTTGAATAATACATTGTTTATTGTTGACTATATACCCCACAATCTCTACTATTACGACTTATTAAAGACTTGTCTAGTTTTATTTGCTTCGCGTTCTATCGAACATTACCACGGAGATGAGTTGAGAACAACAGAGTTCTCTAAGGGGATGGGTTGCCTACCCGGGACGGATTGACAAAAAGCTAATGGGGACGGGTCGCCATGATATTTCGCCGGCGGGGATGGATCGCCGGTTTCCCGATGGAACAACGATGTGGCATCACCCACAGAATATCATCACATGGTGTATCAAAGGGAAAGCAATGCTAATTTCCCTGTTCTGACATAATGCTAAAATATCGAAAGTAGGTATGGGCTGGTCCCCAGATGGTTCCATGTAAATTTCATCACAATCTAAATTCAAGTTTCGTCCGCCCATTTGCAAGTCTGTTCCTTCATAACCAAAAGGTACCACTTGGTGCATAGCTTCTCAAGCTTAGCGAGAAGAGCTCATGCATTTTTCATCTAAATGGGGAATTTTCGTCGAACCTTTTTTTTTTCTTTTTTTTATAATAAAATATCCAGAACTCTTGGAAAAATGCTTGTTTGAAGCCCGTTTTCAAAAACGTTAAATCGCATTAACGGATTAGACATTTATTATGCACACACATGAAGAAATACATCTTTTATGTACTTGCTTTAGTTTAACAGTAGCGATCCACCATTTTGCTTTTTCACTTGGATCCCAAGATTATAATGTAGTCCCCCCCCCCCCCCCCAAGTCTTTCATTTCGAAATTTTTCTTCAACATGGCCTTTGCCATTGCCATTGCTTCTTCGTCAGAGGCAACCAGAACCACATCATCCATGTATACAAGAATTATCATAATTTTGGAGCCTACTTGTACTGTATCGATTGTATGGAGAGAGTATCGATTAGGGGATGGCTGAGGAATCGATAAGGGAGTTGAAATTAACCAGCGAAACGGTGAAGAGTTCTTCCTGTTGTTTTGGTTAAATCCTTCCCCAATATAGTACAATTTATTGGCGCTGTCGGTAAAACGGAGTCAGAAACTTGCCTCATACCTCCTTTTGATCCAGATGCCAACGTCAGTGACTGCAGACCGCTGGAGAAAATGGAAACGGAACGTTGAGCTCTAACTTCTGTCCAAAGGAGTCACTAACAGTAACTCAGATTGTAAGTCGGCTACCTATTTATATGTAGGGGGCCCGAAGTTGCAGGATATTTATTATTCCGTTCCCGACCATGAGGTAGTGCCAGCGGAGAGCGAGAATACTCTCTCCATACAATCGATACAGTACACTACTTTCTTGAAATAAACACAGTTCTCTGCAATACATCTTTTCATTCCATTTTCCCGTAACTTCTCATCCAGGGGTTCATACCATGACCTTCCCGACTGCCCTAGACCATATACAGGCTTTTCAAGAGTCAACACACTTTTTGTTTAGAACCTGGTTCCATTCCATCTCTTCCTTGAGTTTGCCATTTAAATACGCAGTCCTCACATCCATCTGATGAATGAGCCAATCATTTTAAACTGCTAACTTCAAAATGAGACTCACAGCTGGAAGACTTACAGGGATGTACGTTTCTCCATAATCCACTCCTTCCTTTACAGCGAAGCCTTGGGCTACTAATCGGGCTGCTTTATACCTCTCAAATGAACCATCGGCCATGTACTTTATTTTGAAAACCCATTCGCAACCAACTGCAACTTTTCCCAAAGGCAGGTCTGTGAGTTCCCAAACTTTCATTGCATTCAACGAAGCCAACTCCGATTGCTGCAGCCCACAATTCACGATCTTGTCCAGACATTGCCTCAGATCCTTGAGTCACACTTTTACAACAAAAATAGTTGGGTCTTCTCAATTCACTCCTGTCCCTCAAACACATCTTTCCTTCATACTGATTTGACTGGTTCTCATTAGTAACACTTGACTGATTTTTCTGCTGCTCTGCGATATCACTTTGGTGATGATTTGCCCGTTCGTATGAATGCTTTCCTTTTCTTGTTATTTTAAATTCCTGTGAATCTATCATCATCTTCCATTGTGACCACATTACAAGTTTTGGTCTTCTAATTCAAGCCTCAAGTTGAACGACCAGGTTTTGTAATTTTTCCTGTTCAACTTAACAATGTCACTTACTCTCGTCCTGCTTTCATCTCCTTCCTCAATCATTTTATCAAATTTGTTTAAGCTCGCTGGGCCGAATAACCTTTGCTAAGTCGCATTAACGGATTAGACATTTATTATGTACACATGAAGAAATACATTAGTCACCTAATACAATGAAAACTGATATTTTTCGTAAACATGTTTCGCAAACATAAACTAACACCTGTGACATTTGGAGTAGCGCCAACGAAAAAGAAGCGGTAGTTATTGACGCTCATTGTACTATCACATGTTCATCGGTTCATAACTCCTTGTCATAATATTTTACTATGCTCTGTGTCATTTTAAAATGCTCTAATCTCTCGCGTAATAAAGCCTTAGTTTAGAAGGTTTATCATCTCGCTTTATTACAATTTATTAAGCGAGAATGGACAAGTTTCTGAAGCCGCCTGGATTTCGACCCGTCCTCACCAAACGCCGACAAGCACTGGAATCATTGGTATGCTACCTTTACCCATTTTCTCGCCGCTGATGGTACACTTGTAGATACTAGGATGCGTCGATTACTGATCAATTTCGTTTCCCCAACTGTGTATCCATATTTCAGTGAGTGTCCTACTTTTGATACTTTTAAGAAATCTTTATGTTAAGCCAAAAAATGTGATATACGCCAGGCATTCCTAGCAACACACAGACAACCTTCGGACGAGACAGTGGACAATTACCTACAAGCTCTCAACCTTCAGAGCAGGGACTGCCAATTTAGTGCGGTTACTGATGAACAGAATTGTAAAGACTGTGTACGCGATTCTTTCATTAGCGGACTCGCTTCTTCTACCGTACGCCAAAGAATTTTGGAAAATAATTCGCTTTCCCTAGAGGGCGCATATCAACAGGCCCTGTCGCTTGAAATGGCGCAAAAACATGCGCATACTTAGGACTATCTCCCTCCAGACTTGAACGCCGCGTCTACGTCTATTCTTGGGCCCCAAGCTCCTAGCATCGCTTTCCAAACCATTCAACAGAAAGTGGTTTTTTTTTTGTGGCGCTCCCTCAACTCTAGGACTTTCTGCCCTGCTAGAGAGGCCACCTGCAAGGTTGTGGCAAAACCAGAAACTAGGTTTGTAAGTCTAAATTCAGATCTCCAGAAGTAGGATCTACGTCCGCCTCTACTGATCGCATAGCAACGGTTCTATCAGCAGCTTCGCCTCCCTGCGTTAGGAAAGCTGTGAAAACTGTAATGGTTAATGGGAAAGCCTGTCATGCGTCGAATGATACTGGCAGCTCCCTCAGCTTCATGAGCTACAATCTAACTACAAAACATAAACTCAATCTTCTTCCCCAGAAGGGAAGGGTCTCCATGGCCTCTACATCCCTCATCTCCACAATTATTGGTAGTTGCTCCTTAGACCTTCAGGTCGACAATCACTATTATCGCAACGTGACATTATCTGTCATGAATGATTTATGGTGCGACTTAACATGACAGCCTCAAACATCATTCCTCTGTAGTATTGCAATTCGGTGGTCCCAGAGAACCACTGAGGATCTGCAGTTTGGCAGTCGCTACTATCGAACCAGTTTCATTGTTCTCATCACTCGCAGAGGGTTGGAAGCCTATTGCCACTAAATCTAGGCAACATTCTTATTGCCCTGCGGATCTTGAATTTATCAACACTGAAACCGACCATATGCTAAAAGAAGATTGAGCCAAGCCAATCACCTTGGTGGGCTAAAGACCTCGTTATCTAGCGCTAATCACAAAAGGAGAATGGTTATCGATTACTCTCAGACAGTAAACTGTTTCACGCTCCTGAATGCATATCCACTTCCCTGAATAGAAACGATAGTACATGAGGTGTCCCAATACTCTGTGTTCAGCAGTATTGATCTACGTAGTGCCTACCATCAGATCCCTATCAAATCGGATGAAAAATCCTTTACAGCTTTCCAGGCCAACATTCAGCTGTACCAATAAATTCAAGAATTCCTTTCGGAGTCACCAATGGAGCAGCTGCATTCCAAAGGGTAATGGACAACATTATCCGTACTGAACATCTAGTAGGTACTTTCACCTATCTTGATGACGTGACAGTATGTGGTAAAAATATTGAAGAACACGATAAGAACTTAACTTTCTTAAAGCAGCTTCCAAATATAATTTATCGCTGAACAAAGACAAGAGTCACTTCCGGCTATCGCCCATTACAATTCTTGGCTATGAAATTTCTAGCAAATCAATCAAACCTGATCCTGACCGAATTAAAGCTCTTGCCGACCTTCCAATCCCAAAATAATGCATCTCTGCAGCGGGTGCTTGGCTTTTTCTTACACTACTCTAAATGGGTCCAAAATTACTCTGATAAAATTCGACCACTGGTTCAATCCAGATCATTCCCAATGAGTCCAGATGCTGTCTCCGCTTTTGAACTACTAAAACAAAACGTTGCTCAGTCCGTAGTATCGGCAGTTGATGAAACAATCCCCTTTACAGTGGAAACCGATGCCTCGGAATTAGCTATCTCAGCCACTCTATCACAGCTTGGTCGTCCAGTTGCCTTTTTCTCCCACACGCTGTCACAATCCGAGCAAAAGCACCCCATTATTGAGAAAGAAGCTTACACCGTTGTGGAAGCACTGAGAAAGTGGAGGCAGTTCCTTATTTCCAGGCATTTTCGTTTGATAACAGATCAGAAAAGTGTCTCATTCATGTTTGATAATCACCGAACTACTAAAATAAAAAATGAGAAAATTATGCGATGGACGGTCGAGTTATTCCCTAATAAATATCTATATAGACCAGGGAACGAAAACTTTGTGGCAGATACCCTCTCAAGGATATGTCCCTCCACTAATGCTGCAACATTAATTGACTGGGAGGTAAAAATGTGCCATCCGGGCATAACTTGAATGTACACTGGGTACGATCTAAGAACCTGCCATATTCACTAGACGACATTCGAACCATGACCTCTTCATGCAAGACCTGTGCCAAAGTTAAACCCTGATTTCATAACAAACAGTGATCTCACTTAATAAAATCTACCCCTCCCTGGGAACGTTTAAACTTGGATTTTAAAGGACCAATCCCATCATCTAGCAATAATCACTATATTTTTACAATGATCGATGAATTTAGCCGCTTCCCATTTGCGTTCCCTTGTTCTGATACATTGTCCGACACCATAATTAAACATCTGACAAACCTATTTTCACTATTTGGCCTCCCAGCGCATATTCACTCTGACCAGGGATCTTCATTCAAGTTAAACGAACTAAAACGGTTCCTACATACTAGAGGTGTCGCCATTAGTCAGATGACTCCATACAACCCCAGAAGGAATGGCCAGTGCAAACGGTACAATGGAGTGGTTTGGAATACGATCACTTTGGCCCTGAAGTCGCGTGGCTTCGAAACCAAGCAATGGGAGCTCGCAGTCAATGACGCTTTTCACAGCGTGAGATCATTGCTATGCACTGCAACCAACGCCACTCCCCATGAGCGCATGGCCCTCCATCCCAGAAGGTCCACAAGCGGAACGTCACTCCCAGGATGGCTTCTGAATTCCGGTCCAGTACTTCTTGAAAATTCCAGTGCCAAAGCAAGTACGACCCACTGGTTGAAGAAGTGGACCTAATAGAAGCAAATGTGGACTAAGCTCAAATCAGACTAGCAGATGGAAGAGAGCCAACTGTTTCCACTAGACATTTGGCTCCGGTTGATGAGCAAGTTAGAGACTATCACCTTCAGGAAGACAATCCTGTAACCGAGCCTGAACCTCACCTTCAACTGGAATGTGAGTCTCAACGTCAACTAGGTCCACTCGAGGTTCCACCCCAAGAAGCTACATCAGAAGTTGCCCCTCAAACACAACTAAGAAGAAGTGACTGGGTCAGGAGACCTCCCCACTATTTCCGCGACTATGTTCCTAAATGAAGAGGGGAAGAATGTGGTGATAAACACCTGTAGTTATTGACGCTCACTGTATTATCACATGTTCATCAGTTCATAACTCCTTGTCATAATAGTCTACTGTGCTTCGTAGTCATTTTAAAATGCGCTAGTTTCTCGTTTAATAAAGCCTTAGTTTAGAAGGTTTATCATCCCGCTTTATTATAAGTATTTAAATAAAGTATTAAAGGCATTATTTAAATAAAGGCAGGTGAAGTGTTATGTGTGGTCAGTTCTCCGCTACGGAGTAGACAGTAGAGTCATGGACAATTAAAGCAGACTCTGTGAATAAGTTGAAAGCTTTCGAAATGTGGGTGTTGCGCAGAATATTTCGGATCTCATGGGTGGATAGGGTTCGCAATGAGGAGGTTCTCTCCAGGGCAGGTATCAACCGTGAGCTGTGTGATATAATCCAGAAGCAGAAGGCTGCCCACCTGGGCCTAGATATGTGTTTCCCCATCTTATTTTGGAGGGTATGATAGAGGGGAACAGGGGGGTGGGCCGGAAGCAGCTTTCCTGGCTGAGGAATACTCGAGCTTGGACAGGAGTCTCGAGCTTTGGTGCACTGTGCCAGGCTGCCAAGGAGAGGAAGTTTCAGATGGTATTTTGAGATCGTTGCCAACACATGGTTTTCATACAAGGCACCGGAAGAAGAAGAAGTATTTAAATTAGGGTGATTGAAAGTAAAAATGCGGCAAAAAATGAAGAACCAGGTCTATTGATATCTGATTTGGCTATTGGCCTCAAGGAGGCTAAGCGAAGCTTCAGAGGCGAATTTTCTCAATGCTGCCAACAACCGAATATCGGAAATGGCAAACCTCTGTGGCAACCTTCACGAACTTTTGCAGTCGCCTTTCCCTGGTTTGATTTTGAGGACGTGTCCTTTTTAATTTATTTATAAATTCGCAGTTCCATCCACTGCAGTTCTGTATGTCGTTTGAAGTGATGCACTAGCGCTTTAAGCGGGATTAGAGTTGAACTACTCAGCAACTTACCTGGCACGTCATTTCTAGAGGGAACTCAGAAACATTCGATTTCTGCCTGGACTTCCCGACATTATGTGGTCAATAAGTGTTAATTTCCGTGATTGAACAGAATTCGGTCAAAAAAGGAGAATTTTTAGCCCACGAAAATTGTCCACTGTCGGACTGGGGGGCAGCCATTTGCCCTGTGTTGAGGCTTGTTTTACTGGATGTCAGAACGATATACCTGAGTCTTCCAGAGTCATGGGCCCTAGAAGTAATTTTTCGTAGAACGTTTTGAGGAATGTTAACCGAAATTCAGAATCGGAAGTGCCTTATTTTGGATGGACGGCAATGGGGTGTACCACGGCCGGCTTCAGAGAAGGCCGTGGCAGTAGAGAATTGGTTACTTCACCCTTCAGGCCGGCCGCAACAACCACCCACCAATAAGCCTAGGTTTGTTTTATTTCCAGGTTTCGATATTTATCTATAGATCTTCTCGCGAAAATTCTTTTCAACAATAATATTGTTAACCAAATCTACTGTTATTAATGATAACAAAATGCTGGAAAACTGAGTCGTGCCAGGGTACAAAAGTAATTACTGAAGTACAAAAGAATATGTGTCCTCGTTTCGTTTTCCCAAGGATGAAGAGAAGAAGTAGATTCCTGCGATTCCCATTACTAACTTGGAACCAAAACCAAGGAGTGGTTTGTATATAACGTTTTTCCGGAAATGATTTAGGTACAGTAGATAAGTAGGTAGGACCTTCAACAGGGAGAATAGAAAGAATGGACCCTTGCAAAACCTAAAGATACGTACCTACAGCACTATCCATCATCCAACTACAGTGATTGTTATGATTAAGGTCCGGATCTGAAGGACCTTATTTTCTCAAAATAGATCCTTGAAATCGAGAAAAAGATCAAAAAAAGATCTTGAAAATTTTTGTCATATAATTTATTGTATAAAATGAATACATATACACGAGACCGTTATTAAGGCTTTACACGTTTAGAGAAATAATTAAATGTTTTTCCAAGTTTTCTGGGGTAAAATTTCTTCTGTTTTCACCTAGTGTCCGACGATATCCACTAAATGAACGCTCCACATCCACAGTCGTTATTGGTGCATGTGAGAAGGATGCAATCTCACTTGGTGTATATAAAATATCCTCACTTGGTGAAATTTGTTTGGCGTCTGGCTGACGAGACGAAAGATGTCCCCCTTGCCCCTCTCTTCTTCGAACGGCCCTTACGTCACTGAGCTTTGACTTCTCAGTCCGTCAGTCACTTATTTTCGGAGGACACTCACCTCTACCTGCCGCCTGCTGAAGGTTCACGCGGATTATTCTCCTCTCTCCCCTCACCCTCTATATTGAATGGAATGAGCTATTGTTGTTGGAGTTAGTTAGGTAGCGCCACCGTGTCCGTGGTCGGACTAATAGTCAACTATTAGTAAAATAAAGTCAGTCGTGTCATTTCCTTTGTATGAGAATGTTTGTCGGCAGTGCGCCCGTGTTTTTCTTTTCTTATTCCACCAATTAAGCTTCCTATTTAAATTAAACTCTAAGAGGTTATGGGCCCAGAGCCATTGTGTGGAGTTTGAAAGTGTTAATTTTTTTGAAAAGTAAAGTTTTTTTTTGTGAGTGTACTCCCGTGAGTGAAGTGCCTCAGCAACCAGCAAGATGGACGCCACAAATGGAAATCCCTCCAACTATCCCAAGTTGACTGCAACTAATTATTCAAACTGGAAATTCCGAGTAACCTGCCTACTTGATGAAAAGGGTGTTAAAGACGTAATTATGAACGAGATGACGGAAAGCCAAATGAAGGAACTTCGGGGCAAGGAATTGAAGGATTACCTAGCACAAGATGCCAAAGCCAAGTCCACCATTGTTTCTTGTATGACGGATAAACATATCGAATACGTAAAAGACGCAGAAAGTGCTTACGATATGATGGAACGCCTCAAGAAGGTATTTGAAAGGAAAAGCGTACTTTCAAAATTGTATATTCGACGGAAACTGTTGGCGCTGAAATGCACCAAAGATTCCGAACTGCAAGATTTTTTCGTCATCTTCGATTCTCTAATTCGGGACCTCCAATCAACAGGAGCCATCTTGGATGAGGACGACAAAGTTTGTCATCTACTGTTAACGATGCCAGAAATCTACGAGACTGTCATAACAGTATTGGAAACAACAACAGAAACGCTGACACTTGACTTCGTTAAAAGTAGACTGTTGGATGCAGAACTAAAATTGAAGAACACTAACAGTAGGCCCAAACAGTTGGAGCAAAAAGTTGATGATAGCACTTTTATTGCTGGAAAGAAGTTGAAGTGTTACATCTGTAACAGTACAAATCATCTGAAAGCAGATTGTCCGAGAAGAAACTCGTATTCGAATCCACAGCCACGTCAATTTCGCGAAAGGTATTACGAAAGTGAAAATAGAAATCAATACCAGTCGAGAGCTAATATCGCCCAGGAAGAGGAAGAAGATCCTCGTATCACCTTTATTGCACTTACCACCAAGGCAGAACAAACTGCTTGTGATGACGGTTTTGTTAACTTTGTTTTGGACAGCGGGGCCACTGTGAATTTGGTGAATGTATCTTTTTCGGATAAAATGTCAGATATTGTAAACTTGGACTCCCCAATTGCTATACGAGTAGCCAACGGTGATACTATCACAGCCAAGCGTCAAGGGAGGCTAAAAGTACATTGTGACAAGAGTGGTACTGCTATAACAATAGAAGCTCTTTTAGGGCCGGTTTCACCACTAAACCATGAACTCGGTTTATCGGAAACCTAGTTCATCGTAACCGATGGATTGATCTCAGTTTAAAAAGTTTTGGGTTTCACGAAGTTAAACGAGTTTCTAGGATCGGAGTTCATGTTGAACTAAGATCAACGAAAACCAAGTTCGAGCTGCTGTTGATCCACAGTTTGAACTCTGATTTGGAAGGCAGGGGTTCGATTATTCGATGATTTGAGGTTCGTTCCAGCCAAAAAGAGTGGTTGAACCTCGGTCCACTGCCTTCTTGATTAGGGTTCGACCCGTGGTTCCAACTGGTTAAGGTTCGGTTGGAACGCCTTCTGGTCAACCCGGGTTGACCAGTCCTTCTCACGTGACTTTAAATTTTATTTTAAACCCTAAAGTACACGTTAACCATCAATTTTTAAAACTTATTCCTGCCTCTTTTTATACTCCTACTTCCAAGTATTTTATCTTACCTAATAGGCTTTGTGAAGTATTACCTAGATTTACCTGTGATTTTTTTACCTAATAGGCTCGTATTTGGTACGGCACTAGAGCCCCACCTTTGTTTTCCTGAATTGTGATATAGGATAGGTACCTACCAGATGTTGAAAGTTGACTGCAATATAATATTCACTTCAGTGTATGTAGGTACGCCTATTTTATGTAGGTACTGAAATGTAATTGTTTGGTAATTTCAAATTACCTCTTTACCTAGATCTCGTTTTGTGAATTTTACCTGTGTTTGAATTAGGACTAGTTACATCGATATTTTGTTTTCTATTCCACTACTTACCCTTGTTCCTGGTCAAATATTTGTTTTCATGAGTTGTGATACAGTATAGGTACCTGCTGTCGAAAGTTTACGGCAGTGTATTTAGGTACCTACACCCATTTCTTTGTACCTAATTGTAGAAGTACTCAAATATACTTATAGATAGAAGTATAGTTTTATGCTTACATGTATTTTTTTTTTTTAATACTCGTAATTCAGATGACTTCCCTATTTTCGTGTCTACCTTTGTATGAAGTGTTATTAAATATTTGTTTTCCTCAACCGTCGTTTCAATTCAACTATTATTGACCATTTATCTTGTTGGATATTTAAGTCTTATTATTTTAATTATGAAGGCGTTCATGATTTAGGTGACTGCTGCAGCAGGAGTATTAGGTAAGGTATACCTTATGGCTTATAGGTAACTTCAAGATAACTACGGTTGTGTAGCATACGACACTTCAAATTTTGAAGCATTCCGTGAGTACACTATGATCTGAAATATTTTGGTTTATTACTTTCAATAATGAACAATTGGAATCGAGCATGAAAAAAAAAAATTCTAACCCCCTCAAAATTTGATGGTTTACGTTTCAAGGTATGTAGAATCCGAAAATGCAATAAAAATATTTCTGTCTGTACGCCGTACTGGCCACTTTTTTTAGTTACCATGAAACAAAATTGATGAAATTCGGGTTATAGGTTCCTTTCGGGTTCTAGTTGGTTCTCGAAGTGCGACGTTACTGTCAGTCATCTCTAAGGGGTTCAAATTTTCAGAACGCCATAGCTCGAAAACTTTCGATAGAAGGGTATGGTTTTTTTTACGTTATTAAATTTGTCTTGAGCTAAACAACTTTTTGAGACCACCCGGAGCATTGTACGCCCAGCCGTTCGTGTGCACCAAAAAGCCGTTCGTGTCACCTAAATCAACACGATCTTGAATCAAACGGTATAAATCCGGCCTGGATATCATCACTAGGGAGCCCCTAATTATAATCAAGGATGGCTGTATGAAGTCGAGTTGGTTGTTCTGCGATTATTTCATTTGATAAGTGATGGACTATTGTATTTTGTAGGTAGGTAGGTACTTGTGAAACCTGAACAAACGTTGAAGTATTATTGATGGGCAAGTTATTACACAACGGTTCATTATACTTGACCGCGAGGTAGGTACTGACCACAGAAAACAGTGATCTACGCAAAAGGGGCATCTATTTCACTCCACATCAACAATTTCCCTTCAGAACTTCATTATTTGCGTTTCTTTTCGCCATTTTAGGTACTGTTTCCCATCGACAGAATTATTTTAGCAACATTTAGGTAGGTACCTAGTAACGAGTACGGGGTTAGGTACTAACCTACGGAGGGCCTGCGATCTACATAATATGTATAGAATAGGACATAATTATATAGATGGGTTATCTATACAGAGACCTGTGATCTGTAACAGAAGGGTATTCTGTACAAAATAATAAACCGTTGTGCAGGGATTTGCAGCGTTTTTTAAGAACAGATAGTAACCATATTCCATGTTTTGAAGAGTGTACCTAACATTTCGCAGTCAATTTGGGAAACGTACGGTTACAAAATGTTTCAACACCGTCCGTACATATATCAATGTACCTATTAGTAGGTACACTGATTACCAGCACCCCATTAGGTGTGTGAACATCAAAAGCAACTTTTGAGAGATCCATAAGATAACCACAGGTAATTCTGAGCCAAAATTGCTCTCCTTCGTTCGTGATGTGTTAAACTCTGTTTAGATTTAGGATGTCTCAAAACGGATTTGTAAGTAAACACTGAAAATTTTCAGCAAGTAACCTTCCAAAATATGTTGTTCCACCCACACAATTCAGAGAGCGAAAAAATTTATTGACCCGCACAAAAAATTCCGAGAGAGCGAAAGCGAAATTAGATTTGTAAGGTTACCTATGCTTGAGGTAGGTTCAAATGTGGTTATAGCAACTCCCAACCAACCGCCCTGAACCCCACGCAAGCGAGCGGTCGAACCGCGGTTCAACCCGACTGAACCGTGCTGGTGGGCTGGAACAGCGGTTGTCAACCGCGGTTACACTCGGTTCGTTGGTTGGAACAGCGGTTGACGAGTAAATCACTACTGCGCATGCTCGGTTCAACCGCGGTTCAACCGCACTTGCTGGCTGGAACAAAGCTTTGATGATACGATCAGGTGATAACGAGGTAAAATTGGGGGTGTCAGCTGTTTTGATAAACGTGGGAACGAGAAGCCCAGCTACCAGCTAACCATTTCTGTTTTTGCTTTCCCTACCTACACGTTGTTTTTCCCCGTTTTTTTTTTCTCGCTAAACATAGTTGTTTTTCTGTGTTCTGTGTCCCGTTTTCCTGATTCCTAATGGAACCAAAACGAGTCAAGAGAGAACCGATCTTCACAGCCAGTGAGCGCGAGATTCCCTGCGACCTAGTAGAAAGCCACTGAGAGATATTCGACACTGTTTTGAATCTCTTCCAACAGTTCCTACGCATTCATTTTCGTCACCAAATTTGCATTTATGACAAATGTTACATGTGGTGATTACGTGAATCTTCAGAAAGTGACAAAGTTCCTTAAATCACTTGCCTAAATGGCGAGCATGTGATTATTTTGACCGCTAACTGTAGACAGAAAATGAAATAAACGCTATAATTCAATGTCACGACTACTTATGGAATCATTGAATTTTTATCCTATTTTCCCATTACGTCGGCTTTTCCTCTCTGCAAAATACGTTTCCTGGTTTGTGCAGTGGAGTAGACCACACAGCTTGCGTAGTCTCATTGAATTCTTATCATCAGCTCTTTGAATAATTAATTGATGCACACCGAAAACGTGATTATGAATGGTTCAGTTTGGGTTTGTCTGCTGATACATTCACTATACATCGTATTTATCTATTTTTCGTAGATTCTTTCGAGAGTCTGTATCTCGACACAAAAGTCACTCATCAAAATGTTCTGTCCTCTGGCGGAATTACCTCGGGCGGCGAATTATAATATTGTTGAGTTCATCACTTTCATCTTCGTCGAAAATCATGTTAACAACTCGCACTAGTGATCGAGACATTGTTGATGTGAATGGATAAGCGGGAGGGAAAAGTAGACTTGAACCGAGTTTATCACTGCTGATCGGCCAAAATCGAGCGTTCAGCGCTGAACTCCCGTTGAACTGAGTTCAGGGTTAAACGCCCGTGGTGAAACCCAACCTGACGGACAATCTCCGTTTACGATTTGAACCGCGATTTGAACTGAGATCAACACCTTCGTTTACGTTGGTGAAACCGGCCCTTAGTAGATAACCTTCCCTATAATCTCTTATCGGTTTCGAAAATAAATAAAGCCGGCTGCAGAGTGTTGTTTGCTGATGGAAATGCAAAAATTCAAGTAAGAAATAAAAACATCGTATGCGAAAACAAGAACAATTTGTTTGTAGCGCGTTTCAAAATTGATTCACCGAACTCCTGTAGTGTTGCAAAAGTTGACGAAAACATTTGGCATCTTCGTCTTGGCCATATTAACAGAAGGGGTCTACAACTTCTCGACCTACCATTTTCTGCCACAACTTGTGAATCGTGTGAACTAGGAAAAGCTGTGAGACAGCCATTCAAAACTGCTGAAATTCCTCGTACTAAACGTACTGGAGAGCTGTTGTACACTGATGTGTGGGGCCCGTGTAATATTTCTACAAAAGAAGACGAACGGTACTACATTACTGTTATGGACGATTTTTCGCATTTTAGTGCCGTATATCTGATGAAATCGAAATCTGAGGCGGAAATTAAATTGAAAACACACATTGAACAATTGAAATCAAGAGGTATACGTGTCAGTCGTCTACGAATGGATCGAGGAGGTGAGTTCTGTTCAACTACCTTCAAGGATTACTGTGATGAAAATGGTATTCGACAGGAATTCACTGCTGGTTACTCACCGCAGCAATGTGGAGTATCAGAGCGCTTAAATCGCACTATTCTTGATAAGGTGAGAACCATGTTTATTGACACAAACCTTCCAAAACATCTTTGGGGTGAAGCTGTTAGGTGTGCTGTGTTTCAAATCAACAGGTCACCTACACGTGCACTAAATGGGAATGTTCCTGCAGAAATATATCTAGGAAAAACTGATCTCAGAAAGCTGAGAGTTTTCGGTTCCAAGGCTTGGGCTGTTAAGCTACCACGAGATGGGAAACTCGAGCCGAGAGCACGTACTGTTCGAATGGTTGGATATAGTGGAGCTGGATATAGAGTATGGGATCCTATTAGTGACAAAATCAGTGTATCTCGTGACGTCACATTCGACGAGTCTGATTATAAACACACGCCAAGTGAAACAATTTCTTCAGAGCACCCAGATGAGACATCAGGCATCAATAATCAAGAAGAACTGATACAAGAAGAAAAGCCTATGGATGAACAAACCCCAGCTAAACGGATCATCAGGACACCAAAACATTTGGACGATTTTGAAGTTTATTCAGCATACTGTCTCCTTACTGAATCGGACCCCCAAACATATAAAGAAGCTGTAAATTCAGGAACAGAATGGACAAATGCGATTGAAAATGAGCTGAAGGCTCTAAAAAAATTCAAAACCTGGGAAGTAGCAGATTTGCCAATTGATGAAAAAGCCATAGACACTAAGTGGGTGTTTCGTACAAAACAGGATGGAGTGAAAAAAGCTCGTCTAGTTGCAAAAGGTTATCAAGAGGACCATCATGGAAATTTATATGCACCTGTAGCCAAACTACCCACCATAAGGATGTTTCTATGCCACGCTTTGCAGCAAGATTTAAAAATAAGACAGTTGGATGTTCCCACTGCCTTCCTAAATGGCACACTGAAGTCTGACGTGTATATAAAGTTTCCTGAAGGTGTAACTGCAATTCGAGGCAAGGTTTTGAAACTTAATAAAGCCTTGTATGGATTAAAAGAAGCTCCACGTCTGTGGAACGAAAGATTTGACGAGTTTATTACAAAAAGTGGACTAATGCGATCCAAAAATGATGCTTGCTTGTATAAAGGAAATGAAATATACTTACTTGTATGGGTAGACGACATACTTGTAATGGGAAAACCCGAAAAAGTTGAGTCACTTATCACGAAATTAAAGTCTGAATTCAACGCCAAGGATTTGGGAAATTTATCGTCGTTTCTTGGAACTGAAATTGCTAGAAGTGAAAGTGCCATACAGCTAAGTCAAAGTAAGCTAATCGATAAAATTCTCGATCGTTTCAAGATGAGCGATTGTAAAAATGTTGCATCGCCTATGGACGTTGGCTGCCATGTGGATATTACTGATGAGAAGATAAACGTGCCTTATCGTGAAATTATAGGATGTCTTACGTACTTGGCAGTTAATGCAAGACCTGACATCGCCTATTCAACAGCATATCTTGGAAGATTTTTGGATCACCCCACAACCTGTGCATGGAACGCTGCTAAGAAGATTCTGGGTTACCTCAAGAATACAAGAAACCTGAAGCTAACTCTCGAGAAGACTGAAGAAGATGAAGATCTACAAGCGTTTGCAGACGCCGATTGGGCATCTGACAAAAATGACAGGAAGAGTGTGAGCGGATTCGCTATTTTTTTCAAAGGAAATTTGATATCATGGGGTTCAAAGAAGCAGCAAACAGTTGCTTTATCTACTGCTGAAAGCGAGTATGCAGCTGCAGCTCTATGTGCTACCGAACTCATCTACCTACAAAAATTGGCCCGTGACTTTACAGGACGAGTCGTTCATTCAACACTCTACATGGACAATCAAGGTGCTCTCTCTATGGTAAATAACTACGAAAATACTCGCAGAGCTAAACATGTTGACATAAAAATACATTTTATTCGCGATGTTGTTCAAAAAGGATTTTTTGAAACTGGTTTTGTTCCTTCAGAGCAAAATAAAGCTGACATTTTTACTAAAGCTCTCAACTCAGTGAAATTTCAGTGTATGAGAAAGTTACTTAAATTGAAAGAATTATAAAATGTATCTATGTTTCTTTTGGTGGCGCTTATTAGGCTTTGCTAAAAATTAGTTCTAAGTGATATTTTGTATGTTGTCTTTATTTCTTTACGGCAAGTTTTTTTTTGTTACAGTGATTATGTACTGACTTGGCTAGTTCAAATCGAGCCAACTATTACACAGTTTGTCGATTAGACCTAGAAGGGGGGTGTTGGAGTTAGTTAGGTAGCGCCACCGTGTCCGTGGTCGGACTAATAGTCAACTATTAGTAAAATAAAGTCAGTCGTGTCATTTCCTTTGTATGAGAATGTTTGTCGGCAGTGCGCCCGTGTTTTTCTTTTCTTATTCCACCAATTAAGCTTCCTATTTAAATTAAACTCTAAGAATTGTAACCTTCGTTTCAGTTCCCTAATACACCTGAGGTATAAGTGAAAGGGTATGAGTGACATTTTTGTGAAATGCCGCTACCCTTTGTGCTCTAAGCCTCTCATTTAAGATTGGGAATCCCGAATGACGAACTCCCTGGCAAAGTTTTCTGAACCTTTTCTACCACGTCCTTTTAGCTTCAACACTTGTTTTTCTCGATGGTAAAAAGAGCCGATTAAGTATCTGAACCATAAGAAAGATCTTTTTTAGGATTTCACACCAAAAAAGATCGGAAACAGCAAAAAAGATCAAAAAAGTTCCTATAGGATTTGGTGTGCGTAATCTACGCACTTTGATCGGTGAAGATCAGTTGAAATTTTTCGTTTCCCTTGAAAAAAAAAGGAGAAATCCTGAAGATCCGGACCCTAGTTATGATAACAGAATATTCTATGGCATTCATCAATGAATGTTATAAACATTTTAATCTCTAGGCTCCTAACCAAAATAGCATCGTAACATTTGTTTCAAACAGATCGATGGATGTGGGTATTCCACATTAGAAGACACTGAAGACAGCATTACGAACGGTCAAAATCCTTATCACATGGGTTTATTATTCTACTGGGCATATAATACCGATATAGCTACTTTGACAGTTTTCACCAATTTTGGCTCCAAAAACTGGAATTAGGCTCCTATTTTTGGCAAGTTATCTGCGATCGTTGAACTTGTCAATGAATTGGGCTGAGGCACCTGTTGACACTAACTCCCGAGGTATTATACAAATTTCTGGTGATAACAGCCATTTTCACAGGTTTTTGAATTTTCAGAGTTGAATATTGAATTTTGAGAGTTAAAACTTTGTTAGAACCTCAACACTTCACTCAGCGGTCAAAACCAACTTCATATTTGGTCTCATCACCCTAAAAAAACGTGGAGAACGATACCTCACAAGCCCAAGTACATTAAAACCTCAAATAATACCTAATTTTGCACCCATTTTTCACCCATAACACCCCTGGATGTTTCCCGATCGGGCTGCTGAGATAGGGACATGGAGCCTGTGTGCGAAAGAACTGTTTTTTTCTTTTTTTAATACCGAAAATTAAGGTAGATATCGATGACATAGCTGGCGGACATAGCGTTTTTGGAAGCAACACCCCTTGAAACGTAAAAGAAAAAGTGTGAGGGGGTGTTCCAAAAAAATTTCCGAACCGAATACATAGGCTGTGTAGGTAATAATAAACCAAAACGACAGTCGCAATTTGAAGAAGTTCCAGAAGTAGAAGAGCAAACTATAATTCATGTTCCATTTCTTTTTCTCCAAGTCATCTATCTTGTTTGTTCCTTTTTGTTGCTCTAGGCATTAATTCAATACCTTTCTTTTAAATAAAGCACTATTCAGAAGACGGTTGTTTTCATTACTTATACCTACGCGTAATATAACAACAAAATAACTGAAGCATTCATTCAGAGCTAAAAGAACTCAGTGGTTATGAGACCGGAGAGCGGCCTGAACCAAGAAGCTATTACAACATTGCCAAATCTTGCCCCGCGGTCTTCTTTAAAGCCAGCCATGGGTGTACCCATGGGGTGGGCAAAAGCTGTTTATACTATTTTTTACTGAAATTAGATTATGTTCTGACTGAGAACAACCGCACTGCACTGTCCTATGATTATAATCGTATAAAAATAATATTAAAAAATCATGTAAAAATAATATTATTTACCTACCTACATTTATAAAATTATTTTATTATTTATAATAGTATTTATTAATTAAAAAATAATTATTTATAATATAAAAATAATTGAAAAATCATATAAAAATAATTATTTTTATATGATTTTTCAAGGATCCCAGCACTTCCTACGTCCTTGCACTCCTATCGCCCGGGCGGGACCCCCCGCCCACTGTGACGTAGGTAGTGCTGGAATCTTTGAAAAATCATAGAAAAAGAACCATTCATCGTAGGTGTGCGGTTGGCCTCAAAATTCTTAGAATGGAACCTACTTTTTTTTAAATAAAATAAATACAGGAGCCTATTCTGGCCCCCATTATTTACTGCCCGTTCTGGGTTTGACGGAATCTGTGGATTACGCTATATTAAAAAAACTGGATTATTGTAGGTACCTACCTACCAACGATATCACTGAACATAAAAAGATTTCTACTCTAGTTTATAAGGGCTGGTGAGATGACCTTTGTTGATTCTAAAAGTTGATCATTGAAAACAATAAACCAAAACTTGCTTCATTTACTTACCATGTTTGATAGTTTTTAGGGTATTCATCAATCAGTTGACCGATGTATTGGAATTCTTCACGTAAATCTTTCTTCAACTCTTTGAGCAACCACCTCCTGTAACAATAATGAGTTCGTGCACTAAAAGTAGACGACACGTTCAATTGAGTTCAACCATCGAAAGAGTTCAAAAGGAAAAAATCCCCATTTTTCGTAAGTAAAACTATTTTCCCCCACTAAAACTATTTACCCTTCCATTACCTGTACTGCCACACTGTGTAATTTGCTGGATTGAGCTCTAAGGCATCTTTTGTAAGATGGAAAGCTCGTTCGGAAACTTCGTTGTTCTTTATTACAGCCCGCATGTAATCGTAAACGTCTTTAACTGAAAACAAACAATAAATTATCAAGTGGGTATATAACAATACTGTGGCAGTCGTAGGATTTGGTGCAATTTAACAATATTATGTGGACATTCTGCTCCTACTTATGGTGCACACTAAGCGATAAATTAGGATCAATACTCTGAACTCAAGCAAGTACCTAGGGAAATTCGTGGCGGAAACGGTAGAGTATTCAAGAGGCGGTCACCATTTGAAACAGACAACTTGTAGCAGTTATTCAATGTAGGGAAACGCGTGAATAGATGGTAGGTACTAACTACCCTACATACGCATACAAACTCCAATGCATCAAAGATCATCGAGGTTGGCGAAGGAACTGCCAAGAGAGGATAATTATCTATAATACCTACTGTTGTGGAATCAACACTCAAGTTCTAGGTGATGCTCTTGAAAAATACCAGCAGCGAGCACCGATTTCCCACTCCATAGTTATATTTATTTATTTATTTATTTATTTATCAATGTACAGGAGACTAGTGTCTCAACGAGGTACACGGTAGAAGTCCATAAGATGAAAACAAATGACAGCAAAACATGACATAAAGCAATAGGTATACAAGAACATAAAACAAACAAACAAAATTTATACATATATAAGCAGAGAAAGAGCATAAAATTAAGTGGGGAAGAAAAAAAAAATCGTAAGGAAGAGCAAAAGGGTACCAGCTAGGTAACAAAATCGTCAGAAATGATCAGGTCAAAAAGACCAGATCTAAAAGAGGTTGAGGATTTGGCAGATCTAAGGGAGAGAGGAAGAGACGTCCAAAACCTTGCTCCCTCCACAGAAAGGGACCGGCTCATGAATCTAGTTCTATGCTCGGGCACGGAAAAGGTGTTGGCTCTGGAGGATCGGCCAGATTCAAACAAATCAAGGATGTAAACCGGTACTGTCCCGTTCGAAATCTTTGACAGGAAGCAGCCCAGTCTAAACTTAGTAAAACTGAAAAACTCCATTCCAAGGAGAGAGGCTGCATAGGACGAGGTGTGGCTCCTTGGTTTGAGACCATGAACGTATCTTATACAGCAATTGAAGAGAACCTCGAGGCGCCTTCTAGCAAAAGAATCAAGGTCATGCATAAACACTGAATCACAGTAACAGAAGACGGGAAGGAGAAGACTCTTGAATAACATTAACCTAGTGCGAAAAGGGGTAATGAACCTAAGTTGTTTCAGAAGATGGAGAGAATGATGAACGGTTGAGGAAATTTTGGAAATCTGGGAGCGCCAAGAGAGATCGGATGAGATGATGACCCCTAGGTCCTTAACTTGGGAAGTAAAAGGGATAACATCACTATTCAAAAAAACTGGGGATAAGTCAAAGGTGGGAATAAGATGTTTAAAAATTATTAAGGCTTGGGATTTTTTAGGGTTCAGAGAGAGTCCGTTGTGTAAGGCCCATTCAGAGATGTGGTCCAAATCAGAGTTAATCATATTAATGGCCCTAAAAAGATCTGAGGGTGAAGCTTGACAATAAATCTGGACGTCGTCCGCAAACAGGTGATGGCTGGAAAAAATTAGACAATCAGGCAAGTCATTAATAAACAAGGAGAACAACAGGGGTCCAAGAACAGACCCCTGTGGGACTCCAGAAATGGTAGGGAGAATGGAGGAAGTTAAATCATTTACTCTAGTGAATTGAAATCGATTGCTAAGATAAGAGTGAAGCAGATCACATGCAGAAGGGGAGAACCCAAAAAGGCAAGAGAGTTTCTGGATAAGCCGGTCGTGGGGAACACTACCGAAAGCATTACTGAAGTCGAGAAGTATAAGTAACGTACATTTACCAAGATCAATCCCACGGCGAACATCCTCGACAATCTTTATCAAGGCAGTCTCACAGGAGTGGAACCTACGAAATCCAGATTGCAGGCTATTGAGCAGACCAAGGGTGTTGATAAACTCATTCATTTGATTGTTCAAGCAACGTTCAAGTCCCTTGGACATGGCAGGTAGCACGCTTATGGGGCGAAGTTCAGACAAGAGTGTGGCATTAGGGCACTTGGGGATGGGTGTGACAGCCGCAATTTTCCATAAATCTGGGAATACTGAGGTTCGAATAATACAATTGAATAAGTACGTGATAGCAGGCAGTGTAACAGATAGAGATAGTCTTAAGAGTTTATTAGGAATGCTATCAGCTCCCGTGGCATTAGATCTGCAACAATTGATAGCTACCAGAACATCGGATTCACGAAGTTCGTTGAATTTAAATTGGGAACTTACTGTCCTTACGGGAAGAGGATGAGGTTGAAGAGACTGGGCCTGGCTTCGGGTGAAATAAGCATTGAGAAGATTCGGATCAACATCGAAACTAGAGTTAGTTTCCTTATTTAAGAGTCCTGTTTTGGTAATGTTGCTCCAAAGGTCTTTCCCAACCAGTTTGGGATCCAGGGTTTTAGAAAAATGCATCTTTTTGGCTTTCCTAACTGTAAACGTCGTCCTATTCCGTAATATTTTGTATTTATCCCAATCCAGATCGCTCTTGGTGATTTGCCAGATTCTATACGCGTGCTCTTCAAGCAGCATACTTTGCCGGATATCATCATTAAACCAAGGTTCCAACTTACGATTCATCCTAATTTTTCTCAAAGGAGCCACCTCATCTAGAACCAGCTTGAAATTTTCATTAATCAGAGGAACAATTTCATTAGGGTCAGACTTCAAAAAAATTGGTTCCCAATCGTGTTTGGAGCAGGCGTCAATCACCTGTTGTTCCGTGAGAGAATTAATTTTCCTGTAACTAATGCATCTTGGCCCAACTTTAGATTTTAAAGGGAGACAGCATATCAAGAGTGAATGTCTGGATATTGCAGGGACTGGGAAATTCCTGAAAGTAGGACTGGAGTGGTTCGTCTTAATTAAACAGAGATCAATTGTAGAGTTGGAATTGCCAGAGAAGTGTGTAGGACCATCAGTCAAAATAGCCAGTCCTAGTGACTCACAGAAGGCCTTGAATCTACAAGCTGCACCGTTGTCCGATCCAACATCAGTGTTAAAGTCTCCCATGATAATAACATTATTGTAGCTGGAAAAAATGTCAATAATGGCTGATTCCAAGTCATAAATATCTGAAACTGGAGCAGGAGGTTTATACACAACGCCCAGTAAAACCTTAGAGGCCCCAAGAATTATCTCAGTGAACAGATATTCAATTACTGAATCAGAGGGTGACTTCAACACGGTTTTATGGCGTAAACCCTCAAGAAGATACATCCCGACTCCCCCTCCACGCATCACACAAGACTCATTTTTGCGCTTTGAGTTTTTACTGAGCGATGAAGCGGCTCTAATTCGAGTACGATCATTTCTAAGGAATCTAAATCCAGGAATGTGAACTAGACGACTACCAAGACTAGGCTTCATCCAGGTCTCAGATACCAGGATAGCTTGGAAATCACTAGTGCCTAAATAATATTTAAGATCCTCGACGTGAGAAGGTAAACTTTGGGCATTCACATGACCAATATTTAGGGAACGTTTCAAAGGCTTCAATACCTGATTAATTTGATCTGGAATAGTGGTCACAACGGGAGAACTCGAAGAAAGTGGAGTGAAAACGTCAGTGGAGGCGAGCAAGGCAGAGGGGTCAAGACATCCACTCGTCATCCAAAAGATGACAACTCTCCCTCAGCCATACCTCAACCAAGGTAGAAAAACAAGGGTAATAGCAGCAGGTACTAGCGCTTCCTGAAAAATTATGAAGATAAATTATGCTCTGTCTCAAAAAAACATTAAAATGAAGAAAATTAAACACAAAATAAGTAATAAAAAAACAGGGTGTAAATATAAATAAGTAATGAATTGAAGCAAACATTTTTAAAATGTCAAAATCATGAGTATTCATGTGGATTAAGGGATGCAACTAAGAATATTGTATCCCAGATTAGTTAATAAGAGTACAATAACGAATATATGCTGCCTACCTCTTGAGACATAATTTTGTCTTAGGAATCCAACGTATTATTAGTTGTGAAAGAACAAGGAACATTATAGAAAGAAAAAAAAAAGCAAATTACATTAGAGGGACAGTAGTGGATTACAAAGACGCCTAAACCTTTTATATATCGCAATGCGAGAAGAAGAAAAAAAATAATAAAAATAAATCCCGTACTGTCATCTGTCAATCGTAACAACAAACAACACAAAGTGATGAGTGAAATAACTGAAATGAGATCATAAACCCGAAGGTAGAAAAAAGGAAACGATCACACACACAGATCTTATCAGAAGTCTCTACAACTACTTCTTCTTCTTCTTTGCACCATGTCTACCATTCTCCTTATTCGGTTGTAGTTGGGTGGAACTCGCCCGTGTTTGCGAAGACTTGAGAGTAGTTTCGTAGGATGTGGTTTGAGAATCGCGTTTATCTTCTCCAGTATCCAGTTTTTGGTCATCAACCGGATTGTCAGGAGGTCTGATATTCGATTCCCTCACAAATGCATCAAATGCAGATAACGTTTGGAAGGAATGAATTTCATCATTAAACGATACCTTGACGACTCCTCCAGAGGTCCAAACCTTTCTAAATCCCAGAAGATCCTTTGCCTTCCTATAAATCTCCCGACGTTTTAGTGTGAGGTCTTCCGAGATAAGGAGCTTCGTGCCCTTCAAGGCCTTTTTCTTCTGGAATATCTTCATTTTAGTACGAAATCGGATGAAAGTTATTAAAATAGGACGTGCTCGTATTTTGGAAGATTTGTTGGGGGGAGGCTTACCAATTCGTTTAGCCCTAACGATGTCGTTAGGACAAAGCCCATCCTCACCCATATCTAGAGCTTTATTCAATACGTCAACCACCAAGAGATCAGTATCCTCGTTCTCGCTGGGGTGTTCAGGAAGGCCGTACAAACACAGGTTCAGATATTTCCCATTTTGTTCAAGGACGTCGATGTGGTCAGCAATATCGGCTTTCACATGGTCGACTAACAACGAAATAAGATTAGACACTCTGCTTGTGATCCGATTCTCAAGCTCAATTTGAAGCTCAGACGGGATTGCTATACCCAAATTTCGAATATCCTCCAATATTTCAGACGCAGTTGTATTTAAGGTTGACTCGAACCCGGAAAAATAAGGACTCTTTTCTGTACCACTATCCATAACCTCACCAGCACGCGGTTTGGAGTCACGTTTCCCAGGTGTTCTCGTAAAAACCATGCTGTTTATGGCTTATAATCCTAAGGTAATTAATCGCTGAGTAGGCGTTAAGAAAGTCCTGGGACACTAATCACAGAAATAACTGGCTATAAAGTCACAAATCCACAGAGCACAAAAACAATCAAGCGTACATGATTGCAGCCATCTTGTAACTCAAATTATAATAATTTTCTTATAGGTATACATCCTACATAATATTCTGAAAATACCTAAATGTTCAGTCTCGGTCGAGTACATAATTATATAATTTATTATATTTATGCTGTCCTTACATTTGGCGTTGTAAGCTATGGAAACAATCGGAGTGGAACCTTCCTCTTGCCTGACGGGAGTGACGTCTTTCCATTCCGGTCGGTCGCGATAATACACCCACCGGTCTCCATCGGATCCTTCGGAGCTTGTTTCCGACATAATTATCCAACAAAAATCAGCTCGTAATAAACAAAACGTGAGTGTAAAACGACCACATATATAAACCACGATAAAATTATTCTTGGATACAGGTACACTCACAGAAAACCCTACTATACTACGGGTACACTCTAGTCGAATACGCCGAAGCCTAATCTTATCTCCAATGATGCCAACCCTAAAAAGAAGTTTGCATGCTACAGGGGAAGTCCTAGCTCTCAGCTAGACATTTCTAGCGAATTATTTACCGGTGTAATTTATTTACTTACTTCCAGCTATTTTTTCATGTTCGTGTGGGCCTATTTTCAAAAGGTAAGTAGGTAGTGGAAAATGGGGTACCTTGAGGAAATTTTTCTACCACAGCCCAGGCTTGCACTCTTGAACTTCATGTATGTCTGGGAAATTACAGAAAAACAATACCTCTCCAGTACCTAGTGAATTACGTTTTTATTTTTAGTAGTTATTCAGCAACTTTGTTAGTAAACAACAATTTACAAAAAAAACTTCTAAATGGCGGTATTACCCCACTTTTCCCTAACCCCTATGTACGAGGGTACGTATTAGTTGTAGGTACCAGGTCCTACCTAGACCTATGGCTTGCATACCTACGTAGGTTTTTTCAAGTTGAAAAAACTTGAGGGTACGTATTAGTTGTAGATACCAGGTCCTACCTAGACTAGACCTACGACTTGCATACCTAGGTAGGTACCCAACTTCTTCGTTTCATTCACGAGTAGGTGGTACCTACGATTAGTTTTAACTTTTTGCTTTATTCCCTAACTCCCTTTTTTCAAGTACTCTTTTGTTTCGAGTAGGTACGTGTTTTAATGTTGGTACCTGTACTCTGATTTGCCCTCCTTATACTCGATTACATTGTTATGTGCTCTTTGGCTCATGTTTCTCTATTGTATTATTACTTTCACCCTCTCGTCTCGAGACTACGTAGATAGTGTCTACCTATTTATTAAATTACAATCTGATATGTAGGGACCTAGGTACTCGCTAACCCTCAACTTACACGAATAAAAAATGTAGGTACCTACCTAGGTAGGTACTCCGACCAGGCCACTGGACAAGTTGCTATAATGGCTTCAAAATTATAAGTAGGCACCCAAGTGCACGAATTTTTAATGAAAACCTTCGATACACATCCGCTCCAGAGCATTCTGAATCAGTCTCTAGTTTTAAACTTACTTATACCTAGGTCCTACCTAATACGTACATTTATGTAATAAGTAGGTAGGTACTGGAGGGGGGGGGATAGATATACCACCTTTCATCTACTACCTACCCGCGCGAGAAAAAAAAAACAGGATACTGAATATCTGTAGCTACCTACTGGAAAAGATTATTTCAATAGGCAGCCAAACAGATTTTTGCTTAAAAAAAAGTTACGAAAAAAAACAGATCAGTCTAATGAACGAAAAAAAACAGTCTAATGAACGATAAAGAATAATGCACAATATTATGGAAAGAGAAGAACCAAGAGTGGAAGCACTTGAAGGTTTCCTTTAAAAAAAAGGAGGGGGGGGGGGGGGAAGAGTTTGAGAATAAGGCAAACCCCAAATCTAATAAGAAGTTTTTTATTTTCTCATTAATTATTCAAATAAAAAATCCAAATATCTAGTAGGTACAGTGTGGTTGCACCAGTCTCTGATTGGTACAGAGTTTTTTGAGAGGGCCTGTAGGTACAGAAGCGGAAGCACTTTTATCGCCAACGCAGGAACATTTTTTTTGAAGATGTACGGCCAACAAGGACTGCGTATTCACTGACCATTTCCTGTTCTGCCGGTGAGATATTTTTCAGTGTTTTGAAGATTGAGTATGGAACAATACGCCTCTCAGTAAGCACCAAAATCTAGTAATCGAGAACAGATAACAATAAAAAATTAACACTTTACCATAGAATAATAACAATATTTAACATTAAATAGGTTGTTCATAATCATACTTCATCGATACTGACGTCGTCCTCTTCTGATTTTGCATTTGGGTCATCATTCAATCGGGAGTATTTTGAGGCATCGATTTTACTCAAGCATGGCATTATAGGGTGCCAAGTGTAAGCCTCTGGACATAACAAATAGGATGGTTGTATCTTTCCCTTGTACCTCATTTTGGCACATGAATGAATATAGAATCCCAAATAATACTGATTTAGACTAGGACATTTTTTGGCGTATCTTCTCGTAAGCTCCAGCTCTCTGAAAAGTAGGAAAAACAGAATAGTCAAACAAGCAAAAACAAAGCTGTGCTTGCTTTGTGAGTCCACAGCATCCAGAAGACCTACCTACTCTAACAACAGAAGTGAAGGTTAGTACCTAGGTAAGTATCTATACTAAGCCAAATTCAATGGCCGCTTGCTGCGTTCTCAACAAGAAAAACCCAGGACAAGGATTGGAACCTAGAAGGTCCCATAGGGCCTATCAATTTCACCAACAATGGATGACAACTTTAGTTTCTGCTTTGCGCTAACGTGAAATTGTAACCTTCGAGTTAGCGCCATCACATAATTTTAACACTGCGTATGGGATTTTCAACAGCTGGCAGCAAGTTTTTAGATAGGGTAATCATCAAAAACATATTATAGGACGAGGAAGCTTACCAGAAATTTTCTTGGTTAACTTTGTAATTACAGTACCTACCTACTTACTGGTGTTCAATCAATGCAAAATCCAATATTTCAATAAATTTTCTGTTGTATAATAAAATAGTTTGAATGACTGCTATTGACCTCAAGTGCATATTTGAAAGAAGTGATTAGAAAGGTAGATTTGAAGGTTGTACAAATCAACTAAAACAAAAGGCGAAAAATTCCTAATTAAAAAGGCTACTCTAAATCCCCCCCCCCCCCCCCTTGAAACCACGATCACGTAAGTTGGTAACACCTTAAGGTTTGTTCACAGTGACCATCTGACTGTTATCTGACAATCTGTTAGAAAGGCGTTTGGCTGTTTCTAGTGATTCTCAGATTCTTTTTGTACCTTATAGTATCCAAGACCGGCTGTTGGCAAAAATCACCCGACTATCCAAAGCCAGTTTTCTGATCGCCATTTCAGTTCAAAGGAAATAGGACAGACGAGAAAATGACCATGCACTGCCTTCTCTATTCACAACCATCATCAAACTCAAACCCTTCTCAAGATAGTATTGGATCATGGACGGGTTCTTACTGTTTTCTAGTGGTTTCTTCGGGCACAGTCCTAGACCAGTCCAGGATGGAACTGCGTTCTGAAAATGAGCGGACAGAACCGTCCAGGATTGAGTTCAGAACTGCACAGACACCCTGTTTATAGGCACAGGGGAAAATCGTGATTGAAATTCTTATCAGCTAACCTATCAAACCATAGGCACTGAAAATTTAGGGTTGTTTGCACTGATAATTTCAAAGGACGTTTTACGTATTATTTTAAATCTATGAGCTGAAGAGGAAAGAGAAATGATGAAGAGAATGGTTACGTGTGATTGTTAAATGTATTAAAATAAAACAAAGTCATGTGGTTGCCCACTACAAAAAGAATTGGGTCAGAATTTCCCTAAAGTTCGTGTGGCATAAAGATTTTAAATGGTGCGTGTCCTGGGGAACGGAATGCCGCAACTGAAGGTCTATGTTGGGGCCCGGAAAATTATGACTGAAATGTGGGGACCAAAGTGGCACAGATAGTTGGACAGACCTTACCAGAATAGCAGATATGAGGTTTTCCAAGCGCCAAGGACGAATTTCGGATGATTTCGGCTCTGGATATTTGAGGTTTCCCGCTGAAGAATCGGCCAGTACGTCGTCAGCAATGGGTTTTCCGGGTGAGAACAGAATCGACCACCAGTACCGGATTGCTCATGAGGAAACGTGGCACGTGCTTCGTTAAAGGAAATGTGGGTCTATCGGGCGATTGATGCTTTGCCAACAATCATGGGGAACTGGCGTGAAAAAGGTGGCTCGGAGTGGCGGTGACGCGTAGGTGTCCAGGAGGGGGACCGTTTTCAACAGGAATGATAAAGGATTCTTCAGGGCTCAATGGTGATGTGACAATGAATTCGCTGAGTCTTTGACCCTATTAATCCTACCTACCTACCTATCACTCGATTTGTTAGATAACGTGAGGTCCCAGTTAAAGCTTGAAATTGTAACTCACGCTGAACCACCCTGAAGCATTTTAACCCTCCACATAAGCTGAAGGTAGAAGCATCGAGTGCACATATGCTGGGTTTAAAAAAATCCAGAACTATTAGAACTAGTCCCAAACGGCCCTGGACTGTCTGTCCGAACATCCAACTCTAAATCCAGGGCCAGTTCTGGCACTGTCCGAACGCACAAAAACAGGTGTGGCTTGGATAGAACGGCCCGGAATGGTCCAGGACTGGCTGTCCAAACGAACCTTAGGAGTCACGTAACCATCAGGAGAAGTCAGTGTGAACAAACCGTGCGAATAATACCTAGACCAACTTGATATTATTATAAATCAATTATACAGGGTGTTCATACTCAAGTTTGAGAGCCTTCTAGGAATCGATTCTACAACTAATTTTCAACAAAAAGTTCTTCATTGCAGTTTTTTTTAACCCCTTGTTCTCTTGAGTTTTTCAAGATTTCTTCTTGTTTTCGACATTAAATACCACTAAAATGGCGATAACTCTACAGTGTAATTAAACTTTAAAAATATATAATAAGAATCACGATTCGGCAACAAAAAGGTGAATACATTTCGGTTCGATTGAAGTATTTCCGACGCAGGTGCACTGCCAATATGTTATAATAATGACCTTCCTTGAGCTCTCCACAAATTAAGGGTATTAGACACCTATATAATTAGCTTTTCTGAAAATAATGTTGGTTTTTTGGTCGAGACATACCTGCAATACCTAACAGTTTTCTAACCATGTGCCTATATCGTCATTTGAAAATATGAATCTGCATTGGTGCTTCACTGCAACGAATCTACGAGCGATTTACATGTATAAACCAACATCATGTACCTACGAATTATAAGAGTTGGAAATGACAACGTCACAACGATTCGATCCGAGGTTCCAATCCTAGACGAAGCGGCAGTTTTTTAGGTAGGTAGGTACCTGAACCTACAATTTTCAGGATTGTTCTGAACAATCTGCCCAGCTATTCTAAACTACGTCTTTGATAGAGGAGAGAGGCGAGATGTTTTCCAGAACACTTATTTATGCAGGAGGAGACTCATTCTACACTTGTCTAAAAACGCTGTGAAGTCCTTGTCACATGGGTTTATTACTCTACTGGACATTGGTACAGAAATTTTGGCTGTTCATTTATTGTTTCTTTCATGTGCAATAATTGAAATGGTTATTTTCGATTGTTTCCACCAATTTTCGCCACCAAAAACACGAATTAGACTGCTTTTTTTTACATATCACCTCTGATCATTGACAGTACCATTTAACTGTCTTGATTCACCTGCTAATACTATTTCTAGTGTTATTATACAAATTTATGGTGATTTCAGACCATTTCCCAGGTTTCTGACTCATAAAAAATGAATTTCGGGAGCTGAACCTTCGTTACAACCTCAATTCTTCACTCTTTGGTCAAAATCGACTTATATGTCACAAGCTCACGTTCACTAAGACCTCAGAAATCCCTCGAAAACCCCTATTTTACACCCATTTTGGTTTTTTATTCTATGAATAATTCACATATGTATTCGCTCAGCAAAACTTTTTATAACACCCCTCAAAATTTTGCCTTTTACGTTTAAGGTGCGTAGATTCAGAAAATGCAATGTCCGTCCGCCGTCCGCCATATCACGCATATCTACTTCATTTTCGGTCTAAAAAAATGGTTCTTTCGCACACATGCTCCATTTGGGCCCTAGTTGTGTCCCGAAACTTTGCAGCCCAATCGGAAAATACCTAAGGGTGTTATGGATGAAAAATGGGTATAAAAATAGGTATTTTTTGTGTCTTATTAAAATGAGCATTTGAGGTATCGTTTTCCCTATTTTTTGGAACGAGAAGACCGAATATGAAGTCGATTTTGACCAGAGTGGAAAACTGAGGTTCTAACGAAGTTTCAGCCTTAAATTTACGTTGAAATTGGGACTAAAATCGTCGTTCTTCCGCTCAGAGTTTTGGTCCCCATTTGGGTCCCAGTTGTGCTTCGAAGCTCAGCAAACAGATCGAAATACACGAAGGGGTGTTATGGGAGAAAAATGGGTATAAAATAGGGTTTTCCGAGGGACTTTTGAGGGTTTAGTGAACAGGAGCTTGAGAGGTATCGTTTTCCATGGTTTTTTAGAGCGAGAAGACCGAATATTAAGTTGATTTTGACCGAAGACTGAAGAACTGAGGTTGTAACGAAGGTTGAGCTCCCGAAATTCAATTTTTATTACTCAAAAACCTGGGAATTGTCTGAAATCGCCATAAATTTGTATAATAACTAGAAGTAGTATTAACAGGTGAACCAAGACAATTAAATGGTACTATTAATGATCAAAGATAATCTGTAAACGAGCCTAACTCGTGTTTTTTGGGGGGCCAAAATTGGTGGAAACAATAAAAAAATAATCAATTTCACATCTTTCAATTATTGCACATGAAAGAAACAATAAATGAACAGCCAATATTTCTGTAGGTATGTCCAGTAGAATAATAAATCCATGTGACAAGGGACTTTGCAGCGCTTTCTGAATCTACGCACCTTGAAACGTACAAGAAAAAATTTTGAGGTGTTATAAAAATTTTTTGCTGAGCGGATACGTAGGTATATTATTTACAGAATAATGAACCAAAACAGTGATGTTCCATTGGTATTTTTAGAGGCGACCGTTAGCATTCAGACCACCCATTTACACAGAAGGTTAACAGAAACACACTGCAGTCCAATTATTTCTCACTGCAACGATAACCTCTGCAAAAATTCCCTTTCTCCATGAATCTTCCTCGCGAGCTCAACTATGGTGAACGTCGCTCAGTAGATAACCAAACCACTTCAAGATGTTCTACAAAGATGAGCCAGTTAGAGACAGGCAAGTATATCTAGGCGAATACTACTAACCCCTACTATTTTCTAGTGCGGTGGGAACCGTTTCCTTACCTTAGAGATCCATAGGTTCCAAGGCTCAAATGGGAGTAAGCTGGGTCATAGAAAAAATAAACTGAAGAAATACATCTAGGAAGGACGTCTACCACACCAACGGCTATCAACTTCCCGTCGAGCCGATAGAGTACATGAAAGGATCCATACCCACTTGGTGGGGAACCATCATCTTTGCGCGTCTGTTTGAAAAATTAATTAAATAAATTATCAAGTTCGATGGCAATTCCTCAACACAAAAGTATAAAGATAATCCAATCCTCAACCTGTAACGGAGAAGAGACTAAGAAGTTGCTAAACCCGGAAAAGGTGCACTCATCGTCTTTATCGTTGTGAATAACTGTTTGATACTTCTTGTAGAGAAGCCACGATTCTTGAAGAATCGATTCATCAGAACAGGCTGGAACTATGGTGAGCTGTAAAACGGTTTTAGCAACAGAAGAATATCTAGCTGTATTTAGATCCATGTATATTACCGTTAACGACAAACTATACAATGAACAAGTTAATCGTGGGTAGTCACCCACCATAGGTTAGCATGAATAATATGGGCCAGCCAGTAGAGGTATTGTACTACGTTGCAAAAATAGCGTAGAAGCTTTCATTTTTTTAACTTGTATATATATATACATATATTAATTGCTATGCAATTTTAACGCCGGGGGTCATGTGAAAAAAATGTCCTGTCACAATATCCTGTCACAAAAACGCGTCACGCAAAGAGGAATGTGATGAAGATGAGCACAAAGAGGAATGTGATAAAGATGAGCACAAAGAGGAATGTGATAAAGATGAGCACAAAGAGGAACGTGATAAAGATGAGCACAAAGAGGAATGTGATAAAGATGAGCACAAAGAGGAATGTGATAAAGAATCGTTTTATTTTTTTGTGTGTTGGTGGTGTGGGGGGGGGGGGGGGTAAATTGCATAGCAAATTCTCCTTTGTTATACGAAGTATAAGAACACATAAGAACACATCCTGGCGAGGCCTGAAGGGCCGAGTATATATATATATATATATATATGGGTACAAAAACGCTAAAAAGAAGGTAAAAACGCTGCAAAGTCATTGTCACATGGGTTTATTATTCTATTGTAGTTCTACAGAATTGTGGGCTGTTGAATTTATTGTTTCTTTCATGTGGAATAATTGAAAAGCTATTCTTGATGATTTCTACCAATTTTGGCCCCCAAAACCTGAAATAGGTAAGTACCTATACGCTTTTTTTCTTTTTTTTTCAAATCATCATTGACCATTGGTAGTGCCATTTAATGGTCTTGATTCACCTGTTTACACTTTTTCTAGTGTTATTACACAAATTGATGGTAATTTCAGACAGTTTTCCAGGTTTTTGACTAATAAAAACCCAATTTTGGGAGCTGAACCTTTAGTAAAACCTTTAGTAAGACCTTTGGTCAAAATTGACATCGCATTCGGTCTTCTCGTCCCGAAAACCTTGGAAAACGATACATCAAAAGCTCATGTTACCAACGTGTCACTAAAACACAAAAGAACCAATTTTTATGCACGTTTTCGCTCATAACACCCCTCGGTATATTCCGATCGGGCTGCAAAGTTTCGGGACACAACTAGGGCCCAAATGGAATATGTGTGCGAAAGAACGAATTTTTTAGACCGAAAATGAAGCCGGTACACGTGATACGGCGGACTGCGGACGGACATTGCATTTTGGTTTATTATTCTGTGAATAATACACCTATGTATTCGCTCAGCAAAAATTTTTTATAAGACCCCCTCAACTTTTTTCATTTCCGTTTCAAGGTGCGTAGATTCCAAAAATGCAATGTCCGTCCGCCTTACGCCGTATCACGTGTACAGGCTTCATTTTCGGTCTAAAAAAGTCGTTCTTTCGCACACATGCTCCATTTGGGCCCTAGTTGTGTCCCGAAACTTTTCAGCCCGATCGGAATATACCCAGGGGTGTTATGAGTGAAAATGTGTGTAAAAATAGGTACTTTTGCGTTTTAGCAACATGTTGGTAACATGAGCTTCTGAGATATCGTTTTCCATGTTTTTGGGGACGAAAAGACCGAATATGAAGTCGATTTTGACCGAAGAGTGGAAAATTGAGTTCTACCAAATGTTCAGCTCCCAAAATTGATTTTTTGAGTGAAAAACCTGGGAAATCGTCTGAAATCACCATCAGTTTGTATAATAACACTGGAAAAAGTGTCGTCACGTGGATCAAGACGGTTAAATGGCACTACCAATGATCAAAGATAGTTAATAAAATAAAATAAAATAAAAAAGAGCGTACCTGATTATTTGTGTTTTAGGGGCCAAAATTAATGGAAACCATCAGAAATAGCTATTTCGATTATTTACCCATGAAAGAAACAATAAATGAACAGCCATTTCTGTAGGTATGTCCAATAGAATAATAAACCCATGTGACAAAGACTTTGCAGCGTTTTGGAGTCTACGCACCTTGAAACGGAAAAGAAACAATTTTGAGGGGGTGGTATAAAAATTTTTTGCTGAGCGAATACATAGGTGTAATATTCACAGAATAATAAACCAAAAACCTATGGACAACTTCTGGCACTAGAAAAGAACCTCATACAGAACATTTCACTCTAACCAAAATTAAGGAGAATATTATAAATGCTGCTTCGTATAACCTCCTTAAACATTAAACTGGTCCCGAGGTAGCCGGCGTGAGCATTTTTGTTTATTACATTTTTTCACCCATATAAAATACAAGTTTCAAAAATGAAAGCTTTTACACAACCTTCTGCAACATTGCCGTTTGCCTGTTTCGATTTCCACTGAGCACTGAGTGGCCTATTACTTATCCACAGATAAAATTATGAATTTGCTTTCTACGAACTTTGAACATAAATAATATCTATGCCACTGACAAAAAATATTCTTACTTCCAACTTCCTGGTGCCACTTAGGCCTTCACTTTCATTTATGTAGTCTTCCAGCGATTTCTCGTATACTGCAGGCGTTGTTTTAGAACGTAGCTCGGGCGTTCCTTTCTTTCGCTGCTTTTCGATCCTCCTTTCCATCCTCAGAAGTTTCGCTTTTTTACATTTAGGTTTGGTCTCGTCCTCGCCAGATCCTAGTAATCAGAAGATAACAAAATTTTCGTCTCACGAACATTAGTCTTGCAGAACAGTTTGTAGGCGATGACTGAGTGGTATTATCTACCTGCTTACCAGGTTTAGTCCTAGTTTGTCGAGACATATTATCGACTTCCATGTTTTCAGCGCTAGGCACATTATCCGGAATGAGTTTCCGTTTCTCCAAAGCCTCGGTACTGTTTTGCTTGAAGGCAGCTGACATTTCCTCTATGAAGTAGGGGAACAAAATTGTAATTTTAGATTTCAATGCGGACCACTACCATGAGAATACAATCATGTTAAAATCTCTGTGGCAGAGTTGTCGCTGTTAAATTGATTACTGCGAGAGAAGAGGGAGCGAAAGAAGCGAAAAAAGACGCCAACAACTAGGATCGGTCAAAAGATGTTGGAATGGACAAACTTACTTTCACCTGCAGTGAGTGGCTGAAGATTGCGCTCCTTGGGTGTGGGGGATTTAAAACCGACATCATCAAAAGCCGGGTCTACAGAAAATAGAAAAATCTAGCACCATAAAGAGCAATGCATTATTACTGAAAAACAACAACAACAATGCATCTACATTACAGAAAGAAAAAGTGGAATCCACGGATAAACTTCACCCGCAGGAAAATAAGAATGGAAGAAAACAATAAACTGTTGTGTTTCCTAATAATTTCCACCTGAGTTTTGAGTTTCAGACCTTTGTAACACATTTGGTCCCGTTCCTGTGTCCGAAAATCCTTGCCATTCGCAAGTATACGAAACATGTCTTCAATCAGCTCACATTAAGGCGCCCATACACTGTCCAACCGTCGGACCCAACAAGGGGTGGGGAGAGATGAAAACGCCTCCCATTCCCTACTGTTGGATCGTGTGTGGGAGGACGTCCAACCGTTGGATCCGACCAACCTGGTTGGGTGTGGTCGGATGGCAAAACCGCCCAACAAACATGGTTGTGCCCTTCCCCCTCCATTACTCCCGACCAAGTTGTACCGTGTGTGGTGCTGTCGGACCAACTTCTTCTTCTCCTGTAATTTTTTGTTCGTCTGAAGCAGACACACGTTGTTTTACGTAATTTTTATCAGTTTCTCCTGTTATCAGTTGTGCCAGTACCTCAAGATATTGGAGTTTGGATAATTAGTGTTTACTGTTACTGTTTTGTTATTATCATGAGAGGTGAAACAATGAATTGTACCGAAGTTGATGCAACAACGGAGGTATTGGAAAACTATAGGATTCACGTTCGGGAAAAATAAAAAAACGCGGGAAACTTGGTCGAATTGGGTGTGAAGCGCCGTCTGGTTGGCAGGGGGGCGCGTTTTCATCTCTCCCCACCCCTTGTTGGGCCCGACGGTTGGACAGTGTAGGTATGGGCGCCTTTAGAGAGTTGTCCCAACCATTTTCCGAAAAACGCAACTCTGTTCTAGGGCGACAAACTCAGATGCTATCTATCCAACTAAGTTCATTGAGAAAGTTATGTGTTCGCTAACTCCGGACATAATATTATAATATTATTATATAGTTGAAGTGACGTTAATTTAATAGTTAATAATGATGTATAATTTGACTGTCTAGTTAACCTCTTTTTTTTGCATACTAGCTCGTAACGTAATTATTCAGTAGGTAACAGTAATTATTCCATTTTGATGGTTTTCTATGAGTTTTGGGAAATTTCTAGAAGAACAATCGTGGCCTTTCCCTGTCGTATAATTTTAAACACCCACAACACTTACGAAATATATAGGTACCTTTACACAGAAACGAGCACCCGAACGAGCATTCGCGAACATTCATGATCGTTTAGAAAACGAACATTCGCGGTTTCACAACATTTACGAACACACAGAAAGGAACTGTTCACACAGGCCGAGCACACTAGAACGAATGTTCTTTCATTGGGTACTGATTTGGTTTCAGAATGTTCTGAAACGGATTGGTATGTGTTTTTCCCTAAGCTTTAGGTAATCTCCCACCGCTAGATATAGAAAACCATATGGAAACCCTTATTAAGAAGCCTAGCTTCCAAGAAGGGGCTTCCCTGAAAATTAGGAGATATCATTTATGCTTTTATCTTCTAAAAAAAAGTACCGAAAATCAATTACAATGTTCGAAAAATAATGTCTGGGGTGTCATCCAAGTTCAATTCATAACAGCAACTGATGATGATGTGTGGTCGTATACATATCAACTTGTGGTCGTATACATATCTACAGCAACTGATGATGATGTGTGGTCGTATACATATCTGCTTGTGGTCGTATACATATCTACAGCAACTGATGATGATGTGTGGTCGTATACATATCTACAGCAACTGATGATGATGTGTGGTCGTATACATATCTGCTTGTGGTCGTATACATATCTACAGCAACTGATGATGATGTGTGGTCGTATACATATCTACAGCAACTGATGATGATGTGTGGTCGTATAAATATCTACTTACTTAGAGATTCAACGTTTCCATCCTCGACTGTGATCGAAGGTTTTTTCAAAAATGCATTGAAATGTCTCAGAACTTTCTTCTGAGATTTCGATAACTTGAGATTGAGCGCATCGCATCTGAAATGAAAGCCATACACCTGAAAGGTGGCCGGACTTTAATGAAACTCTTGGACCTTTGGGTAGCAGTGTCATCAAGAGTTGGAATTTGAAGATACAGCCCCTTCGTAACAATACCTACCTAACTATAATAGTAGGTAGGTACCTACACCTAGGTATTATAAGTTCCTATCCTAGATTATATTGAAGGATACTCACCTGATAGTATAAGCCGGGCAACATATTTCGTTCATTACTGGCTTGTAGCAATATAGTCCGCATCTCCTCCAACCACGATCAATCAAATTCTGGTAATCTTCAACTGTGAGGGCGTGAGCCCACATTCCTATAGAAATCAAATTAGTAAATTAAAAATTGATCAAGGCTGGTATAGCTGGTAGCCAGGATTTGTTTACGGGGTGAGGGGTCTGGAGGGTCACGATATCTCGATAAAAATTATAGCAATAAAGCGGTATGTCCACATGAGCACATTTTCGAGGTAACGTAGGAACGAACCAACTTCACCTACTCAACATCAAACATTTTCAACCATGTCCATTAACAAACGCAACAACTGGTACTTGACAATTTACTGCCACCTCAACGTTTTAGTTTACTACTTAGGTAACTATTCAAAATTTTATTGATACAAATTATCACATCCCCCTTTTTTACCATGTTCATTCAGATATGAAGCAGTTTTGGCCGCAAATTTTTAATCCCCAAACGTTCTTGTTATGGGTACAAATAATTGTATAGTGCCCTTCAAATATTCACTAACACAATAATATACTGATAATAATATATATTGAGGCATAAGCAAGTGGTTACTAATTAATTAAATGAAAGTATTGGGTAGTAGAAAGTATTAGGTGAGTGAATAAAATATTGGTATCTGCACTCCGCTACTGTAGAAGATAATTTTGCTCAGTTGTAATCTTGTCTTTCGGATACCGGGGTTTAATAAGCAGGCAAGACTGTACTAATGGAAGCATAAATGAAGTAATATAGACAAAAACGTTGCATGGTAGGTCCCTTAATGTCAAGGTAGGTACCTACTACCTACTCGTAATAATAGTATACTCGGAATATAGTTGTTCATACGGTCACTTTATTAACCGAATAGTGATGTCGATCACAGGACTGAACCACCTCCTTGCAAAAAATCCGTTATTAGAAAGTGCTCAAATCAACTTCGATATTAATTTCGTTTGTGTTGATTTCGCCGATGAAATAATGTCATTTTCTAGGAAAAGTGCCAAAAACACCACTCGAGGATCAAGAAAGGGCCAATTAAAATGAAGTTGTTATATGAAAATACCTTTCTTTCGGATCTATTGCAGTTTATACGATATAGGTAGGCCTACGTTGATTATCTACAAATATCTAATAATACAACAACGTACAACGTCGCCAGCCCTTATCTTAAAATCCCTCATTTTAAGGTAAAGCCTGTTGAAATTCCCCAGCAGGTATTTAACCAACCTATCATCGTTTACAAAGACAATAATTATAATATAATTATACTGTATATATACTGTATATATAATATATTATATACTCGGCGCTCCGCGCCTCGCCAGGGGGCAAGCCCCCTGGACCCCCAATCTCTTATCTTCTATACTTTGTATAGAACGAGGAATTTGCAACGCAATTCGAGTCCGAAATACCAAATTACAGCTTCATAGCGTGAATACACTCTTTTTTTGCTATTTCGGACTCGAATTGGATACCATTGACAAACACTCTTTTTTTTGCTATTCCGAAATCCCTAACAACGGTATCGCGGGACAAAAAAGTGTGACAAAACAACTAGTTGGGGGTCGGGCTAAGAATTGCGTTGCAATTAATAATATAATTATATATATATAACTCGGCCCTTCGGGCCTCGCCAGGGGGCAAGCCCCCTGGACCCCCAAAGGGGGCTCCGCCCCCTCGGAACGGCTTCGCCGTTCCTCACCCCGAAGGATGTGTTCTTATACTTCGTATAACAAAGGAGAATTTGCTATGCAATTTACCCCCCCCCCACACCACCAACACACAAAAAAATAAAACGATTCTGCTGATGCAATTGCATTTAGCAACGATAACGTTGGTAATTCTTTATCACATTCCTCTTTGTGCTCATCTTTATCACATTCCTCTTTGTGCTCATCTTTATCACGTTCCTCTTTGTGCTCATCTTTATCACATCCCTCTTTGTGCTCATCTTCATCACATTCCTCTTTGCGTGACGCGTTTTTGTGACAGGATATTGTGACAGGACATTTTTTTCACATGACCCCCGGCGTTAAAATTGCATAGCAATTAATAATTATGCTGTCTTCGAAAGAGTACGGACTCTTGTCTGGTAGGTTGGCAACACGTTATAATGACGTTTGATAAGATCTGGGCATGTGGGCATCCACGATCCAGGGAAGAAGTTCCATCACAAAACTTACAAAGCACACAGGTACGTACTTATAAAACCATTAATTATTCACTTCACAACTGTTTGGCTTCGCTGGTTGGCGCTCCTCAAGTAACGAAATTATCGAAAAAATTCTAATCCTACTGATTTACGAAACAGCGTGTTTGTAAAAGTAAACAAGAACCAAAATGTATTCAAACGAGTTTTTATTTTAGCCACAAGTTGTGAGGTACGTGTCCACATTTTTAGCATTAGGTACTTATGAGAGGTACCAATAAGTATATTAAATTTAGATAATAATATGATTATAATATTATAAGCTGACCGTGTGAAACGTTGTCATTAGATGACTTGCAGTAGCCACAAGAAGAAGAATCCTTGGACAAGTATTGAACGATCGAATGATTCATGATTTCCGCTCAGTGAAATTTCTCTCTCGAAGGCTAATAACTTTAAAATTACTAAGGCATTATTATTTACGTACGTTTAAAAGTAAACATATTTCAGACTTGAACACGGATCACACACGTTCTATTTACATGACAGAGTACTGATACGCATAACAATATACATACGGTAGTATCAGTATTCTATGAATATACCTAGGCGTTGCAATACTTATAACTGATAGCTGGCAGTGGAGTGGAAGATCTCAGCTTAGGTGTCCTCTGTAGATGTCGGACATAAGAGGTCTTCTTTTGTACACGTTTGTGGATGATGAGTGATGCTGCTGGTGTTGGGATCTTGAGATGCACTTTTTATCGATGGCTAAGAGAATGAGTGTTGACGGATGACAGGGATTGTGGGGGAACAAATCCTACACCATTGTTGCGCAATAAAAATATTATTATTATTATTATTATTATTATTATTGTTATTCCTACATATCTGCTAGTGATTGTCTTCATGGATCATGATTGTAGTTCATGGAAGAAATGAAGGTTTATCTTTGGTTTCTAGGGGGTGAAGTTTTTGAGGGGCCTTAGTAACTCCAGGTATGTTGATAATTATTCACACCAACTACCCCACATACCTCCATCGCATCTATGCAGACAGTTCCAAGATGGCAAATGGAAACACAGCCGCCACTCTAGGGATGAAACATCGACGGCTCAACATCGATTTTACCATCGATTGTAACATCGACGGCTCAATATCGATTGTACCGATTAATCGGTTGTTAACAATCGATTAATCGATTTTCAACGCATTTTTCAAATTTGAATCATTTTATATTTCTGATTAAAAATAATTATAATTGTCAAGTATTATTGATCCACTTTTTTTCTTTTTTTTCAAATAGCAGCCTGCTTCCATAAAATGATACAGGTGGATATAGATCCACCTGTATCAAAACTGATCAATTTAATTTATTTGGTGCCTACCGAGCTTGTCATTCTTTAAAAAGCTACAGCCTATATTTATTGTTAATAATTTAATTTCTATCAAGATGGTAGTATCTATTAGTTTACAATATCAATTTAGCATTCCATAAATTAATATTAATTTTTTAAAAGTTCCTACTAAGTCAATGGTGAGGCAAAATATTATGTAGTGGTAAAACAGTGGATACTCATATCCTCCCTAATTTTATTTTCCTTCACAAATTTCATGGATGAAGAGAACTGCGCTCCCCTTCTTCCATGCAAATTTTATCTGCAGTTGGAGTTGGAACATTGGGGAAAAAAAGAGTTTTGCGGCGGGGGGGGGGGGGGGGGGGCTATAAAATCGAATGATAAAATCGATTAATCGATTAAAATCGAAAAAGAAACATCGATGCAAAAAATCGATTAATCGAGAGAAAACATCGATTTTTCGATATAATCTATAATCGATTTTCATCCCTACGCCACTCACTATTGCGAGTTTCATGAAGTACTTTCGGGATTTAGAATAAACAAACATTCCAGCATATTCTGTGCACTCATGCAGAACTAACCGCCATTTTCATCGCCTTGGAACACGCTGCATCAAATTTCCCGACTTCTAATACCCTCATACTGTGATTTCAAGTCAGCTGTATTATATCTACAGAAATTCACACCTGGCTATTACCCCCCCCCCCCCCCTCCTAATCCAGTAAATCTTTCGGCTAGTACAGCAACTGGAAAGCACCCAGTAGAGGTGTGACGATACCGATCTTTATCGGAACCGTTCCCCGCTGTTCCAGCTCCACGACTGGAACAGTTCCAAATTACCGGTCCTGTTCCGCTTACCGATCCTTCGCGGGGGGGGGGGGGGGGACTAGAACAAGGTATTCCACCCCTCTCCCCACCGCATCAATCTCCTCTTGCTAACGCTCTTCTCCTGCTCCTGCCTAGGGTTCATTCGACTTAGGACTTTTCGGACTTCTTTCATTGGGTATTTACCCAGTTGGGTATTTCCAGGATTATTCGTAAATAAAGAAGTCCGAGAAGTCCAAAGTCGAATGAACCCTAAATCCTGGAAAAAACGCTCAAATTCGAACTCGGGTCAAAGGCGGAGGGAGAAAGAGGAGGCAGCTTGTCTTTTTTTTCAGTTTGCTTTCTGGGTTCCTCAGTTTTATTTCTAATTATTTCTGATGTCTTTTACATTTTATGGATTCTGTTTACTAGTTTTGACCAATGAAGGAACCCAATATGTAGGGATTTCAACCTGCTTAAAATACTTAAGGGGAAAAAGAGTATTAGGCATCACTTTCATAGTAAGAAACAAAGGGAAGTCTGGTAAATTCAATCAAAATCCCTGGAGCCATTTAAGAGAAGGGTGTAAATATGTACCAAATGCCAAACAAGGCCGTTTTTGTTTTTACTTTTAAAAGGTAAGCACCTAGGTACATTATATTACTTCATTAAACATTTTGGTACCAAAATTTTAATACCAAAATTTTTAATTGCGTTAAAGGTTAGGTACATGTCGTATGCATTCTCAAAAAATAAAGGTTGGATATAATAAATTATGTGAGGAATAATAATGAATTTAATTTAAATAATAATGGCGAGGGAAATGTTTTCGGAATAAATGATCGCTAAGGATCGACAAAGCGGAAAGCGGTCGAGTCGGAGATCGGTAAGGGATCCAGTTCCAAGGACCGATAGGGCGGTATGGTTAGTTAGAGGATCGAGAACAATTTGAACGAGTCTGGATCGGGAAGGTGGAACTGGATCGAGAAGGTGGAGCACTGGAGCTGGCACCCTTCACCAGCCAGTCTTCGGATCGGTGGGACCGGTAAGTGAAGCGGCCTGGAACAGTTCCGGAACAGTTCCATTGTGAGACTAGGTTCCACATTCCCGATCCGGCGGTATCGGCACACCTCTAGCACCCAGCCATGTACAGCTAACCTCCAAAATCAAAATGTTAGCTGACTGCTGCCTGCAGAGCAGCTCTACTGAACCTTCCTCGTACAAGAAAACCGTCAACATTTCATATTCGCGCATGCGCAGACGAAAGTTACATTACGAATCCGATGAAATTCATCTGGAACTATGAAAGTATTAAGCAGGGTTCACATCCATCCGGAGCCGTCTATAGCCGAAATACGGCGAAATACGGATAGGGGAAGCTAGTGAAGAGCAGTGGAGGGGATGGAGGGGAATCGCGGAAGTTGGGAAGGTGTTCATAACCATCCGGAATTTTGGCTGACAACTCGTTTCCCGCGCTTCCTCCCACAGCTGTTTCGGTTGCCGACGCCATTCCGTATGCGCAGTAGTGAACTGCGCAGATGCGGAGCGGAAAATATCTGAAAAATCTGATGCGTACAGTTCGCTTCAAAAGTGCTTCTCCGGAAAGAATATTCCCCCCTCCCCACCTGATGTCCAACCAATCAGCTGCTCGTACGCACTTTCCGGATAGCTTTCCGGATGGATGTGAACCCTGCTTTATTCCTGATCGACCCTCCAAGTTTGAACTCATTTCAACTACATTTAAGTTATGGGGGTTTCAATTATTTCACGTTTGTGCATGCGCAGACGAAAGCCTTACTTTTTAAATGATTTTGTTATGGGACCATCTGTGACCCAACCCCCCATTACGCTCCAAATTTCAGCCCATTTCGACCATTATAATTTTGGGTAGTTATGGGCGTTACAAGGAATTACCACAGACAGACACGAAACCAAAACTGTTCCTGGATGTTTAAAATTCAAAATTGTAGTTGAAATTTTCATTTTGGAAGACATAAATTGTTTTCACTCAATCACGAATCCAAGGCTTCCCTACCTTCGGTAGTGAGGAAGCAAAAAATTGACCCTACCATTTGTGACAAATACACCACATACAAAATTCAGGACATGGCCCATATTCTAACTGTATGTCCCCCATTCCACAACCATGACACAGCGTATCATGTGTGAGTTCTCTACCCTGAAATGCCAAATCTAAATTCCGATATCACGAATTTCCTTAAAAAATGCCTAGCCTCAGGAAACATGGAACCAGCCACAGAGCTAGCATATTACACTCTTCTGCCTTATTGAACTTCGACTGCCGAAGCGAACTCTCATTTACCTTCAGACGGCAAATACATTACATCTACTTTTAATCTTTCCCTACACTTCTCACCTGCACTAACATCCTGAACAGTCCCTATCGACGCCAACCCTACATCTTAATCACCTTGCACAAGAAGAAGAAATGCAACTCTTAACTGCACCGCTGTCGACATGAAGTGTTTCTTCGCGGCACCTTAAGAAAACAACAACAACAACACAGTTATGAAAACCATTGGTTTTCAGCACCACCACCCACCACCATGATAACGTCCAAACAAATACATAAATGCAATGAAGTTGATGAAGGGCACTACACAGTGTTGCCAGTACGTACGGTAATTGTGGGGGCGTATGGTAATTTCGTAGATGCAGGATGTACGGTACCGTACGTACGGTAATACGGTAATTTAGGGTGTGGTACGGTAAATTCGTGAAACGTACGGTAAATTAGGAACAGTAAGTTTTTTTAATAATTAGTAGGGATGAAACAACGGAGAGGAAAAAACGCATTCGGGGTGAGTCGAAAATTAAATTATCTCACAGATCTCGAAACTACAGGACAGAATGGGAGTCCACTCCGGAATTTAAAGGGTGGCTACAACCAGTAAGGAACCAACCACTGAAAGCATTTTGTTGTTTGTGCAATTCGATGTTTACTGCTGAGCTTTCTATTATTAAAAGGCACGCTGAATGTAAGGCCCATCTAAAGGCTTGTATGAGTGTTCCTACCTCGCAGCCAACCTTACAAAAATTTCCTGTTTTTGATTCTGAAAAGAAGAAATTCACGGACGCTGTCAAGACAGCCGAAATAAGGCAATGTGCTTTTTTAGCACAACAAAACATTTCATTTAGAGCGGTCGAACCATTGACTGCCACTAATAAGGCTAGCTTCCTTGACTCGAAAATCGCACAAAACATTGAATTGAAGCGAACGAAAGCTACTGCTATAGTGAAAAATGTAATCGGGAAGTGTCATGCTGAAGAGATGGCGGCAGACCTTAGAATCAAAAAGTTCGGCATCATTATAGATGAATCGACTGACATTGCTAGTGTCAAAAACTTGTGTATATGTGTTCGATACTCAAAGGATGAAAAAAAGGTAGTAGTGAAAAATGCATAAATGGCAATAGATTCATAGGTAGGTAGGTACATAAATTTAGTTGGTGAAAATCTGGGCGTACGGTAATGTACGGTAACTTCAGCCAGCTTTGTACGGTAAAGGGGGCATCTGATACTGGCAACACTGGCACTACATGGGGTTGTCACCCGGAAATCATGGAGAAGCTTTTCAAACACGTCATGCTTCCCAAAATTGACTATGGCATCCATATCTACGCCTGGGGAACCATTCGTAATGCACAGAAGCTCCAAGTGCTGCAGAATCAGGCGCTTCGTCAGATTCTGTCTGCTGTGAAAACTTCCCCTATCCCATCTCTACACTCCCTGACTTCGACCACTTACTTGAATGTTAGAATTGAATTTGAGACATGTCGCACTCTTTCCAGACTATTCAGCAACAGCCCACATTTATATGACGCAGGTCTAAATTACTGCTCAGCCACCCTAAGAAAGCATTCAGTCCCCTGGAATAAGTACAGAGAGGCGATCGGAAATACCCTCAACCAAATGGAAAGAGGAGAGGTGCACAGATACACAGAGGAAGAAAACAGCATCAGAATAAATGGACGGTATTAAGCAGAAGGGAGCCAACCCCAAAAAATGGGAAAATGAGATAAGAGTGCTATGGGATGGGCCATGGCGGTACCCGCTTTCAGCAAAAAGGAGCCATTGTTTTGATAAAGTTTTCCCTCTTAAATTCGAATTTGAAAAAAACGTTGAACCCGAAATCGCCTCTTCTATTTCTCAGAACAGAGCCAACTGAGTGATCACGTTCCATTGAAAAGAAACCAGCGTTTTCTGATTCAGCAGAAGAGAGCCAAGGACTGTTGGTTCCTCTTCTGGATGGAAGGCGGTTCAATCGATTTCAGCAGAAGAGAGCCAAGCAGTTCATTGGTTCTGTTCTGTGAATAAGTTGGTTGGCAAACCTGTTCAGTACGCGCGTAGCCCAGCGTTATCTCTTCTGACTCTACTATCAACACTTCCATTATTATTTTCCATTCTCGCATAGTCGCCCTTTTTGCTTTTTTGCGTTTATTCTCTCTTTATTGTGTGATTAATTTGATGGTAGTTTCGGCGTGCAATGAAAAAAACACCGTTACCGTTAATACTCAGCAGAGGGAGGAGAATGGTTGCCGCATTGGGTCATCAAACTCTAACAGGTGAGATTACCTACTGAATTCATTCTATGATAACAATGTGTTTATACCCAGTGCCTCATACTCAAGGGATCGCAGTAAGATTTACGAAAAAAAATTATATACATTATAGGTAAGTACGTTCATTGGCACGGTTGGGACAATAAAAATTAAGTGACGCGATGAGGTCTTCCGTACCTACCTACGTTTTATTCACCGTTTTCTCTTTCTTTTTTGTAGGTACGGTGCAACAACCACATGAACAGAAGCGGAAGGGCACCTCATTTTCTCACCTCCTAATGAAACCTGTTGAAGAGGGTAAGCATTACAGTAAATATTATGACTTTTGTATATCTAACCACGATTTCAACCAGAAGGATTGTAACACTTTTTGTAAAAAATGAGCGAGATGTCTCACAATGTTGTTTCTGTCCATTTACTTTTAATCTTCAATTAACTTATGTCTTCATCTTGCTTGTAATCATTGGAGATATTTTCTTTTTTTTTAGGTCCCGCTGAAGACGACGAGAGCAACATGGTCAACTTATTGAATGACTCCAGTGCAAGAGAAAATTTGGACAAACCTCTACTGTGCTCAAATACGTCCACTCATGCTCCCAGAACTAGTCAACTTGAGGTAGAGTCACACTTTCAGGAGGTCCCTAGTTACTTGGTCACTCATGGCCAGTCCTACATGAAGGTTCCTGTGTTTGACTGTCCCAATAATGAACAAAATGAAACAGATTTGAACTGTAACCAGTCCAGAGACTGCAGCCGTACAGATATTATGATCTCAAACTGTGATGAAGTCCCTAGTGATTCTGAGTCCTACCTGACAGTATCCGGTATTGATAGCAACAATAATGGACGAAATGAGATTGATGTGAACGTCATTCCTAGTTCCAGTGACTCTAGTCATACACATAATATTACAATCTTAAACTGTGATGATTTGCCTGACAATGGTCAGTACGAGATGGTGGTTATTGACGGCGTTGTTGGCGCAGAAGATGCGCTTACTGAGTTCCTCGTTTTTGGCAATGGTGACAGCAAAGTTGATGAAACTTTGGAGCAAACTTCTGTGTGCCTTAATAATACAGCAGTTGCCGGGCCCAGTTGCATCAATGATCTTGATGAAGCACGTATCGATCTCAGGGATCCTGATTACACCCCAAGCCTCAGTGAGTGTTCATCTGATGAATTTGATATGACTCCCTCTGGATATGTGGACACTGTTGGTCCTGCGCCTCGTGCGAAGGAGAGTGATACAAACATTGAATGTGCACGTAAAAGAAGGGGAAGGAAACGAAAGCATGATGGGCAGTGTCATGATAACGTAAAATTTCTAAAAAACAGCAACAAAACTTACTACAACTCTAAAGGTAGTCTTGTTCCTGCAAAAGTGTGGTATGATGCCCAGTGTACTTGCAACGCGGAATGTCACACTCGTCTTGAAGCAAACACGCGTCGGGAAATATTCAAAGAATTTTGGGATCTAGCCGAGTATAGTGCTGAGAACTTATTCATCGCAGCCTGCATAAAGGAAACCCCCATAGCCGCAGAAAACCATCGTGGAGGAGGAGTTGTAAAGAGAGAGTTTTCAAGAGTGTACACCTTAAAAATCCAAGAAATTTGTCGAGAAATGTTTCAAAAGACTCTACAGATTTCCACTAAACGAATTAACACTGCAATGAGAAAATTCAGGTCCGGAGATCTAAGAGATAAAAGAGGCTCAAAACAAGGAGGACAAAACAAAATAACTGACGAACAGCTAGCAGAGGTAACATCCCACATCAACAAACTGCCACGCTATAAATCACATTATCGGCGTAGGGACACTGATGCTGAGTTTTTGCCTGTTGACATGACTAGCAAAAATGTATGATTTATATCTTCAAGAAAAATTTGGTGAAACATCCGAGTTGCTCAAATCTTGGAAAAAGGAAAAGAACGTTCCCACAAAAAAAGCTATAGCAGCTCAGGTGGGTGGCGTTGTAAGCTCATCGACGTACAGAAGAATTTTTTTTACCCACTTCAATCTCAAGTTCAAAACTTTAAAAAAAGACACCTGCAATTTGTGCGACTCATTGGCTGCAAGGTTGGCTTCAGCCACAACCGAAGAAGAAAAGAGAGCATTGGAGGAGGACCAAGCACTCCACCAGGAGCTATGGCAGAAAGCTAGGCAATTAATGAAACAGGACCAGGAACTGGCTGCTGCAAAACTAGAAAACGTGGAAACGTTAACGTTTGATTTGGAAAAAACGTTACCACTGCCAAGAATTCCAACAAGTATCGTATTTTACAAACGCCAACTGTGGCTCTACAATGCAGGTGTTCACTCGTGCCGGAACAAACAAGGACACTGCTATGTGTGGACGGAAAATATGGCTGGTCGGGGAGCTCAAGAAATAGGATCCTGCCTTATGAAACACATCGAAAACCAAGTTGGTCCTGAAGTAAGACATCTGCTTTTGTGGAGCGATTCTTGCGGGGGGCAAAACCGAAATATTAAAATGGTTTTGATGTTAAAATGTTGTCTGGAGTCTCACCCTAGCTTAGAGACGATAAAGCTAAAATTTTTGGTGTCTGGGCACAGTTTCTTACCAAATGACACCGATTTTAGTGACATAGAGTCGGCTCTGTCCCACGTACAGAGACTCTACCTGCCTGAAGACTTCGTAAACGTAATGAAAAGTGCAAGGAAGAAGAAACCATTCGTTGTTACCCAAATGGCATCACAAGATTTCAAGGGGACCCAAAAACTGGAAGGAAAAATTACTAACAGGAAGCATGGAGCCAGTAACGAAAAAATCAACTGGTTAAAAATTAGAGAAATTAAAATTGAAAAGAAGGACCCGTATGTTATATACACTAGGTCTGATTTTGAGTCGGAATATTCAGTAATCAATTTAGAGAAAAAAACAGCGAGAGGGAAGAAACCCTCTTGTGAAGGGACCACCTTTTTCCAAGAAAACCTAGAGCCAATGTGGCAAAATGGGAAACCTATTGCAGCTCCAAAGCTCAAAGACCTTAAATCGCTAATGCACCTGCTAACCAAAGAAGCAAAACCGTTTTACAATTCCTTGGAAGGTAGTCGGGCTGTTGAAGATGACATAGACGGATTTGGAGCACCAATAGATTTTGATGTTGAAGATGAATAGGTAGGCTGTGTTTGTTGCTCAGGATCATTCCATTCTTGGTTCATATAATATAATTTTTTTTAAGTTATTTTATGTGTATTAGATTAGTACTGAGCAGTGCCTAATAATGATTTTCACTTGCCTGACTGTACCAGGTCATATAGTCCAATAAAACTGTAATTTTTCACTAATAGTCATGTGCTTGCTATTATGCTTTTTCAACTTTATTTAAACTGTAATTTCAAATTGTTTACTGTGATTTTAAATGTACCAAACTGTAATTTTTAAACGTTCTTTAAGAGTTAATTATTTTTTAATGAGTCATGTAGGTAACTAGTTTTTAATGAGTCATTCAGGTAAACAGTTCCTAAAAAGTATTAAATTGACTGTGATACAGGAAGGCGTTCACGTATTTTCGTAGTGAGACCTCGAGACTGAGAAAAAATTGAGAAATCCTAAGTCTGAAACTGAACTCTTAGCTAAGTGCCTTTTTTAGAAATAAATTAATAAGTTCGTGAGTTGTTTATAACAATAGTGAGTAGTATTCGACTAGGTACAATGAAGACAAGAATGTAGTGATATATACTATTTTTGAGGTTGTGATTAAAATATATTTCAGTTGTTTTGAACCCATTTTTTACATTATTATTCAACCTGATCCCTTCAAAGTCTTTTTTTAATATAGTAATATTCAAGTGGTTTAGAGAGAAAAAAAGACATGGTTTCTTGATCCTTGCGGTTGATTGAGGATAGCGGTTAATCAATTTCTCAGACTGGAACCAGCTGCCGGGGTTCATCATTCAGATTTCAGTACAGCGATTTTGCATTTTCCAGAATGGAACCAACCACATAAAATCTTGATTTTTGGACGTTCTACTAAAGTAATTGAATCGTTTTCTCAACAAAATGACGTAGAATTCAAGTAAGTTTTAAGGAAAAAAAAAACGCTCTGGTAAAGTTTTTACCTGATTTACAAACGTGAAATAACTTTGATGCCTGATTACTCGTAACTAGGTTTTTGTGGTTGGCTCCCTTCTGCTTAATACCGTCCAAATCTCCACCACTCAATCAAAGTTAACCCTACAGTTCCTGGCATAACAAAAAAATCCAGCCTAAGCGAGCTTGAATGCAAAAACCTCACCATGGAACATATTAATACAAACTACCCCACATACCTCCACCGCATCTCTACAGACGGTTCCAAGATGGCAAATGAAAACACAGCCGCCGCTCTCTATTGTGAACTTCATAAAGTAATTTTGGGATTTGGACTGAACAAACACTCCAGCATATTCCATGCAGAACTAACTGCCATCTTCATTGCCCTGGCGCTGCATCAAATCTCACAACCTCTGACACCCTCATACTTAGCGATTCCAAGTCATCTCTATTATATCTTCAGAAATTCAGACCTGGCGATCACCCCCCATTCATAATCCAGCAAATCTTTCGGCTTGTGCAGCAACTGGAAAGCACCAACAATACCTGTATAGCTTTCCAATGGGTACCCAGCCACATACACCTAACCTCCAACATGTTAGCTGACTCTGCTGCCCGCAGAACAGCACTGCTGGGGGGTGTGGCTTTGCACAACAACATCACTGTCAATGATCACGTTAAATTCCTCAAGAGTGAGAAGACAACAAAATTAATTGCTGAACATACATCTGCCACAACGAATCGTGGGTCATGGACCAAAGGTATAATACCCAACCCAACCTCCCTTCCCTGGTACTCAGGCACACCTGGTTCTCCTAAATTTTTCTCAACCATAAATCGTATTTTTCTTGGACATGGCAACACTACTTTCTTCAAATTCCTCATGAAAAAAATTAACTCCCCGTACTGCCTAGTCTGCTCTGATACAGAAGAATTAGCCGATATGAACCATATCTTGAATAATTGCCTCGCATTTCCAACTGCCCGTAATGAATTCAAAACAATTAATAACATAACTGGCTCTATACAACAACATTTAATTAAGAATCATCAACTTCCCTTTCTCCACAAACTTTTTAAATTTATTGAAGATAATAAAATACAATTTTAGTTTAATACAAGCCCTCAAATACCCTCCCCTCGATCTCCTCACCTGACAACCTTTCCCTCTGCACAGCTTTGAAATCCCCCCCTCACATCTGCCCACCCAACAACCTTCCCCCTCTACATTACCTTGAACTTCATACAACATCAAAACCCCACTTCCAGCAACAAGCCTGCAAGACCTCAGCACCTTCCCAATCAAGACTCGACCTTCAAAGATCACCACAGAAAATCACCTATGTCCGACATGAAAGGAGGACAACTAAGCAGAGAATTTCCATTCCATTCCCAAACAAACCAAAGATGGTAATGTGGTATTCTATAGATTCTATCATCATCTAGGTATGTACGCGTTGAAATATTGCGTTATCACAATAGCTGACAACGAAAATGTACAATGATGAAACTGGTTAGGCCTATTATTCCCCACTAGATTGATGCTGCTGTTGTTTTTAGTCTATTTTGTTCAAATTCCTTCCTTTATTCTACAAAGAAGGACCTAGTAGGTACATTATTACATAAAACATTACAAACAATAGCAAAATAATAATAATTCACTGTTTAAATTAAATGTCGAGTTCATTTCTAGCGAATTCAAGTCAAGTTCATTTCGTTTACTGATTTCAGATTTTCAATGTAGGACCCACTTGGTTGTAATTTCAACGCAATCTACGAGCCAAAATGCAAGTATCGTTGGATGATAAACTTGGTGCATTGGGGCAGATCTCCCAGAAGAAATTGCTTGAAATATTGACTAAAATACCAGGCAGGAAGGATCTGATTATAGACAGTTCACTAATCAAACCTTTGGAGAGAATAGTTGGTGTTTCGAAGTTGAGGTAAGTTCCCCTAACCTTGTATAACCTAACCATAGGTTCATCATTTTGAAAACAGCAGTCGTGAAAGTGCGTTTTTCCTATTTATTTTTGTTTTAGTAAACAGGTATAACTAATAAAACCTTCGGAGAGAATAGTTTTTGTTTGAACACCGGATTAAGTTCCGCTAAAACTGTATAGGTAACCATAGATTTATTTTATTGTTGTTGAGCCATTATTTGTTATACTGGTTGAGAGAAGGAATAAAACGTGTGGCAGAGTGAGTTGTGAGTATAGTGACGGTGGACCCTCGAGAGTCCCCCTCTTATGACTAGCGATATTAGCTTTGTTCGTGGTGGCCATCTGAATGGTATCGCGTTCGCACTGTTTGTTCGGACAAGTATCGGACTCTATAGTAGCCATGCCATTCTGTTCGCGGTGTTTTTCTTACGGTTCGAAACAGTTAACTGACCGTCAGATCAATCTGCGGATTTTCGCAAGTAGTGATCCTTTCGACTGCCCCCCCCCCCCCCCCACCACTCACCCGTGTAAACCAATCACATCATTTCTCATCACAACTCTGTGTCTCACTCTTCCTTCTGTGTCTGTGGAATGTTTGGTTCATCTTTTTTTCATCTCGCCATGAGCATGAGCGAATCAAGTGAGAGGAATCTATCACTCCTTTTGAGTTATCATCAGATGATGAATTGGATCTATACCATCTAATTCGTGGGGGGGGGGGGGGGGGGTGAAAATGATCTCAAGGAAGAAGGTAGTTCCTTCATGGTACAACGACGTTTTTCGTTCGCTTGTATAATTTTGCACACCTCTAGTGATGTTTATCATACCCACATCAAGGCAGTTACCTACCTACAACTAAAGGCCCGTTTATCAACAGCAAGTTAGGGGAGATTTAACCAACCCTAAGATCAAAACGGCTGTTTGCTTCAATGTGAGTTGTTTCCCCCCCTCCCCCCCCCCCAACAGTTGAGGGTTAACTGAAGTTTAAATTTATCTGGTCTGAGGACGGCCGGATAAAAATCCCGTGTAAAGAACGAAGAGCACGTTTCAGTTCCGAAACAGGTAGGTATCTTTAAAAAACTTAGCTGTGTAGTGCAGCTGTAGGTATAAATTTTCGTGGAGATTTATTTTAAAATAGCTTTAGAAGATTTATTTTAAAATAGAATGTACCCGAAACAAATCACGTGCCTACCTACTATATAAAAATGCATTAAACCGTCAGCTATTCAAGGTGTAGGGATAGGTAATACATTTGATGCCCACAGTAGGGCGTAGCCTGTGTGGTTTTTATTTAAAGAAACGCATTTTATGGCGTTACTGAAAGTTAGAATCTCTAGGCTGACAGGACATGTCTACTTCTGGTGTTGATAGTCAGTTGATGTGGCAGTTGGGGTTTTAAAGGGGTGGTGGCTTAAAAAATAAACTGTTTTATATATGAATAATGCTGTAAAAACCGTTAATATATCTGTAGTTTTGTAGAGCTGGTAAGAAAGAAATCGAATTGGCTGCTTAAACAGACATAAAAGCATTTTGTGAGTGTTGATGAGTGGTTTCAGAATACATCCTGGAAAGATTGGAAGAGCGATATTTCAGGTTTCTCATTCTAACCTAGGTACCTATTTGGGAAGAAGGTTAGGCGTCGTTGCAGGTTCCGCAGCAGCTGCAGTCAGATTTCCATCACAAAGCCGTTCGTGGTGTAGCAGTTAGCTGGGCGTTTGAAAGTTGGTATTGGTGGCGCATGCACAGTGATGGGCACCAGGAATAATTCCACAGAAACTTTCCCGGGAACTTTTCCCTGGAATATTTGAAAACTCCTGGGAATATTTCCCAACATATAAATTCCCATAAAAAACGGGAACTTTCGAAATTTCATTATTACAGTTACATTATTCTGGATTATTCTAACGATACCTACCTATGTAGCACAAAAACAAACCCCACCCATGGAGCCTTATCAATAAAACATTGGGAGAAGTTCGTGGAAGCCATTCCGGTTATAAGATAACCTTCTTGAGGAACGGAGTTCATACCAACCTCTTTCGTTTGCTTTCATCGAACTAGGGTTGGAAAGTCAGTCGAGAAGTATAGATTTTAGATAGATGAGAAATCATAAGGTAATGTATCGATTTGAAAAATATCAAACCATCCCCAGGGATACTAGTGATGAGGAACCCACTCCGTCACAGTCGGGTTCCGATTTTGGTTCATAAATTTGTTGACAAGAAATTTGTTTCCGTTATTTTATGTCCCATTTCATCTGATGGTGTAGATGGTTATATTAACTATTCATCAATATTTACGCATATTTCAGGATATGCTTGCTACATGTAAGGCATATTTTTTTCCATTAACAAGTAAACACTGAAGGATCTATGCAGTGTTCACTGATTTTATCTGAAGTGGGAAGCAAAATGATGGCATTGAAAACAACAAGACAGGTTAAATAATATTTGAACAAGGATAAAACGGATTTCTTAGCAAAAAAACGAAAATTTCCGTTTTGGAAATATTCCCTGGAACATTCCCCTGAAAGTTCCCTAAAAATAAGTTCCCGGAATCTTACCTATCACTGTGCATGTGTGTTGGCACGACCAGAACAGTGGCTTCATCCAGTCCGCTGACTGTCAGAAAATTTCACTGTGAACGAAGCTGTTATCACCAGTTAAGAAGAGATAGCGATTAGGTTTCAGCCTGACCGCCCCCATCTTCACTGGAAGCACAAACAACTCGAGAACTGCCCACTGTCACACTCCTCCCCACATGACATACTTCTGGGAAGCAGAAGTATGAGAGGGAAAACGCTGCAAAGTCCTTGATTCACCTGTTGATACTGATTGTAGTGTTACATATTTATGGTCATTTCAGGCAGTTACCCAGGTTTTTGATCCATAAAAAATTAATTTTGGGAGCTGAACCTTCGTTACCACCTCAATTCTTCATTATTGGGTCAAAATCAACTTCATAATTCGATCTTCTCGCCCTGAAAAACATGGGAAACGATACCTCACAAGCTCATGTTCACTAAAACCTCAAAAAACTCTGAAGTCCTTGTCACATGGGTTTATTATTCTATTGGACATACTACAGAGAAATGTTGGCTGGTATTGTTTATTTAATGCGCAATCATTGAAATAGCTATTTTTGAAGGTTCCCGCCAATTTTTGCCCCCAAAAACGAATTTGGCTCCTACTTTTTTCGTCATTGATAGTGCCATTTAATTGTCTTGACTCACCTACTGATACTACTGCTAGTGTTATTAAACAAGTTTATGGTGGTTTCAGAAAATTTCCCAGGTTTTTGACTCATAAAAAATGAATTTTGGGAGCTAAACAAAGGTTTAGCTCCCAAAATTCCGTAGACACACTGTCTACAGAAGAACGACGATTTTGGACCAAAATGTAACGTTAATTAAGGCTGAAACTTCGTTAAACCTTAATTTTCCACTCTTTGGTCAAAGTCGACTTCATATTCGGTCTCCTCGTCCTAAGAAACATGGAAAACGATACCTCAAAAGCTCCTAAACTTACTTGTTACTAAAACACCAAAAAACCCTATTTTACACCCATTTTTCACTCATAACACCCTTGGTTATATTCCGATCGGGCTGAAAAGTTTCAGGACACAGCTAGGGCCCAAATGGAGCGTGTATGCGGAAGAACGAATTTTTTAGACCGAAAATGAAGTACATAGATATGGATGATATGGCGGACGGACATTGCATTTTGATTTATTATTCTGCGAATAATACACCTATGAATTTGGAATCTACTTACATTGAAACGTAAAAGAAAAAATTTGGGGGGGGGGGGGGGGGGAGGGGGTATAAAAAAATTTGCTGAGCGAATACATAGGTGTATTATTCACAGAATAATAAACCAAAGGGAGGAGGGGGGGTTGAATGTAGTATGAAGTTCTGGCTCAGGAAAGCACATCAAGGTGACTAACCTCAATCGTAATGGTACTACCTCAATAATAATGGTGGAGAACAAAGCTCCTTCACATGAGTGTTTGCTGAGAAAAATGTCACAGTTTTTTGTCCAGTGAACTGATCATCTGGGCAACCTTTAGGACTCTAGGTAATCAACCTCCATCTTAATGATGGAACAGCTATTGGGATTTGTAAATAGGGACGCGGCATCAATCGCCTTCAGATGAGCTCAATATATATAGTTATACTGAGCTGTAAGCGGAATGGTGAGGGGGGCAATAGATGTATGCATTATAGAAGGGACAGGATGTTTGAAAAGGAATCTTTCTGTAAACCTTTGGGCTTATCCTTCTGGTAAGCCCTCAAAAAGTGGATGGAATATGGTGAGTTACTCAGCACATACTACCAAAACGCTCTGCTACCATGTGAAAGAGTGAGTATAGTGACGGTGGACCCTCGAGAGTCCCGCTTTATGACTAGTAATATTATCACCAGGTAAGAAGGGATTGCAAAGGGAAGCACAAACAACTCGAGAACTGCCCACCGTCACAAACAACTCGAGAACTGCCCACCGTCACAAACTAGCTCTTTTCTCATATAAAAATACTTGTTTCGCCGTGTAATTTGAAATCTTCAGGGACTTAGTAACTTTTACATGAAGAAGTTAGGGTTCTCCTATTCCTCTCTCACGTTGTTTTTTTGTCCTTTCGTATTGGAACGAACATTGAGTATAAAAGTTGCATTAAATGTTTACTTTATAAAACAAACATCTGAAAGGAAGAACTGGACTAAGGTGGATTATAACTCATGCAGATTCCATTTTTAGGTTCAGGCATGTGGTAACTTCCCTGTCTTCATTAATGTCAAAAATTTGATTGATTTTTATTTTTAGTGAACAATTGGAAATTCTGCGCCTCATGAATACAAAAAAAACTGAAGCCCCCCCCCCCCCCCCCCAGACGGTTTTTGACAGACCACATGATATATATATATATAAGGAAGATGCCACACATGAACTAAACCACTCGCGATGAATTCGTGAAAACTAAAAATGTGAAAATGGTGAACATTTCTAAATACCCCTGAAGATAGTTTCGCCGATCATAGGCGCACCTGTTGTTTGCATCCCTGCTTACCTAAAACAAACTCGAAACAAAGGAACAACCTACATTTGCTAACTAAAAACGTGAAAATGATTAACATTTCTAAATACCCCTGAAGATAGTTTCACCGATCATAGGCGCAACTGTTGTTTACATACCTAAAACAAACTCGAAACAAAAGAACAACCTTCATTTGCTTCTACCCTGAATCATCAAGATAAACAACGGGCACTATCATGTTGGTCAGATTGTGCCCAAATCTCTGAGGCTGGCACGAACTGGTCCCAAGATACGTTTCAAGTACAGGTCTGTTCAATACATTATTCACATTCTCCTTTAATGTGATCCTGGGAATTAGTTACAGACCAAAACTTCCCATTGATACTTAAAAAATATATACCATAAGTGAACTTTCTCCAAAGCGTTGTAATAGGTGTAGTTAATAAAAAAATGCTTCACTGTTTCAAAGAAGGGTTTTTAAAAATGTTTTTCCTCATCTTACCACAAATCGTAGGTGCTACACAATTCTTGTTGGATAAAACAAAGGCGCAAGTAGGTATCACTCAATTTAAAAAGAAAATAAAAACGTAGAAGCATTCATCATAACAGCACTGAAGTAACAGCCCTGAAACAAAGACGAAGAACCCTGAAACGATCACTGTCTACACAATGGGGAATTTTTGTCAAATTCAAGTGGTATTTCGTCAAAAATAAGCGGTATTTTTTAAATGAGGGTGATTAATATAAAAATCGACATAGCAGGTCTACTGACATCTGACTAGCCGTTGGCCAAAGGAAGGGGGCAAAGCTTTGGTTCTCACTGCTGCCAACAATCCAACATTAGAAATGGCAACCTAGAGGAACATTTGCTGTGACCTTCTGTGAGCCTAGGTACCCTCGGTTTGATTTTGTTTTTTTAATTTATTTAAATTTGCAGTTCCATTCATCCAGTGCCATTCCATACATCGTTTAAAGTGGCGCACTAGCACAATAAGCGAGATTCAACTACTCGGAGATTTACCAGACGTCATTTCTGGGAGTGGGAACTCGGAAAGTCAAATTTCACACCTGCCTACATTTTCGGACATGAAAACCTCGTGGTAAATAAAGTCTTTGATTAGAATTTGGCCAAAAAAAGAGAATTTGTAACCCACGAAAATTGTCTATTATGTACTTGCTTTCCAAACATAATGACAATTCATATAATTAGCAGGTGTATATAAAATATTTTTACATCAACTTTATCAATGGGGATGATCTGAACCCCCATCTGCATGAACCCTCAAAATTTCATTCAAACTGGTCGAACGGAACTGGGGATATTTAAGCGTTACAACGCTTTTGTTGTGCAAACGAAATTATAAGAAATGCTTTTGGAACCCTTCCTTCATATTCTCCCGGCAGTTTGCTGAAATCACTCCAGTAAGGCCAGGGGTATACATTATGTGTACCACCTGCATAATTTCAGCGTATTTGAACTGAAAGATAACCGTTGTCCAGACGGATGGACACCGAAACAAAATTATTTGTCTTTGGAAATGCAGTGATTGGACTCGACTTCGAATTTTTTCAAATCAGCAAATGTAGTATTCGACATAACGATTATTTCGATAAAACTATATTAATAGTACAATAAGGAGTACCCACGACTTCTGTTTATATTACTTTCTCATTTTTAAATGAAAATAGGAATTTTGGGACCAACCGCACTCTACTATGATGAATAGTTATTTTTGTATGAGACGTCATTGCAACCCTCTCCCCTGGGCGGGACCCCCCTGTACACTGTGACGTCAGATTTAGTTGAAAATTATGAATGGACGTGGGTCGGAATTTGCTGCTGTTGACTTCAGAATCGGATTCGGCACCCTCGAAAACCCCTGTATCCTGCTCCAAAATCTAGGTATTTTGGTGGGAATAAGCTTATTTATAACGCGTGACGTCATCCGTATGTATCCCCCTCCCCCCTGTCAGTCGGTTCCCACGTGCGAGAGGGCAGTACCTACCAAATAACGTTGCAAGCCTTTTCCTTCACCCGTTTCTGAACATTTCCGACCCATCATACAACAACTTTACAAAAAGATCTCCGTTACACCTATGTAGGTGCAATTTGAAAGAATTGAAAAAAATGCAATGTCTATTCCTCATTTAGATATAAAACTAAGGGTATGAAGCCTAATAGTGGATGGGTTCAGCTGAAATTTGATGAACCTCATCATCCCAATCTCATCCTAAAAGCATCCCACCTTCAAAACATGAAATAATACCTACGGTGGTTGTTTTCAGGGCTCATGGAGTCGACAAAATATACAAGCTGGAAAAAGGAGACGTCCCTTTTACAAATACTCAGCGAGTGTTTTTTGTAAATGCAGATCTCATCACTGTGAAACATGTAAGTGATAAAATCAACGGTGAAATGAGCCAGAAAAACGATGGCAATTCGTATCACATAATCCTCGTCGGCAGGAAACTACAGTCTATTGTGAATATGCTGGAAACTGAGGGCACGCTAGGCTACGTGAGTTTGTACGTATATCAATGGGAACTGATAAAATTGGACACTAAGTTCCTTTCTATGGAATTTCACCATTTATACAGGTTATTGTTCGTCGATGGCGATCAATCGTATCTCCCAATTTTGGCTAGATCAATTTGGACGCTTTGCGTAATTTTGGGCCAACCGTCGGTGACAGTAGTACAAGGGAAACATTCGCACGTCATCGACAAAATGTTGATAAAGATGTTCAAAGAGTTGGGAAAGGCTAGTCGGAATGATAGTGAGATCGACTGCATGTTCATAGTCGACCGGGATGTGGACTATGCCAGTTCTCTGCTCACCGGCTGCACCTACTCGTGTCTACTCGATGAGGTTTTCGGTATCAAAAGCGGAATCGTTGAGATAAGAGATAACAAGAATGATAATCCTGGGGGGTATTTCCTCAACAGTTCTGACGAAGTTTACTCACAAATTGCTGGGAGACACTTCAGCGATGTTTTCCCCTATTTGAGCACCAAGACTAAGGAACTCAATCAAACAAAAGAGAAAAGCCAAAACATGGCTATACATGAAATGAAACAGTTCATTTCAAAGGAGCTTTCGGCAGTAACGAATTTCAAGAAAAAACTGGCTTACCATATCAGCGCTTGTGAATCCATCATAAGTCATATGGGCCACAGATATGAAGGATTGCAAAATGCAGAGCAGAACATCCTGGAATGCAGAAGTCGGAGGGAGACACTGACGTACATAGAAGATTGCCTGTCGATGAACATCTGCGACAAGTACTCTATATTGAGACTTATCTGTCTCATGTCTCTGACACAAGACGGACTATTCCCAGACGAACTCCAACGCTTGAAGCTCCAATTTTTCCACATGTTCGGATACCAACATTTGACGGTGTTCCACGCTCTCGAGAAAGCCGGATTGTGCGTCGAACAATCCACTCTCCTTTCAACGGAAGTGAAGGGCGTGAATTTGGCCAATAAAGTGGTGCAAGCGGTACCACTGCCGACGCGGAAGAGCACGTTTACCAATTTCGCTCAGAAACTGAAACTATTCCCACCAGTTGGTGACAACTATGAACTGAGCAATCCAACAGACGTCAGTTACGTTTTTGGAAGAGCATATATTCCTGCATTTTGTCAAATAGTTAATCAAATTTGTAAAAAGGAGATAACCATAGACGATTTGCCTAAATTATTAACAAACTGTTCAGTCAGGAAAGTGGGAGGTGATCAACAGAAAATTAGGACATTTTTAATATACATAGTTGGCGGCGTAACGTACGCAGAGATTTCTGCTTTTCAGCTCCTCGAGAAGCTTACAGGATCTCAAATCGTGGTTGCATCATCGTCAACAGTCAATGGAAACGCTATCATGAAATCATTTTTTCAACAGTAATGTTCATACTAATATTTCAATCATATACGACTATTGTTTAGAACCGAAGTAAAAGTATTTTATTACCATTATTATTAATTACCTATCGTCAACCTTTCAACACATTTTTCGTCAATTTTACTAACATGTTCCCATTATATAGGAATCGAAGTAAGGTGATACCGTCTAAAACAGGTGTTCGAGAAAAACAGTGGAATCTTGTTCAGAAGTGCTCAAAACGAGTTTCTAGACGGTTTTCCATTTGATGTCCGTATGTATGTAGGCATTTCAAATGGTCATGACTTTCTCAAAGTATGGTCTTTTTCAGATTATCTTTTGGGGTTGGTTCAGCTCGTTACACTCTTCAGTTTGAGATGAGAAAGAGCTTTCTAGGTGGAAAAACAAGGGAGTTATGACGGGGTTTCTAATTTTTTCGATTTTCAACTATAACTGCCGTAAAAATGGACCAAAGCTGGTGCGGTTGGTGCCAAAATGTCCGTTGGGATACCAAGAACATGCCATTGATTTTGAACTTGATCGCATTTGATTTGGCTAATTGACAGCGAAAACTACGTCAATGGGGCCAACACTTTCTAGGCGTGAGCTAAATGACATTGTTGTGGTGTCAGAAAGTGGTTGATTGTGAGGTTTCTATGCAAGAATATTATAATTTCCATGCTCAGTAATGAGGAAATTTTTAGCTATTGTTGACGCACAGAAACGAAACTGAACCACTTCTTTGGAATGGAGTATGAAAGAAAGTTACCCCACTCAAAACTTGACGGTTTCCGTTTCAAGGTACGTAGAATCCGAAAACGGAATGAAAAAATTTCTCTCCGTCCGCCGCACTTCGCATTTTACTTAGTTACCATGAACCAAAATTAATGAAATTTGGTTTGTGGGTCCCATTTGCGGTCAAGTGGGTCCGTGAAGGTCGGCGTTCCTGTCAGTCATATTTATGGGGTAAAAATGAAAAATAAGGGTTGCAATTTCCAGGGCGCCGTTATCTTGAATTTTTGTACGTTTTTAAATTGATCTCGAACTTGGAAATTTTTTGATACCACCCGAAGCATTGTACGTTCAGCCGTTCATTCATCAGCGTGATTGTGAATGAAACATTATACATAAAGGACAGACATAACTGTTAGGAACAGCTGATTATAATCACCCAAGGCTGTATGATGAAATAGAGTTGTTATCCATGATATTATTTCATTTCAAGAATGGTGGTTATTAAGGATTTTGCTGAAAGGTACTTTTATAACTTTAACCAACGTCCATGAATAACAACAAATATTTAATTACAGAATTCTTGAATCCACCGCATATTACGAAACTGTAATAGCCCGACCGGCTCCAGTACTCGATTTAGGGCTTTGTTGGGTAGGTAATGACTACAGAAAACAGTGACCTAGGAAGGGTCATCTATACAGATAAATAATAGCTTCGTTCCAAGTGAGCTGATATGAGCTCAACAAATTGGGTGCAAGAAACTCAGTTCAGAAGTTTTGGGTTCGTGAACCGATCACTTGAAACGCAAATAGGTTTACTTCTGCACCTGAACTCAAAACCCCGATCCTGCTCCCCCATGGGTGCAGGAAGTTCATGAACTCAGTGCGGCACTGATAAGAACCCAACACGCTTGGAACACAGTTTAACGTGGTCTGGGTAGAAAGTAAGCTTCGGGTTCATGAACTGAAACACTTGAAACGCGCTACCTGATGCGGAGCGACTGCGCAGAACTGGTTCATGAGTTCAGCTCGCTTGAAACGAAGCTAATAAACCCTTGTGCAACATTTGCATGGTTTTTTCTTCTACTATTGAAATACGTAATATTTTTCTGTTTCGGGTAGCCATCTTGTAACATTTTGTTAATAATGTGTAGTATTTTCGGTGATTATGACCTACATTACAGAAATTTAATGATCCTTCGTGTGTATGTAGAATATTGGAGAGTAGTTTTAGCCTTGAGCTAAAGGAATTAGGGTGTAGGAGTTGTTGCGGGTGCTAAAGGATTTGGAGGTCTGGAAGTGCAAAATGCAATTTGTTTAAGAACAAAAACCTGGAAAGATTTTGTTAAAGTATTTTAACAAAATTGTTTTAAAAAAATTGTTTAACAAGATTTTGTTAAACAATTTGTTAAAGAACCTGGAAAGAACTAGTTAGTAGTTTTCTCACCATAACTATTTCCCGAATCCGCCCCTGCAGTTAGGACTCGCTTCAACTTTTTGGTCACTTTCTTCCCACTGTTTGGGGGTCCGAGTCTGGAAATTTAAGAAGTTATACATTAAATTAATTGGCTATGACCAGTAATCACCCGATAAAATAATGCAGTCACAATATTACCGATGCACAAGCACAAAGTAATACAGATGGAATATAAAGGTACACAAAGGGTAGGTAGATAACCATTTCCCTCGAATCGTTTTTTACTCTGTTAACTGATGAGGAATATCTGTTGAGTAACCGATGGCAGCCAGTGACGCCATAAAATCTTTAACTGAATAACTAAGGTGCAAACCCACAGCGGTAGTAGGTATTCACTTACCTAAATTTGTACTTTCAAATAAATAAAAAAAAAATACGTGAGCAGACGTCACTATCGATTTATGCTTTAGGAAAATCATTCTTGTGAATCTTTGAAAAAGGAAGAAATGACAGATTGGAGGATTACACTTGACCTAAATTCTTCATTGTTGTTGGAGCCCCCCCCCCCCCCTCCGACAGGGACGATTTTTGTAAACTCATCCCTGTAAGTTTACCCCGTGTTGTAAACTCGTCGCGTAAGTACAGTGTGAGGAAGTATGTACTTTATTGATAAGGTACTGGTACATGCAACCACAGGGAAAGTACGTAGGTACATCAGTGTGAGAAACGTATCTATGTATTTCATTAAATAGTCGGGTACATCACAAAGCTTATCATATAACAAGGGTTCTGTCAAAGAAGGAAAAAAAATTCGAAGTGTGGGCGCAGTTTGGGGAAATACTAGAAACTTAGCCACGACAACATCAGTTTTCTGGTAACTAGGAAGCCACCACTCAGGTTTGGTCCGGGGTGAGTTTACAACACTTTTTCCCAACTTCCAGACACTGTGGGGAGTTCGTCGTTACCCGTTGGAGTAGAGAGAACATCATTAAAGGTAGATAATCATACAGATAACTCAAGGAAACGCCATCTGAATTCATTTTTGTTGGGTTGCAAGACTAGAACATAACTGGGGCACCTTTTCAATTGGTTTTTTCAGAGAGCCGGTCCAGGATGGAACTGCGTTCTGAAAATGAGGGGATAGAACCATCCAGGATTGAGTCCAGAACTGTATCTGTCCAAACATGGATTATGATTCCGAAGCATTGTAACCTTCAACATAAGCTGAAGGTGGAAGCATCAAGTGCGCATGTGCAGGACCAACAGTCCTCGAAAAATTGCATGACTCTAAGAACTAGTCCTCGACTGTATGTCCGACTAGCCAGATCTTGAACCAGGACCAGTTCTGGCGATGTCCAAACACATAAAAAGGGGACTCCAGGTATCTTACGAGGTCCAAATCCCACCGATGGACCTCAAAGATTTCCTCACCGCCCTACGCAACAACAAACAAAAATAAAAATACACTGCCAAGGTGATGGCACAGGAGCTTCCTCGTCACAATCAGAGTGACCCATTATAAAATAGAACAGACTCGGAAGCAAAATAACAAAACATTACATTACATTACATTACATTACATAACATTACATAACGTTAAATATACATATTACATACCATTACATTACATAACATTACATTACATGAAATATACATATTATACATAACATGACTTCCATAACACATTACGTCCATTATACATAACTAGCCTGACCGCTCGCTTCGCTCGCTATCCGAGATTCCCTGTACGCAGTATCGTGGAACCAACAAACGACGGCAAAATCCCATACCCTACCGGGTATTTGTGCCCAATTTTATCAAAATCCGTCAAGCCATTCAGGAGTTGACCATGGTCGACCATATTTCCGCTATGGTCAGGGAATTAAAAATGCGCCTACGTTCAACTTGGGAGGCTACCGGATATTGGTGCCAAATTTGGTCGATATCCGTTGAGCAATTCGGGATTCGACCATGGAGGGGCCCATGGATGCGCTAAGGTCGACCGCAGGGGTAGTCCGAAGGGTCGATCGTAGATAGAATTTCACGTAGATTACGAATACGCGATAAAAAATAGGGGTTACCATTTCAATTAACGAAGTCGACCATAGTTCCGCTATGGTCAGGGAATTAAAAATGCGACGTTGCACAACTTGGGAGCCTACTGGATATTCGTGCCAAATTTGGTCGATATCCGTCAAGCCATTCAGGAGTTGACCATGGTCGACCATAGTTCCGCTATGGTCAGGGAATTAAAAATGCGCCTACGTTCAACTTGGGAGGCTACTGGATATTCGTGCCAAATTTGGTCGATATCCGTTGAGCAATTCAGGATTCGACCATGGAGGGGCCCATGGATGCGCTATGGTCGACCGCGGGGGTAGTCCGAAGGGTCGATGGTAGATAGAATTTCACGTAGATTACGAATACGCGATAAAAAATAGGGGTTGCCATTTCAATTAACGAAGTTGACCATGGTCGACCATAGTTCCGCTATGGTCAGGGAATTAAAAATGCGACGTTGCACAACTTGGGAGCCTACTGGATATTCGTGCCAAATTTGGTCGATATCCGTTGAGCAATTCGGGATTCGACCATGGAGGGGCCCATGGATGCGCTATGGTCGACCGCGGGGGTAGTCCGAAGGGTCGATCGTAGATAGAATTTCACGTAGATTACGAATACGCGATAAAAAATAGGGGTTACCATTTCAATTAACGAAGTTGACCATGGTCGACCATAGTTCCGCTATGGTCAGGGAATTAAAAATGCGACGTTGCACAACTTGGGAGCCTACTGGATATTCGTGCCAAATTTGGTCGATATCCATCAAGCCATTCAGGAGTTGACCATGGTCGACCATAGTTCCGCTATGGTCAGGGAATTGAAAATGCGACGTTGCACAACTTGGGAGCCTACTGGATATTCGTGCCAAATTTGGTCGATATCCGTCGAGCCGTTTGGCCGTGCATAGAAGGACAGACAGACAGACAGAGCGCATGCGCAGGGCGAACCGCTGGCTCTATCATGTTGAAATTTATATGGGACCTCAATGGGCCCTACCCGCTTAATCCCTGAGAATTACATTGAAATTGGGTGAAATCTTTGGTTACTACGGCTGTAACAAGGAAATTGAATCTATTTCACGCCAGCGCATGCGCAGAGCGCACCGAGGGTCCGATCATGCTGAAATTCATACTAGAACTCACTAGGCCTTGTCCAAACAACCCTTGAAAATTTGAGCGAAATTGAATCAAAATTGTGAAAGTTATGCGTGTTTGTTGAATTTAACGTTAGCGCATGCGCAGGGCGTACCGCTGGATCAATCATGTTGAAATTTGTATGGGACCTCAAGGGGCCTTATCCGCACCATCCCTCAAAATTTGAGCTGAATCAATTCAAAATCGTGGAAGTTATGGCTGTAACAAGGAAATGCGGACAGACTCACAGACTCACAGACCGACAGACACGGAACCAAATTTGTTCAGTAGGCTTTGAAACGCAAAATGCAAGTGGAAATTTTGATTTCTGAAGACAAAAATTTTTTGGCTCACGAAAGTGAACACAAGGCTTCCGCTGCTTCGCAGACTCGGAAGCAATATATCTATAAATTGGTACACGAGTAGTAGGCTATCTACCCCACCCTCGGTGGTCCAGCAGGCTATCTACATTAGTAGTTAGGAGGTACATACTTAACCACAGGACGGTTCGGGTAGGCAGATGAGTTGATATGAATACCTCGTTTTTTTTCGATCTAGTAGGACTTGCCTAGTTCACTGGCATAATAATATATAGGTAGGTAGCCTCAAGCCTAAACGCAACACTTACTACACTCAGTTTACATAACGCGGAAAGTCAATAAGGAAAAGAGTTCATCGAGTTGGTCACATCATCAAGAAATCCGGCAAAGCAACGAATGGATACAATTAAAATCTACAGTATTGTAAGATAAATATACAAAACTGTAACCGCACCACACTGTACAACAGTAAACAATTTTGTTCTCAAATTCAACAATCCTGATATTCTGACCAGTCTCCCTCAATTTTTAGGGACACTAATAAGGAGCTTAGCGAGTGCCTACTAAGATATGGGTGAATGTATTTAAATGTACTCACTACAATAGAGAGAGCATGGACCCCGTTGTTAATTTCATAGTCGAGAAGCTGGTTAACTATTCTGTGCCTCTGAAAATGTTAATACTTACAGTTATGGGCATATTTTACTTGGTATTCAGGTCAACAAATCGTATAAGAATGCATCGCACACTATCTTACTGAATAGGTACTTCACAAAGATTGAAAGCCATTCACCTGTATGGGGGTTTTGTTTTCGAATTCCTCGGACACTACAACCACTTTGAAATGGGTTTCTGAGCCAGCAGGAACATTGTGCATTGTTGATTCATTGATGACTTGCAAATGAGTAGGTTTTAAAGCATTTGATATTTTAGCTGTGATGTTTGTTTCGACTGGTCCGGCGGACATCTTTCTCACGATATGAAACAGAGTGCCTAAAACGATAAATTTCGTCTTATAAAAGTAGAACAGTTAATTGAACCAAAGAAGAACAGGGACAAAATAATAATGGAAATTTACCTGATACACTTACTTCTGAATAATAAGCAGTTGGGGACGATGGAGTTCGATGTTGAGCAGTGAAATAGCACCATATAAATACTATGCTGGACTGCAATGCTGGGAATAAAAATCAGTGCTCAGGCTAAGTATCCCAGACAGCACACGTATACACACAGATGTACTACATAAGTCCATGCTTCCCAGCTAAGTGATAGTTATCGAAATAATTCGTATCGAGCTATTTTTGTTTAACAAAAGCGGTAGATATGTATAGCAAAATAATTGAAGAATTATTTTCCAAGTTGGTCCATGGTACCGAGCGACTCCGAAAAATATCCAGGCACGTATTCTGAAAACAGCACAACTGCCCTGTTGCTCATACAACATGGGTACAGGATACGATTTATTTCGGCTTAAAATCAATCTATGATCAACATCTTCAATAGGCAAAGAACGAGTACTGGAATGAGCGGAACTTGCAACTTACCCAGAAGACGAAGATGCGAGACATGAAATGGCAACCATAACGTATCCTCCAGACTTCTTTAACCTTCTAGTGTGTGTTGTTCCACAGTTATTTGCCTCCGGCAATCAGTCATGAGAACGGATCCATGTTATGTGTAGAAAATATTTTTATGGTGTAGTTTTGGCGAAAGGCCTGAAGAAATGTAGGCCTGAATTTTCCTCAAGTAGGGTGGGGGTTTCTTTTGAGGATACGTGTAAATAATCGTTTCTTTTTCTCTTACTTCTGCTGGTAAAATGAACTCTGGGTTTGGAGAGGGGTTTTTTCATTAGTAACACCCTCCTACCCAGAACCTAGTGTAATAGGTATTTTGATATAGTGAACTAAACTATAAATTGTTTATAAAGGAAATTCGGACATGAATAACTGAGAACGTGGGATTGAAAAGCTGCCGGTTTCTATAAAATCGTTGACTGAAAAATCGTCAGACAAAATTTTAAATTCAAAACCCCTATTCGAGGAACGTATTATTACAATGATTCCTTAGTGTTGTTCAACCATCGCTAGGTAGGTGGTTGGCGTAAAAGTATGAGACAGGTAGTTCGTAGGCACCTACTTCTGAACAACCGGATAGAAAAGTAGGTAGGTACGTGCATATAATTTAGACTATCTATGTCTAAAAAAAACTAATTCCAGTAGTAAAGAGAGTACATCGAATAAATATAATCAGAAATTTGTTACAGATTTGTACGCCTTCAACCCACTCAGAATTCCATTGACTCAAGGTAGAAATTCTTGGAGTCTCAATCAATGAAGTACAAGAAGTGTAGAGTGTTTTTCTTCAGGATAAAAGAGGAGCGATCTTCTGACTTGAAAATATCTTCATTGCTGTCAAAAATTCAAGTTATGTATCAATGGAAAGATTCTACTCGTCAATTTGACCCCCCCCCCCCACCCAAACAACCCTGTTGGGAAAATTTACACGCCAAGAAAACCTCTTCAGCCGCAAGAACGAGTGATAACCATTTTGCCTTCCACAGCTTCTCGCTCTTTGATTTACATAAAAACGCTAAAACATTTCCCTTCACCCCTAACCGTGAATTTTTTCTTTCAAATCTGTTTGGCGGGAGCCTTTTGCTTGAAGAACAATAATTCATAAAGCGAACGTAATAAGAGACCGGCCTCCTGTATTTCTAGTAGGTACCTCCATAAAACTCGGAATATTTGAACTCAGGACGCAGGTCTCAGGTTCTCACACACTGCGGGAACAGGACAGGAAACGCCATGGATAGGACGCGGGATGCCAGCCGGCTGCGGCTGCCCCGTCCTGCGCCTATACCCACACCAAGCAGGACCTTCCTCAACTCTCTTTCCCACACCGCTCGACATACTCCCCTCGTTTCAAGCTCTCCTAGTTCTCAAGCAACACTTTTGTCCACGAGGTACTACCTAGTTCCCATTTGCTTCTCAGAGTGAGATGAGAGTGGTTTCATTTTATTGTGTTCGTCTGTCATCGTAATACAAACCTGTCAGGCCTTCTCTTTGATCTTCGTATAGTAATACAAACGGTGAGATAGATCATACAGCACTCTGTATTTTTTTACCTCTACAATGAGGATTTCTTCAGTAAATTCCATTCTCAACCAAACAACCTAATCTGAGAGAACAAAGATTTTGGGGGAGGGCATCAGAAAGAAAGGCGCTGGTGTGAGGGTGAACGTGGAGAAAAATTGGACGGTGGAGGGAGAACGTCCCGTGCCAGGAAGTGCTGTTTTTCGCTTTGCGATCGTGGCGCATCCCGTCTGTTTCCTGCCCCATGCCATGACCGCCGTGTCCCACCTAGTGTGCTTATCTCCGTTCAAATACACAGAAGCGAAAAAATACGACCCGTGTCCCGCGGCTGTTTCCCCGTCCTGTTCCCGCCTAGTGTGTGAAGGCCTTTACCCTCCATCCAACTGGCCTGCAAGAGCAGACACGCCGAGAGAGATCAATGGGGTATGCGCACGTATTATTTCATTTATTTTTTTAATGAAACCACATTCCATCCTGAGAATTTTGAGATGAACCATAATGTCCTACAATAAGTAGTTCTTTTTCTACGATTTTTCATACTCCAGCAGTTCCTACGTCACGGTGAGGTCCCGCCCAGGCGAGAGGGGAGCAATGACGTAGGAAACGCTGCAATCTTGAAAAATCATAGAAAAATAACTATTAATCGTAGGACAGTAAGCCTTCTTTCACACGGGGAGCCTCACGGCTCGTGGCTCGCAGTCAAGAGCCTTTTTCGCTCTTGACTCCCACCTTTCACACGGGCCTCTTTGAGAGCTTTTTTGGCTCTCGAGCACTCAGTCGCTAGTTCCGCCCAGTATGGATCGCATGCGTGCTTTGTCCGTTTACATACTTCATCGTCGCCACCGTCTTCAACGCCAAAAACGCAGAAGTACCAGACGGTGTTGGGTACATCCGATAAACCAACAGCGGGATGAAGCAGGAGTTTTCGCCATGCTTTACCAGCAACTTCGGCAGGATGGCAACACATTTTTTAACTATTTCCGGATGTCTGTGGCTTCATTTGATGAGCTTCTCAGCAAGGTGAAGCGTCGTATTCAACTCGAAGATACAAACATGCGGAATTGCATTAAGCCTGAACTGAGGCTGGGTGTAACGTTGAGGTATATTCTAATCTAAATTCGCCACAACAGGTAGCAATAAACTGAGGAGCGAGAGCCGTTTTCGCTCTTCGTGTGAATACCGGCACCCCTCCTTTGCATTTCGTGGAAGAGCCGTAGACGCGTGGCTCGAGGTGCAGAGCCGTGATCACTCGCGGCTCGCGAGCCCTAAAAGCTCTCGAAGAGCTCTCGCTCCTCATGTGAAAGCTCCATTGCACTCAATGCATTTCAGTCTCACGCGCCGTCCGCCTGTTCGCGAGCGAGAGCCGTGCGGCTCCCCGTGTGAAAGGAACCTTAGGCCGCACCTACATTGGATCCGTATTTCTCCCGATCCGATCAGATCCGACGACTCCCGACCATCGGAGCCCGATGACGTCCGACTAAGTGCCTACACTGGTTCCGATCCGATCCGATCCAAACTTTTGGGGAATCAAGGCTCGTTGTAGTGAGCACAGGGAGAGCGCACGTTGTAGGTACCTACATAAATATATTATAGTTCTCTGTTCTGTGGTGGTGAGTTCGACATGAGTGATTCTGACGATGACGTTTTGTGTTGGTTTTTGCTGGAAAACAACCTTCTCCTAAAGAGACGTGCAACAAGGTCATGGGTGCATCAATTCAATGTGGACCGATCGGGAGGAGAATTTTATACTACGTGTATACCTATGCGGAATCACCCTGACAAGTTCAAGGATTATCACCGAATGACCCTGGAAACCTTCGACTACATTCTCGAATAAATAATTCTGAACAAGCAGAATTAACAATTCTTTGTCAATTTTTGTACTCATTTTACGGCGCGTCGGGCTCCGATTACGGACTGGAAACAAACATGTTTGATCGGGCGACGGATCGGGAGTCGTCGGGAGACGTCGGATCGGGAGTTCCGCTTCCAATGTAGGCACCTGCATTACACTCTAGGTGTTTGTTTTTCTTCCGACGACGTCCGATGGTCGGGAGTCGTCGGATCTGATCGGATCGGGAGAAATACGGATCCAATGTAGGTGCGGCCTTAGGTTGGCTTCAATTCTCAGAATAGGATCTAGTTTCATAAAAAACTCCATTCGCGTACCCCATTTGTTGATACCTATTGGAACTGGAGGCCTCGAGAGGACGCCACCCACAGTCCTCACCGAGCTTCTTCAAGAAGAAGTTTTGCTCCTTCCCAATACGGGGCCCCCACCATTATTCTTCCAGTAGATATATATATATTCAATTCATTTTTTGGCGAACACACACCAGCGTTTGGTAGGTATTTCAACTATGTTGCTTACCAATATATTTCTTCAGTGATCCGAGACAATGTGTCTGGGACAGTGAGAATGGCTGCCTTTGAAATGCTGTAGGTACATGACAACAATGCACGCCAAATCCTCGAATTCATCACACGATTCGTAGCCTGTTTTGCTACCAGCTCAAAACTCCCTAGAGGAAGGCTTTCACAACTCCTGCACCCAGTTGAAACCGCTCTGTGGCCTTCAACTCTAATTTGGTGAAGGAGGATGACTTGAAAATGCCCCCACCAGTAATATCGGCGCATTTCGATAGATAGTACCTACCTCGCTGTATGTTCTGTACGTATAACTGATAACTATAACAACCCAACAGCCTCTACCTAACAAGTCTAAAAATGGGCAGTTTTAGGAAGAAAATTAATTGGAGGATGAGTTCGGCTAAGTATTGATCGGGTTTTTGAAACCACAGGTACCTACATACTCTAAAATGGATGAAAAACGTCGAAAATGTCCTGAACCGAAGCCACTACCAGTGCTTTTTCCTCAAGTAGATAGGTGGTATCCTATCAATACCTTACCTATCTAAAAAAAGTTGAAAAAAAAAAACGCTGCAGTCACATGGGTTTATCATTCTATTGGACATACCTAAAGAAATGCTGGGAATAGATTTATTGTTTCTTTCACGTGCAATTATTATTGGAACAGCTATTGGCCCCAAAAAACACGAAATAAGGTCCTACTTTTTGAAAAATTATCTTTGATCATTGATAGTGCAATTTGTGTTGATTCACCTGTTGAAACTGCTTCTAGTGTTATTATACAGGTTTATGGTGATTTCAGACAATTACCCACGTTTTTGACTCATTAAAAATGCATTTTTGGAGCTGAACCTTCGTTACAACCACTATTCTTCACTCTTTGGTCAAAATCAACTTCATATTCGGTCTTCTCGCCGTACTAAATATGGAAAACGATAACTGACAAGCTCATGCTAACTAAAACCCCAACAACAAAAAACTATTTTTACACCCATTTTTCATCTGTAAAAACACTCGGTGTATTTTGATCGGGCGGCCAAGCTTCTGAGCACAACTAGGAGCCAAATATGCTCCCAAATGGGTATCCAAACTGTGTGCAGAAGAACGACGATTTTAGACCTAATTTTAACGAAAATTAAGGCTGAAACTTCGTTAGAACCTCAATTTTCCACTCTGGTCAAAATCGACTTCATATTCGGTCTCCTCGTCCTAAAAACGATACCTCACGATACTAAAACACCAAAAAACCCCATAACACCCTTGGTTACAATCCGATCGGGCTGCAGTTTCGGGACAAAACTAGGACCCAAATGGACCATGAAATTTTTTTGACCGAAACTGGTAGATATTCATGATACGGCGAACAGACATTGCATTTTGGGAATCTACGCGGTGTTATAAAAATTATTTGCTGAGCGAATACATAGGTTTATTGTTCATTCTTCCTACTTTCTCCTTTAGTTGCCAAGTACATAGGGCTCATGTAGAGCCACCTGAAAATACCCATTGCCTACCTATTATAATTTTTGAGAATTTCAAACCCTACTTTTCATCCCCTTGGGATAACTGAGTGAAACGCCGATGTTCGAGGACCCAAAATGGGATCTTTATCTATGCCTACCAAATTTCATTAATTTGGGTCTAATAGTTTCGGAGAAAAGCGAAAGACTAAATACGGATTTTTTTTAAAATTCGATTTTTGGATTCTACGTATCTCGAAGAGTTGAAAACGTCTACGGCACATGCCTGCAACTACTAGTTCTGAAGAAAATCCAGAACCTCTAACTGGTTCTGAATGGTTACGAACTACTTTGTTCAAAAATCGAACTTCTAGTTCGGGATCTTTCAGAACTAGTTTTGAAGCTGCCCGAACAGCCAAAAATGGGCGTGGTCAGTTGCGAACAGTTCGGAATTGCTTGTCTGAACGCACCTAGAGAGAAAAATCATGTAAGTTCCTGATTTGATAGCACTAAAATTAATACCAAGCGGTAAAAGTGTATACGTAATGAGGAGCATCCGAGACTTCTGTTTATATTTTTAAACAGAATTTTCAAGTTTAAATATATTTTTAAGTGAAAGTAGGATGCATTCTAAGAATTGAGACCAACCGCACTCTCCTTCGATGATTACTTCTTTTTCTATGAGCTTTCAAAGACAAAGAGTGACGTCAAACTAGTCAAGGCGGTCTCTCCCAAGCGGGAGGGGTGCAATGACGTCATTTGGAAAAATAAGTATCATCATGAGTCTTAAAATTCTTAGAATGGAAAAGTAATATAAACAGAAATCATGGGCACTCCTTTTATTATAAGCATAGGATACACCCAGAATCAAACTAGAAGGTATCCGTCACCGCCTTCACGTGACAGTCACTTGGAGTGCTGATTGCAAGCATTCGTTTGATTGAAACGAGCGCATTTTTTAAAATAGCTAAAACCTTTTTTTAAATACCTAACAACTGTTCCAATTTTGTCTACTTCAAATACCTACCTGTTACGAGCCAGTTCGACGGAACTGCTTTGGTCAGCTCGACCCAGTTTTCCCGAACTCTCCTCAGGACATCGCCCTCCGGTTCAGTCTGCCGTAGCACCTTGTACACGATTCACTCCCTTATACCATTGCTATCCATCTAGTAACCCAATAAAATTAATATATGTAACATTCTATGTACGGGATTTATGACTTCTCAACCTGTTACACCTCAACATTACATACCTACTTAAGTAACTAGCTTCAACATGGAGTATTCGTCCCTGTGCGTTGCATTTTTTCTTTTATATAATACAGACCATACAGTAAACAGAACAAGAAACCAAATAACATGCGAGGGACGAATATAGCGCTCATAGTGACTGTCAGGTGAAGACGGCGGTGGTGACTGATACACTCTAGTCATAATCAATGTCTATAGTGTCTATATGTACTATTTATCCCCTCTCTTTTATAAAACAGAAATGTAGTTTCAAAAAAAAGGAAGGGAAAAAGGAAGTTGGGACTAGACCAACACGAAACGACGGAAAGGGAAATAGTAGGTAAATAATCAAGCCCATCTGATTTTTTCGTCTTTTTTTACGTATATTAAAGAGATTAACAAAAACTTATTTCCTCACTTGTTGTCCGCCCTGCCTCATGTCCTGAAACAAAAAAAGAACGTGATGAAAATATAAGATGATAAAATATTATATAAGCTATGAGAATAGGTGTTGAAGCTGCAAAATGGTGACAGCACCAAGTTGGAAGGGCTCAGCTCCTTAGTGCCAAGATGAACTGCTAATTGAACTTTGTATTATAACAGCCAAAGTGTGTGTCTCATCATGTACAGTTCAAATGGCTACTTGTACGAACTTCTAAGTCTTTTTTTCTTTCTTCAAAACGATGGCATGGCTACTAGCCCTAATTCAGGACAACATCCCTCAACGTCGCCAATCACACTGTCATTTCGGTTTTATATTATTTTCCTTGGCTTCGTCTTGAAGACGATTGACAGCAAATCATTGTCGCGCATCCGGAGTTAATATAGTTATGATTGGCAGGCAAATGCATAGTTCTACACAAAAAACGCTGCTAAGTCCTTGTCACATGGGTTTATTATTCTACTGGACATACCTACAGAAATGCTGGAAATAAGTTTATTGTTTCTTTCATGTGCAATTACTGAAATAGCTATTGTTGACGGTTTCCACCAATTCCGGCCGCCAAAAAACACGACATAAGCTCCTATTTTTGATAAATTATCTTGATCATTGATAGAGCGATTCAATTGTCTTGATTGACCCGTTGAAACTACTGCTAGTATTATTATACAAGTTTATGGTGATTCAGACAACTTCCTAGGTTTTGGCTCATACAAAATAAATTTTGGGAGCACTCTTTGGTCAAATCCAACTTCATATTCGGTCTTCTAGCACTAGAAAAACAACACCTCGCAAGCTCACGTTCACTAAAACCTTCGGAGCTCATGTTCACCAAAAACATTTTGAGGTAATAAAATTTTTTTGGTGAGCAAATACAAAGGTGTCTTATTTACAAAACAATAAGACTAAGAACACAAAGGTACCTCCCACGTTGTAAAAACGTAAGCTAAGCGCCACCTAAGTTCTCCTACCTTTGAAAACAAGGGACAGGTTGAAAGCGTACTGATGCTTATTAGCATCCATATAACAGAAGGAGTACGAAGGAGGAGGGCTTCCTTAGAGGATTAGGCTTCCCCAAACGATTCCGTCTTCACCGGACCAAAAAACTACTCGTGAACAGCCACATCGTCACACTCCTCCCCACATGACATACTTCTGGGTAGCAGAAGTATTAGAGGGAAAAGGGGGAATGAAAAGCAGTATGAAGTTCTGGTTCAGAAAAGGACATCTGAACAACTTCAAGGTGACTAACCTCCATCGTAATGGTAATGGTACTCCCTCATTACTGGTGGAGAACAAAGCTCCTACATATGAGTATTGGCAGAGAAAAAATGTAGTCAGAGGTTGATGTCCAGTGAACTGTGCTCATCTGGGCAACCTCTAGGTGAAACCTCCATCGTTAGGATGGAACAACTATTGAGACTTGTAAATTAGGACACGGCATTGCTCCCCGTCAAATGAGCTCAATATATTATTATCAAAGGACAGGATGATTGTAAAGGAATCCTTCTGGAAAACATTTTGGTTTATCCTTCTAGTAAGCCCAAAAGTGGACGGAATATTGTGAATTACTCAGCACATACTACCAAACCACGCTCTGCTACCATGTGACAAGAGTGAGGAGAGTGACGGTGGACCCTCGAGCCATAATCCCGCTGTTCCCTTCCCAGAACAGCGAGATTATCACCGGTTAAGAAGGGATATCGATTAGGCTTCCCCAAACGACCCTGTCTTCACCGGACAAAAAAACTACTCGAGAACATCCACACCATCACATACTTTAACTACAAACTTACTAAATTAAGTAGGCATTGGGAGAAATTGCAACTAAGACGACAAGGAAGTTAGGGAGGCTTGTTGACTGCTCAAGGAATCCTGAACAGTCCCCATCAACTTCGATTCTTGAAAAATTAACAAAACTTACTTTCTCGACCCCCTCTTATTGCAGGTAAAATGTAAGTACATATAGATAGGTAGATGCAATGTACATACAGTAATGATGAAATAGTTCTGTACATTAGCTTAGTGACAGGTGAATTTCTTCTATATAATAATTAATATATGGTGAAGTTTCTCAATACATACACGAGGGAAGTTACGTTGAGGCGGAGCCCTGTTCCTTCTTTCGGCCTTTGACCTGTTGCGGACAACTTTGGAGTGTATGGCGCATGACACACAGTAATGGAGCTTGGCATACAGTTTAGGTAGCTGATATGCTGTAAAAAATGGGAACGACATTAGTCTACATGAAGATCATAACCACTTCACTTACCAGAAATCGAATTAAAATGCGTTCATCAATACAAATAATATCTTACCCTCAACTACCTACCTAAAATGACATGATAGTAGTAAGTTGACCATCGAAGTCCAAAATAGACCAATAGAAAAACGCGTACTTTCTCGTTTTTGGTTAATATGTAGTAATAAAGCCGAGTCGTACTTTATTTTGAGCCATCATTCGTTTGGTTATTATTCATCCAATTCATCTTTACGAAGTTTCAGAGAGAGTGCCTAGTTAAATTCGTGGAGTTTGAAATGAACACAAGGGAATTGCAAGACGAACCCATAAACTACCTACCACCTACTTCAACTTATCTGTTACCACTAGAGAAAAAAACCTGCATCACAATAGATGCAACCTAACAAAGCAAGCTGTGTAATAGGTAGTAGTGTAGACCATACAATATATTATTCCAACAGACTCATGATTTTAATTATTTGCTTGTAGTAACTGTTCAATTAAAGTTTTTTTTTTTCAATGAGCTTAAAAATATATGAAAATTTCGAAGTGACGATTGAAGTTTACAAAATAAAACACCTAAATGTGGAACCTGCAAGGTCAAAATCTGTGAGTGTGAGTCACCAACAAAACAAAGGTGATAGCAAAATAAATTAATTGTTATTGGAATAGTACGCAAGTTTGGGCAGCTACATAAATAATTATTGTTAACAAGCTTTTAGGGATATTGCAGTACTCCAATACAAGGTCCCTTTCAGCATGAGTCACGAACTAATTCGGTGCAATCGCTCTGACTGCACCAAAGCGGGCTGTAAAGCATTCCAGTGAGAGTTTCAGTTCATCTAATGTTTACCCCCCCCCCCCCCCCCCCCTAGAGTTCTTGAAATGGCACATGAACTTCTTGCTCTAAACGGAGGGCAGGGTTGTGAACTGAAAACTCAAGATAACCTCACTGACGTGTATAACCTCCCCAAAATGTTCATGAATATGGTCTTCTTATGCGAATAATAACTACTATTGCTTGCAGTTCGTTAGTATTTTATTAAGGTTTCTAGTCCAGGCGTTCCAGTGGTTCACAGTTCAAAGACCAAAAAAATCCATGAAATCATCCCCACAACTTCAGTTCTTGCACCGAACTAACTAGTTCACGTTCTATACACGATGCTGGAAAAAACCTACAATTAGTTAGCCAATGTAACGAATCACATCCCCCTATTTTTCTTCGATCAGTTAGAAAAAAGTACATAGGTACCTGATCATTCTACAATATTGAGCACTTGTTTATTTTCATTTTCACTTCCCTCTTCACTAAATTGAAAATACTTAAAATAAAACATAGATTTGTAGAAAGATTACCAATGTATATAATCAAGGCCGGCTTCAGAGAACTGGCAATATCGAGCTTCAGGCCGGCCGTGACAAGCACCCATCAATAAGCCTAGGTTTCGAACTAAATCACTCGAAGAAATCGTGGAAACCCATTTCAAAGAAAAACGGAGTTATTGAAAAATAGTCTATTTCCACTAATACACGAAAAAAACACTGTTATGGTTTCGGTGATCAAACCATCGTCAGTAATAAACAATAACGCAGTTATTGTTCAATAACATATCACTGAATTATATATTATTGAATATTAATGCTGTTCAATAACATGTTATTGTAAGAACAACATAGTTATTGTTTGTGACTGACGATGGTTTGATCACCAAAACCGGTATAACAGTGTATTTTTCGCGTTTTTTCGTGCATTAGTGGAAATAGACAATTTTTCAACAACTCCGTTTTCCTTGAAGACTGGGCTTATTTCCGGGTTTCGATGGTTTACCTATATCTTCTCCCGAAAATTCTTTTCAACAATAATAATGTTAACAAGTTATCATGTTTAATGATAACAAAATGCCTGAAAAGTGTGTCGCGCCTGGGTCCAAAAGTAATTACGGAAGTAAAAACGCTGCAAAGTCCTTGTCACATGGGTTTATTATTATATTGGACACACCTACAGAAAGGTTGGCTGTTCATCAATTGTTTCTTTCATGCGTAATAATCGAAATAGCTACTTCTGATGGTTTCCATTAATTTTGGCCCCCAAAACACAAATTAGGTATGCTCTTTTTTTCTTTCTTTTTTTTTTAACTATCTTTGATCATTGGTAGTGCCATTTAATCGTCCTGAACCACGTCTTGACACTTTTTCCAGTGTTATTATACAAACTGATGGTGATTTCAGACGATTTCCCAGGTTTTTCACTCATAAAAAATCAATTCTGGGAGCTGAACATTTGGTAGAACTCAATTTTCCACTCTTTGGTCAAAATCGACTTCATATTCGGTCTTCTCGTCCCCAAAAACATAGAAAACGATATCTCAGAAGCTCATGTTACCAATATGTTGCTAAAACGTAAAAAGTACCTATTTTTACACACATTTTCACTCATAACACCCCTGGGTATATTCCGATCGGGCTGAAAAGTTTCGGGACACAACTAGGGCCCAAATGGAGCATGTGTGCGAAAGAACGATTTTTTTAGACCGAAAATGAAGCCTGTACACGTGATACGGCGTACGGCGGACGGCGGACGGACATTGCATTTTTGGAATCTACGCACCTTGAAACGTAAAAGAAAAAAGTTTGAGGGGGTGTTATAAAAATTTTTTGCTGAGCGAATACATAGGTGTATTATTCACAGAATAATAAACCAAAAAGAATATCTGACTTCGTTTTCCCAAGGATGAAGAGAAGAAGAGTGGATTCGTGCGAGAGCCCATGCTAACTGGCAACCAAGGTCAGTGGTTTGTATAAACATTTTTCCGAAAATGATTTAGTTCAAGCAGATAAGCAGGTACCTTCAAGACGGAGAACAGAAAGAACGGTCCGTTGCAAAACCTAAAGATATTACGTAGTGTCCATCATTCAACTACAGTGATTGTTATGATAAAAGAATATTCTATGATATTCATCAATGAATGTACTAAACATATCAATCTCTCAAGAGTGTGAGGACAAGGTTTTGAAGGCTCCTAACCAAAGACATCGTAACATTTGTCTTAGATATAGCTTGGATGTGGGGGATTCCACATCAGAGGTCACCATTTTACGTATGGTCAATATGATTTCGAAAAATGGGGGAAACAGTGGAAGCTCAGAACCGGGCAACTCCTACACTACTTGAGCAAGCTCAATAAATAAAATGAATAAATATATTATATAGAAGTAAATATATCCCCCCCCCCCCCACTAATAAAACTAGCGACTTCTCAACTAGGGTACTCAACCGGCTTAAAGTCAAGTGACATAAATCTAATAACATTATTAAAATAATTATAAATCTAATAACTTTACTAAATTATAACACCGTATTTACCCCAGAAACCTCGACCACAAGGAGTACTGACACAGCGAGTACTGACGACTGTTCGAGAGTCCTGCAACTCTAACCTCGGTAATAAACTATTTCCAACTAGCCAGTTAACTTTATCATTATTTCAACATCCATTCGTCCAATCCTAAAACTATAGCACATGGAAACATACACTGCCAGGAGTCGACACTATAATTATATTCCTTGAACTCATTGAGAAGCTGATTTCTGGTGGGACTTTTTCAAATGAATATCTAACCGCAGTGCAAAGCAATCATAACTTTTCTGGGGAATAGTGGAAGCTCTGGGCTTAGCCATTTCTACAGAAGACATACCTTGCTCAAGGCGGTAAACATATTACACCCCACTCACAAAACCTGCTGCCAGTGAGTCGCAAGTAAAGTCCACGCCTGAAATGGCGTTTAGACGAAACTAGCTTTTTAATTAGAGTTTTATGAAAGCATAGTCACGTGAATAATAACATCATTTTAAATAGTGATAACACTGTCTGTCTTTACCCCAGAAACTTCGAGCTACATGGAGCTCTCAGGATAGGAATACTGGGGAAGGCAACTTTGACTGTTCGAGAGTATTAGCACTACCCAGCAATCTATACTGGCCAGCAACTCTTAACCTCGGCAATGAATCATTTTCAACTAACGATCATAATTTCAACATCCATTCGTCTAATCATAAAAATGAAGGTACATGGAAGCACACCGCCAAGAGTCGACTCCATACTTAAATTCTTGAACTCAGGAGAAAAAAGTACAGATTTCTTGCGGGGCTTCTACATGGTTAGATTATAAAGCTCGAATATTCACCATAATAAACAAACGAATAATTCAGTACTACAATATACCCATCATATAATGCTATCATAATGTTACACAGGAATAGTGGAAGCTCAGAGTTTGGCAATTTCTAAACTAATAAGCCCTTGCTCAAGGGGTTAAGTAAATGCATTACATTATACCCCACTCACAAAACTAGCTACTTCTCAACTAATATTTTCAGGGCATAAAGTTAGATAAATCATCAATCTAATAAACAAATTAAATTTCTTTTATAACCCTGGATTTGGCCTCACTGGGTATATCCCGGGGAGGGGCTTCTTACTCGAACTTCATTTCAAAACTTTAGTCCCTGTAATGGCTTCACATGATTACTATCAGAAGTGAAGAGCTAATCGCTGGTCGGGTAAGCACATGCAAGCTTTAAGCTTGCACTGATGCCCGTCCGAGACGAGAACCAGAGACGCCGTGAACTTTTATCCCAAACAGGGATATAAATATCGGACGCTCTTGTCCGCTTGGACACCCCAGCCCCCCTTAAATATAATAATAACATTATAAAATAGTGATAACACTGTCTGTCTTTACCCCAGAAACTTAGAGCTACATGGAACTCTCAGGATAGGAATAGTGAGGAAGGCAACTTTGACTGTTCGAGAGTATTAGCACTACCCAGCAATCTATACTGGCCAGCAACTCTAACCTCGGCAATGAATCATTTTCAACTAACGATCATTATTTCAACATCCATTCGTCTTATCCCTAAAGTCCACGGAAGCAGACTGCCAATAGTCTGCAGATTATAAAGGTTAATTATTCACCATTAACAAAAACACGAATAATTCACAGCACTACAATATACCCAGCAATCATGATGTTGCACAGGAATAGTGGAAGCTCAGAGCTTGGCAATTTCTAAACTAATAAGCCCTTCCTCAAGGGGTTAAGTAAATGCATTACATTATACCCCACTCACAAAACTAGCTACTTCTCAACTAATGTTTTCAGGGCATAAAGTTAGATAAATCATAAAATTTTTTAAAATAAATTTCTTTTATAACCCTGGATTTGGCCTCAAAGGGTATAATCCCGAAGGGGGAGCGGGGGGGGGGGGGGGGGGGGGGGGCTTCTTACTCGAACGTTATTCAAACTTTAGTCCCTGTAGTGGCTTCACACGATTATTATCAGAGGTGAAGGGTAAGCATATGCAAGCTTTTCAAAGTTTTCATTGATGCCCGCCAGAGACGAGAACCACATACGCCGCCAACTTTTATCCTAAACGAGGATATAAAGATCGGACGCTCTTGTCCGCCCCAGCCCCCCATAAATAATATTATTAAAATAGTGGTAACACTGTCTGACTTTACCCAAAAAACTGAAACCTACATGGAACTCTCAGGATAGGAATACTGGGGAAGGTAACTTTGACTGTTCGAGAGTACCTATTAGCACTACCCAACAACATATTATACTGGCCAGCAACTCTAACCTCAGTAATCAATTATTTTCGAATAACTTGATCATTATTTCAACATCCATTAGTCTTATCCTCAAATTCCACGGAAGCAGACTGCCAATAGTCCTCCACAATTAAAAAGTACAGATTTTGGGGCTGTGGGGCTTTTTCATTGCAGATTATAAAGGTTCACTATTCACCATAAAAAACGAATAATTCACAGCACTACGATATACACAGCAATCATAACGTTGCACAGGAATAGCGGAAGCTATGAGCTGAGCAATTTCTGAAAGCACTACACAACAATCTATAATGGCCAGCAACTGTAACCTCGTCAATGTAAGGGGAATTTTCGTCAACAATTCTTTTTGAATATATAAATATATTCAGAAAACTCTTGGTAAAACTGTAGTTAGAAGCCAGTTTTCAAAAATAGGTACGCGATATTTTGGTTTATTATTTTCAATAATGAACCATTGGAATCGAGCATGAAAAAAAAAATTCTTACCCCCCCTCAAAATTTGATGGTTTACGTTTCAAGGTATGTAGAATCCAAAACTGCAATAAAAATATTTCTGTCTGTCCGCCGTACGCCGTACGGGCCACTTTTCTTAGTTACCATGAAAAAAAATTGATGAAATTCGGGTTATAGGTTCCGTTCGGCGTCTAGTTGGTCCTCGAAGCTCGACGTTACTGTGAGTCATCTCTAAGGGGTTCAAAATAGGGGTTGAAATTTTCAAAACGCCTATACCATTTTTTTACGTAAATATTTTTACGGTTTTAAATAGTTCTTGAACTTGCGAGTTTTTTAAGACCATCCGGAGCATCGTACGTCCAGCCGTTCGTTCACAGTAAGGCCCCGAAGTTTGCACCGACAGGCATTTTCGACTCCAGTGTGAATGAAATTGTATACAATTCAAACCAAATCTCGTAACCAGAGACGCGCCCACAATAGGAATTTGTGAATACGGCCAATCATTGGTAGGGATCACCTGATTATATTGGCGGAGTATGAAGTCGAGTTGGTTGTTCTGTGATATTATTTCGCTTGAAAAATGATGGCTCTTTTGGAGTTTGTTGGTAGGTAGTGAAACTTGAACAAACGTTGAAGTATTATTGATGGGTAAATTATTACTACGGTAAATCATTACTCAACGGTAAATTATTACACAACGGTTCATTATACCATCTACGTAGAAGGGGCTGGAGTTTGTTGGTAGGTACTTTTGCAACTTTTTTCACTCCTCATCAACAATTTCTTTTCAGAACTTCATTATGTGTGTTTCGTTTTGTTAGGTACTGTTTGTCATCGGCAGAATTATTTTAGCAACATTTAACTCGTGATTTAGGTAGGTACCTAGTAACGAGTACGGGGTTAGGTACTAACCTACGGAGGGTCTGCGATCTACATGATATGTATATAATAGAATAGTAGATATCATATTATATAGAAGGGTTATCTATACATAGAGCTGTGATCTGTAACAGGAGGGTATTCTATACAAAATAATAAACCGTTGTGCAGGGATTTGCAGCGTTTTTTAAATGGAGTAAAAAAGTAGCAAGAAATGATGTATCAGGTCTACTGACATCTGACTGGCTCATAGCTAATCTCCCTCGGTGCGAAGCTTGAGGCGAATGCTGCTAACAACCCAATATTAGAAATGGCAAACCTTTGTGGTAACCTCACAGCATCTTTGCCAGTGACCTCTCCCTTGGCTTGATTTCGAGGAAGTGTTTTGTAAATTTCCGATTCCATTCGTCCGTCCATTGCGGTTATTTACCTCGTTTAACGTGACGCACTAGCGCTCTAAGCGGGATTTGATATTACTCGGCAATCTGCCTGATGCCTCATTTCTAGACACTCGCTTTCTGACTACACTTCCTGACAAACACCTCATTATGTTGTCAATAAGTGTCAATTTCTGTTATTTAATATAATTTTGCCACAAAAAGAAGAATTTGTTATCCACGAAAGTTGCCCATTATTTCAACACCTATTCGTCTAATCCTTAAAGTCTAGACGCATCAATGCACACTGCCAATATCCTACTACTCCATAATTAAATTCTGTGAACTCGGGAAAAAGTACAGATTTCCTGCGAGGCTTTTCATGGACGAAGCTAAAGGTCCACTACTCACCACAACAAACGAATAATTCACAGCACTACCCAGCATAATAAAATTGAGCAACTGACCGAATTCGTCAACCGAACTTGGTTTGTGTAGCAACTAACTACTAAAGTATTAAGGAAGGGAACGTACAGCTGTAGACGGATGCCTCAGTGATATCCCTAACAGCAGCAGCCTCGACGATGTTCCTAATCACGAACTTTTTGATGGCCTTGTCCTTTGGAACGCACCGAGCGCAGTTGGTGCATCTCACAGGCTGGACGTGTCCCCTTCCGTGCTTACTTCTTCCTCCATTTCTCCGCTTGCAAGTCTGCAGCAAACAAGACAAATGTTTGACAAACGGCCACTTTGTTTGTAGTTGTTAAATAAATGTGTCCCTACATATTTAGAGCACCATAACCCCAGGGTATTTTCATGAACCTGTAACGCTAAACTCTACTAACAGACTAATAGACAAACATAACATTTTAAAGTAAAATCGAAGAAAGTCACATGCCGATAAGAATCTTGCCACCAAGGAGAAAACTACTTGCCCCGAGATTTGGCTCCAACCAAGTCCCAACAGAACTGCTAGATAGACTAAGGTGATTCGCAATGACAATCATTACCTACCAAATACCTAAATGTTATCAAATAATGTTTCGGTCATAGGTGCCCCGATAGTATAAATAATAGAATACACGCTGAGGTCCTCGATAATAACTACTTACATGGTTCATCAGTCATCACTCATCAAGAATAACCTAGAAGCTTGAGGTGGACATATCGCAAAAATGCGGATCTTACGAAGGGACGAAAGAAATTGCAAAGCTATTTGCATTAACCAAATACACATCTAGCACAAATTTAATGGCAAAGATTTATATAACAGTAAATTTAGTTACAGCTGTGAACAGGCCGACAGCCCATAGATGAGGGAAGGATCCACGTGTTTACGAGCAATTCACAAGGCAACTACTTATCAGGATGACGATTTTCAAATATATTGGAGATGAAAATCAGATGACCGACAATACTGTGTATTATAAGTGACAGGGATCGAGAAGCTTACCATTATTGCAGTAAATACAGGATATTATGGCAGAAAACAGCAGTAAACCCCACTAAAACGTGATCACACGACGAAAAGTCCCATAGAGCAAACAAAATGGCCGATCGGTAGCCTATTCAGTGTTGATGTTTCTGCCTGTATTGTTAATTTCCCCCACACCATCAGAAAGTACCCGAATAGTTTTTTCCTTGATATGAATTGGTTTTTAATTGAAATGTATAATTTCATTGGCAAGAGATTTTGGCAATCGCAGAGAGTGTTTATTCAGTTTCACAAACGAAGTGATTGATCACCTAATTCATGGATTATGTCACACATCACTTGTCTATGGACAAACGCTAACGTCGAACAAAACCTTCAGAACTGTTGTTTTATTAAAAATATCCATTTTCCTAATCTTTGTGATGAAAATTTCTTTTCATCCTTGCTTCTGATTGAAATTTTGAAAAAACTTGAGTTTTTTGAAATGGCTTCACATCTTCCTTTTAAAATATTCACTAAGAAGGAAAGGGTTTTGAGTTTGTATAAAAGAGCTCTACGAAATCTTGAATCATGGAACGGATGGAGGTAAGTTTTGTTCTTCACCAAGGAATATCTCGATATGATCTAGCGTTCTAAGACATTGAAGGAAAAAAATGTTGTCTGCTGAAAAGATTGGAAGTTTATGTAGTCTACGTTGCGACCCACTTAGATTTTCTAAACTGATGATTTTTTTTCCGACGAGTCGATTTACCTGAACCTTCGCCCTTTTCCTAACAGGTATACTCTACTCATTTGGATTTCAAGCTTTCAAACAGCCATGAAAATTAAACTTATTAGTGATTGTGTACTTATGCTAAAAACTAGTTCATATTTTCATCTCAAGTTTCATTCAACGATTCCGAGGAATAAGTTAGTGCGAGTATCTCACTCCCATCAGGCCGTTCCTTCTAGCCGTCTCCTACTTTAATTAATCTGAAGTAAAAACTGTACCCTCCAGGCTTTAGTAACTATTTCAAGTAGAATAACTTATTATTCATCTTCCTCCTTGATTTTCAAGGTAGGTATTGGCCTAGTTTGACAGTCCTCCGCCGTAACGCGTACTACGCAAGTTTCGAGTCGAAAGAATTGAATTAGTTGTTTTTACAATTTAGCGGTGCCATTTGACACCAATAATTGTATATACAATTCAAAGGTTGTATATGTTGTCTTGAGTGGATGGCCAAAAGGATCTTAAGTGGATGGACAGAACGGAGCTTGATGAGGTTTTGTTTTGTTAATTTCAGTAATGAGAACCTTTGGAATCGAGCATGAAAAAACATAATAAATGTTAACCTCCACCCCCTCAAAATTTGATAGTTTACGTTTCGATGTATGTACCTAGAATCCGAAAATGCCATAAAAACATTTCTGTCTGTACGCCGTACTTCGCACTTTTCTTAGGTAGGTAGGTAGGTACCATGAACCAAAATTAATGAAATTTGGTTTGTAGGTCGCATTTGGGGTCTAGTTGACCCGCGAAGCTTGGCATTGTGGGCTTCCAGCAGCTCGCGCAAAGGATCTGCGTTTCTGGACGACGTTGGCACTATTTCGCTGGACGTTAACTTCCATTTTCTGTGTGGGTGACGTACGATCGAGGGTGTTGTGCTTTGCCGATCACCTCGCCTGGCATCTTTGTGTCGGTTATCCAGACGTGGTCTCCTGGTTTTAGTTTTCCAAGTTCCTTGACGTTATGCCGTGTATCGTAGTTGAGTGCTTGGCGGAGTTTAATCATTTTTTCCCTCTTAAACCAGCTGATGTCAAGTTTCGATATGAGCTCTATTTGGGGGTTTTCGTCCGGATTCTTCTGCCCGACAACAACTCTGCAGGGGAATCCCGACTCCAGTGGTGCAGTGGTGAGGCCCTATACGACAACATGCCTAGGAACGGGTCTTCTGACTTAGTGAGGATTTTCTTCAGACTTTTCGGCCGATTCCGCCAAGCCATTGGCTCTGGAGTGTTTTGGGCTCCCTGTGTTTAATTTCATGACCCAGCTATCTGCAAATGCCCGGAATTCTTTGCTGGTGCATTGTGACTCAGCGCCCGCTCTCAAGATCGCTAGTATTCCATGACGTGCAAATATGCTTTTGCACGCTTCAATGACTCTTCCTGTGGATATGGAGGGCAAGCAGACCATTTCAGGGTACCTTGAGTAATCATCTGTGAGTAAGTAGCATCTCCCACCAAGATGGTGGGAGATGCCAAGCGATCGAGCTCAGTTTTGACCGCTTTGTGGTGGAGGGGTGTTGGGATTTTCCGTGGTATCGTGATGGCAAATGGTTTTCCCCCTTCGATGAGCTCGATGTTGTACGCATCTTTCAGTTGACCAATGCCATCACAAAGCTTTGGGTGTTTCTGAGCTATCTCCTCACCTGCCGCCATCTCACACAGAACTGCCCATATGGTCAGTTCTGGTGGTGGCCATTTTATCAGGTTCAGAGAATTTATTTCAGGCAATTCGAAGAGCGATTCGTATTCTGCGGTTTGATTTCTGACAGAAGTTCCCGGTGATCTGCTTGTTTTTCCATTAAATTCTCATGTTTGCTAGACCAGCGATACCCAGGCGTTTTCGTCCAGGTCCGTGCAGATTGATGTTGGTGTCCTTCAGACTAAAGCCCTGAATTTTGCAGTAGTCATTCCTGTCCAAGATCGAGCAGGCTGCGCCTGCGTCCACTTTGAGAGTGATAGGAACCTGGATGGCCATTGTTGTGATGGTCCAAGGCGGGCCTTTTTTTTCCTTGGTTGTGGGCTTTGTACGACCATGTGTACGAAGTACTGGTCCTCCTCAGTTGACAGTCCTTCATTCTGAAACCTAGCATCATTTACAAATCGGGTGTGACACATTTTGGCTGTACCTATGCCCATAGAAATTGCATCTTTCACATCTCTCTTTAATCGTTGGACAGGATGATCGTGAGTCACCACCGCATCGGTGGCAATGCTGGTCGGTTTTTGACTTCGGTTGATTCTTTGTATTGGCGGGGGGGGGGGGGGGGGGTGCCATCTGCGACTGTTCAGGGGACGTTTATTTCTGGTGTTGACTTCTAGGCTGGATGTTTCTTCCGCCCCCCTCAAAACGCTTTGTAGCTCTCTCACGTGTTCAGCTAGGACCGCTTTAGCTCTAGCTTTTTCAATATTAAGGGAAGGGCCCATTTGCAGTTCCTCCGCCACCTCTCTATCTAGCAATCCCACCATGATCTGGTCACATATGAACTCGTCGTGTTTTGAAAGGGTATATACAAATGGGTGACGAATGAGTGAACGTCTTCCTCTTCTTTTTGTACACGTTTATTGAAAATAGCTCGCTCACACGATGTTTTTCTTGGCAATAAAGTGGCTGTCAAATTTTTGAAGAGATGAATCAGAGTCGGGGTCGAACGTGAATGTATCAAATACGTCCTTCGCAGTATCTCCTAATGAGTAGATAAAATGATCGACTTGTTCCATCGCAGATTGTTTATCGAGACCCGATACTCGCCGGTACTTCTCATCTGTGTATCTAACTTGGCCATTCCGCGCTGACAAAGGAAAATTTCTCCGGAGGATTCACCTTACGCGTTGGTGAGTGGCGACGGGTTTACCGTGGCTGGTGGATTTGTCGGCGGTAGCAGCATGAGTTTGATGAATCACCTGACACCATGCCCTAGTATTTTATTTATCCTAAATGATCGATCCGTTGGGAAAGATGGATAATCAGAAATAAATTGAAACTGTACACCGCACGTTCAAAAAAAGATTATTTAATGAATGTTTTCTTTTTCGGCAGGGTATAATCTTCCACGTAAGGAAAAACAGGTGTGCCATCAGCACACATCTATACAGGTAAATAATAAACTGTTGTGTAATAATTTGCAGGGTTTTTTCCCGGTCTCTTCAAACACTGGTGGGTAACAGGCTACATGAATTTTTCCAGATCAGACTTCTTCCTCGTAAACTCGGTGGTCCTTCACGACGACAGAATGTTTGCATTTCGCCATAACTAAGGGTGTGACGTAAGCGGTTTCGGACGAAACAGGATTTTATGGAAAGGGTTTTTCTCGCTGATTCCAACAACACCAAAACGATTTCTGTGCCCTCTGCCTAGTGGGTAGGTGAAAATTTTGCTGGCACTCGGAGTTCTGCCTGTTCGCTAGCAACGCACGGGTAATCCGGCTAGTACATCGTATTCCAATGGTGTAACGTGTATACCTCCCATCAAAATTTCCAGTCACCATTCAATATCCATTCTATACCACCATGGGCTTTGTGTGCATAAGGCCACTTGGGCTACTGCCCCGGCACCCAAAACACTAGAGTAAAAAAGACCAACCATTGTTCAGTTGGCATCTGAATTTCCCTCCGAAAAACTGTATCTACCTAGCATTTTTCACAAGTTCAACAGCTACACACCAGAGTTCTCTGGCTATGGATATTCAATATTCTAGTAGAGCATCCATGTGGTTCTTTTGTTAGCTCCATAGCTAGACCAAGCATGTTATCGGAATTTTGGGCCCTAGACCAAGCATGTTATCGGAAATTTGGGCCCCAGCCCCATAATCTGGTTTCAAACCCCAAAATCGTTCATTTCACAATCGATACGATTCCTTCGATTCAATTTGTCATCTAGATACGAGATGCTTCTTCTGATTTTGTTGTTGTTGTCTCTGAATCACATGTCCGACGTCGGCTTATGTCCGACATCTACAAATGGCAACTAAGCTGAGAACTTCACTCCACTGAATCACATTCGCTTTCTCCGTCTGTCAGTTTTCAATTTTTTTTTGCTTAAAATTTTGAGCGTTTTGCATTCCTTCTGGTTCCGATGACAGATTTGTATTTGTGGTACCTACGTGCGTTTTGTCCTGTTTGCTGTTTGTGGATTGATCGGCGTCAACACACATATAACTAGCTTCTCCATTCAAGTAGGTACCAGCCTACAGGTCATTGTTTTGTTGTATTTTAGTCTACTATATTTTTGCAACACATGAATTCGGTGGCTAATTTGCAGTAGAAATTGTCGACGTTGTCATAGGACGATAGTGTTGGTTAAAAGAGATAAGCTTTGCTGAATATCACTCAATCAGTAAATAAGGGAAGGGTGTTGTTGCCTTGGGGTATTTTGTAGACATAATTCTCTGTTGGTTTTGTGTCTTGGTCTGGTGCCCCACCGTTTTCAGACCCCACACACTGCTACTGTATACCACTTTTAGGAAATGTACCTATATCAACGTTTGGCGATTTTAGCCATTTTACCTCATGATAGATGAAGTGATACAACCGAATAATTAAGCCGAATATTTAGTGGTAGTCTTTATTTGAAAAACCCCTGTTAGGCGCATCACTAGGTACCTACGTAATTCTTGGTGGCTGTGAAAGGGGAAATCTGCTCATATGATAAATTTATTGTCCAAATGTTTCAGATTAGATTATAGGTACCAGGCAGTTTTGATGAGGGCTCGTTTTGAAGAAAACAGGAATATCAAAGATGAAAGGAAAATCGCTGAACTATTGACTGCTGGAGAAGAGGAGCTATTTCGAAAACAGCATTGGCAGCCTAAAAAGTGTAAGTCTTCGTGCATGAGAGAATCAATTTTATACCAACTCCTGTGATGTGTAGTGTGGGGGTGTGGGTTTGTGGGGAATGAATGTAAATAATTATAATAACCTAATGAACTTTCTATGGATCGATCAGCTGTCACCAAAAGAGGTTAAAAAGGAAATAGAAGGAGCAAGAGGAAAAATGGAAACTAAAAGATCTGCCAAGCATCACCATAGAAACTGGAAAACCAGGCTTGTTATATTAGAGAGTTTTTGCAGCACTCTCACGCAGAAACGAATTGGAAAACGACACTGAAACGGATTGGGCGACCAAACTCAGATGCTAACTGTTTTCGGTTCCGTTTTCATTCCGCTTTGGCATCTACCGGCTGGTGAAGTCACGCTAATGTTAACTTCTCTTTCGTCCATTTTACTCCGTGGTGATGAATACAAATTATGTCTACACATGGTGTCAAGTCTGGATAAACATAGAAAGACGCGAGGAAGCAGCTGTGAATAGACACTCGACATTTATTTTACAAGGACAACAGAAGGAGGTAGCTAGTGTTATACAGATTTAAGGTTACATTACGTTTCGTCATCTCAAAACGACGAAAGCTTGAGATCCTGGTATTTTTCGTCGTCACGGTTTGTCAAACTTTTCGGTGTCTTAAGTGCGCATGTGCAGCACTGCTTTCGTTTTGTTCGTTCTGGCGTGAGGGTGCTGCAAAAACTCTATTTATTGCTCTTGAGACGTGAACATCTGTGCCAAATTGTGTTCCAATCTTGCCACCTATGTACTAGGTATATTTTAGCGCACATGCCACATCTAGTTATAATATGATATTTTTTGTCTGGTACATCCCACCTTTTATGTATAGTATGAGTGATGATATTTTGGTAATTGTATTGTACACACCTACAGAGCCAGCACAGTGTACGGGTGGTAGGTAAAAAAGAAATGGATGGTTAAAAATACATCCTTCTCTCATAGTTCTCTACCTGCCCGATCCTTCCTAAATTCACCAGGAACATTTAACCACAGCAAATTTTTTGAAATCTTGATGCCCTATCTTCTGAAGACCCCTTTGATGAACATTCAGTAACATGATCGTTCAATCAAGAAATCTCCTGTCTAAACTCCTTTATCCGCTTACCATTTACACCTCGAAAACGAATGGAGATTTCATTCAGATGTTTTGTTACAGTTGCCAATACGCTTGGAGGTAATAACTACGGAAGAGCTCACAACCCGCCAGACTGGGTTCTGGACTACTGGCATCCTCTTGAGAAAGCGCAATATCCCGAATATTTCGCTCGAAGAGAGAAAAGAAAAGAAGAATTTATTAAGAAATGGATCCAAGAGAACGGTCCTGCTGAAGCTCACAAGCATCACTAGTCCCACCACGGCACTGCTTGAATAGTATTTGTTGTTTAATATACTCATTATGTGGAATGAAATTGTCATTTTTGAAGATTTATTTGTTATTATAGTTATGTTGAAAACTTTGTCAACACTCTATTTTATCAGATTGTCATTCAGGCACAAACAACAAAATAATTGTAGAGCATAAACTATGAAAGTACCTACTAGGTACATAACTACATGCTAATTGGGGCCCAGGGTTACGGAGTTGTCCGACTAGGTGGGAGGGATATACAATCAGTTATGAGAAAACATTTTCCTTTCACTGTTGGTTTTTTCATCTATATGTTATTGTTTTGTTGTGTTATTGATCATGATCCTAGCAACTTTTCTCATAGGCTATGCCTTTTTCGAGATGGTGGTGGCAGGCTTTGTGATTTTCGCGGTTGTCAATAGTCCACCAACTACCTGCCTGGAGCGCGTTCTTTTGGAGTAGGCTGAACTGCTAATCAAATAATTTTATCTGATCCCTTTTCCCCCCTGAGGGAGGTATGTTCTACTCATTGTTTTCGGGTAAATGTCGGGACTGATTATTTTTCCCCTCTACTGTTTTTAGTATTGAATTGTTCACACAACTACAACATTGTACCAGTCATGGCGGGAGTGGGTAAAATGATGGGGATAAAACTGCAAATTGTATTTCTAGAAGAATTAGTGGGGCATAAATTACTAAACAATATGTATGCGTAGTGCATTGAAAATGTCTGGGTGCCTGTGAACACTGGCACTCTGGCAGTGCACTAGAGTGTTTGTATACACATTTCTAAGGATATACAATAATGATGTACAAGATGTCGTTATTGTTCTTTGAATTACACATTGAATTGAACTTGATTTAGGTATATTCCTTAGACAGCTATAGGTGTAAATGATCATCAAACCCTTTTGGATCGTGCTTAACTTCATGTTCACATTTTATTTTTCTATAGCATTCAGCAGTTTATACTTTGTGACAGATATGTCCTTGCATGTTATTGTTTCTCCTAGCAGATTACCACTGAGTTGAGGGAGGTCTGTTATTGGGATCGCTGTCAGTGTTGTAAACCATAGAAGGCCCAAAAGAGCGACTTGGAGCAATCTGTCGGATACTTGTGTCACTTATTTTCAGAAGAAATGGCAGTCCGTCATCGCTGTCCCCTCTAGTCGTGGATGTCTCTGACTTCTTGAGTGAAATGCTGTACTCCTTTGACCTAGGAATATCGCTCACTGTCTTCCTTGCTATGATAGAGGGCACATGATAGGCATTTATAACATCACTGGAAGTATCCTTCAGCAGAACTCCCTCCTGGCAAACATTCAGAAAAAAATGATTTCATTACCTCTTGAATGTCCTAATCGACAATGATCTTTACAAGTGTTAGAGTGTGATCTACTGTCCGGTTTGTGAACTTGATCTTGAAGGTACTGGGTTTGAAAATGCCAAAGTTTTTCTTGTGTAGTCTAGTTACATGCGCAGATCAGAATTATGTCCAGTTAGTTGCTTTACTACTGTTTTAATACGTCAGTGATGAATTTTGTCATCTGTAGGATATCTGCTCATAACAAGCATGTGCTCTGGTATACACTTGTGAACTCGGTAAATAGTCTCACTTTTTCTTCAGGGTGCTTCATTCCATCTGCAGTACCACCTTTTTGAACGCCAGGCTTGTACGGATTTGATTGTTGGACACCCCAGTAAACTGGTGAAGGCCAAGTGTAGTTAGGGTATTGGAGTTGGTTTTGGAAATAATTCATTGTGGGCCACGAGTAATACGTCCTATTGTTTCCAGATGCTAGATTCCACTGATTCATCCAGTAAGGATATTGGTAAGACTGCCATGGCATCTGCTGGAAAATATGTATTTGCTATGAATGAAGCACAGTCGCTGATTCTCCTTGTCCTCCTCTACCACTCGTTAATTTAATCATAAATTGGGGGGGCAGGTTTTTTTAAAAACGAACTTTATAGATGTCCTTGTCAATGGCTAAGTGGGGTTTATCACAGTGTCTACCAAGGAGAGGAGACTTGAGGGGTGTTGTGTAGTAGTAACAGCTGAGAAAAGGAATGCAAAATCCCTGGAGCTGTGCAAACTTTCACTGTTCTCTTTGTAGAAACTTGCAAGGTTAAGGTGCGAGAGGCAGCCTAGTATCGCTAACTTTCCTTCTAATGTGTGGGAAATTCTCCTGTTGAAAGTGATGGATTGAATAGTGAAGACAAACGTTAGCAGCAATATGTCTACTATTGTTAGATCTGCAATATTGGGGTAGTTCTTGGTTATGTCTCAGCCTACCCCCACCTGTTAGAGATGGTAGCAGTGTACATAATGAGTTGCCCTAAATGACTGGAAGTGTGTTGGACCGTCCTCGATCCCTCCTCCACTGTTCCAGGAGTCCACCCCCTACTCCTCGACAGTGTCACCAATCCCCACCCCCACACCTCAAGTAACAAGTGCACGGGGGTATTACTCAGGCCCCACTTTACCTCATCTATTAGCCAGTTTATTCTGCACCTCTGAATTGTATACTACCTAACCAAGGTTGGGCAATTGTCATAAGAATATTTTTAAAACTTACTGCTTGAGGGTAGGTCTGCCCAACATTGAACCAGTTTGAGTAAGGGTGGCTCGCCCACTGATTATAGATAGGATTGAAGTATTGTGGATATCCAAAATTATTGAAATTCTTGTTTGAAGCGCTAGCCTTACCCGGAGTCATAGGCATCATATTGCCAGTGTTGAGACTCCAAGGCCAGTATCCGAAATAATTTCCCATTGGGTACCCTCCTGCAAGACCCCCATTGCAACAGGGGTATTGGTTGCTTAAAGAATATGGTATGAAATAATGGTTTTGCATAATGGACACCATGATTTCCAATGGGTACAGTCGACACAGAACTTAAGTGTGTGTTCTGGACTTCAGTGACATTGCTTTTTCTTCTGCATATTCCATCAGTCTGAACATAGGTGTTTATGAACAACATGATTCGTGAAACTCGAACATGATTGAAACGTGTATCTAATATTTTCCACTTCTTTCAGTAGATTGGTAACTGCTAACGGTTATCATTAGGTGAAACGTGAATAATTCACTGGAGTTGACAGTTGGCTATAGGAATCCAATCTATGGCTAGGTTCTGCTACCTACTCAGTGAATATGGTTAGGTACTGCTTACCAATGGGTCCGCACCAAGACGTCGCATGTCATTACACCCACAAACCTCTTCCACTGAATTTACTGCAAAATCAAGTGGAATCATTTCACCATTGCTTAAAATGTTTTTTCGCGTTAGACAGTCAAACTGACAAACTTATCAGAGGCGTATATAAAAACGAGCTATATTAAGCTCGCTATTACTTATGTACCTACTTCACCAACCCTCCTACTATGATGATGGAAAGTTGTATTATCTGCGTAATGTGTAGATAGAACACACACGCAGTTTTAGTTTATGTTTTCCACAGTTTTGACTTAGGTAGCAGTGCCTACCTATAACTAAACTATTATAGGTAGGTAGGTACCTACTTATTTAGCCCTTCACCGATTCATAATATGAGAGAGTTTTCAAAGGTAGGTAGGTATGTGCATACATATTTCCACTGACAATTCCAAAATCGATTTATGTTAGGTATCAATAAGTACTTATTGAAAAGAATCAATGTTAGTCTTTGGAGTGAAGGCAAAATTTACAGTTGCTGTAAGAGGCTCATAAGAACAATCTCTATAGGTAAGGTGATAGATGTCCTTCCAAAAGAAGGACTTCAAACGAAAGTACTACTTACTTGTCAACCGGCGGTCCTGCTGTCCATTGGTTGCCTGAAAGTAAGTGGTGCCTACTTCTTTATAAAACGGTACTTCCTAAGGACCACAAATAAAAATTCGCAAATGGTTATTAACCTTTTTTTTAAAATGCAGTTTCAGGAGAAGTCATTTTAGTTGGGGAATAGAAAGCTAACTTTCAACCATTGCCAACTGCATTAATACTATAAACTTAGGCTTCCCGAAATAGTTATGTACGCTTCAAAATTGTTATGCTGAGCAATGACTGGTGAACAGTTTTGTCTTGATTCTGATTTTCTTAAATTGTTCATGTTTAAAGGGCTATTCTGTTTTTTCCCAAGTCAAGTATTTATGATTAAGTAGGTTACTATGAATTATTTGCGTTCCCTTACTCCTCGATTATGATCTCCTTTAATCTTGTAAATAATAGGTAGGTACCTACCTACACCTATGGTTTTCTGCAGTGAATTTTATTTTACTTTATTCCCAACATCCAAACTTTCATGTAGAATAAGGGCACCCTGAAAGAGATTTTCAACGTTCTCATCTAGGTAGGTACAGTTCCAATGATCCTCTCGGAAAATGTGGTCACCCTATCTACCTTATAGGTGCTCAATTTGTATTCCAGATTCCAGTTCTTTTAAATGTTGTTATTCATGGTTTATTATTCCGTGAATAATACACAAATGTATTCGCTCAGTAAATTGTTTTCGAACACCCCCTCAAAATGTTTTCTTTTAGTTTCAGGGTGCGTACGTAGATTCCAAAAATGCATGTCCGTCCGCCCTATCATCCATATCTAACTTTATTTTTGGTCTAAAAAATTCTCTCTGACGCAGGCTCCATTTGGGCCCTAGCTGTGTCCTGAAACTTTGCAGCCTGATCGGGATATACCCAACGGTGTTATGGGTAAAAAAATAGGGTTTTTTTTGTGTTGAGTAAAATGAGCTTGTGAGGTAGGTGTCGCTTTCCGTGTTTTAGGGCGAGGAGACCGAATATTAAGTCGATTTTGACGAACGAGCGAAGAATTGAGGTTCTATCTAACAAAGTTACAGCCTTAAATTCCCCTCAAATTTTGGTCTAAAATCGTCGTTCTTCCGCCCACAGGCTCCATTTGGGTCCTAGTTGTGCTCCGAAGCTCGGCAGACCGATCCGAAACGGAATACTTCCAGGGAGGGGTGTTATTAGTGCAAAATTAGGTAGGTATTTTTATAGTCTTTGTAAACTTTGTCTTGTGAGGTACCCTTTTCCGCGTTTTTTAGGGCGAGGAGACCGAATATGAAGTTGATTTTGACCAGAGTGGAAAATTGAGCTCCCAAAATTAATTTTTTATGAGTCAAAAACGTGGAAAATTGCCTGAAATCACCATAGATGTATAACAACACTGGAAGTAGTGTTAACAGTTGAATAAAGACAATTAAATGGCATTATCAGTGATCAAGGATATTTTTCAAAAATAGGAGCCTATTTTGTGTTTTTGGGGGCCAAAATTGGTGGAAAACATCAAAAATAGGTATTTCAATTATTGCGCATGAATGGAACAATACATAAAAGCCAACGTTTCTGTAGGTATGACCAATATAATAATAAACCCATGTAACAAGGATTTTGCAGCGTTTTTTATTGATCCTGGTGGTAGGTACCTGCCTAAGCAGGTAGATAGGTATAGATCCTAGATAAATATCTAAAGAAAACTCAGCACTTCATGCCACCCAAGGTGCTTCGACTTTTACCCAGGATGATACAGATTTTTCTTACTTCGAAAGAAACTATGAACATACATGCTCTAGAATGGGGAATACCATGGTAGTGGTGGAATGGGGAAGCGGTGAAGGACGACCGGCAGGCTGAAGCTCTATAAATGGGGGAAGCAAGGGCCCAGGTCATGGAAGAAGGGAATTCTTCTTCCATGGGCCCAGGTTGGGAATTACTTCCGCAACCCTTTTTTATGGCATATGACGTTTTTAGGCCGGTAGTTCACTGCAAGAGCATGTGTATTATTGACGGTGATAAGAAAAATCAACAAGGAGTAAAGTTGTGAGTGAAGGCTGAACGTTCCTTTTCCCTTCTTCCATGGTGTCTACCGACGCAATATTTTTGACACAACTAAGGAAGAAGAAGAAGAGTATCTTTATCTCTGCTTATGCGATAAGAAGAATGGCTCCACCGAATACTGATACTAAGAACAGCTCCACTTCTCCACTACCCACTCGTAATTCGTAATCATTCTGAAAAATAAATTCTCACAGGAATCAGTGCACGTTTCTGTACTCAGTGGCTTGTAAGTAGGTTTTACAGGCAGCAAAACATACTTATACCTAGTTCTAGTACAAACCTTGTATAATGTAGGTAATTATCTAAGGCTTGTTTATTGTGTTTGGGCTTACAGTTGTAGTCATTTTCTCATCACCATCAAATCAAGCTTATTTATGTACCTTCAGCATCAAAGGAACGATGCACACGAGTCGTGACTTCTAATAGTTAGGTAAGGTATCCATATTAAGAGTATAGGTACCTAGTGGTACCTTCTAATTTTTCCGAGCATGTAAGCAATACTATCTAGGTAGGCTGTATAGGTACTACCTATAGTTTATTCGATGTTTCATAATTTGTACCCTAAATTGTACAGAAAATATTGAGTTTTATTTTTTCAACGGAATGGAGTCTTACCCTTTTATGGCAGGCTTACCTTTCATACTTCCTGACGATAGAATATTTACATGTCTCGGTATGTAAGTACAAGTTACGTGCGTATGATCACCGTCAGTCTCGAAGCAGAGGCAAATGACAGGGAGGTAGGTATTTACTTTAAACTGATGGTTTTGTACCTACCTACCTATGGCAGGTGGATTAAAATAAAAGTCGCTCCCCTTTTTTCGAGATTTTTCTATAAATAAGAACTTATTCGGGAGTTTTCTATAAGAGAATTCATTGCGTACGCTCTTGTACCTCCCTGCAGGGTTTTGATTTCGTTTGTACATTGACACTGCACTTACGAGCTTGAGGGGAAAGGGGCAAAGGGGGGCTGCTCCCAGTGTCATTGGCATTCGTGAGTGAATGATCAAATCACATAGCGTTGCGTATAGCTGCGTAGTAGCTTTGTTCGTGCAGTCCATCAGAGCTTATTCAGAGCAACCCGGGCATGCGCAGTAAGGGTGAGGCAAAGATTCGTTGTTCGTGCAGACCCAGGGCGACTCCGAGTCAAGTGGTCCTGTGTTCGTGCTGTCCCGGGGCAGATGATTCGGTGTTCGTGCTGGCCACGGGGCTTCCTCCGAGCTGCTATGAGCAAGCCCTCCCGTACCCCACGAGAAGACCAGGTGCAGCTGACCACTGCTCTTCCGCGCATGCACCTTCGACCCGTTGGAGCTGCCCGTGCTCCGAACAAGCTTCAGGCCCTCGTTGCTCCGAGCGAGCGTGTTCGGAGCTCACCCTACACCAAGCCAGTTCGGTTCAAGTGAAAGCTGGACTTGCTCGGAGCTAGCCCCAAGGGGACACAGCACGAACAAAGCTATTCACGACCTTCTTCCTGTGAGATTTTTGTAATTTTTTAATTCCGATGGTCGGAGATTCTAAGTTGGATTATCCTCGACCTATTCCAAGTTTCATCTTTTTCTTATATTTAAATTAGCCTTGATGAGCGAACAAACAGACATACAGAGACAAGTTTTAATCGTAATGTTATGAAACACGAAATTCGTCGGTCTTATCAATATAATGACAGATTTAAGATTTTATTATTTTTGGTTTATTATTTTCAATAATGAACCATTGGAATCGAGCATGAAAAAACAAATTCTTACCCCCCCCCCCCTCAAAATTTGATGGTTTACGTTTCAAGGTATGTAGAATCCAAAACTGCAATAAAAATATTTCTGTCTGTCTTTTCTTAGTCAGCCAGACGCCGTACGGGCCACTTTTCTTAGTTACCATGAAAAAAAATTGATGAAATTCGGGTTATAGGTTCCGTTCGGCGTCTAGTTGGTCCTCGAAGCTCGACGTTACTGTGAGTCATCTCTAAGGGGTTCAAAATAGGGGTTGAAATTTTCAAAACGCCTATACCATTTTTTTACGTAAATAATTTTACGGTTTTAAATAGTTCTTGATCTTGCGAGTTTTTTAAGACCATCCGGAGCATCGTACGTCCAGCCGTTCGTTCACAGTAAGGCCCCGAAGTTTGCACCGACAGGCATTTTCGACTCCAGTGTGAATGAAATTGTATACAATTCAAATCAAATCTGGTAACCAGAGACGCGCCCACAATAGGAATTTGCGAATACGGCCAATCATTGGTAGGGATCACCTGATTATATTGGCGGAGTATGAAGTCGAGTTGGTTGTTCTGTGATATTATTTCGCTTGAAAAATGATGGCTCTTTTGGAGTTTGTTGGTAGGTAGTGAAACTTGAACAAACGTTGAAGTATTATTGATGGGTAAATTATTACTACGGTAAATCATTACTCAACGGTAAATTATTACACAACGGTTCATTATACCATCTACGTAGAAGGGGCTGGAGTTTGTTGGTAGGTACTTTTGCAACTTTTTTCACTCCTCATCAACAATTTCTTTTCAGAACTTCATTATGTGTGTTTCTTTTTGTTAGGTACTGTTTGTCATCGGCAGAATTATTTTAGCAACATTTAACTCGTGATTTAGGTAGGTACCTAGTAACGAGTACGGGGTTAGGTACTAACCTACGGAAGGTCTGCGATCTACATAATATGTATATAATAGAATAGTACATATCATATTATATAGAAGGGTTATCTATACATAGAGCTGTGATCTGTAACAGGAGGGTATTCTATACAAAATAATAAACCGTTGTGCAGGGATTTGCAGCGTTTTTTGTTTTTGATGCGTTAATGAGTGGTGCATGTCTGTTGTTATAGGTACCTACGTCAGCTTCTCAGAGAGTTCATGATGTAAACTTAGTTCCGTACTTTGGTCCCATCTGACGACTGAGTTTCTCACAATGATTTTCAAACAGCTCATCACTGGCCGTCAGTTTTCCAGCTTCGTTTTGATAAAGGGTAGGTTGAAACCTACAAGTGCATTGAATTGTACATTTGCCGACTATGTTTAGTGCATGGTTTTATTGAAAAGTGTTGCATAGATCTAGTAGGTAAGTACCTAGGTACAAATGTGTTTCAGCTGCCTCAAATGCGAATTTCAGGACGATCCGTATTGGACCGTGCTCCTATCGATTCAAAGGTGTTCTGCTCCTTTTATTGCTTTGTATAGACCTTGTTTATTGTGATAAAATTTCCACATTTGTCTTCTTCTCCATGTGCGTCTTCCTAGGACGTTAGCGACCAACTGCACTTGGTTGCTGGTCCACGCCAGTCCGAAATAGGTCTGTGGAGCTCAAAGCAAACCACTATGAAGGTTATTCAACCATGACGTTCTCGTCCGCACACGCCTCCACTCCCTGCATAATCACTTGCAGCAGTTCATACTTCTGGTTACGCATGAAATGGCCAAAATACTCCAGCTTCCTGCGCTTCACGTTTACTAGTACCTCTGGGGCCTTATCCAGCCTACGCAATACCTCGACATTCATCACCCTGTCAACTTCATATACAACGATATGCCTACATTTCAAAAGCTTGGAGTTTATTGAATGTGGCCTCGGTCAGCGTCCAAGCCTCTAAACCATAATAAAATATGCTGTAAACATAGCACCAGGGGATACGTAATCGGAGGGGTAGATTCAAGGAGCAATTGGTGAGCATGCTCCTCATCTTCATGAATGAGCTTTTACTTTGTTGAATACTTTCTCATAATCGATAAAGGACGCATAAATATACAGCAACATTAATGTCACAACATCTTTGTATCAGTGCTTGAATACTAAAAAGTGCCTCACGAGTTCCAAATCCATTAGGAAATCCAAACAAAATCGGGAATAACTGAGAACACTCGCACTTCCCATAAATTCGGAAATGAATCACCTTCAAAAACAGCTTTAAAACATGGGACATGAGACCGACGGTTCTGAATTCATTACAAAATCAGCCAATCAATGGGTATTGTCCCCGATGTGCATATTTTGTTAAATAGAATAAATAGCAGTGACAGTGACCTATAGGAATTGCATCGGGACCGAAGGCTCTGACATTCTTGGCTGACGCCAGTGCTCGCTCCACCTCTGATCAGGTGATTCGTGGGCCATCACCCTCACCCAAATCTACCGAAGACCTATCATCTGAGTACAGAGCACTCACGCACCGCTGCCATTCCTTCAGTTTCTCAGCAGTATCTTCAAGCATCATGACATGCTCATCCAAAAGCACGTTGCTACTACATCCCCCCCCCCCCCCGGCTTGATAACTGCTTGGTCTTTCGATGCCTGTTTTTGAATAGTACTTGCCCTCAAAATCCTTTATCTCCGCACATTGCGAAGCGAGCCAGTATTCTTTTGCCTTATCACCTCCATCCTTAACTGCTTGTGAACCTCGCAACACTTCCCTTCGGCACTGTTTTTGTAAGATCTCCTTTCATAATTGTTTTTGTAAGATCTTCTTAAATCCATAAGAGCCAATATACCGTCCGTCATCCACGGGGGTTTCTTCAACACGTTTGCTTGTAAATGGCTTTTACGTACTTCTATAAGTCTGTTCGACGTCAATCGTCGAAACGTCTTGTTGTAGTGCTACAAACTGGTCGTTGATTTTCGCTACCACCTTCGTTTTCATTTTTCCAAATTTGTACGCATTGTTATTGTAGGGATGTAATGAAAACGAAACAGCCATGTGAACTGGGAAACAAGTAAGTCTGCATGGAGGCCAAATTTTTAAATTCTTTGACTCGAGGTAGGCAAACTTTGTGACGTTGGGTTTTACCTTTTCTAACCAAATTTCAACAATAGGTATGTTCATTCCACCCTAATACAAATTTAGTTCGAGATCTCTTGAGGGTACATCCTTGTGGCAGATCAATAATGCCAATATTAGCATTCCAAAAAGCATGCTCAAAGCCATTATAATTAACATGGCGAACAGTGGGTGATTCGGGAGGAAATGGGGGAAACCTGGTTATTTTATACTATAGAATTATAGAGTATTTAAACTATTACTGGGATTACAAAAACGTTTGTGGCCGAAAGTGTTCAAATTTAGGGTCTTATAGTAAAAAACGCTGCAAAGTCCTTGTCACATGGGTTTATTATTCTATTGTACATACCTACAGAAATTTTGGATGTTCATTTATTGTTTCTTTCATGCTTAATAATCGAAATAGCTATTTCTGATGGTTTCCATTAATTTTGGCCCCTAAGACACAAATTAGGTTACGATCCTTTTTTTTTTTTTTTTAACTATCTTTATCATTGGTAGTGCCATTTAATCGTCTTGATCCACGTGTTGACACTTTTTCCAGGGTTATTATTCAAACTGATGGTGATTTCAGACAGTTTCCCAGGTTTTTGGCTCATAAAAAATCAATTTTGGGAGCAGAACCTTTGGTAGAAGCTCAATTATCCACTCTGGTCAAAATCGACTTCATATTCGTCTTCTCGTCCCACAAAAACATGGAAAACGATATCTCAAGAAGCTCATGTTAGTGACATGAGCGGAGTGGATAATTGAGCTTCTACCAAATGTTCAGCACCCAAAATTGATTTTTTATTTGTGAAAAACCTGGGAAATCGTCTGAAATCACCATCAGTTTGTATAATAACACTAGAAAAAGTGTCAACAGGTGAATCAAGACAATTTAAATGGCACTGCCAATGATCAAAGATAATTTGAAGAAAAAAAGGAGCGTACCTAATTTGTGTTTTGGGGGCCAAAATTGGTGGAAACAGTCAGAAATAGCTTTTTCAATTATTTCACATTAAAGAAACAATAAATGAACAGCCAAAATTTCTGTAGGTGAGTCCAATAGAATAATGAACCCATGTTACAAGGACTTTGTTTATCAATTTCCTTTGCATTTTTTAAATATTCACTGTTCGAAGTAATCCTAACGAGAGCCGGGAGTTTGCCATCGATTTTGATAGTTCATTAAAAATTGTTCCAAACGTTTCCAATTTGTTCATTATTGACTAACTTTATGACTTTGCCTACTAATAAGATTCTACCTGACCAAAAGGAGGATAAAACCCAATTATTTCCTTTTTCGAAGGAACTACAGTAAAAACGTAATTTATATTTAAAAGGATAAGTAAAAAAGTAAAAGAGGGAGTAAAAACAAATGGGAAGAAGGAGTAATACAGAAGGGAAAGGGAGAAGTAAACGTAAGTCAACACACCTAAACGCGAGCACCAAGTGTATAATAGAAATATTTCAAAATAAAACAGTTGCTTGCTCCACTGTTTACTTGTCCTGACCGGACAAAACAACGGAAAACCAACAGAATGGCATGGCTAACAGCCGAGGACATATAACTAAACAAAAACACACACCCGGCCTGAACTGCCAACTTAAGCTCAAACCGGAGAGTTGGGAAACATTTTGACTTAAATAAAGATTTTTCTTAATTTTATAAAGTAAAAGACAAAATTTGACTTCAGTAAAGATTTTTCTTTACTTCGGGGAGTAATGTCTATGAAAGCGAAATCAGATAAAGCATTTCCTTAAGAAATTATTTTACTTTCAGAAGTAAAGTATTATTGGTTTATTATTCTGTGAATAATACACCTATGTATTCGCTCAGCAAAAAATTTTTATAACACCCCCTCAACATTTTTTCTTTTCCGTTTCAAGGTGCGTAGATTCAAAAAATGCAATGTCCGTCCGCCGTACGCCGTCCGCCGTATCACGTGTACAGGCTTCATTTTTGGTCTAAAAAAATCGTTCTTTCGCACACATGCTCCATTTGGGCCCTAGTTGTGTCCCGAAACTTTTCAGCCCGATCGGAATATACCCAGGGGTGTTATGAGTGAAAATGTGTGTAAAAATAGGTACTTTTTTGCGTTTTAGCAACACGTTAGTAAAATGAGCTTTTGAGGTATCGTTTTTCATGTTTTTGGGGACGAGAAGACCGAATATGAAGTCGATTTTGACCAAAGAGTGGAAAATTGAGGTTCTACCAAATGTTCAGCTCCCAAAATTGATTTTTATTAGTCAAAAACCTGGAAAATTGTCTGAAATCACCATCAATTTGTAGAATAACACTAGAAAAAGTATCAAGAGGTGGATCAAGACGATTAAATGGCACTATCAATGATCAAAGATAATTTGAAAAAAAAAAAAAAGGAGCGTACCTAATTCGTGTTTTGGGGGCCAAAATTGGTGGAAACCACCAGAAATAGCTATTTAAATTATTTTATATGAAAGAAACAATAAATAAACAGCCAACTTCTCTGTAGGTATGTCCAATAGAATAATAAACCCATGTGACAAGGACTTTGCAGCGTTTTTTTATTTAAGTCAAGACTATGAATACGGCCCTGAATCACTCTTGATGAAATAGTGGAAACTCATTTCAAAGAATAAAAACGGAGTTATTGAAAGGTTGTCAGTTCCCACTAATACACGAACAGTTGGTACACTGTTATACCGGTTTGGGTGATCAGTAACTATTGACTGATTGATTGAGTTATTGTTTGTTACTGACGATGGTTTGATCACCGAAACCGGTATAACAGTGTGTTTTTCGTGTATTAGTGGAAATAGACAACCTTTCAATAACTCCGTTTTTATTCTTTATGATTAACCTTGTCCTTTTGTTACAGATAACCCCAATCATTCAGCACGTCATGTTCTCCGAAAAATCATCAGGGGAAATATAGAAAGAGGCAACTCTGTTCATTTGTTCAACTACGAAAGCGCTGATCCGAGTCTGTATGACGAGTACATGTCTACATCTTCTTTCTGTCTTCATAATTGCTACCACAATCCTTGGGATTTACGTATGTGTAAACAGTGAGGCACCCATGAGGTGCCCGTGTATTTAAAAAAATTTCATTCTGTTTGAAAGAGATTGGGATGAGTTGGTACCTGTTTTAGGTTTATTGGTGCTACCATAGGGTATTCACTGATTAGGTACTCAGTATATGTACAGTACGTACATGATCCATGACTCGTCGAGGTTGGAGTATCCAGGTTTACTTATTGTATCTGTAACGGTTCTATGATTCTGTCACTGACTATGGTGAAAAACTTAACAAGGGGTTCAGCGGTTCTAGCGGAAGTCAGGGAATCAATTTTGTCTGGATCGTCGAACAAGAATGAGGTTTCCATGCCACTTATAATTTTTTGGGTGTCGTACTTTCCGCAATCCTTGCACTCTTTCTCCCGATGAAGGGGGGGGGGGACCCACATTCGCCGGCGAACCTCTTCATCAGGTGAATGGCTGGTTATCACCTTGTATTAACTTCAAGGTGGTGGTGGCTTCTGACTACCCAGGGCTCTATGTGGGCACATGATATCACCCCCACGCCAATCCTTGAGCACGTCCTCGTGCAACATCTAGGTTAGCTGGGGCAAATATCCAAGCTAGCGAAGCGTCCTCCACTATGTATGACAACCTTTGCAGCAGTGAGTCACAGTGTGCACATCCGTGGCCTGGGCGTACCATAAAGTGTTGTTCTGGGTTTCGTTTAGTGTTACCAGCCAGTCACCATTTCTGAGGCCTCCAGCTACTAACCTGGGGAAATTCATCGTTGTTGCTGATGGGGAGAATGGGACTAGTGCCAGGATTTGCTAAGACTGGAAAAAAAAGAAGAAGAAATTTTGAAAACATTTGGCCGAAATTTCCCTAGTGGCATAGGACCTATTTGATTTTTTTTAAAGAAACCTGGAAATAGATATACAGAAGTACAAATTATTATTTAGTACATGGATATGGTAGTTGACAGGATTACATTACTTATTAATTATTAACATTATCCTTTTCAAACCATTTTTTTCTGATTCCCGTTTTTCTGGTTTATGAGTGGGAAAATATTGTCCCTCTCCAAATATAATCACGTTATAACATATCTTTGTAATAATTACTACATACTTTTCATGACGCTATAATGATCATTTCTGATTTTTGTGCAACATTAAAATAGCATGCTATCTCAATCGTGAATCACCGTATGCTATGCACAAATGAAATGATATTTCTTATACTAACTAACACAGCTGCGGTTACCGGTAATTACACAAACACCCAATAGACACTTACCCCTGGGTACTATATATGCTTTGTTGGTGAGGGGATTAGCAGGGTTGCATGCAAAGCTCGGGACTTAATTCTGTTTTCCACACACAACACATATTATCACGGCTTCCCCCCCCCCCCCCATATTGGGCGTCACCTCCTGGTAAGCGGCAGAACATAATTATGTTGGGTAGCTGTATAGCTACTATATAAGTTAAAACATATTGTTAGTTTATATAAGAAGAACATGAATATAAATCAAAATTCCCTTAGGTATTCAAAAAAAAGGTCTATTCCAAATTCATGTAGGTAGTTAACAAAAAAAGTATGAATTAAAACAGTACATAGTATTAATTACAATTCCTGTAGGGAAATAAAACATATTAGTTTATCAACATGAACAATTATAAAAATTAAATATCAATAATGGAATGAGAACATGTAGGTGGAGCTCACCTTCTTGCTAAGATACAACATCCTGCCAGTATAGCTAGCCCAAGTAGCAGGGAAAAACCTGAGGCTCCTTTGTTTGCCAGTGCCCATCAGTGCTGCCTCGTGTTCAGCCTCAGTCTCCAGATATTTATTTTTACCAGATTTTTCAGAGGCTTAAGGCTGTCCACTGCTAAGGAAGGGTGATACCTGTGTTACTTCCCTTGCCGTTTTAAGAAGCTCAGTCAGGTGTTGAACCCCTAGGCGCCAGCTGGAGCCGGTTAGGATAGTCACCTGTAAACCCTGGGATATCACTCCTTGGTGGTACTCTCCAACTATATCCATGTTCAGCGGATGGTGCCTCCATTGGGTACACAAATGTGAATGCCACTGGAAGTAGAATTTTGATCATGATCTGTGAAACGAGGGGCGCCATTAATTATATGGATCACAGGAAAATAGGAAATCTCTCTCTGAATTAGGGAATAGCAGGTACCTGTCTTGTAACCTTTGCATTTTGGTCCGAGTTCCTTTCCAGGAAAAAGTTATATATGTCCACTGAGAGATGTATCTGAGTATGTCCACTATATAATATTGTGGTGACAGGAGAAAGATAATAAAATAAAGTGATTTTTCGTCCCCTAGTGTTATAGGGTCGGCCTAGTGCTTTTACTTTCGTGGTATGTGGAGGAGATCGGCTCGTGGAGGAGTGTTGCACATCACAGTTCTGGTCAGTGCTCCCTAAATTGGGATCCTGGCCAGCTGAGTTGAGTCCCACCCTAGCCAAGCTGGGCTTTCTCCCATTTCTGGCTGGGTAATTGGTGGGCCTGGGGTAGCCTGCAGCTGAGGCTCCTCCCACCATAGCTCCTCATTTTCAAGGTAAGTGAGGCGCATGAGATCTCTAGTCAGGTCAGTATGGTGATGCGCATGGCTCTGTGGTGTTGGTACACACGAAGAACTGGGCATGCTATGAGCTGGTGACAGGGGTTGTTGGCTGGACCTTTCCTAGAGATTGGCTTTCCTCTGGTTGGGGTAAGAGGTTACTTTTCCTTCTAACCGAAGTGATGCGGTTCACATGGACCCTCTTTGATTTACCTCGTATGAGGACTATAAGGTTCAACTTCGAAGGAACTCCAGTGACTAGATATGGCCCCTTCCATGGCCGGGTGAATTTCTTGGTTCTGCCTTTCTTAAGTTGGGGGTCGTGTAAATAGACCCACTGCCCTACATGGAAGCTACTTCTTGATGCCCCCTTATGATTGTAATGCCTTGCCATGTTTTGTGCAGCATCTGACTGATTAGCCTGATCTTGTTTCCATATGTCTTGCAAGGTGTCTCGCAGTTTCTCTACATGGAACATGTAGGGTTCAACATCCTCGCCTAGGTTCATGTCCTCTGCAGCTGGTAATCGCATTTTCCTACCAAACACTACTTCAAAAGGTGAATATTTGGTGGCTTCGTGGTTCCGAGAGTTAATGACCATCTGGGCAATGGGGAGGTACTCATCCCAGTTGGTTTGATTTACTGACACTTAGTGTGACAAAACGTTGGCCATTGTTTTGTGGATTCGCTCAACCCCGCCATTAGCCATTGCATGATAAGCTGTTGTTCTTACTTTTTTCACCTTGAAGAATGAACAGAATTGATTGACGAGTTCCGAGCTAAATTCTGCCCCTTTGTAAGGATCTGAGTGGGTGCCCCAACCCTACCAAAGTACTGCAGGAAAGCCTTTGCAATAGACTTAGCTGTGGGGCCATCTGCGTTACCGTGTGCTTTACCCGCTTTGTGAACTATGGAAAATCTGTATTCACTCAGGTCCCAACGAGTTAAGCGGGAGTTTAGATCTCGGTGTGTGTTGAGATATCTCAAGGCCTGATGATATATACCACAAAATCTACACCCCACAGGTAGTGGTGAAATTGGGTGTCACCATATACAAGGGCAGCTAACTCCAACTCTGTTGCACAGTAGGAAGAGGCTTCTGCTAATGTTGTGTGGCAGGATGCATAGGCAACTGGGTGTTCCACTTTATCAATCTTCCGGCTGAGGACACACCCCAGGCCTTCCTTGCTACCATCTGTGGCTAGGATGAAAGGCTGGGAGAAATCTGGATATGCTAAAATGGGTGCCTTGGTAAGTTGGGCCTTCAAGCTAGCAAAAGCAGTTTCATAGTCCTCTGCCCAGGGGAAGGGTCTGTCTTTTTTTGTGAGGTCGGATAACGATTTGGCCAACTTGGCGAAGTTTGGCACAAAGCGTCGGTAGTAGGAGCATAATCCTAGAAATGACCTGACATCCTTGAGGTTTTTGAGAAGAGGGAATTCCGAAACTGCCTGTATCTTTTTCTGGTCTGGGTGCATTCCTTCGGCATTTACTACATGGCCTAGGTATGAGACCTCCGATTGAGCAAATTGGCCTTTAGCTAGATGTAAAGTAAGGCTGGCATCCCAGTATCAAACAGCTGGCATAAGTTGTGGATATGTGTGTGTTGATCCTCGTGGAACAGGAGTCATCTAAAAAGCAAAGTGCTCTAGGCGATCCCAGGCGTCAAATGAGGGTCATGGCTAGTCACTGGAAGGTAGCTGGGGCTCCCTGTAACCCAAAGGATAGCCTTAAGTATTCATAGCAACCTTCATCAGTAACAAAGGCAGATTTGGATATGTCTTTCAGGTCAATTGGGCACTGTTAGTACCCTGACTTCGAGTCCAAAGTTGTAAAGAATTTTGACTTTCCCATTCTATCCATGTGTTCTTCCACTCTAGGGAGTGGGTAAAATTCTGGGGCTGTGATTGCATTAAGTTTTTGTAGTCAACGCACATCCTCCACCTCAGCCCTGAGCCAGTTTTCTTTGGAACCAGAACCATTGATGAGCTCCAGGCACTGGTTGATTATCTGATTACGCCTTGACTGAGTTGCACTTGCACACAAATTGGCTTCCATGCATGTGCAATGCGATAAGGTCGTGCTCTTATGGGGGGGGGGGGGGGTTCTCTGTATTAATCTGGTGCTGCACTAGGTCTGTGCAGCCTAATTTATCGATCCCCTCAAAACTGAGGATATCTTGGTACCCCATTAGGGCTTTCTCTAGCTGACTCTGCCCTGTGGGTGGCAGATGCTCCAACTTCATTTTCAGTTCGCGGCTGAGGTCTGTAGTACATTCAGCGTCACTGGCAGAATTCACAGTTAGGCATGTTGAGGTTTCCTGCCTATCAATATGGCGGTGGGGTTCATTGATTCCCATTACTTTATCTTTGTGTAGGGTTATGGGGTGGTCTGAAAGGTTGCATCCCATTGTTAATATATTCTGAGCTTCGCTCACTGAGCATGCAAGCACTTCTTGGGTGTGTCAAATGGTGGGAGTGAGCAAGACTGTGCTGGCGAGAGGCGTAACTCCGGAGCTTACTCGTGCTTCTAGTGGGAGTAGAACAGATGACCCTGGTGGAATTACCACCTCATCCTTAAGCACCGCATATACTGAGTTCTGGGGTGGTCTTTGTCTAACTCAAGTTGTATATGCTGTCGGGGGCTATTTCACCCACCCTTGGTGTGGTGCTTGGGTTTTGATTGGTGAACCATTTGGTCTCACAGTTTTCTTGTGTACATCTAGCACTGCTCCCCTCTCACTCAGTACGTCACATCCCAGCAACATCAAAGCCCCACCACTGAGTTCACAGATAGCAGCTTCAACTTTGAAGGGGTGGCAATCCTCTAAAGCTAGCTCCACTGTGGTCACACCCAGTGCTTGAATTGGTTGTGACCCCATCCCCACTATTGAAATGTTGAGAGGTTCAGGAGTTCCCTCACATACTGTTGGGTCTACCAGTGTGATTTGGGATCCTGTGTTCACTATAATTTTACCCCTGGAGGAGCCCACCCTACCCTTTACTGTGAAGAGGGGGACTCCGCCCAGGTTTACCCTGGCTTCTCGTATTTGCTCTATGCCCAACTCGCTAGTCAATTCCTGGGTTCCCTGGTCAGCCTTCCGTGTTCCACTGGTAATTTCCTGGGTTATGTCCCTGGTGGTTGGGCCCCTCGCTGGCCGTTTGGGGTCTGAGAACTACTTGGCCTGCCCCCCTTGTTTGCATCCTCCCCCTCTTTCGGAGGAATACGCTGGCCTGCCTTAGGTCCCCCATTTCGGTAGTCACACCCGCTTGAGTAGTGTTTATTCTCACCACATACATGGCAGTAGGGAGTACTCCTTGAGTTTGCCCATTGTCGCTGCCCTGTATTCTCAGACTTGTTCTCTTCCTTCTTTTTCTTCTGTGTAGGAAGTGATTTCTTTCCTGGTTCTGGGGTAGTCGGTGTGGATGCTGGAGTTGACGTTGAGAGGAGGGTCTGCTGTGGTCGGGCCCGGAGGTTTGACTATATGTTTTCAATTTCCCTCGCCACAAAGTCAATGGCCTGTGCCAGTGTGACTGGTTCTTTCAACATTGCGGACCCCATGATGTCTGTTGGGAGACCTCCCATAAAGACTTCTATCTCATGGAATTCTGCCGGCACAACCAGAGCAGGATTATTGGGGATGAAGCCCTCTTCTCCAAAATCCTAATCACACCCACACCACCCCAGATTCCCTAGCGGGAGGGTGTGTGAAGATGGAGGAGGGTGGTGGGGTGCTGGTAGTAGGAGGCCACTGAAAAAGCAGTGATGTACTTTTCAACTTTCATTAGCAGATCACGAAATGCGTTCTGGTTCATTCGAAAATATTCATAAAATTTACACTCGTCGTCCACCAACCCTCTATACAAAGTTACAAACTCCCCTTCAGTTCCTCGAAGCACCCAAATGGGATGAACCCAGTGTCTTCTTTTCTTCTCTTCTTCCTCTTCTAAAAGCAGTGCTATTACAGCAAGATCTCATGTACTGAAATTCATGATGCATGAGAACATCCAAACTGAAGGCCACATCCAAACTGAAAAAGAATACCCATATCTCGCAGACACCTCTGATCACGGGAGAACAATGACACGGAAAGGTACGGTCCTGTGAGGATGACAGTGAAAAATTCATCACAAATGCCACTGAACACGGAAGGCTACAGTGCCGTCACCTCACGGATATGTGTGGATCGACCTTAAGTCAGGGATTCTATTTTGTCTGGATCGTCGAAAAAGAATGATGTTTCCATGCCACTTATAATTTTTTGGGTGTCGTATTTTCCGCAATCCTTGCACTCTTTCTTCCGACAAGGGGGGGGGGGGACTTTCGCCTGTGAACCTCTTCATCAGGTGAATGGCTGGTTATCATCTCGTATCAAGTTCAAGGAGGTGGTGACTTATGACTGCCCAGGGCTCTTCATGTGGGCACAGGTTCTAGCCCATGACATATCCATGTTATTGATTCAAGTTTATTAAGTTTTACTGATGCAATAATTTTAGGAATCAATAAATTAAAACTGTTCCAAAAACAAAACAAAAAGTATGAAAGACGTTGCTCGTTGAAGCCAAGTGAAACTTACGTCTTGGTCTACATCCACACTCAGGTGTTTTTTGGTTTATTATTTTCAATAATGAACCTTTGGAATCGAGCATGAACAACAAATGTTTAACCCCCCCTCAAAATTTGATGGTTTACGTTTCAAGGTATGTAGATTCCAAAAATGCAATAAAAAAATTTCTGTCCATCCGCCGTACGCTGTACTGAGCACTTTTCTTAGTTACCATGTGCCAAAATTGACGAAATTCGGTTTATAGGTCCCGTTCGGGGTCTAGTTGGTCCTCGAAGCTCAGCGTTACTGTCACTCATCTCTAAGGGGTTCAAAATAGGGGTTGAAATTTTCAGAACGCCTATACCTTTTGGTTTATTATTCTGTGAATAATACACCTATGTATTCGCTCAGCAAAAAATTTTTATAACACCCCCTCAAAATTTTTTCTTTTCCGTTTCAAGGTGCGTAGATTCCAAAAATGCAATGTCCGTACGCCGTATCACGTGTACAGGCTTTATTTTCGGTCTAAAAAAGTCGTTCTTTCGCACACATGCTCCATTTGGGCCCTAGTTGTGTCCCGAAACTTTTCAGCCCGATCGGAATATACCCAGGGGTGTTATGAGTGAAAATGTGTATAAAAATAGGTACTTTTTGCGTTTTAACAACATGTTAGTAACATGAGCTTTTGAGGTATCTTTTTCCATGTTTTTGAGGACGAGAAGACCGAATATGAAGTCGATTTTGACCAAAGACGCGGAAATTGAGGTTTTACCAAAGGTTCAGCTCCCAAAATTGGTTTTGGTTTATTATTCTGTGAATAATACTGTTGTGATCGGCTGCTCCTCCACAACTCAAATTGTGTCTGAACATGCTGTTACTCAGAGTGGGGACCCCCCGACCCCCCTCTGACCTTGTCAAGGGGACTATAAAAGAGCCAGGGTGCCATCAATAGACAACCATTCTCAATCAAGCGATCGACTCGTCTATCCGACTCCCAATCACTACACTGGTGACATCCGACGTGTGAGCTACACCGCCAGCGCCCGCCGTTTGATAGCGTCGCAGCCCCGCCTCCGCTTCAACGAGCCCCCCCCCCGACGCCACAGCGGCGCCCCACTCTGACGCCCGCCTCGACGGCTATCGCAGCGCCTCCCGCTACTTCGCCCCACCATCACCGATCCTTATATAAGGAAACGGACGCCGGCGCCGAGCACACTTCCTGCTGACACCTCAACGGACTGGCACCTACGAAGAAAACGAAGATGACCGAGCAGAAACCGCAAGACACCCGAAGCGAGCGCTCCTTCACTTCTCAAGCTCCAGCCGTTTGACCCCGCATTTCCGCACGTCTGGTTCGCCCAACTCGAGATCATCCTCGCACACGAAGGCCACACGACGCCACATGCGAAATTCACCCGAGCCTTCCTCGCTCTCGAACCTCGACAAGCGGACCTCTGCGCCGACATCAGCCCCTCGAACACCAGTAGCTACCAGACGCTCAAAACACGCCTTCTCGCGACACACGCACCTTCAGATGGTTCACGGCTCACCGCCCTCCTACAGCCGACATCCGACGACGAACTACCGTCGATCCTCGCTCGCCGACTCACCCGAGCACTTCCGGCCGACACACCCGCACCACTCGTCCGACACGTCTTTCTTCGAGCCCCCCACGAGCATTTTCGACTACACATTGCGGCCCACGAAGAACAAGACATCACCCGGCTCGCCAAACACGCTGATCGCCTTCTCCCATTCGCACCAACTCTTCAAGCGGCTACCTTCGCCGAAGAAACAATAGTGATTCACAGTAGACGACACCGGCGATCACCGACGTGAACGACAGCGAATGAGCCCCGGTTTCCAGCCCTTTTCGACGGCTACGAACCTTCCAACAATACACGCGACGCACCGAACCACGCACACGAGATCGTCACGAAGAGACCCCCGTGCCATGCGAAACTTCGCCGAAAACCCCCGGATTTCGGCGAATTACTAGCGGCGGGGGTCATTAAACCTTCCGAACCTGCATGGTCCAGATCACTGCAGCATAGAGCCACACCACGAGCCGCTACGATTCTACGTCTTCAACTCGCCGCAAGCACAATCGAATCACGACCGCACGCTCACGTGGACTACCGACTCACCGCGCAGATTGACCTCAACCAACGCACGTTCCGTGGCCTCACTAATTTGCAGCATCGAACCACTCCACGAGCCGCTACGATTCTACGTCTTCAACTTGCCGCAAGCACAATCGAATCACGACCGCACGCTCACGTGGGCTACCGACTCACCGCGCAAATTGACCTCAACCAACGCACGTTCTGTGGCCTCACAAATTTGCAGCATCGACCCACTCCACGAGCCGCTACGATTCTCCGTCTTCAACTCACCGCAAGCACAACAGAATCACGAATGCACGCTCACGTGGACTGCCGACACGCAGATTTCAACAGCACAAAACGCTACCACGAACGATCTACCGTACGCCACTCACGATCCATCAATTCGCCACCGGCACCCACGCCACTAATCGGCCTCGACCCACCGCCACCCCACGACAATGACCACAGCAGCCACCCGGACAACCCACTCGGACCCAACACACGCACCTCCCACGCCCGGCCACAGCCACAGCGACATCAAGAAAATTTAATTAAAATTGAAAATTACTTAAATTCTGGGGGGAGCAGTGTTGTGATCGGCTGCTCCTCCACAACTCAAATTGTGTCTGAACATGCTGTTACTCAGAGTGGGGACCCCCCGACCCCCCTCTGACCTTGTCAAGGGTACTATAAAAGAGTCAGGGTGCCATCAATAGACAACCATTCTCAATCAAGCGATCGACTCGTCTATCCGACTCCCAATCACTACAAATACACCTATGCATTCGCTCAGCAAAAAATTTTTATAACACCCCCTCAAAATTTTTTCTTTTCCGTTTCAAGGTGCGTAGATTCCAAAAATGCAATGTCCGTCCGCCGTACGCCGTCCGCCGTACGCCGTATCACGTGTACAGGCTTCATTTTCGGTCTAAAAAAGTCGTTCTTTCGCACACATGCTCCATTTGGGCCCTAGTTGTGTCCCGAAACTTTTCAGCCCGATCGGAATATACCCAGGGGTGTTATGAGTGAAAATGTGTATAAAAATAGGTACTTTTTGCGTTTTAACAACATGTTAGTAACATGAGCTTTTGAGGTATCTTTTTCCATGTTTTTGAGGACGAGAAGACCGAATATGAAGTCGATTTTGACCAAAGACGCGGAAATTGAGGTTTTACCAAAGGTTCAGCTCCCAAAATTGGTTTTTTATGAGTCAAAAACTGGAAAACTGTCTGAAATCACCATCAATGTGTACAATAACATTGGAAAAGTGTAAACAGGTGAATCAAGACCATTAAATGCCACTACCAATGATCAAAGATGATTTAAAAAAAAAAAAAAAAAACGTACCTATTTCATGTTTTGGGGGCCAAAATTGGTGGAAATCATCAGAAATAGCTATTTCAATCATTCCACATGAAAGAAACAATACATTTAACAGCCAAAAAAAATCTCTAGAACTCCAATAGAATAATAAACCCATGTGACAAGGACTTTGCAGCGTTTTTGGTTTATTATTCTGTGAATAATACACCTATGTATTCGCTCAGCAAAAAATTTTTATAACACCCCCTCAAACTTTTTTCTTTTCCGTTTCAAGGTGCGTAGATTCCAAAAATGCAATGTCCGTCCGCCGTACGCCGTCCGCCGTACGCCGTATCACGTGTACAGGCTTCATTTTAGATCTAAAAAAGTCGTTCTTTCGCACACATGCTCCATTTGGGCCCTAGTTGTGTCCCGAAACTTTTCAGCCCGATCGGAATATACCCAGGGGTGTTATGAGTGAAAATGCGTGTAAAAATAGGTACTTTTTGCGTTTTAGCAACATGTTAGTAAAATGAGCTTTTGAGGTATCGTTTTCCATGTTTTTATGAGTAAAAAACCTGGAAAACTGTCTGAAATCACCATCAATGTGTACAATAACATTGGAAAAAGTGTAAACAGGTGAATCAAGACCATTAAATGCCACTACCAATGATCAAAGATGATCTTAAAAAAAAAAAAAAGCGTACCTATTTCATGTTTTGGGGGCCAAAATTGGTGGAAATCATCAGAAATAGCTATTTCAATCATTCCACATGAAAGAAACAATACATTTAACAGCCAACAAAAATCTCTAGAACTCCAATAGAATAATAAACCCATGTGACAAGGACTTTGCAGCGTTTTTTTACGTGAATTTACGGTTTTAAATAGTTTTCTTGAACGAGTTTTTTGAGACCACCCGGAGCATTGAACGTCCCTCCGTTCCTTCACAGTAAGGCCCCCAAGTTTGCACCGAGTGGCTTGGTCAACACGAGGGTGAATCAAATTGTATACATTCAGCCCAAATATCATCACTAGGTAGCATCTAATTATAATCACGGATGGCTGTGTGAAGTCGAGTTGGTTGTTCCGCGATATTATTCAATTTGAAAAATGAAGGCTGTTTCGGATTTTGTTGATAGGTACTTTTGCAACTTGAGCAAACGGTGAAGTATTATTGATGGGTAAATTATTAGACAGTGGTAAATTATTACACAACGGCTCATTATACCATCTAAGTAGAAGGGGCTGGCTTTTTTTTATAGTACTTTTGCAACTTGAACAATTGTTGGAGTATTATTGATGGGCAAATTATTACACAACGGTAAACTATTCCGCAACGGTAAATTATTACACAACGGTTCATTATAGTATCTACGTAGAAGGGGCATCTATGCAGGTAAATTATTACACAACGGTTTATTATTTGCCTTATGCTTCATTAACAGCTACAAATAATTAATGATTGAATTATTGAATCCCGCGAATTTGTAGGAAACTTTAATTCCGGTCCAGTACTCGATTTAGGGCTTTCCTGGGAACGAGCAAGAGGGTAGGTATGGACCACAGAACATAGTGATCTACGCAGAAAGGGCATCTATACAGGTAAATAATAAACCTTTTTGTAATAATTGCAGCGTTTTTTTAAACCAAGTAAATATTTTATTGAGGAACTGGAATTTCCTCAACTGTTAACTACTCAAAAACGATTATAGAATAAAATTAGTCAGTACCAGACCCAAAGGTACTCCTCATTGTTCTTCGCTCTTCCTTGTTTGAATTTGATTTTGTTGTGATCGGCTGCTCCTCCACAACCTACACTATGTGTAGACATCTATTCTCTCTGGGGACCCCCCGACCCCCCTCTGATCATGTCAGGGGGCTATAAAAGAGCCGAGTGCCAATAATAAAAGAACCATTCTCAATCAAGCGATCGACTCGTCTGTTCTCCTCCTCAATCACTACACTGGTGACCCCGACGTGATCTGAAAGTGTAGTGATTGAGGAGGAGAACAGACGAGTCGATCGCTTGATTGAGAATGGTTCTTTTATTATTGGCACTCGGCTCTTTTATAGCCCCCTGACATGATCAGAGGGGGGTCGGGGGGTCCCCACTCTGAGAGAATACATGTCTACACATAGTGTAGGTTGTGGAGGAGCAGCCGATCACAACAGATTTTGAATACCAACAATCTTTGTTCTAGTTGAATTCAAACACAACAGACCGCAGTCATGGGTGGCACCGTTGTCAACTGAAGAAGGAGTGTTCAATGTTGTCGTTTTAAACTCGATTTCTCATGCTCTTGAGGACCTTTCTTTGGACTATGTTTGCTTACAACTCAAAGCGTTGAAAGCACTGAATGATGGTGGGTGGTTTCTTTAAGATTATTTAGAAATTTAGCATAAATATTTAAAATTACTTTCAGCGGAGATTGCATCTAAACCTTGGTTCTGGCATTGTGCACGATACAGTCCACAACCCGAACTCTATCGCCAATCTTCTTACAGTCTACTATTGTTATATAGCAAATAAATTATGGTATCAATAATATATTGTAATTTTTGAATATATTATTTTTCTCGTATCAATGGATAGGCTATTGATGTAAAATTATAGGTGTTTCGGAGATTCTGTAGCTATACCATCCTTCACGTTAGATAGGTAGGTACTCATAAGGTACAGGTCCCAGATGCATTACATGACAATGCTGCAGACGGACCATTAAGGTACTGTTCTAGTAGCGTGACTGACGGCTGCCATCGGTCGCAATAAATTGCTCAAATGTATTTTATATGTAGCTGGATACGCTCTTGGCCATGTGCTGCGATTTATCATTGTACTACAGCTCAAAAAAACTGATCAAGCGACTCCAGTCAGACAGCTTTGGGGAAGAAATGGAGCTTATACCATTTTGTTACTTCATCCATGCAGATATCCTCTTCGATTATGGTTGGGACAAGATCGACTTAGCTTGTTTGAGACTGAAAACTTCCGAAACTTTGTTTCTTCTTCATTGTGTTATAATGTAAAATAAGTAAGTCCCTTCTGATGTCTTTCCCGAAATATGGGTTGAATTTTTTTTTTGAAAATGATTTATTGCACCAAGTATTAGCAACATATTTCTGACATATATTTTGGGTTGAATTGACTGTCTTTGTTTCTCTACCATTGCTGATCCATGAAATCCGTTTCCTATTCACTTTAATTCAACAAAAACCCTGCTCGGGTGTCATTTTCATGCAGAATGCCTCGCCTCCATCAGACTAATGAAATGAAAAAATTTATTCCTTCATCTCGACGATACGACTTACTAAAAAATAACAAATGAAATTGAATATAATAATAACATTAAAAATTAATTAACTGTATAAGTTCTCACGTCTCGAGGGGTAATGCATCCTTTATGTATGTAGAGGATGTATCATCTATGTATGTAGAGGATGTATCCTCTATGTATGTAGAAGATGTACCTATACCTTTACCTACCATTTTCTTCTCAATGGAACTTTAAAAATATATTGTTATCTATCAAGTATTACGTGATTACTTTTTTTTCTAGAAAGCCATCGAACACAAGTCATTGGGATTGTTAACGCAAGTCTTACTCGGGATGAATCTGTTGAGTTCAGAGAATTAAATAGGCTGGCAGAATCACTAATTACCTTGAGCAGTTTACCTGATTCTTCTCATCTCCGTGTTGAGCATAGAAAAGCTTTTGGAAAACTAATGGAAGGGGTAAGTCGTAACGTCATTTCAATATGAAATGTTGTATGGGTCTAGAAGTTCAACACTTGGAGGTATTACCAAAATACTACATGCAACATGTGCATTTGCTACATCAGCAAAGATGCAGGCAACGGCTCCAGTGCCGTGTGTTGGCGATTACAGTGGCCCATAATCATTATGGTCAATATGTATCAGCTTATTTCATATGCATGTGAATCTTCAGTCAATAGCAGTCCTCCAACTGAAAAAAAGAAAGAAAAACAAGATTGTTTTCTCGTGATGTAGGTGTCGTATGTTCAGTACTTGTTGAGTTTAAGGCAGGTAGACAAGCGGTTCGTTCAAAAGAGTGGGTTGGGGTTACCACTGTCTTTTTTTTAAAGCAGTTATTTGATTAGTAAATAGATATTTACGTACGCTCCAGGACTCACCTCATTCTCCATACGTGAGCGCTAACCTCGGGTCCGTTTGGGCCTTAACATGAATAAATTTTAATATCGACTACAAATTAGGGTAGACATGATAAAATACTACATATCACTGATCACACATCCTTTATTCTCGTTATAAACCAAAAAACGTAACATTAAACTTGGAAAAAATGGTTTATATGATACTCCAAAAACCCTGCCAAACCCAAAATTTTTGAAAATTACCTGATTTTACTGTTGAAAATTTATATTACTGTTGAAAATTTATAATGATACTGTTGATACAGTATAATGATATACTGTTGAAAATTTATAATGAAAAAATCATTAACAGTATATTTTTTCAACGTATTACACACCATGATAAATTATTATGGTGACCAGACGGTGACCAGACGGTCACCATAATAATTAATCATGGTGTGTAATACGTTGAAAAAATATACTGTTAACGATTTTTTCATTATAAATTTAAAATTATGCAAAAAAATTTTCGAAAAGGCTCATGTTTGGAAGCTCGTTGAGAATAAACTCGGCTAGAAATTCTACACAGAATCAGCTATCACTTATTGCATAATTTTTCATTATTTGCGCTTTTAAATGGTTCGCTCATATTAATTTTAAAAAATAAAATAAATTGCTCCCTACAAAAAATGTAAATTCCGACTAGAGTTGATATAGAACCTTAGTAGAACGGTTTGCTCAAACTCATTACCTACATAGCAATTTTTTTAAAAATAATTTAGTTTTGAAAAATTGAATGTCATAATAAATCCTCAACTTGCGAAAGTATTTGTACAGAAATAAAGATTACTGGAAGTAAAGCGATTCTGTCAAGTTATTTCATTGTTGACTATCGAGATCGACGTCAGAGCACTTCAGTCGTGCATGCGTGTTCACTGCGTTTACAGCACTTCCGGTAAAACTTGTTCTTTCGTACTCGGGCATAGATGGCATCTCTTTCTTTTTTCGTTTGTCGACAACGGTCTGTTGTAGCTTGAGTTTCTTCAACATCTCTTGGGTTGATAAAACTTAAGCAAATACTCACGTCGGGTCACTTAGTGGGCGAGGACTCACGTTGGGTCAAAATGCGTGTTTCAGTCTATCATCTTCACAGGTCAAAGACCAAATCATCACTGATAGTTGTGTCTAGTTTTGCAAGAAGATTAGCAGTGGGAGAGGGGATGCTGACTGTGCCGAGCTCAACAGAATTTCATGTGAAAATAAGACGTGAGTTATGCTCCTCCCCTCCGTAAGAGAACTTGAGCTGAGGGGAGGAGTTAAGTATACACTGAGTATCTGTCTAGCACCTAGGTTCCTGGAGCAAGATGAGTCAAGTTGGTAGATAACAAGAGGCCCCATGATGGGGACTCCTTGTATGAATTTTAAAAAAAAAACTCCAGAGCAAACTAAAGCTACAGTTATCCAAGCTCTTAAGTAGTACTGCTTAGACCAAATTAAGAGCGAGATCACTAGGTGGATGAACGGAGCAGTGCACAGATCGAACCATTCCATTTCATCCCCAGGATTTCTCCTGAGTAGTACCCTCCATTCTACCATTACAGGTTGAAGGTAATGAGGTCCAAATCTGAGGCAAGCCAGCAGGGAGAAAAACCCAGCTGGACATGAAACTGCCTGGGAATCCGCAGTACCATAATATTTGACGTACACATACACAAACAATATTAATCCCATTTTATTGGCTTAACCTGTACAGTGCACATTGAATTGAATAAGTTTTTCAAGGCTAAATCAGATTTCGAGGTTAAAAACAATCGAAAATTCAGACCCCCCCCCCCCCCCCTCTCTCTCTTCATTCTATTTATTTTCATTCTATTTCTCCTCTCTCTTTCTCTAGATCCCTCACCTCACTTCATGTGATTTCAGATGTATCGAATCAATCTAGATGAGAAGAAATGCCTCGAGTTTTCAGAGGTGTCCAAGGCCTCTAAATGTTCAGAAGATATCGTTTCAACTGAGGCTGCTCCTCAGGTTTTGACCACTTTCAAATTAACTCTGGAAGATAAAGAGAAAGAATCCAGGCGACAAGTCGTCCTGCCATACTTGAAGTGAGTCATCATCTCGAATGTATCATCATAATACAAGAGTCATTTTAGTGGATGAAAAATGTAATTTGTCTCACAAATTTTCTTCTTGAGGCCTTACTTCAAAAAGTCTTAATTGTAAATTTAAAAAGTTAGATTTTCGGAAGGAATTCGTTCCCGCCATATAGCGAAACCCGTAAAAGGTGCTGAGAGTAAAAACCTCGTATGGAGAGGGACAGTGAAAGTTGTGCTTGGAAAGTGGAGCAAGACTTTCTTCCCAACAAATTCCTCCAGTCCGACTCCTAAGCTTTTTCTGTTACTACTGATTTTGCTGTAGCAGCTTAATAATCTAAAAACCCAAAGCTACAACTTGAAGATACAATTCACCATAGTTTTCTTTCTATAGCGTCACAACCCTCAAGTCTTAATTCAAATTGCCTTCGTTGAATCAGTCTTATCTGTTGCATAAAAAAAATAAGAAGGATTTTATACTTTGTTCTAGTGGCACTTTGGCCACGCAGAGCATTTGATTGATCTTATTTACCTTTTCATGTTATCCATCGTCTTTATTTACACTTGCACTCTGTTACTCGGTAGTAGGTGATTGCCTCAGTAGTCCAGTCATGATTACATGACAAAGCAAAAACCTGACTGGCTGAATTACCCGTCTACAACTCTATTACCTGTGCTTTAACTTTGTCACAAGTGGTAGTTTGATATATATCCGTGGTTGTCAATATTTGATACCTTGTAATAATGTAAGTAAAGTGAACAGCCATTCCAGGCTGGGGATTTTCGTCCGACTGCCCTGCTAGCTTCGTGGACATGATGAGCTGTCCTCCAATGAGAGGATCAGAATTCGGTCTGATCATTTCGCTCTTTACTTGGCTGCTCATCGCCTCGCCCCCTTGAGTGGAGAGGGGTTCGCCCAACAGCTACATGGGTCATACTTGGACGTGTCACGGCGGTCACCCATCCAAGTACTAACCACGCGCGAGGAATCTTAACTTCGCTGATCTCACGGGAACCGGATTATTCCACCTGATAAGGCAAAAGGTGTAATAATGTCACAACATTATTTTATAATTTAGGTAACATTTTCCCTTCTGCTAGGTACTTTAAAAAAATATATATATATGATGCCTTTACTGAAACCTAGGTACTAATTTTTCTAGGTTCCCTCCCATTCCCAATGGGTTCTTATGTTATAGAGAATTTTCTTCGGCCGTGAAAACTTTCTTTTCACGATATTCAACAGTTTAACAATTTTCTTTGGAAGATTCTGAATGGTTTAAGAATATGGAATTAAACCACAAAATCCTCAATAGGTTATCTATTTTGATTTATCGGCAAACTTTAAAAACACAATATTTTATAGTTCTCAATAAGGCACAAGCTGTTTCATCAAATATACAACTGTACAGCTGTACACTTTGTTAAGATTAAATGTAAAAAAACTACTCATCATATGTCAAGGCAAATCAAAAGTTGTTCCTACAATAATTTATTGATCGCAATTATCAGCAAGGAATAGAATCATATCAGCTATCCAAATCAATCAAATATCAACTAAGAAGGTCATAAAAAATATAGGTGGAATGGTTTTAAAAGTTGTTCTTACTTATTAGGATCTTCACGTCGTTACTAATACATTTTGTTGTGTATATTATACTTACGAATTTGTCACTGGCAGGTACCTACTCCATAAGGAGCGAGAATGATTTATTAAATTATGAAAAACGTTAGTTAGGACCTAGGAACAATGAGGAGTACCTACCTACTTCTTTTAAATTCTCGGATCAATGACCGTTTCTTTAAATCAAGTAGAATCTCGTTCGAATAACTTGAACTCAGTTGATGTGAATAGACAAATGAAGTGAAGCGAATTGGGAAGGTTATAACATGTATGAAGTTGTTCTTCAGGAATTCATTTCGTATTTATGACATACTTACTCCTATAAAATAATTGACAATCTCCAAGGTATAATGTAATTTTCCCAGTAGGTACATGTGTGTAGGCAGAAGAATTGACTTATTAGTAATTCAAAAGATTAGGCAGGATTTCGTAGGAGGCTGGTTGCACACTAGCACTGAAATGGTGGTGCTCACCCTACTAGAGTTTTTGCTGCACCCTCACACCGAAACGAAATGGAAAGGGCGACCGAAATCAGATGCTAACCTTTTTCGCTTTCATTCCACATTGGAATCTACTGGCTGGTGAAGTCATAACGTCAACTTTTTGTTCGTCCATTTTGCTTGCAGTGAATACAAATCTGTGTCCACTCATGGTGTCAAGTCTGGACAAATAAACATGGGAAGAAGCTAGCAAGCAAGCTGTGAATACGACACGTAGGGTTACCAGACCTACTCTTTTTATAATATCTATACTCTTTTTGGCCCCTTAATTTCATACACTATTCTTTTTTCATTTTATAGCCTAATATACCCTTTTTTCATGGCCTGTGAGGTTCACTAGGAACATGGAAGTAGGATCCTACTTCCATGGCTAGAAGGGAAGGCAATGTTCAATTTTTTGTGTGTGATATTTCTGAGAGACTAGTGTACCGTTTTACTCTGGCTAAAAGTATTATTGAAACACTAGTTCCACAGATAAGTACCTAGGTACTCCTTGAAACTGTAATTTGAAAAACTTAACATTATCTTTATGCGAAACATATATACTCTTTGAGAATTGTGTTTGACAAATAGAATTCGAAAAAGATTTTTTCTTCATGTTGTTGCCTTGAAAAACATACCTACCTTGTGTTCTTAATTTCTGTGATATTTTCAAAAGACTCATGGAGCTCCTACTTAACTCTTTGAATTATTAATAAAACGCTTGTTCCACTGATGATTCAGTTGAAATGTAGTTAAGTATATAAAATGCCACAATGTCAACAACAGAACTGAGTTTGAAAAAATTTAACTGACATAATAAAATCTTATTTGTATTATCACAACAAGTTTCATGATTTCATGTGCCAATTCATAAAACGACCTAACATGACCTGTTAAATGTACGTATGTATATATATTTTGGCAGTTGGTTGACTAGTGGGTGATGTAAAGTGTTGGGTGTAGAATGACCAAGTCTAGTCGTGGTTTTTAAGTTTTAATCTCAACGTTTCGGCACCTGAATTGTGCCCTTAATCATGGGAAGAAATCTACAGACATAACACCAAACAAAGTTAGGATGGAACTAGGTAGCTAAAGTTATGGTTATATACGAACAAGGATGGCAAGTTATGTAGCTACTTACATTATAATAAGGCGTTCAAAGGCAAAGTGGTTACACAGAATTGTTGGTCAGACAAAGACTTGTGAGGAAAACAGTAAAACACCCAGAATGGGTGTGATAACAGTGATAAAAACAAAATGGTCGATCGATAACAAAATGGCTGACTAGGAATGTATCTGATAATAATAATGAGTGACAACAGTTGTAGATGTGAAATAATAAAACAAATAGTACCTAATGAACATTTACTTTTTTTTTAAGTTAGCAAAATTATTGTTGTCAACGAGTGACAGAGTCGTAGGCGAAATAATTTAGGACATATGGCAAAAAATGGTACCATGGCAAGATAGACAGTACATGGGGTGGGAAATGTGAAAAACCTGGGTATGGATAGACTAGCTGTTTACAATGGGTAAGTAGGTATATATTTGGTGATATAGTGGTTGTTGGAGGTGGGGATGGATAGTGCTGATTTCATAAAAGTAATTTCCTGTAGACTGAAGAGAGGCATTTTATATCTCCCTTGTGGTTCATACTCTTATTTTCATTCTTAATCATGTAAGCGACCTCTTTGATTTTTCGTTTTTCAAAATTATGTTCTAGCCAGCAAATATTCCATTCCTTGACTGTGGGATTGTGTTTGTGGGTAGCTACATGTTTGGCGAGAGCCGTGGGGTACGATTCTTTTTCTGGGTCTGAGACAGTAGTACTAACGGCTTTTGCGTTGTCACAGTTGTGTCCTTTTACCCTTTCAGATCCCAGTTGCTTTGATTCCCCATAGTAGACAGAGTCACAATCATGGCATTTTATTTCATAGACTAGGTTACTAATTTCATGTTGTTGTAGGGGGTCTTTTAACGTTTGTTTTTATTGTTATTATGGTTGTAGAATGCAATTTTGGTATTGGGGGCTATAAGAAATTACTTTGCTCTTAATTTGTTGTGACAAAGGACCTGGGTAACTAAGGGAAGCAAACCTAGGATTTGTTCTACAGGAAGAGTCTCTGTTGGTCTGTGCTAGGAATTAGGTGCGGATTGTAGTTGGAGGTACTATTGGGAAAGTTCGAAATAGTAATTGGAGGGGGGTTATTATTGATTTTATCAAGTGTTTGATATGTAAATGATTTTATTAATCAGTTTAATAGAACTTCTAAAACCATGTGTAGATACAGAATACTTCAGTGTAAACAATTCTTTTGCAAATACCATCAGGCCCCTCGTAGATGAATTTAACAATTTCTCCCAGCACTTGAAATTCACAGTTGAATTGGAAAAGGTCAACTCCATTTCATTCCTCGATTTGATTATCAACAATAAGCAACCTACTCTGGACGTATATTACATTATCAGTCTTATCAACCATACCAATTCAACACAGCTAGAAACCTTTTAAGACGCAGATTAGACCTAGCAGACCCACAATTCCATGGTAGAATCACCAAAGATGTTAAGAATATTTTGTTAGCCAACAGCTACCCCATTAAACTGATTAATAAAATCATTTATCAAACACTTGATAAAATAATAACCCCCCTCCAATTACCATTTCGAACTTTCCCAATAGTACCTCCAACTACAATCCGCACCTAATTCCTAGCACAGACCAACAGAGACTCTTCCTGTAGAACAAATCCTAGGTTTGCTTCCCTTAGTTACCCAGGTCCTTTGTCACAACAAATTAAGAGCAAAGTAATTTCTTATAGCCCCCCAATACCAAAATTGCATTCTACAACCATAATAACAATAAAAACAAACGTTTATTTTCCAAATTAAAAAACCCCCTACAACAACATGAAATTAGTAACCTAGTCTATGAAATAAAATGCCATGATTGTGACTCTGTCTACTATGGGGAAACAAAGCAACTGGGATCTGAAAGGGTAAAAGGACACAACCGTGACAATGCAAAAGCCGTTAGTACTACTGTCTCAGACCCAGAAAAAGAATCGTACCCCTCGGCTCTCGCCAAACATGTAGCTACCCACAAACACAACCCCACAGTCAAGGAATGGAATATTTGCTGCCTAGAACGTAATTTTGAAAAACGAAAAATCAAAGAGGTCGCTTACATGATTAAGAATGAAAATAAGAGTATGAACCACAAGAGAGAGATAAAATGCCTCTTTTCAGTCTGCAGGAAATTACTTTTATGACATCAGCACTATCCATCCCCACCTCCAACAACCACTATATCACCAAGTATATACCAATTGTAAACAGCTAGTCTATCCATACCCAGGAAACTACTCTTTTTTGGAAGGGTGTTTTCTTCGGTGTACTTCATTAACAGTGTGTTAATTTCGACACTTTTGTCCTTCTCAGTGACATCTGCATCAGTTATGTACCTACACAACGGTCTGAACGTCAGAAGAAGGTACGTAGTGTTATACAAATGTAAAGTTACTTCTGTTTCCAAAATCTCAACGACGAAAGCTGACACTGTGAGATCCCTGTATTTTTCGTTGTCACTGTTCGTCAAACTTTTCGGTGTCTTCAGTGCCCATGCGCAGCACGTTTCGTTTCGGTTTGAGGGTGCTGCAAAAACTCTCTAGTGACTCTTCACTGACATCGTGTTTTGTCCAAGGTGCCAAGGTTATATCGCATCTTGCTCATATACCTGCCCACCTAGGTATATAGTTTCAAAGTATAATTTCATGGGCGTCTCGTTTGTCGTTGTACCTTATTCCTTTTTATATATTTTATGGTTAGCCAGTGGCGGAGCACATTAACGCTCGGTCACTTGGTCGTTGGGTTTGGCACTTGTCTGTCGGTTCGAATCCCAGCCTGGGGCGGTGAGGCAATAGGTAGCTATGAGCTAAATGATCGTATCAAATATCCACCTTTGAGGACAGCCCATCACATTCGTGACACCGGCTGGGCAGTTGGACATAAAGCCTCAATCTGAAACGGCATTTACTCTGTATTACATTTAGGACATGGCAAACACATCATAGTGGTGTAAGGGCAGTTGAAAATGAAGGAGTTTAAGTTTTTTTTTAAATTTTACAGAAATGCTGGAGGTGGCAGTGGCAAAATAATTTATGAACCTGACGCAAATGACGACTGGGACGATGAAGATCCTGATGACGATTTAGAAATATAGTCTCCTGTCAACGTAAGGACCTGTTTTTTAATATTTTTATTAAAATTATGCTCGCCCAAGTTGTGGTTTTTATCTTCTAGCCTTGTATATCGTCTCTGGTCATTTTGGATTATAGAACATCACATTTTACCATTTGAAAAAGTCAGGAACAAAATTTGGTTGCTGGCTAGTTTTCAGTGACCATCTGATTGTATTCGTCAGAAAGGCGTTTGGCCGTTCGCTGTGATTGCCAGACTCTTTTCAAACTGTAGTATCCATGTACGGCTGTGATGGTGTTTTCCAGACCATCCACTGCCTTCTCGATTCACAACCATTATCAAACTCAAACCCTTATCAAGACGGTATTGTATCATGGATGGTTTCTTACAGTAGTCTAGGTGTCAGCCAACCGTCAGAAAAATCAAGTGTGAACAAAGCTGCTATTCTGCCCATATCTACGAGTACTTAAGAGTCCTAACTATTAGGTGGGAATGACGCCTGTGACTCACAACACACACAATGAAATTTAATTAAGTAGATTAGTTTGTTACAATACAGTGGTTGCAACTACCAACTCAATGGGCAGTTGTCGTGAGTTACAAAATCCCATTTTTTAGCCACATTCTGTTCAATAATGGAAAGTAACACTTATTTACTACATAAATAAGTAACACTTATTTACTACATAAATAAGTAACACTTGTTTATTACATAGATAAGTAACACTTATTTACTACATAAATCGAGTATGAAAGTTGAATTTCTGATTTCCCACTAGAAATGACGTGTGAGTTAAATCACCGAGTAATTCAACTCAAATCCCACTTGGGGCACTATTGCATCACTTTTAGCGATGTGCAGAACCGCAAAGGATGGATGGATGGAACCACAAATTTATTTATACCAAGGGGAGGTTCACGAAAAGTCACAGCAAAAGTTCTTGAAGGTTATCAAGAAGGTTTGCCATTTTTAATGTTGGGTTGTTGGCAGCATGAGAACATTCGCCTCTGAAGGTTTGCTCCACCTCCTTGGGCCAACAGCCAGTCAGATATCAATAGACCTGATACGTAATTTCTGGCCGCATTTTTACTTTCAGTGACCCTTAGGGTGTCCCTTATATGACGAAAAATTTTTTTTTTTCGAAAAACAATATGCATACCCTCCCATTTTTTTCCTTTTGGTCTAAAACTACCATGTGCAAAATATTTTCGCCCTAGGATGACGTTAACCCGTGCCGCATTGACTCCAAAGTTTTAATTATGGAATCCGGTGTATCGGAACCATTTTCGGGACACTCAAAAATTCGCCCCACCTTTCTCTCTTGTCCCATCAACTTGAAATTTCTACCAAGTGTTCGGGCATGATTGATGAAAGTTTGGTAAAACTTTGAAGTCGATTGAATAAAAATAGCGGTCTACAGAAATATTTCAGTCATAAAACTTGATGAAATAAGCAACCAACCACAGATTAGAATGACAATGAGGTACATATTTTATTCCAAAATTTCGTGAAATCGAGTAAATGCAAACAGATTGAATTTTATGGATATTTCCTCTTCAGAGTTCCTTTTTTGCAATCCGGATATAATCTTCTATGTTCGCTCACACACAGTAGCACAAACTGCTTTTGTTCTTCATCTGCCGTGAGTAAACCATGAAAATCTTGCATCAGTTTCACACCTCTCTCTGCTGTATCATTCACAGCTTTCAGATGCAAAACTGATTCTTTGGCTTTTAAGAAATCCTCATTGCTCTCCCATGAAGATACAGGTGTCAGTAGAAATGAGTCATCAAGTTTTAGCCGACTGAAGACATCCTTGCTCTTAGAAGAAACAAAGTCGTCCAAGTTTTTCTCTGAAAAAAAGGAGATTTACAATGAATTACAAAGTGAACCGTACTCATTAATAATGGAAAAACAAATTGGAGCCTCGTGAAGTATTCCATGAAACCACGAGACACTAGATTCAAAGACACTCACCGAATAATGGACCTGATAGTTCTTCGATGGATGGGATGTATCTTTTGGCAGTTGAAACGTGGTTTTCTCTGCTGAGATTTTCCACCATTCTGGCTTTCGTGGTTGGTTCTACAGCATCGTCAAACAGTCCTAAGATTGCGATTTCATCTGAGAGGTACCATAAATGCTGGCAGAACTTCTTGATAGCTGCTTTTGAAATCACTTCGTCGACAATCCTATACATCTTCAGTGATTTAAGGAAGTCCAGGTCCTGCTGAGGGGCTCTCACAGCAGTCGTACAGTTAAGCCATGGTTTCACGTAGCAAGTCACAATAAATGTGCTGACACTTAGCACAGCTGCTTTGTCTTTGGGGGACAATTTGTACTGTGAGCTAAGTAAAGCAATTTTTATGCAATACAGTGCTCTCGCCATCCAGCGAGCTTGATGCATTGCACCCGGTGGCCTGATTTTCAATTCCCTATCACCATCCCCTCCCAAGAATATTATCGATAGTTCAACTAATTCGCGGTAGTCGTCCCTAAGTTTTTCTTTCTTTAGTAGTTCGGAACGATAATAATTTACCAACGTGTCGATTTCAGTTTTGGTGCAATACATTGTTATAAGATCAGTACACAGTTCCAAATTGCTTGCATCAATGCTGTGCCAATTTTCCTTAAATTTCTTGAAGAGCGGTATGTCTGGGCTTGAGGTGACTTGGTGAATTTTGGCCTCGAACGCGCCCTTCAACACAAGTTCGTAAACATGATGGCGACATCCAAAAACTAGTAAGTCCCTATCCAGTTTCTGCTCCAACAAGACACATGCACCATTTATCCGTCCAGTGTTAGAAGCAGTTGTATCGCAACAGAGGATTTGTACTTTATCTTCCAGCTCCCATGCAGCTAATGCGTTCATAACCGCACTGGCCTGTTCTTTGCCTTTTGAATTATCCAATTTTGGAACAGCCAACAACTGTTCGTTCAATCCAAAGGAAACCACAATGGGGAGTCGTTCTTCTTTCTGATTGTTTATGTTTATAGCTGGGAGCATTTTGCCATCCCAGTGAACTGTAACAACCTCAGGAATTTTATTTTGAAAATCTCTTTTGATGGTTACAGCTCGTTCCTGACGAATTTTAGACCTGACTCTTTGAATGGTGGACTTGTTTACAGGAAAATCAACAGGATCCAATCCGAGAGACTCAATTGTAGCATGAATTATGAATACTGCGTCTCTTATGCTCAACTGGCACCTGTCAAGGGCTGCAACCAATTTAGGCGAAATGAAATCCTTCCTACCACGTTTTGCATTCACTGAGGGTGACGACTCATTTGGCGGCTGCGTTGGCTCTAATGGGGGCTCATCATCGGTAGAGCTGAATGAATCGTTTGTATTCAAAACAAAAGAAGACGATGAAGCAGTCCCCGCGAATCGTTGCCTCCGATTTTCTTCCAATGCAGCCCTTTTCTTCACTCGTTTTTCTTTTTCAGTCAACTTCTTGTCAACACCACCTAAGCAACCTGACCGCCCTGGCTCTCTTTGTTGTTGTAGGAAAATAATGTCCTCTTCTAATTTGATAATATTGAGAGCATCAGCGTGTGCAATATCAAAAATGCAATCCAGCGTACTCACAAAGACCTGCCTGCGACGTTCGTAGATCTCCTGGGTCCTACTAGAGTCTCTTTGCAGATTCCTCCACCCATCATACAATTTAATTAGTTTTTTCACACTATTGGGAAGAGCCCTCGTTGGGATCCTTGCTTTTTCCCAAAATATATTACACTCGCGAACAGCTAAATTAGCACTTTCACTTACTGATAATTTCACTTCTCGTAAGTTATAAAATAACACTGCTAGTACTTGACGGTTTGAGGGAAGCTTAGAACCTACTATTTGGTGCTTCACGTCACCGACCAAAAATATTGGTTTTGTAGAGCTACGCAAACCTGACATTTTGAAACTAATAAAACGATACGTACTCGAACAAGGACAATGGAATAATGAGGGCGAGATCGGCGATTGAAAGGAGCATCCAGATTCGACAGGTTTCTGTGCCTGTCGGTGCAGGTTCATCTTCATCCCAGATATGATGTTGGAGTGGGTGATTTGACTAGTATTTGGGGTTGTTCGTTCATGCACGCGCAGCGTGCACCTCGAAAACACATGATTCGACACAGGTTTGTAAGATAATTAGTGGCAAAAAAGTAGGTATCACAAGATGTCATAAATTTATTAAAAATAACCAATCTTTTACAACTCAAACTTATCCCCTGTCCATACCTATTGTTCAATCGACTTCAAATTTTCACCAGACCTTCATTAGCCGTGCCCAAACAACTGGTAAAAATTTCAAGTTGATGGGACAAGAGGGAAGAATGGGGCGAATTTTTGAGTGTCCCGAAAATGAGTCCGATATACCAGATTCCATAATTTCAACTTGGGAGCCAATGCGGCACGGGTTAACGTCATCCTAGGGCGAAAATATTTTGCACACGGTAGTTTTAGACCAAAAAGAAAAAAATGGGAGGGTATGCGTTCAAAAAATTTGAAGTTGAAAAATAAGACTGACCCTCATTTAAAACATATTGCTTATTTTTTAAATGGGTATCGAACTACAATTTTTTAGGAATTCCAAATATTTTTTCCAAGAACACTTTTTGATGAACATTCCCCATTGTCTTCTTCTATGATGGTCTTCCGGGAAGGGACGGTAGTAGTATCATTATGGTAGGTAGGTATCCACTTGAATTACCTGTTTTTTACCCCCGATCCTTCACTTATGGTTTCAAATTTGTGTTTTTAAAAGTATTGGAAGATTAATCCGTTGGTGGGCTTGACTTTGTGGGGCAACCACTGTATAAAGTATTGCTTTCGGGAAAATTATTAATATTGAGTTCGGTACGACTTATGGAAAAAAGAATACGTTCATTTGCATGATGGATGGAGTCTTATGATTAGGTAGGTATTGTACAAAAAGTACACAGCACTTGGCCTAAGAATCTTCTTGTATTCTGGTGGACTTAAATTTTCATTATTTTTATTTAAATTTTCATTATTTTTATTGTTAAATATTCGTGTTTCAAGTTTCCCTGGTGACTGTAAAAGCAAGGGAAAGTTGGACTGCTATTCAAAACTGATTGAAATACCTAGCTTATTACCCTAGGTTTCTTTAATAATCTCCAGAGGGGGCGGAGGGAGAAGAAATTGATGATCTCGACGAAACTTATGACACTACAACCAAGGAAGAGCGCCGCTGTTCCGCCGAAAGAAACTGCAAAAGAAAAGTCGGGTACAGTTTTATGAGTTTTTAGTAGGTATCTACAACCTAACTGGTGGTAGTAGGTAATAGCAGTTATTGGCTGCTTAGGTATCTTGGGCCCTTTTAGTTCGTAACATGATGAGAACTATTATCATGACTGCAAACTATTATCAACTGTTTATGATGAAATTACATAAAAAATATAATATTATGTACCTAATAGCCCAAAAAATAATAGGAAATTAAATGAAAATGATTATGGCACTTGAATTACAAAATAAATAGCTACCTATGGGTTAAAGTGGCGAATCCTAAGTATACAAGCATTCGATGGCAGTAGGAATCTCCTATCCCTTGATAATAATCTTTACAACATCAATGTAGGAAATGTATTCGGGAATAATAATATTGTTCTAGACTGTTACTTAACGAACGCTACTTGATACCCCCCCCCCCCCCCCCCCACCATCATTAGAATCAGTATAGTTGAAATTGATCACTCAGGAATGTCTAATCACTTGTAACTCTGCTTGAGGACATAATCAGCTATCAAGGCGTATCGTCTGCGATGAAGGAGTTATCTGTGGTTATTTAGTGTCTTGGCAAACTGAAGGGGCTTCTCTTCTTTGTTGTCAAGATTTTATGAACCACGAACCATACTGTTCCTTTGGACGATTAATCTTACTTATATAGGTACATATATTATACATAAGTTACCAGAAAATTGTGAAATAAGGCATTGGATACATTGTAAGTATACACACGCACGCGCGCGCGCGCGCGCACACACACACACACACACACACACACACACACACACACACACACACACACACACACATAAATTGAGTGTTCTTTTCTGTCTAGTAGAAGTAAAGTTGGGATAGGTAGTTTGACCAAACTAGACTTGTTTTCGTTTTGGTTTTTGTTTAATCCATTGCTCAACGTTTCCACCTAGTGTACTAGGTCCTATTCATGAGTCTTTATTTAATAAGGATGGTTGTTCAAATGAGTAACTGAAGATGAGTAATTGTTCAGTTGACTTGAAGTGGCTTAAAGATTTAAAAATACAAAATGTAACAGTACATACAAAAAGATTTAAAAATACAATATTTAACAGTATATACAAAATGTAACAGTATATCCTGAAAATTAGAAGCCGTAAGATCCCACTGTTACCTGTGTTTTGGCCCTTGTGGCCCCACTTCTGGCGCCATGGCTCCTCTCCTTGGCGAAACTACAGCAAATTCAGGGGGCCGAAGGAGTACACTGTCAAAATTTCCGATTTTTATGACGGTTCCAGAGGTCACTTTTGGCGGTAAAGACATACATACAACTGATGTCACGGGATGTTGGGAAGAAGTTTTTAAAAAACTTTAATTTCTCCAAAATCCCTTTTCAGATATTTATTTTAGAAAACTCAATAACACTGATTGAACTAGGTTCGACCTGGTCGAGCGTGAGTGAGAGACTGCCTCTCCTGTCGGAGGCTTGGGAACTCGAGGGGACATTCTACTTGTGTCAGCATTACAGGAACCGTTGACTAAGTGGAAATAGGGTTCGTAACTCCTCTCCCTCTAGATTTTTCCAGAATTTGGGAGGTGAATGGAAAAATTGGACGGGGCTTGGGGAGGAACGCCAGCTTGAACCTGTACAGTCTGCATCTTAGTTTTACAATAATGGACAAAGTATAACACACATATAAATAATTCCCATAACATACAACAACATAATCCGTAAATTCGGGATAACATAATGTCTTAAGTCTAAGGATGATATACGTTCGATATGATCAAGTTTGACTGCCTTTAGATTCAGTTCTTTAAGTTTTACATTTACGTCTGATATTTGGTGATCGGCAACGTCTAACTCTATATTGCTTAAGATATGCGGTTGGCCATATGATTCGCTCTCAAAGTGAAGCGGGAGGTTACGATAATAAACTTCACTATCTCCTTCTGATATGAGGAACACACCTTTTGGACATTACGGACGTATACGTCTTCGGGGTTTCTCTCGTTAATGATCTTTTCCTTTAGTTCTTCGCTTTTCTTAGCGATTTCTGCATAGATCAGTTTGAGCTTTTCTTTGTGGGTTCGTAAATAATCATTGGTCATTTGATATTCAACGTCTAAGTCTAGAGGTGAAATGTTGTCGAAGTGGCCACTCATAATTTCGAACGGAGTGAATTTCGTTGTAGAGTGTATACTATTGTTGTAGGCCAAGATGGCGTAGTTGAGTTTAGCGACGATGGAGTCGATTTTAAATTCTTCCCTGTTTTTTAATAACCGGAAATGCTCAATTAGAGTAGAGTGCAAGCGCTCTATCATACCGTTGGAATCTGGATGTTGTGAAATTATGAAGTGGATCTCGATTTTCCTACCCTCCCAACTAGGGAGCTATTGAATTCTGCGCCGTTATCTGAAATTATCTGTTTCGGGATACCATGATGGCAGAAAAATTTGACCAGGTTTTTAACTATTTCCAGCGTGGTGGAAGAGCTTAAGGGGTAGGCAAGGGCAAATTTCGAAAAGGAATCAATGACGGTGAGAAATTTGACTTTCTCTATGGAAAATTTGTCTATGTGAACAATTTCGAAGGGATGAGTGGGTGTGGGAGTTATATTACATTTTATTTTTAGAGGGTTTCGGTCGTATTTTGAAACTTGACAGATGTCACAGATATTGATGGCTTCTTGTATGGTTTTCTTCATGTTGGGCCAGAAGTAGTGTTTTTTATGTACCTGTATGTCTCTTCGATACCTCTATGATTAGTTTTACCTATGTGGTAACTGTTGATGATTTCCGACTTTTCTTCGTCACAGATGATGTCTAGGAGTTTGATGGTGTGCTCAAGTCATTTTTATCTCAGAATGTTTAAAATGTTCCATCAGTACTTTAGCAAATTGTTCGTAGACGTCGGTCATAAAATGTATGCCGTAATTGGTTCATGGTACAACGTACTCTTTTACAAAATTTATAATATCCTTGTCAAAATTGGTTTCCGATAGTTCCACCGTTATACGAGTTTTAGAGTCGACAATTTTTTGAATTCTAGGTTTGGCGTGGGTATGTTTAACTATTCGAACGACAATTTGGTGAGTGCAGAGGTTTACTGGGGTCTCGGAAATCGGTATGTTCAAAACAGTGTTCCCTTCATAATTTGAATGGACTGTTTCGTTAGAAACAGATTGTTGTTCTTCTGGAAGATTTACTATTAAAGATTCGTTGTCCTGTTCCTCTGTATGCGGTCGGTCTGCTTGAGTTTTGTTTTCAAAGTTGTCGAGTATGTTAGGTTCTCGGTTTCTGTTGTTTCGGGTGTAGTTTCGTTGTTGTTTAGTTCGATGCGGGATAGAGCGTCTGCGTTTGAATTTAATTGTCCCTTTTTACATTTAATCTCAAAATCGTATTCTTCTAATTTCAATCTCATTCTGAACAGTTTGAAGTTAGGTTCCTTCAATGAAAACAACCATTGAAGGGGCCTATGATCCGTGAACAAATCGAACTTTCTTCCCCAGATATATATGGTCTGAATGTCTTACATGCCCAAGCACAGCCTAGCAATTCCTTTTCTAAGGTGGAAAGTTTTCGTTCGGATTCCTTGAGAGTTCGCGAGGCATATGCTACAGGGAGATCCGAATTATTATGATTCTGACTGAGTACCGCTCCTAAGGCCACATTACTGGTGTCGCAAGTGACATTAAATTTTTTGGAAAAGTCGGGGAATTGTAAGATTGGTTCGTTCACCAGAAGATTTTTGCACAACTCAAAGCAGTCTTTATATTCCTGATCGTCTATGTTTATTTTTGCTCCCTTTTTCAGACATCTGGTGAACGGTTTAGTTAGTGCAGCGAACTCTTTTATGAATCTACGATAGTACCCTAGTTGTCCTAGGAAACTTTTTATCTGTTTTACTGTGGTTGGAATCGGGAAGTTCTTGATACATTTAATTTTGTCTGGGTGAGGTTTGACGCCTTCTGGTGTCACTAAGTGCCCCAAGTAGCTCACTTCCTTTCGGAGGAATTCTGTTTTGTCGATTTGGAGTTTGAGATTTGCCTTTCGTAATCTCTCGAAAACTTATTTAAGGCGGGAAATATGCTCCTGCAGGCTTGAACTGAAAATATTGATGTCATCTAAGAATACTGCGCAAATTTCATTCTGGACGTTATCCATTACCCGTTGGAAGGTGCGGGGACTGTTTTTTTAGACCAAACGGCATCCTACGAAATTGCCAATGACCGTTTTCCGTACTGAACGCCGTTTTTTAGTAACAGTGTTTAGTAGTAGTGTGCTGAGGGCGCTCTTTGAGAGTTGTTGACCATAGGCTGCCGGTATTTAATTTTATTATCATATTGGAAATGGTTAGTTAATAAATTTACGGCTTCATCCAAATCGGATGGATTCATTGCTCGGATAAGGGATCCCATTGGTTCCTGTAGGTTTCTTAAAAGGCCAATAGTGCCAATAGTCTGGTGTATTCAATTAAATATTGTCTAGATACAAGTGCACACCTAGTCTTGATGTAAGCTATTTGGAGGTTTAATAGTTTTTGGATTCTTTCGGTGAATTGAAATGGGCTGTCGTTGGGGCCCTGTCTAATATTACAAATTTCGATAATTAGGGTGTAACAGTCCCTTTTATCGGCATATCCATTGAGAATGGCTTGTTTTAGCTCTTCCCACTTAGTGACCGTATTGGTCATGAGCATCTCTTTAGCCCGTCCTTTAACCTTAGCTTTGAGACAAGCTAACAAGTAATCATTTTGAAAATTCGTCGGATCTGACGTAATATAGAATCTAGTAACTAATTTTTCTGCGTTCTCGATGATCTCGTTCAGTTGAACTGGTTCCCCATGAAATTCGGGTACCATGTCGAAGTAGTGAGATTTCAATTACTGTGCCATGGTGGGTTTTATTGCGTCGGCGAAATAACTAGATGGAGTTGGGTTACTCACCAAAACAGCCACATCCACCTTCGGGGTCCTTCTGAAAGTTGGAAGTGGTCCTCTGTACCTGGAGACTGCAGAGGGTAAGCAGACTTCCGACTCTTCTTCCGGAATGGGCAGCAGGGAGTCTCTCGGAAGCTCCTTCGGTTCTTCCAGCATGCGAAACGATGGTCCGCAGTATTGAATTCACTTCACTCACTAGGTATCACCTCGAGATTTTGCACGATGCAACTCCAAGGGTCTCCGAACTTTGTGCGATGCAACGTTGAAGAGTTTACCTATTGCTCAAGTCTACCAGAGTCGTATAAGTTCACAGTTGTATGAGAGTTTCGGATCAAAGACCGGTGATAAATCGTAAAAACGAACGATTACTTGAATCACGATGATTCTTAATCTTCAACCGGTCCTACCGACTGCGCCACTGATGTCACGGGATGTTGGGAGGAAGTTTTTAAAAAACTTTAATTTCTCCAAAATCCCTTTTCAGATATTTATTTTAGAAAACTCAATAACACAGATTGAACTAGGTTCGAGCTGGTCGAGCGTGAGTGAGAGACTGCCTCTCCTGTCGGAGCTTGGGAACTCGAGGGGACATTCTACTTGTGTCAGCATTACAGGAACCGTTGACTAAGTGGAAATAGGGTTTGTACTTAACTTATATACATATATTGTACCCAATGGCAAATGTCGCTCGAGTCTAAGAGCCTCGCTTACGTTTGGCAATAGTCCTAAAGTAAATGTTGTTAATAGTTATATTGAGTAAGTCAATGTAAGTGATATTTTCACTAAGACTTACTGAAGACAAATTGGTAATGACAAGAAATAATCTAGGACCAAAAAGGGAAAATCTGGATTTTTCTCCCTTTCTCCTGGCAAGCGGTGAAAAGCTCCAACCCCACCACTGAACAACAGCATTTATTTATGTATACACCGAATAAAACAACTAATAAGCAGTAAAACAAAGATAAATGTTACATTATTAATTGTATAAAACTTCTGTAATTAAATTTGGAAATCTAACTAGAGAAAAGTTTCACAAGAATTTCAATGTTCAACTCAACTATGTGCCTAACAATTACCTACTCGTTTTATTTATTATTACTAAGAGACCTGTGATGCAAATGAAACTTTGGATCTGAATAGGCGTGGAATATCTGATTAGAGCGTTTTGAGTGTCGAACCTGTCGCGCTTGCTTTGCTGATCCTGTAATATCCAATTTATTCTGGATTGTTTTCCTGTGCGGCCCCATTAATCAACCTAGGTAGGTACCTACTTATTTTCCGTTCTTCTGTTGTAGTCGTTTCGTTGTTTGGTTACTTATTTAGGTACTAAGTAGGTACCTAAATGCTACTATATGAAACAGATTCAACAAAATGTTATTCTTACCAAGCAAATCATCAGCTCCAAATATGATGTCGCGTTTCGTTCTTGTTTTGCTGAAGGTTTCAATCACCCAGTGGAAAATGATGTTTGAAGGGGCTGGGGCCTTCCTGGGAAATCATTTCAACATCCAGCAATTTATGACATTGCCATTGCATTGGTATTATGGGTCTACTTCCATGGTGCACTCCCTGATAAAAGCCTAATTCAACGGCCATGTGAACCAGTCTTCAAGAGCCAATCAGATACCTCACATCTATAGGTAGGTACATAATAGAATAAGAAGCCTAACTTGGAGAAACAGGCAAAAATTCAGTGATTTTATGAGCTATGAATTATGACATGTTCTACACCTGTCACGAGAATAATTATTTATTCTGTGAATGAATAGTGATTAGACTGACTGTACAATATTATGTGAAATGGAGGAAAAGTAGTGTGGCCAACCACCACTCACCTTTCACATGCTTAGTTTTTACCTACTGATGGGTTCGATCGAATAAATAATAATCACTTCAGGTTTTGTGAAAATTGATAATTTTCCAAAATGGGCGCAAATCCCACTCAAGCGGGCGTGGCGGTGGGTAGCCAAGAGCAGGGGCGTTACGTCCATAAGGCCACTCGGGCCATTCACTGGGTTCCTACGTTCGGCACCCAGGCCCGTGAAAGTGTTACTCTGGGCACCGGCTGTGGCCAAAAACGAGTTTTACGTTCAGCACCCAGATTTCGTTTGGCACTCAGTTCCGTGAATGTGTTACTCTGGGCACCAAAAACGAGTTTTACATTCGGCACCCAGCATACCTACATTCCGCCTTCGCATATACGCTACGTGTTGCAAGTTTGCAACTTCTCGTGCTGTAGGATTTGCATTCGAAACCTCTATCATAGCTTTTCTGTCAATTGCCAATGAAATGCAATTAAAACGTACATTAACACCTTACTTTGTACGTAAGCTTAAGCACCTGTATACGGACAGGAATATACCAACTAGGTAGGAGGTACCTATATAAAATATATATTATACCTACCTATATACTAAGTTTACCTTTGTAACAGTGTGGGCTGTTCTCGATACATGTTTTCTTCTGGTGGAGACAGGGTCGCTTGGGGAAGCCTAATCGATGTCCCTTCTTAACCGGTGATAATCTCGTTGTTCTAGGAGGGGGACTCTCGAGGGGTCCACCCCCACTGTTATACTCTGTCACACCTTTCTCGGAGGTGCTGAAATATCCTCATGGGCTTTGCGTTTCACCGCTGCTCTTAGTAAAACTTGTGCTATATCGTTGGAACAATATAGCTTGTAGCATCTTCATTCCATCATGTTGCGCAAATGTAACCTCGCCATATTTCTCAGGTAGCACTTGCACTTCCAATTTCTCCTCCCGAGGCATATCCACCAGTTTTTTGATAGGTGTACCTAAATTTCTTGTGAAAAAACACATCATTTCCACCCGCAACACACAAATCTCCGTCAACGTTCATAGTGGCTCAAGCCATATTGCGATACTGACAAGAATGCGATAAGAATGTGAAAACTCCGGCGATTCCGTTTCTAATCTGCCTGGGTACTGTAGGTAAATGGTGACTTAGTGACGGTAATCCATTCTGGCCCACTCCAGGTGCCGAACGTAAACACATAAAAGGGCCCTCCACTGTTTTTGACTCTCTGGGTACCGAACTTGGATCCCCCTTAGGCCACTGCCCTAGCATCCAAAAAAACAAGGTGTAAAAATAAACTCCAACCATTGTTCAGGTGGCATTTGAATTTCCCTCCGTACACTGTAACTAGCATTCTCCACAAAGTTCAACAGTGACTCACCAGATTTCTCTGGCTATGGATATTCACTATTCTAGTAGAACATCCATGGTGGTCTTCATGTTAGCTCCATAGACCAAGCATGTTATTGGAATAAAGCAACAGTAATCTATGTCCTGCAATCGAAATCGAAACCTGGGCTCCCAAACTAGCATATAGGTCCTGGACCTAGTGTTCCCATGGCAACTGAGAAAAGTGGCCCATCGGCGCATGCTCAGTCGAGTAAAAATGTTGTTCACCACGCCAACTTTGGGCACTGTTTCCAGAATCTGATTTCCACTCAAAATCGTTCCTTTTCACAATCCATTCGATCCCTTCAATTCAATTTGTCATCTCGATACGAGATGCTTCTTCATCTTCCAATTTGGTTTTGTTGTCTCGTGATTCACATTCGATTTCTGTGTTGAGTCTGATGTCAGTTTTCAATTTTTAGCGTCAAATTTTGTGCGTTTTGCGTTCGGTCCGGTTCCGATGACACATCTGTATTTGTGGTACCTACATGCGTTTTGTCCTGTTCGATGTTTGTGGATTGATCGGCGTCGTAACACAGATAACTACCTAGCTTCTGGTCATTAGCTTCTCCATTCAAGTAGGTACCGGCCGACGGGTCATTGTTTTGTTGTATTTTAGTTTACTATATTTTTGTAACAGATAAATTCTATGGCTAATTTGCAGTAGAAATTGTCGACTTTTCATACGATGATAGAGTGTTGATTAAAAGAGGTAAGCTTTGTTGAATATCACTCAAAAAGTGAAAAATAAGGTAAGGGTGTTGTTGTTGCCTTGGGGTATTTTGTAGACAAATCTGTTGGTTTGGTGCGCCACCGTTTTCAGAGCCCACGCTCCGCGGCTCGCCAAGAACGAAATGATCAGATCGAATTCTGATCCTCTCATTAGAGGACAGCTGATCACATCCGTTACGCTGGTAGGCCAGTCAGGCATAAGGCCCCCTGCCTGAATTGGCTGTTTACTTTACTTTTTCATACATTGCAAGAGGTATTCATAATCGCAAGTGTTACGTGGACGTGTTGTCACCAATAAATATTTAGATTGTTGATTGAACTATTCACTGGAATTTTTCCAATGCGTTTGTTGTCCGATTTCACGAATCATTGTAACATAATAGTCATTGGTGTAATTCACAAACATCATGCAGCTAGACGTGATACCTGTCGAGTGAATAGGCCTTAGCCGTCCAAGTCGTCGGCGATCAATGTGCGAGAAGGGGAGCTTAGTGAGGAGCGTCTTATGCTCTCGGATGGATCATCCATTAGATCGGTGGCTGCTGACGAAAGAATCCGCTATCTCGGTGTCAACTTCACAAGCGGAATAGTGTTCGACAAACGGAGGTTCCTGATGAAACTCGAGAGTGACTTCAGGAACTTAGTTACATCACCGTTACTCAGAGGGGACCAAAAATTGAATATTCTGGACCAACACATTTTTCCCAAACTGGTTTATCCCCTCCAGACGACCCCTGTGGATCTCCTTGACGGCGGTTTCTTGGAGGCTGTCGATTCAATAATTCGTCGGGGTGTGAGGGAGATCACAGGGCTGCCTGCCGACACGCCCATCCCAGTTTATTATTCTCGTCGAAATGTTAGGGGTCTGGGGCTCGAGCGGGTGTCCTGGGAGGCATCTTTGCAACACATCAACATCTGCCAGTCTCTTGCAGGTATCAACGACCGCCACTTCCACGCAGTGAGAGACTGCCAGCAGGAAATTGTTGCCTGCAAAACACGTCTTGGAGCCTGTGGAGACACTACTCGAGCCATCCACAACAACCTGCGCTCCAAGGAGTTTGAGAAATGGGCAGCTATGCCCCAACGAGGCATTGGTGTTCAATGGTTCAGGGCTTTCCCCGCGGGTAACAGCTGGGTCGCAAATAAACGAGGCTTGACAAGCAGCGAATGGACCAATGGCATCAAACTGTCAATGAATTCGATGGCCAACCGGGCAACAGGTGGCCGGAGTCAGGGAAACCGCCTCTGTAGGAACCCTTCCTGCGATGAGAAAAATCTCATTGAAACCATCCCTCACATCCGCGGTATCTGTCCACGTTCGGAAGCCCTTCGAAATTCGGCCCACTATAAAATTCGCACTGCCGTCGCTGATCTGTTTCGGCGGAAGGGTTGGGAGGTGCATGAGGAGGTTCATTGTCAGGCATCGTCCGCTGACGGCGGCAGTCAGAACAGGAGGGCCGACATCATGGCCATTGATCGTCACGGGGGTCGAGCGCTCATCTTGGATCCCACCCTCCGGTGGGAAACCAATGATGCCAACCAGGACACGGCCGTTAATGGGGAGAAGGGATCAATTTACCTACCCACCATCCCATTCTTCCGTGAGAAGTACAACATCCCCAACTGGGAAGTGTTCGGACTTTGGTTCAGCGTTCGTGGCACAGCCTCCCCAGCTTTGTGCGATTTTTTCAAAAAATTCGGGTTGAATAGGGGTGATCTGGTGGATTTGTGCCTGACCGTGTTGAGGGATACGCTGCACATTGTGCATCGGCACTTATATTCTTAGGAACTGTAAATGACCAATTTCGTCTTTATTCATCTTTGTTCATAACCATTATCTTCTTATTCCATTATTATTATTATTCGTTATCGTGTTATTCTGTTTTTATAGTGTTCCTAGTGACTTAATTTATGTTTGACTTGGTATGCTGTGTCGTATGGCAACCCAGACTATGGGCAGCTCGCCGTTTTTATTGTAAATAAAGTGGTTGTTCTCTCTCTTCTGTATATAATACACCTATGTATTCGCTCGGCAAAAAATGTTTTGAACACCCCCTCAAAGTTCTTTATTTTACGTTTGTGACGGTGACTGTTCTCGAGTAGTTTATTGTTCCGGTGAAGATGGGGTCGTTTTGGTGGAAGCCTAATCGATATCCCTTCTTAACGAGTGATAATCTCGCTGGTCTAGGAGGGGGACTGTCGAGGGTCCACTGTCACACATTTCAAGGTGCGTATATTCCAAAAACGCTGCAAAGTTCTTGTCACACAGGTTTATTATTCTGTTGGACATAGGTACCTACAGAAATGTTGGCTGTTCATTTATTGTTTCTTTCAAGTGCAATAATTGAAATTGCCATTTCTGATAGTTTCCACCAATTTTAGCCCCCTAAAAACACGAATTACGCCTTTTTTCCAAATTATCTTTAATGGTTGATAGTGCCATTTAATTGTCTTGATTCACCTGTTGACACTTTTTCTTTTATTATACAAATTGATGGTGATTTCAGACAATTTCCCAGGTTATTGAGTCATAAAAAATGAATTTTGGGAGCTGAACCTTCGTTACAACCTCAATTCTTTACACTTTGGTCAAAATGAACTTCATATTCGGTCTTATCGCCCTCAAAAAGAAGACTAATTCGGATCAAACACCATGGATTTGAAATTGGTGTGTTGAGGACTCGATAAACTAATTAAATCGAAGTCCACAACAATTGTTCTGAATTAATAAGACGTGAATCTTTCAAACATCAGAACTGAACCAGTTTATTAACATATGCCATTCAATGGAAATAACTCGACGTTAGCAACGAGCAACAGTAATTAGAGTGGGCCCACAAATACCCCCTCCTCAATATAAGACTTGGGGGTCCTGAAATAGCACCGGAAGGCGGACTTGGCGCCCGCAGGATGTTGTCTTCGGCAGAGATATCCAAGGTTGCTGAGGCGCCACTGGGATGCTGCGATCTGGTGGCGGGGGTGGTTGGCGGACTTCTGGTGAAGGGTCGGGCTGGGGGTCTACCGTTGGTCTTGGCTCGGTATGCGGTGTGAAAACGAGGGTTGCTAAAGGCTCGGTTTCCCAATCCTCTATCTCACGGTGCAGAAAGGCTGGTTTTAACCGGTCTAATGACACTGGCACTTCTCGCCCTTTGACCCGGATGACAAACGTCGTCACCCCACATTTCACCATGGCATGTGGACCATGGTACGGTGGCTGCAAGGTATGAAGCTTTGCTCGTCTCTTACAAATACATGGCTGCATACATGGAGATCGAGGTGTATGAACATGGCACGTGGAGCGTGACGAGCTGCAGGTTGTGCTTTCAACTTGTCCATCGCCGTCGCCAGTGCAATGAGAAACTCGTGAGTGGCCGCACATGGTGTTGGCGTTGCCTCAACAAAATCATCAGGTAGCCTAAGCGTGTTACCATAAACTAGCTCGGCAGAACTGCAGCCTAAATCCTCCTTAAGAGCGACAAGAATTCCCAGCAGGATTAGAGGGAGCCCGTCCACCCATCTCTCCGTCTCATGGCACAGGTGGATATAAGCGATTCAAATGCGCTTTTAAGGTTTGATTTATATGGATATGTATTACCTATCTTTTGACATCGAAGTTTGACCAAAGCACCTTTTGGAAATGATACTTATGCATCAAGGCATTATTAAGTTTTCGTGAGTCGAGTAAATTTTCCCTAAAAAAATTTACGTAATGAACTTGGATGAAACTAGCCACCCATCGCGGCCCGTAATTCTGCATAACGAAATGCTGATTTTGTTTACAAGCTTCAATTTAACTCGTTCTGTCTTTGGCGGTCAAATCTTGTAATCTCGATGTCCAGTTGAGCTAAAATGTTGCATATTCATCTTGTCTTCGATGGCAGTATATGAACCAATAATAAAAAACGCTGCAAATCCCTGCACAACGCTTTATTATTTTGTACAGAATACCCTTCTGTTACAGATCACAGCTCTCTGTATAGATAACCCGTCTATATAATATAATATGTACTATTCTATACATGTTATGTAGATCGCGGACCCTCCGTAGGTTAGTAACTAACCCCATACTCGTTACTAGGTACCTACCTAAACCGTTGTGTAATAACTTGCCCATCAATAATACTTCAACGGTATTGTATGTCCGTCCCCGTATCACGCATACCGGCTTCTTTTTCGTTCTAACAAATTCGTTCTTTAACACACAGGCTCGAATTGGGCTCTAGTTGTATCCCGAAACTTTGTAGCCCGATCGGAATGTACCCAGGGGTGTTATGAGCGAAAATGGATATACAAATAGGTACTTTTTTGTGTTATAGTAACACGTTAGTAGGATGAGCTTGTGAGGTATCGTTTTCCATGTTTTCTAGGGCGAGGAGACCGAATATGAAGTCGACTTTACGTTAAATTTTGGTATAAAATCTTCGCTCTTCCGCACACAGTTTGGGTCCCCATTTGGGAACACATTTGGGTCCGAATGGTGCTCCAAAGTTCGGCAACCCGATCGGCATACACCCAGGGGTATTATGGGAGAAAAATGGGTGTAAAAGTAGAGGTTTTTTGGGGGTTTTAGTGAACATGAGCTTGTGAGGTATCGTTTTCCAAGGGCGAGAAGATCGAATATGAAGTCGATCTTGACCAAAGAGTGAGGAATTGAGGTTGTAACGTGGGTTCAGGTGCCAAAATTCATTTTTTATGAGACAAAAACCTGGGAAATTGTCTGAAATCACCATCAATTTGTATAATAACACTAGAAAAAGTGCCAAAAAGTGATCCAAGACAATTAAATGGCGCTATCAATGATCACAGATAACTTGAAAAAAACGCTGTAAAGTCCTTGTCACATGGGTTTATTATTCTATTGGACATACCTACAGAAATGTTGGCTGTTCATTTATTGTTTCTTTGACGTGAAATAATTCGAATAGCCATTTCTGATGGTTTCCACCAATTTTGGCCCCCAAAGCACGAATTAGGTAGGCTCTTTTTTTAAAAATTATCTTTGACCATTGGTAGTGCCATTTAATCGTCTTGACCCACATGTTGAAACTTTTTCTAGTGATACAAACTGATTGTGATTTCAGACGATTTCCCAGGTTTTTCACTCATAAAAAATCAATTTTGGGAGCTGAACATTTGGTAGAACTCAATTTTCCACTCTTTGGTCAAAATCGACTTCATATTCGGTCTTCTCGTCCCCAAAAACATGGAAAACGATATCTCAGAAGCTCATGTTACCAACATGTTGCTAAAACACAAAAAGTACCTATTTTTACACACATTTTCACTCATAACACCCCTGGGTATATTCCGATCTGGCTGAAAAGTTTCGGGACACAACTAGGGCCCAAATGGAGCATGTGTGCGAAAGAATGAATTTTTTAGACCGAAAATGAAGCCGGTACACGTGATACGGCGTACGGCGGACGGCGGACGGACATTGCATTTTTGGAATCTACGCACCTTGAAACGGAAAAGAAAAAAGTTTGAGGGGGTGCTATAAAAAATTTTTGCTGACCGAATACATAGGTGTATTATTCATCGAATAATAAACCAAAACGTACATACTTTAATTAATTAATTGCTGCCCCACGACATTTTTGGAATCTATACCTAAAAGAAAAAATTTTGAGGGGTGTTATAAAAATTTTTTGCTGATGCAATGTCCGTCCGCCGTATCATCCATATCTGACTTTATTTTCAGTCTAAAAAATTCGTTCTTTCGCACACAGGCTCCATTTAGGCCCTAGTTGTGTCCCGAAAATTTGCCGCCCAGTCCGAATATACCCAAGGGTGTTATGGGTGTAAAAATAGGGGGTTTCAAGTTTTAATAACATGAGCTTGTGAGCTATCGTTTTCTATGTTTTTTAGGGCGAGGAGACCGAATATGAATTTGAATATGAATTTGACCAACGAGCGAAGAATTGAGGTTCTAACAACGTTTCAGCCTTAAATTTACCTTAAATTTTGGTCTACAACAGTCGTTCTTTCGCACACAGGCTCCATTTGGGTCCTAGTTGTGCTCCGAAGCTCGGCAGACCAATCGGAATACACCCAGGGGTGTTATGGATGAAAAATTGGTGTAAAAATAGGGGGTTTCCTTGTTTTTTTAAAAGGTTTTAGTGAACATGAGTTTGTGAGGTACCTATCGTTTTTATTGCAGAGTGTTATTCTGTTAACAGTAGAAGATATTGCACTGAAATGTCAGAAAATGGAAAAGTTGTATTTCCGAATTAAACTCTGAACGACGACAATAATAGAACTGGGGAATTTTGGCCAAAACACATGATGTTGTCAATTTGGGTTTCCAACGAGTAGATCATCCAAACTAGTGTAGAGGTCCAGTTGCTCAACTCTCAATACTCCCACTGCAGCTGGACTGGAACTCTTCTTTCTTGATGAGATTCAAATCCTGCCTACACGCAAGGTAGCTTAGTCGTTCCAAAGGTTTCGTCATAATATCAGCAATTTGGCGTTTGGACTCCACATACTGAAGAGTAAATAGCTTCTGTTCACGTTTCTCCCGAATGAAGTGATACGAAACATCAATGTGCTTAGTTCTTTTATGAAATTCCAGATTTTTGATCAAGCGGATGGCACTCTGATTATCCACGAACAGCGTAGCATTTCCTTCCTCTCCAGTGAGCTCTGTTAGTAGTCTTTTCACCCAAGTCAACTCCCGAACACCAAGACTTGCAGCTATATATTCTGATTCGCTTGTCGATAGACTAACAGCTCTCTGTTTCTGTGACGACCAAATAATGGGCCCGTTCCCCAACTTCACTACTAAACCAGAAGTTGACCTACGAGTTACTACATCTCCAGCATAATCCGCATCCGTGTACACATATATCTCTGGTTTTGGTAATGACTGATATTTCAGACCCAGGGTCTTCGTTCCTTTCAAATATCTAAATATACGTTTCACGTGATTCCAGTGGGACACCATTGGTTTTGTTACATGCTGACTGGCTTGGTTGACGGCAAACCCGATGTCAGGTCTTGTTGCAATCGCTAGGTATAGTAAGCTTCCAATCGCTTCCCTGTATGGTACTCCCACTGCCTCCACGCAATCGTCATTGGGCTTTAGTACAGTTTTATCTGCTGGAGTTGATACTGGCTTACATTCGTCCATACAAAATTTTTTCAATACCTTGCTAGTGTACTCTGTTTGTGTGAGCATAATTGAGCCGTCTACATGTCGTTGTATTTCTAGGCCCAGATACACACCTTCGTGTATATCAGAAGTAGTTATTTCAAACTCGGTTTTCAGAAATTCCAATATTTTTCTACAGTCATAATTTTTTGTCGCTACTAGTCCATCATCTACAAATATAGTAATTATTATCTTAGTTTCTCCATCAATTCTCATGAACACACAGCTGTCAGCTTCAGATACTTTCAAGTCAAACGTCTTTAGAAACTGAGTGAATCGCTGGTTCCAACATCGTGGAGCCTGTTTCAGTCCATATAAGCTTCTGACAAGCCGACATACCCGATTCGTCCCATCCAGAAAACCTTTTGGTTGTTTCATGAAAATTTCCTCCTCCAAGTACCCATACAGGAATGCCGTCTTAACATCAAACTGAACTAGATCCATATTTTCGGCAGCAGCCAAAGCCAAAACCGTTCGCACAGATTCATACCTCACAACAGGACTGAATGTTTCATGGTAGTCTTCCCCATAACTTTGTGAGAACCCTCGGGCAACTAGCCTGGCTTTGTACCGACCGCTAGGCTGCTTAATCCTGAACACCCACTTATTGTCTACTACTGACCTTCCTGGAGGCAATTCTACGAGTTCCCAGGTTCCGTTTTTATACAGGGAGTCTAGCTCTTCCTTCATTGCTTGCTTCCATTTGTCAGCATCAGGGCTCTTCACAGCCTCCTCATAACTCTGGGGTTCTGAATTGACTGCCATAGCTGTGCAGCACGTGAACTGTTTGGCTGGCTTGCGTTCTCTCAATTTGTAAAAAGATTCAGCCTGTCCCATCCTATTGGTATCTTCAGACGAAACAGCTATTGGAAGTGGTAAAATTTCATTACAAGACAATTGTTGTACGGCTACAGGAACTTCGATTGACTCATTACTTGAAGGTTGTTCTAAGGGAGTTTCGGGTTGGTCTATGAGGGCTTCGGGATTAACTATTGCAGGTGATTGAGCAGTTTCGGAACCTTCAACTTGAGAATCAATGTCTATACTGACAACGCAACTATCAACACTGCTACTTCCCCGATACACCTGGTCCTCTAAGAAAATTACATCCCTACTGAATTCAAATTTACCTTGTAGAGGATAATAAATCCTTTCACACAGGTATTATACCCGACAAAAATGCCTTCTTTACTTTTGGGGTCGAATTTGCTTCTCTGTTGTTTTGGTATGTGTGCGAATACTCTAGATCCAAACGCCCTCAAATGACTGATCCCACAATCATTATTGTGCCAAAGTTCAAACGGCGTTTTGCCTTGCACAGAACTTGTCCCAGTCAGGTTAAGAACATATGCTGCAGTGTTCACTGCTTCAGCCCAAAGGCGTTTTTCCAAGTTTTTTTCATGCAGCATACTCCTAGCTTCTTCAACAATGGTCCTGTTATCCCGCTCAGCTGAACCATTTTGTTCGGGATTGTAGGGGACAGTTCGTTGGTGAATGATACCTCTACATTCCAACATTGTTTTTATGGCATTATTACAAAACTCAAGTCCATTGTCTGTCCTGAGAACTTTTATGTCATGCCCTAAAGTATTTTTAGTGAGTTTCAAGAATGTCTCGAGCTTGTTATGCACCTCACTTTTGTGTGCTATAAAATAGACTGTTCTAAAATGCGAGTAGTCATCTTTAAACAACAGAAAGTATCTTGACCCTCCGACTGAATTGCACTCCATGGGACCTGCTAGGTCTGCATGAATCAGATCACCTGGACCAGAGGAAATAGTTTCGCTACTTCTAAACGGTGTCCTGTGTTGTTTTCCTAAGATGCACCCTTCACATTTTGGATTACCTTGAATATTCTTTACCTTGATGTTCTTACGTTCCAGAATTTTCTTGCAATGCTCGACATTTTGATGCGCTAGCCTGCAGTGCCACAGGTACATTGACTCTACGATGCAGGCATGATGACTGGGCTCCAGAACTTTGAACTCCATTTTATAGAGCCTACCTTTCCGAAAACCAGTGGCGATTTCATTTCCTTGGTGATCTGAAAGAGCACATTTATTACCACTCATAAACAAATCCATTCCCTTTTCCATTGCCGCTGAGACAGAGAACAAATTTTTTTTCAAGTCTGGAATGTACAAAACATTTTTCAGATACCTTGCGGTCCACGCCCCCCCTCCGAAAACCATGACGTTTATGTCACCTGTGCCTGTTGCATGAATGCTTGACCCATCTCCAATCTTGACTGGAACCGGTTGAAGGGACTCAAAATTCGAAAACCATTCTCGAATGAAGCACATGTGATCAGTAGCCCCAGAATCTAAATACCACTCACAGTCTGCAATAGCCTCATCAGAAACATTAACTAACGCCATGTTACTGGCTTGCGACTCATTTAGAGCAGCAAGTTTGTTCTGTAACTTCCTGCAGTCTCGCTTAAAGTGTCCTGGCTTTTTACAATACCTACACACTAAGTCCTTAATTTTGTGCTGTTGACTGATGCACTGAGCTGCTAATGCTACATCATCTTGCTTTCCTAAAATTCGTTTTTCCTCGTTAAGAAGTCGAGCAGTGAGATTTCCTAAATTTCTGTTAGCTGCTGTTTCTGACTCCCAGGCACTAAAAAAATGGTCAAACGTGGAAGGCAATGTTGTCAGTATTTTGGTCATCAGCATGTTTTCTGAGAGCGGTTCCTCTAATGTACGCATTTGGTTTGCTATGCTCTCCAACTTTGAGATATGCGTAGATATGTTATCTTGAGGATTTTTTTCGTACTTAAAGAACCTTTCTTGTGCGCTGAACAGATTGTTTCCTGACCTATGTTCGAAAACAGACAACAATTTGTCCCACATTTCTTTGGCTGTTTGACAGGACATGATGAGCACAGTCACATTGTCACTTACAGTTGTTACAATGAGCTTACGGACTTTGGCGTCTGCCTTCTTCCATTCCTTCAGTACTCTGTTGAAGTCTTCAACTGCCGCTTCATCAGCCCCTGCAGCTAAAACGGGTTTTTGCGACTCACCATTAATCAAACTAAGCATGTCGTCAGCTTCAAGAAGAGTTTGAATCTTGAACTTCCATATTGCAAACCCATCTTCATCTCGAAGTTTCTCAATCGTGGTCGTAACTCTGTCTTCTGACATCTTCTTTGTCTACACTGGGCCCATAACCTATTGCAGAGTGTTATTCTGTTAACAGTAGAAGATATTGCACTGAAATGTCAGAAAATGGAAAAGTTGTATTTCCGAATTAAACTCTGAACGACGACAATAATAGGACTGGGGAATTTTGGCCAAAACACATGATGTTGTCAATTTGGGTTTCCAACGAGTAGATCATCCAAACTAGTGTAGAGGTCCAGTTGCTCAACTCTCAATAGTTTTCCATGTTTTATGAAACTTTAATTACGCAGCACCTATACTGGTAAATAATAAATCGTTGTTAAATAACTTGCAGCGTTTGTCAAGTGTGATGGTACAAGTAAGTAGGTACAATTTGAACATAGGCATACCTACCACTCAGTACGTTTAACTCGATCCAATATGTATTCCACACCGTTGCAGTTTGGGTAGCATGTACATTCTGATGGCTTGCGAATTAGTTCGAGTATGTCGTCTTTGTGTTGAGCCACACAAGCCAAACCCTTCACGTCACAGATGTTTTCTGCAAGCAATATTATCGTTATTATTGTTTTCTTTTTTCGATTATTTTCCCCCCTTAAATAGTTGCAAGAGGGTAAGGAGCTTGAAGCAATTGATTGAAAATAATGATCGAACAAAATCTTAGATGCAGCTTGCCACAAAACTATAACTTAAATCTTCAACTTCCTATTAAGAATCCCTTCATTTTATGAATCGAATCTGAAATGTCCAAATTCGCCCTTTTCAACCTTGTGCATTATGTTAAAGTAAAAAACAGTTAAGCGTAAGGTTTTATTTACTCGTAGTTACCGTCGTGTGGATAGAAAAAAGGAACACAGCCACACCTTTCCTTCATCATGCGTTTTCTGCAGTTCATTTTGCAGGAATTGTAGCTGTAGAATTTGTTCCCAGGATCAGGCTCGTCAGTGTACTTGCACCTCCTTTGCCTCACCCGCAAATCCCGGATTGCTGTAATGAAATGGCACTTGGAAAGCGCACGGTAATCAATCCTATATGAGGGTCTTGGCTCCATTAAGTGAGGGAGGCTTACTGGAGCATGATATTTATAAGGATTCCAGTCAAGGATGAGCGTGCAATGCTAAGACACGTTTCTGAATGCAATTAAATGTATTCACGGCTGGGGCCACACTTGTAATTTTTCAAGTTACTGAAGGTATGACTACTGCATTCACAACAACATCTACTATGTATGTGTAATCTGTAGGTACCTACCTATATCAGATGAGGATAAGTTTTTATCTGAGAACAAAATATTTATACACCTGGGCAGTGGCGTAGTCCGGGGGGAGGGGTATAACCCCCCCCCCCCCCATTGGCTCGAAAACTTTATCACAGATTGAAATTAAATCTTCAAGAACTATATCAATCACAACAGTAACAAATATAATATACAACAATAACAGATCAAACGGTAAATCAAACAGTTAAATAATATTACGTTTATTTGATTACAAACGAGCAATGTGAACATTTCTGACATATGAATGTGAATATGAATTTGAAAAATATTTCTGTCATCAAAAGCCCCTCTTTCTGTCATGGATCACCATCCCACCACAATGTCAGGTGAATTAATACCTATTATTTCAGCCCTTAATACCAATTTTTGACCCCCCCCCCCCCCCCCCTTCCACAGATACAAATTTTACACCTATTTTATATGAAAAACAATGAATTTTTCTGTCTTTACTCATCCTTCCATACCTCTTACAGTGTTTTTATATCGCAATTTTAGTCGTTCTTATCAATTTTTGGTTTATTATTTTCAATAATGAACCATTGGAATCGAGCATGAAAAAAAAAATTCTTACCCCCCCTCAAAATTTGATGGTTTACGTTTCAAGGTATGTAGAATCCAAAACTGCAATAAAAATATTTCTGTCTGTCCGCCGTACGCCGTACGCCGTACGGGCCACTTTGCTTAGTTACCATGAATAAAAATTGATGAAATTCGGGTTATAGGTTCCGTTCGGGGTCTAGTTGGTCCTCGAAGCTCGACGTTACTGTCAGTCATCTCTAAGGGGTTCAAAATAGGGGCTGAAATTTTCAGAAAGCCTATACCTTTGTTTTACGTGAATTTTTTTACGGTTTTAAATAGTTCTCGAACTTGGGAGTCGTTTAAGACCACCCGCAGCATCGTACGTCCAGCCGTTCGTTCACAGTAAGGCCCCGAAGTTTTCACCGACAGGCATTTTCGACACCAGGGTGAATGAAATTGTATACACTCTCGTCACCAGGGACGCGCTAGATTCAATCAATCAATCAATTTATTCAATCAATCGAACAATCAATCAATCAATTTTTCAATTGCAATTGGAATTCACTTAGAATTGTAAATATTGGTATACTGAATTGAACTTTAATTTGAATTGGAATTTTTTCGAATTCCCTAATTGGCATTGTGTTTTCAATTGCAATTGGAATTCACTTAGATTTTCAATTGCAATTGGCCACTGCTCACCAATCTACCTAACATCCCCATCTAAATTCCCGACACATTAATCCTATAAACATACACTCCACATTCGCCAAAATTGGCAAAATTATGTTAATAAAAATAAATTTAATATTGAAATTGCAATTGGACCACTACTCACCACTCTACCTAACATCCCCATCTAAATTCCCGACACATTAATCATATAAACATAACTCCACATTCGCCAAAATTGGCAAAGTTTTTTCAATTGCAATAGGAGTTCACTTAGAATTGTCAATATTGGTATAATGAATTGGACTTTAATTTGAATTGGAATTTTTTTCGAATTGCCTAATTATTGGCATTGTGCGCTCGTCACCAGGGAAGCGCTCGATTCCATCAATCAATCAATTTATTCAATCGATTTCGAATTGGAATTCATTAATTGAATTGGAATTCATTAATTGGATTGGAATTAATTAATTTGAATTCAAATTAATTTGGAATTCAAATTAATTTGAATTGGAATTCATTTCGAATTGTCTAATTGGTATGGTGCGCATTGGCATGGTCCGAAATGGTTCTGCAATTCTATTGGCCAACGCTGTCTGCGATTCACATAGCATGTATAGACTAGTACATATTATTATACAGACGGGTTATCTATACATAGAGCTGTGATCTGTAACAGAAGGGTATTCTATACAAAATAATAAACCGTTGTGCAGGGATTTGCAGCGTTTTATCCTAACAACGAACTAGACCCCATTACAATTTTTGAAAATACATAGCTCATCTTCGAACTCATCCTTTTGTTTGGAATAAGATATTTTGGCGAAATTTGGAATCTTTATCACGTAACCAAGGTCAGATATCGTCTGGAGTGACACATAAATAAATATATATATAAATATACGTATAAGTTCAGAATTTCAAAAATGTATGTTCTGAAAATTTTGGGCCATTGCAATAATTTAATTTTCTTTTAAAATTCGGTAACATTGTTGTCAAATAAATATGTTTTATTTTACAGTTAACTTACCTAGTTATGTACCTGTAACATTTAATGCTTTATTAAATTTGCATTCTGTTTTGTTTGTGAAGTCAAACCTTATAAGCAAATGTTCAAAGAAAATGAAGCTATTGCAATGGGTCCAACATTTTCAGAACATGAGTTTTTGAAATTTTTTTATAGGCAAATCCGTTTCAGAGCATCCTCAATTCATCCCTAGATGGTAACAAAAATGTATGTGTTTGTATGTCAGTCCAGACGTTATCTGTCCTTGGGACATGACAAATTCCAAATTTCGCCAAAACGTTCGTATTGCTAAACAAAAGGATAAGTTCGAAGATGAGCACTTTTCAATAAATCTAAGGGGGTCAAACTTGAGTTTTTAGGGGAAAAAAGTCTGTAAAAACGGCTAAAACTGCGAACAATTTATAGTAAATCACTGAATGTGATATGGAAGGGTGGGTAAAGACAGAAAAATGCCATTTCATTGTTTTTTTCATACAGAATTGGAGTCAAATTTTGACTTTTGGGGGTCAAAATTAGGTTCTGAGGGCTAAAATCAACATTAATTCACCTGACATGGTGAATGGGACGGGCTATTTCGATGATAAAAATACTTTCTGAAAAACAAGTGGGTCAGACTTGACTTTATCAGGGTGAAAAATCGGTAAAAATAGCTAAAATCACGAAAAAATTATATAATTTTACGAAAAGTAGTATGGTTTCGCGATATATATCATCTTCTTACACAATAGCACGAATATTTCTTTGAAAATTCGCTCTCAAAACCATGTTGCGTGACTGGAACTTTTTCTATTTCCGATTAACCCCCCTCCCCCCATTCAACAATCCTTGCTACGCCACTGTAACTTGGGGGGGGGGGGGGGGATCATCCATCTAAACTTTGAGACAGTCACGCTTATATTGCCATTATTTCTTAATTGTGTGTTTACTGCACCTTGGTCATTTTCGTTCACATAAGAAACTTCACGATCAAGTTCGGTTTCAAGTGTGTCTTTCATTTGAGTTCAACGTGGAGTTGCATTAGGTGAACCTTCTCTTTTGCGTACAACTTTTTACTTTTATTGGCACTTCATTCAAAGCTGACTTGAAGCTGAAGTAAGTACCCGTCAGCAACCCGAACAAAATTATTATTGCATAAACTTGAGGTGCTCTGATAAACGAAAAACGTCGTTGAAAACGTTCTATCACCGTTAAGATGAAAATTAAGTTTTGAATGAAAGCTGATAAGTAGGTGAGAAAATAGGCTTTGAAACCTCAAAGAGTACTTGGAAGCAGAGGCGAATTAAAGCACAGGCTACATAGGCACGTGCCTAGGGGCCCGCACAACAACAAAATTCAGTCATTTAGCAAATTCTTAAGACATTTGTATATGACAAGTTGTTTTTAATATTTTTATATGTTATTGTAAGGTTTTTTACCAAGTAAGTGCTTTAAAACGCGATTTTAAAGGTTATGTTTTAAAAACGCTGCAAATCCCTGCACAACGGTTTATTATTTTGTATAGAATACCCTTCTGTTACAGATCACAGCTCTCTGTATCAGCGTTGGCCAATAGAATTGCAGAACCATTTCGGACCATGCCAATGCGCACCATACCAATTAGACAATTCGAAATGAATTCCAATTCAAATTAATTTGAATTCAAATTAATGAATTCCAATCCAATTAATGAATTCCAATTCAATTAATGAATTCCAATTCGAAATCGATTGAATAAATTGATTGATTGATGGAATCGAGCGCTTCCCTGGTGACGAGCGCACAATGCCAATAATTAGGCAATTCGAAAAAAATTCCAATTCAAATTAAGTCCAATTCATTATACCAATATTGACAATTCTAAGTGAATTCCTATTGCAATTGAAAAAACTTTGCCAATTTTGGCGAATGTGGAGTTATGTTTATATGATTAATGTGTCGGGAATTTAGATGGGGATGTTAGGTAGATTGGTGAGCAGTGGCCAATTGCAATTCAAAATCTAAGTGAATTCCAATTGCAATTGAAAAAATTGATCGATTGATTGCTCGATTGATTGAATAAATTGATTGATTGATTGAATCGAGCGCGTCCCTGGTGACGAGAGTGTATACAATTTCATTCACCCTGGTGTCGAAAATGCCTGTCGGTGAAAACTTCGGGGCCTTACTGTGAACGAACGGCTGGACGTACGATGCTGCGGGTGGTCTTAAACAACTCCCAAGTTCGAGAAATATTTAAAACCGTAAAAAAATTCACGTAAAACAAAGGTATAGGCTTTCTGAAAATTTCAGCCCCTATTTTGAACCCCTTAGAGATGACTGACAGTAACGTCGAGCTTCGAGGACCAACTAGACCCCGAACGGAACCTATAACCCGAATTTCATCAATTTTTATTCATGGTAACTAAGCAAAGTGGCCCGTACGGCGTACGGCGGACAGACAGAAATATTGGTTTATTATTTTCAATAATGAACCATTGGAATCGAGCATGAAAAAAAAAATTCTTACCCCCCCTCAAAATTTGATGGTTTACGTTTCAAGGTATGTAGAATCCAAAACTGCAATAAAAATATTTCTGTCTGTCCGCCGTACGCCGTACGCCGTACGGGCCACTTTGCTTAGTTACCATGAATAAAAATTGATGAAATTCGGGTTATAGGTTCCGTTCGGGGTCTAGTTGGTCCTCGAAGCTCGACGTTACTGTCAGTCATCTCTAAGGGGTTCAAAATAGGGGCTGAAATTTTCAGAAAGCCTATACCTTTGTTTTACGTGAATTTTTTTACGGTTTTAAATAGTTCTCGAACTTGGGAGTTGTTTAAGACCACCCGCAGCACCGTACGTCCAGCCGTTCGTTCACAGTAAGGCCCCGAAGTTTTCACCGACAGGCATTTTCGACACCAGGGTGAATGAAATTGTATACACTCTCGTCACCAGGGACGCGCTCGATTCAATCAATCAATCAATTTATTCAATCAATCGAGCAATCAATCGATCAAATTTTTCAATTGCAATTGGAATTCACTTAGATTTTGAATTGCAATTGGCCACTGCTCACCAATCTACCTAACATCCCCATCTAAATTCCCGACACATTAATCATATAAACATAACTCCACATTCGCCAAAATTGGCAAAGTTTTTTCAATTGCAATAGGAATTCACTTAGAATTGTCAATATTGGTATAATAAATTGGACTTTAATTTGAATTGGAATTTTTTTCGAATTGCCTAATTATTGGCATTGTGCGCTCGTCACCAGGGAAGCGCTCGATTCCATCAATCAATCAATTTATTCAATCGATTTCGAATTGGAATTCATTAATTGAATTGGAATTCATTAATTGGATTGGAATTCATTAATTTGAATTCAAATATATTTGAATTGGAATTCATTTCGAATTGTCTAATTGGTATGGTGCGCATTGGCATGGTCCGAAATGGTTCTGCAATTCTATTGGCCAACGCTGATACAGAGAGCTGTGATCTGTAACAGAAGGGTATTCTATACAAAATAATAAACCGTTGTGCAGGGATTTGCAGCGTTTTTTTATTGCAGTTTTGGATTCTACATACCTTGAAACGTAAACCATCAAATTTTGAGGGGGGGTAAGAATTTTTTTTTCATGCTCGATTCCAATGGTTCATTATTGAAAATAATAAACCAAAATCCCTCAGACCAGCCCCCCCCCCCCCCCCCCCCGGAGGACCAGCGCCACAGGCTGAGCCTAGGGGTCTACAGACCCTAAATCCGACCCTATGTAGATCCCTCTTTCCTCTCGAATTATGAAACGCCCTATTTACTGATGATTTGGGATTGTACGTGGTCGTTGGGTGAATGGAAGGTGTCCCCGCAAAGCATTGCGGTAAGTAGTGAGGCAGAGGACGCTCACCGATTGTACTTCCTCTTCTGCCATCTCTATGTTAATTTGTGCATTAGTATCCATGCATGAATTTCTAGCCTTCAGCTACCTACCTGGTCTTAATGGTAAGCATCAACGTAATTATACAATATTGCCAGAATTATATTATTAGAAACTGTTATGTCTTATTCAGCCTTACCAGGTGACGACGTCATTTCAAAGAACTGAAGCAAAACTTCGAGTTCTGTATCTCTATGGACAGCAAACGGCGTGTAGCTCACATCAGGAATTTCATAGGGCCCATGAATGTAAAACTGGGGAGAGAACAAGCGTTTTCGTAAACGTAGTGGCTGTTAAGAGGCGCATTCTCAGGAATTATCCATAACAAGTTTCTTCTTCCTAGCCATGTAAAATGAAATTTCCATGCCGGACTGTGTTTCTTTTTCAAGTCGTAATAAACGTGGGTTACGAGGTATTTCCTGCCTTCCATCAGATTATAACCAGCCGTTCAAAAATAACTTTCGTATTTATACATTAATTTATAAATTATAAGACACGTAGGTACCCACATAATGTGGTACACTGCATTGTTTGGCACTGATCAACATTAAATTCTTTAGCATTCCTTATTTAAGTTCTTCTCCTGTTTCTTGAAATCCCTTAATCTAAAATGCATAATTTTACGTCTTGGCCTTAAATGTACTGGAGTGGGTTTTATATAATTTTGTTGATTCCCAACGAATTCCTGTAAAACCTGCAAATAATGAAAATCAATTTGGTTGACAGCCCTGTCTTTCTTACCTGAATGTCAAATTGAAATTCTTCGAGCCTGATACCACAGAGGGGAGTCCGGTAATTGCACGTCATGATTTGAAAAGGCGGAGGTGGCTTAGTCCTTGAAAATAGAAAATTTTCGAACTATTGACAAAAAGATACTTCACTGTGCAAACTTGAGTTGGGCTTTGAAATTGTTTGCATGATTTTTTTTTAAATGGAATAGGGTTGTAAAAATGTTTTATAGAAAGTTGATTGAAAAATAGCAGTGTGTTTACTGACAGAAAATAAAAAAATTGTAAATTAGTTGTGATCTTGCAAACGGCTGTAGATTATGCTTAGCTACCTACCAATCTTACTTTGTAGAAGTGTCCCGCAATGCATATCATTGACCAGAATCGGGAATACATACGTACCCATGGTTCTGGAATTGATAATTTTTCTCCTATTTGCTTTTTGTGTTGTTTGTTGATCAGAAAAATCGAATTGGTTCGCCGGAATAGTGTAAATACCTATTTGTTTAGTTTCCAAGGTTACGTGGAAAGTGTCAGTGGCCACTATCTTCCTCCATGCTACAGCATACCACTCTGCGACTTCTTGGGCAGTAGTATCGATGTCACAGCCCACCTCAACGTCGTGGATTATATAAAAACAAGCTGCATCCATAGAAAGATGGCAGTGACGCCATCCAAACTTCCACATTTAATTACAAATTAACTAGGCACTTGTGTTTCGTCCAAGTGAGAAATATGTACCATCTCAGTGTCTACTTTAAACAAATAATAATAATAACTCAATTTGCTGTGATTTTTGGTCAACATTTTGACTAAAAACGTCATAATTTTAGAAATATTGGGCGAAAAAATAGCCATGTACCTTTTGGAGTTACTAATTTATGAGAATTTCAAACCCTATTTTTCACCCATTAGTGATGAGAGTGAAATGGCGACCTTTGAGGACCAACACTAGACCCCAAATCCCACCTACCAAACCACCCCAAACCCAACCAACCAAACCACACCACCAAATAAATTTTCAATCACTCAATTTCCAATTTTTTTTTTTAATTTCATAAATTTAGGTCTAATAGTTAAGGAGGAAAGCAAAGGACGGCGGACAGATGAATTTTTTTCAATTGGATTTTTGGATTCTATGCATCTTGAAATGATGGCAGGTGAAAACGTCTACTGTGCATGCCTCGAACTACCAGTTCTGAAGAAAATCTAGATCCTGTCGAATTGGTAACGAACTGCTTCGTTCGAACATCGACCTTCTAGTTCTGGATCTTTCAGAACTAGTTCTGACACTGCCCGAACACCCAAAAATGGGTGTGGTCAGTTACGAATGGTTCAGAACTACTAACTTGTCTGAACATACCTTATGCCTAGAGAGGAATACCAATACCCGAGTTAAAAGTGGCTCACCACTCAGGAGCCCTGAAAAGGGGGGGGGGGGGGGGCAGACCCCCAGCGGGTAACTGGTGATCCAGAGTGGCAGGATTTGTGCCTTACCGCTCTACTCCTGCCTGAGCAGCATACACATCCTATTCAACGCATTATGGGTGCTCAGTGGAGGGAGAAATGAGGAACTAGAGGGTTCTGTCTGGGCGGACCCAGTCCTTCCACAACCCACCTCTATTCATTCCCGACGCCTCTACCTACGTATGGCCTTGATGATGACTGGAAACTGATCCATCTAACATCGCCATGAGAAGAGCGCGTTTAAATTGATAATTAAGTTTAGAAACCCATAAACTTCACAGAACTCACTCCAGTGTGTTCAAGTAAGATACATTTCCTGCGTAAGTGTAGCACAAACCCATCTCGGTTACTACTGGGAAGAAATCCATATCTTGCTCATTCGCTGTGAAATACTTTATTCTGTTGATCAACTGAAAACATAGTAATGTAATTAATTATCATGAATACAAAACAGAATCCATTGAAAAATCATTGATATTGGTCTTACTCTCTGGGCAATTTCACTCAGATCTTTTCCTTTGAAATAGGCATAATCCTTCATTGTAGCAAGCTTAGTAAACTCCTTAACGCTGTTGTAGGACAAATCAGTAACAGCACGCAAAAACTCCATGTGCTGTATATACACTGTAGTATTTGGTTTAGCATTCCATTTACTAAAATATTTGATATTGAAAATGATATTAAAAATAAAAATAAAAACAACTACTTACTCATTTAATCAGATTAAACTGCTTTGTGTAATGAGATTTGATGTCAAGAATTTTAATTGATACTTACTTGGTGATGAAATAATGAGCTTTGGTGTCATTCATCCTTTGAAGAAAACAACCCTGTATTATCACAAATGGTTTTATTAGTTCATATTACTGAGTCAGGTACTTACCTATCCCAGGTATTACCCAAGTTTACTTGAAAATTGAATAAAAATAACAATAAAATTTATCGTATGCACATAAGAGGTATACTATAAATACAATGCTGTTGCCTTACTGTGGCTGCTGGGAAATGTATGTTCCAATCTCTGTAGTTCTTCTCTATAGAAATTACAGTTGGGTTGTCATTATACCGCACCCACGACAGGATGATGAGAGAATAAGCACAACTATTTGCCAACATGACGACAAAAAGCCATAGCCATCTTGAAGATAGATTTAATTAGTGACACCAGTTTAGTAGGTATAATTATGTAAATGAAATTGTGTGAAATGCGGAAGGTTTTTGGGCGCACCCTGCTCAAAAAGAGGGGTGCACTGGGGCTGCAGTGTTTTCTGTCCCTACTCGGCATTTTCATAGCTGTCTGTCAAAGTCGTCATTGTAGAAATGTGTCATAAAAAAATAAAACATTGAAACTGCTGCTACAGAAAAGACAGGACTGTAGATACAGCAGGCCCCTACGGGCACAAGAAGCTTGTGGTGCACCAACACAGTGTCTTGGCTCAATGCCTTTTGACTGAACCAGTGACTAAGAGACCGCCCGTCACTATAACTATAAATACTGGGAGTAGAGAAGGAAAGAGGAAGGCGTCTCTCTTAATGGCAGATGATCTGAAGGAGAGAGTAGGTAAAGCACCAAGAGCATCTTCCCTTAAGTAGTGGTCCCGAGGAGCTCTGATGCACATTACCTCCGGCCCTCCGGGTGACCGAGACAGGGAGAACTTCTCATTCTTCTTCAACTTCCACTTTAATTCTCATAAGTGAGTGAGCCAAGAGAACGTCACCTCAAAGGCCAGAGATCCATAGCTTACTGACTAACCCTACAAGAATGAGAGCTGTAGGTGTTGCTGTGTATGAAACACTAGAACTATGTACGAGATTAATTTATTATTTATACACATTATCTTGGATAATCAGGGCATTATCCAAGGAAATGTGTATAATTAATCGTCGTACATAGTTCTAGTGTTCATACTGGGGCCTAGTGGAAAGCTGTCTGTGGAAGAGCTGGAGAAAAGAGCACTTGAGCATAACTTTGCATCCACTTCTTCTACCTTGGTACTTAAGGCTAATGTCCAGTGGCTAGTAGTGTGATTCTCCGATAAGAGATGGCAGCGTAATCACCCAATTTCATTTAACGTTTTTCTCGGCAACCGTTCAAAATTTTTTAAATCTGAAAAATGGTTTATTCCCAGAAAATGAGTAAGTACCTACAAAGGAGGCCAACGAAAAAAATTTTGAAAAAGCTTTCAAAAAAATCTTTTTTCACAGTTAAATGTTGATAATTGTAAGTAAATACCTTTTTTTGTACAAAAAGAGTTAAGCCCGGATCTGGGTACTCATTACCTAATTATGCATTATTGAAAAAACCGCCTATGTAAAAAAATAGCATCGGTAGGCGGTTGAAAAGATCAACTTTTGTGAATAGTTGAAAATCTGCATTTGAAGGGGAGAACGGAGGCGAATGACCTTTCCCTGCTGCCTACCCGTGCCGCAGGTAGGGGGTGTTCCGCTTTCAAGATTGGAAGGCACCACAAAATATTTTTGTAAATATGTGCGGTGTCTATGGGTGATGAATGTGTGTTTTTGAAGTCTTCGGAAAATTTCTTCGAGGAGAGACCTTTTTCCTATGACCATGCTGACTTAGGAATCCGTTGGAAATGCATCAGCGAACTGGATCACAGAATTTTCATTTTTTGTTCTCGTTTAGATTTTTTATATAAATAAGTTCTTCCGCACAATAACTAGAGTAATTTTCCGATAAAAATGTCTTTGTTCCTCAGAAAAATCCGTCTGCTCAAGAGTAATTACGAGTTCGCTGGCAGACCAGCTGTTTGGACAGCTGTTCAAATTTACAGTTTAGTGGTCCAAAAAAACAAAATCCATGTTCAACCCTTTGGGCATGTGGGGTGTCTTTGGACAAGTGAAAAAATACGATTTTTCGGTAAAAGGAATGTTGAATATTGTGTAATTTTGTGTTTTGAACAAAACGGCTCACTTCCCCAAAATTTCTCTGAAAATTCGCTCCTAGAGCCATGCTGCATGGGGCATCTGCTCAGCTTCTGGCATGAGTACCACACTACCCTGCACTCTCAATTTGGGATGTTTCTACCTTTGAAATGTGGAGGGAAGGGAAGCAATAATGAAAACGCTTCAAATCCCTGCACAACGGTTTATTATTTTGTACAGAATACCCTTCTGTTACAGATCACAGCTCTCTGTATAGATAACCCGTCTATATAATATGTACTATTCTATACATATATTATGTAGCTCGTAGACCCTCCGTAGTGTGAACGAGTTAAATGTTCCTAAAATAAAATTCTGTCGATGACAAGCAGTAACTAAAATGGCAGAAAGAAACGCAAATAATGAAGTTCTGAAGGGAAATTGTTGATGTGGAGTGAAATAGATGCCCCTTCAGCTTAGATCACTGTTTTCTGTGGTCAGTTCCTACCCTCGTGGTCTAGTATAATGAACCGTTGTGTAATAACTTGCCTATCAATAATACTTCAACGGTTGTTCAAGTTGCAAAAGTACCGATGAACAAAATCCAGCCCCTTCTTGGTAGATGAACCGCTGTGTAATAATTTGCCGGTGTGTAATAATTTGCCATTGTGTAATAATTTACCCATCAATAATACTTCAACGTTTGTTCAAGTTTCAGAAGTGCCTACCAACAAAATCCAATAGTCCATCACTTATCAAATGAAATAATATCGCAGAACAACCAACTCGACTTCATACAGCCATCCTTGATTAAATCAGATGCTCCGTAGTTATGATATCCGGGCCGGATTTATACCGTTTGATTCACGATCGTGTTGACGAAGCTTTTTGGTGCTCACGAACGGCTGGACGTACGATGCTCCAGGTAGTCTCAAAAAATTGTTTAGCTCAAGACAAATTTAATAACGTAAAAAAAACCATACCTTTCTATCGGAAGTTTTCGAGCTACGGCGTTCTGAAAATTCCAACCCCTATTTTGAACCCCTTAGAGATGACTGACAGTAACATCGAGCTTCGAGGACCAACTAGACCCCGAACGGAACGTATAACCCGAATTTCATCAATTTTGTTTCATGGTAACTAAGAAAAGTGGCCCGTACGGCGGACAGACAGAAATATTTTTATTGCAGTTTTGGATTCTACATACCTTGAAACGTACCTAAACCATCAAATTTTGAGGGGGGGGGGGGGGGGGGGTATGAATTTTAGCGAATTTTCGAAGAAAAGGAAGCTATTGTTCTCGGTCCAAAATTTTTAAAAATCGAATTTCCGAATGATTTTTATACCAAAATCCGTTTCAGACCATCCTGAATTCCCTGCCGAAAGACACCAAAAATTATATGTATATATATATATATATATATATATATATATATATATATATATATATATATATATATATATATATATATATATATATATATATATATTTATATATATATTTATATATGTATGTGTCATTCCAGACGATAACTCTCGAAAGAATTGAGATAAAAAGTTCAAATTTGCACGAAAAATCTGTCTTGGCAATCGACAGGCTAAGTTCGAAGATGGGCAGAATCGGGTCACCCTAAGGGGGAGTTTTGGGGAGTTTTAGGGGGGGGAAATTACCCATAAATTCCCAAAATGAAAAAGTCTGACAAGTGACACCTCATTTCAAAGGTTTTTGTACGCTGATCACGATGGTGAAATCAGAATTGCGATATCTCATTCCATTCTCAAACTGGAGCACTTTGAAGATGAAGGAACGTGGTTATTTCTTGAGATGTTCTTCCTGGTTCGTCTGCTCTAATCTGATAACGGAATGGGATATCGCAATTCTGACTTCACCATCGTGTTCAGCGTTGGAAAATCTACAAACCGAGGTGTTACTCGGCAAAAAATGGAACAAAAAATTTGTTACGTACCCAATACCTACTCTTCTGGTATTCAAAACATTTTTGATTTCCCCCTCCCCCTCCTTCCACCCCAAATTTTACTTTGCGTAAAACTACTCCTGTTTTAATTTTGTATGGTATCAAGTTGGGAAAACATTGGCCGAAAATTAATTTTCAGAAAATTTTAGGCGGAGGAGGAAGATGCCGAAAACTTCGAAAATTCGCTCTTATAGCCATGCTGCATGACTGTGGTTTTTTTTTTTTTTTTTTCATGCTCGATTCCAATGGTTCATTATTGAAAATAATAAACCAAAACTGCCTAATCCCACGGTTGAACGTTTGAAGATCACGGGAAGAACAAAACCAATCTTATAATCACCACGAGTACTTACGTTTCGGACCAGTGGTAGTTCTGCTTAGTGAGATATGGTATTCCATGTAAGGTCGTGTTATCACCAAACTCCTTGATGGTCTCTACCACCCACTTGAGACAAAATCGATTTGTGTGTCTCCCTGGATAACGTTTCATTGTTCCTCTAATCAGGTAAAAAGGCATCCATTAGGAACTACGAAACCTAGCTTTGGAAAATTTGAATTACTCCATTCAAACCATGAGCGCCTGATTCATTTTTGGCATTATGGTGTAGGTAATAGTAAAAATGAATATTTTTATAAATATGTATTATTGAGTAGGTGTACCTATGGATAAATCATTATTTAAAATTATGTAGGTAGATGAATATCTCATCCTAGGTGGTAGAACATTGAAATCGTCTTAGAATTTCCCCTTGCTTTGTTTTCAACACAGAAGCTAATAATATTAGAACACCGACTTGTTGATTGCCCAAAATATTGTCCTTCTATACGAGCTGAACTGATCTGGCAAAAAAAAACCGATAGGTACCTACCTAAGTTGTATGTATTGATTGCTGCTTACCACCGTCAACTCACGACTGGCTTCATGTTTCCCAACTTCATATTATATATACATTAGGTTGATGGGGAGGCAATTAGAATGATATGGGCCGATTCGCCGATGGATTTTATTTTGCAAAATGTGTTGATTCAGAGATCAGCCCGCCACGCCAATGGTCCGCCCCACGATAGTTGATATAGCGTGACGAAAGATCTTGATTTTAGAACACCACTTTTTACCGATACCTACATTACTGTGAAGCTCACGAAGGGCTTTAATATGAACATTTATTTTCCAATACACGCACAGAATTTTCTCAACTGCTACGTAGGTGCTGATTTTCAAATTCACATCACAATGTTCAATATGGAGCACATGAAAAATGCCTCCGTATCAAAATAGATAGGTAGGTACCATACAATTCTAATTCCAGTATTCATTTAGTTTGAAATTAAAAACGTAAAAGTAGATTGATTACAAATTAATCTATTTTTACTTCAAATTATTTAAACTTTGTCGAATTTTAAATTAAACCTTGACAGTGTAAAATTAGGTGTATACCTAACCTGAAACAGTTCGGTTGGCCGTTGAAAAGGTTTCAATTGTAAAAGTTAATTGGTTGGAAATAAATCATATTACAGCATAATGTGCCGGGGAAACTGGAAGTAGCTAGGTAGGTACCTACCCTCATCACTTCCCAACAACGGACCCATCAAACTCTGCTGAAAAAGTAAAAAGAGTTTCGAACTAAATCACTCGCGAGGAAAACGTGGAAACCCATTTCAAAATAAAAGTAGAGTGATTGAAAGGTTGTCTATTTCCACTAATAGGTATACATGAAAAATACACTGTTATACCGGTTTCGTTGATCAAACCGTCAGTAACAGACATTAACTAGTTAACAATAAAAATACAATTAACAATTACAGTTGTTGTTTGTTACTGACGAGATGGTTTGATCACCGAAACCGCTACTTATTATTTAACAGTGTAGGTATTAGTGGAATTAGACAACCTTTACCTACTCCGTTTTTTTTTTTGTAATTCCAGTCATGTAGCATGGTTTAAGGAGCGAATTTTCAAAGAACTTGTTCGGGAAACTGAGAATTTAAAAATGGTCATCTGCCAGAGCACTCATTACGGCCTGACTGGGCACTTGTTGAGACCAGAGTGGCACGTCATGCAGAAAAATTATAGCAAAAACAATTTTTGGGTGTTTTGAACCAAAAAATTGTGATTTTGATCACTCGATGCAGTCTGAACGTGCTGAAACTATTCGCAATCGATTCAGCGGAAAAACGACACCTCACATGCCAACATAAAAAATACCTATGCATTTTTTTCCGGATTACAACTTTGCAACAATTGCAAACGATTCATCGCCCCAAAAAACTCGACTAACAACACCCCACATGCCTATGTTGCTGGAGACCTTTCTGTTTTGATTTTTTGGACCAAAAATGAGTGCATTTGGACAGCTGCGCACAGTGCGATCGGGCTGGGCAACGAACTCACCATTACTCTCGCGGAGACGGATTTTTCTGCGCACGGACAAATTTTTTACCATAGAAATTAAGGGGCTTATCGTGCTGAATGACAGGTGCTTATACAATGGTATTATACGGAAAAGTGAACATCTATCATTTAGATCCCCGATGCATGAAACGGATTTTGGAGGGTTTTCCGGTTCACGAGGAGCATCTCATAAATTTTGGAACGCGCCAAATAGCAGCATTTTCTTTGAAAATTTGCTAAGAGTTTCCTTCCTCTCAATCCAATTTGATGATTCCTACTTTGTAAATATTTCGAAGCCCGAAGTTAGGTACCAGCGTGAATGTTATGGAAACCGGCAAATCAAGTATCTCCAATGATATCGGCAAGTGTTGAGGGAAGGTCGTGAGTAGGTAGGTACCTCATCAGGCATTCAGTAGACAGTAGACAGTAAATGAAAGGTACAAGTGGCTGTTTGGATGTCCATTGAAAACGCTGCAAAGTCCTTGTCACGTGGGTTTTATTGATCTATTAGACATACCTACTAAAGAAATTTTGGCTGTTCATTTATTGTTTGGTTAATGTGCAATCGTTGACATTGCTATTTCTGACGGTTTCCGCCAATTTTGGCCCCCAAAAACACGAATTTTGCTCTTTCTTTTCAAATCATCTTTGATGAGTGCCTTTTAATTGTCTTTGTCCACCTGATAATACTACATCTAGTGGTATTATACTAATTTATGGTGATTTCAGACCTTTTCCCAGGTTTTTGACTCATAAAAATTGAATTTTAGGAGCTGAACCTCCGTTATAACCACAATTCTTCACTCTTTGGTCAAAATCGTCTTCATATTCGGTCTTTGCGCCCTAAAAAAACATGGAAAAAGATAACCCAAAAGCTCATTTTTCGAAAACTCCAAAAAACCCTATTTTTACACCATATTATTCACCCATATACAGGGTTTTTTTTAAACAGATTACTTTTGATCACTGATAGTACCATTTAATTGTCTTTATTCACCTGTTGATACTACTTCTAGTGTTATTATACAAATTTACGGTGATTTCAGACAATTTCCCATGTTTTTGACTAATTAACCTTCGTTACAACCTCAGTTCTTCGGTCAATATCGTCCTAATGTTCGATCTTCTCGTCCTAAAAAACATGGAAAACGATACCTACCTCACAAGCTCATGTTCACTAAAACCTCGAAAACCCCTATTTTTACACCCATTTTTCTCCCATAACGCCCCTGGGTGTATGTCGATCGGGCTGCCGTGTTTCGGAGCACAACTAGGACCCAAAACTGTTCCCAAATGGGGACCAAACTGTGAGGGGAAGAACGATGATTTTAGACAAAAGTTTAACTTAAATTTAAGGCTGAAACTTCCTTAGAACCTCAATTTTCCAATCTTTGGTCAAAATCGACTTCATATTCGGTCTTCTCGTTCCCAAAAACATGGAAAACCATACCTCAACAGCTCATGTTACTAAAACACAAAAAGTACCTATTTTTATACCCATTTTCACTTATAACACCCCCGTGTGCATTCCAATCTGGCTGCAAAGTTTCGGGACACAACCAGGGCCCAAATGGAGCATGTGTGCGAAAGATCGAATTTTTTAGACCGAAAATGAAGCCGGTACACGCGATACGGCGTATGGCGGACGGACATTGCATTTTGGTTTATTATTCTGTGAATAATACACCTATGTTTTGGAATCTACACATCTTGAAACGTAAAAGAAAACATTTTGAGGGGGTGCTATAAAAATGTTTTGCTGAGCGAATACAGAGGTGTATTTATTATTGACAGAATAATAAACCGAAAGTGTCAACAGGTGAATCAAGACAATTAAATGGCACTACCAATGATTTGGGGGAAAAAATCGTGTTTTGGGGGCCAAAATTGGTGGAAACAATAGGAAATATCTTGTTGTGGTTTGATTAGATGAGACAGGATGGTGAGGTACGGGATATGCCCAGTGGAGATATACCAGTGTGGGTTCTTTTCGGGATGTGCCCAGTGGATATACCAGTCTGGGTTCTTTTAGGACGTGCCTAGTGGATATACCAGTCTAGGATCCTTTTTGGACATGCCTAGTGGACCAGTCTAAGTTCTTTTCGGAGGTGCCCAGTGGATATACCAGTCTGGGATCTTTTGGTGCCCCATTGGATATACCAGTCTGAGGATCTTTTAGGTGAGGAGTGAGGCAAGGAGAGAGAGAGAGATAAGTCGGCGACTTAAGGGGAGTGTAGAATGAAGTAGAAGGCGAGTTTTTATAGTCCAGAGACTATGCTCCCTCCATCCTCCACTCTAGTGGAGGATTGTGGGGATCCCTTCCAACTCGACCCTTCCAGCTCTCGAGCTGCCTGCCCACGTCTGCTACTTCATTCACTTGTTTATTTGCGAAGTTGAGTTACATTGAGTGATTCTGGGAGGATATCACGACATATCTATTTAAATTATTTCACATGAAAGAAACAATATGAACAGCCAACATTTCTGTAGAATAATAAACCCATGTGACAAGGACTTTGCAGCGTTTTGAGTTTTAGTTTTGAGTTTGAGTTTTGAGGTATCGTTTACCAGTGAGTGGAAAATTGAGGTTCTAACGAAGTTTCAGCCTTAAATTTACGTTAAATTTTGGTCTAAAACCGTTGGGTCCCCATTTGGGAAAACATTTGGGTCCTAGTTGTGCTACAAAGCTCGGCAGCCCGATCAGAATACACTGAGGGGCGTTATGGGAGAAAAATGGGTGTAAAAATAGGGGTTTTCCAAATTTTTTTGAGGTTTGGTGGAAACCATCAGAAATAACTATTTCAATTACTGCGCATGAAAGAAACAATAAATGAACAGCAACATTTCTGTAGGTATGTCTGCTAGAGTAATAAACCCAAGTGACACGGACTTTACAGCGTTTTTTTCTGTTAGGTAAGTGTGACCACATGAAAATGTAGCTGTAGAAGCAGTCATATTATATGGAGCAGAGGTGTGCACTGAACCCCTTCAACCCCCTGGTTCACGTCGAAAACGAGAGAACAACAGGCAACACAACAGCAATCACAAAACAGGGGTCTTAGTTCTCATTCATGTTGCCCATCCTTTCAACGTTGTTGCCCTCTCCGAGTTCACTGATTAGTCTGTTCGTTCGTGCGTCTGACACCTTCTTTGGGTGATTTCATACCACAGAACAGGAGACTATCTAGGTTTCATACCCCCATGAAGTATGAAGGTGGCGCGAACTTTGGATGTCAACGGTTGCGCTTGAGGGATTCCGTAGGTTCATGATGAGACGAGGGGTATCAGAGGTCGTTTCAAAAAAATTCCGTAGAAATCCGTAGTTTTTGCAAAGAGTGAAATATCCGGATGGCGCTTGTGGCGGCACGTACCGTTCGTTGGTTGAATCATCATAAATATAAATATACCTTCACTCACCTTCCATTGAGCGTTGGTGTTCCACCTTTATGGAAGTTGTAACGAGGCGGAGTCTGTTGCGGTCTCATTTTTGTGATTTGCGAGGCGGTGAAAAGTTTATTGTCTGAAGTTGGTTGTGGTTGGTAGTTGTGTGTTCCGTGTTGTGTGTATGGATGTGATATCGAAAGAAAATATCGATATTGACATCAATTGATATATCAAATGAAAAATCGATATCGATATAATATCGGATGAAAAATATCGATATCCGATATTATCGAAAGAAATATCGAAAAAATAGAAATACCAAATTTAATAATTAAAAATGTAAGCCACACATTGTTATATTATAATTAGGTACACATTTGGTAAGCCGAAGTCAGTAAACGGAGAAACCAAGCAGAAACAGACTTACTGGCGAGACAATGAATAAACTTCTGTTCCTTCGTTCGCTGGCAGAAGAATTCTTTTTTAACTTTTATCTTTTATACAATTTGACATTTTTATGTCTTAACTTTGGCACACAAAATCGAAAAGCGTTACCAACAAGCGACAGAAAAACGCGTTATGCACTATTTCTGATGATTTTCGCTTACAACCGATTCGTTTCTACGGAACTCCATGTTTGCCATTTTTCATCGTAGGTACAAAAGTCGTTCACCACTCGTTGGAATCGTGTGATTTTATTGAATATTTTCTTGTTAACCGTACCTCCGTACCTTGCGCGGTATCTGAGCCGAGCATGATGAAAAAAAGGTGGGTAAACAAGGTAGTCAGCAACATAGGTAATGAAGAAAGTCATTGTTTACAGTATCGAATGTGGTAACCTTGCACCACTGCGTAACCCGGACCGTGGTAACCTTGCATCCCGTAAATGATTCCGTAAATTATCCCTATGTTGTTTTATCTAGTTCCTTTCAAGTCCTAAATCAAGAAGAGGTTCCTGTTAATTGCGATTACCCGTTTTGTGTGTGAACAGGTTCCTTTGTAAAAGACTAAAAGAGAACCTGCGTTTCTGAAGTAAGGTTCCGTGTGTGAAAGAGCGCAAAATTAAGAAAATATACCAAACAGCGTTACAATTCCTTTTCTGATGGAGAAAGAACAAGCGAGAATGATTCTTAGTTACCTACCTACTTACTGTCAAGATAAAGCTTGTGATACAACATGAAAATGCACATGTGTGAACATGTGTTGCGGACTTGTACCTACCTACGCAAGCGTTTTGTGTACGATGTCTTTACTAAAGTTTTGTAGGGTTTTATTTTTTTATTTTTTTACTTCTGTGACGCAGGCCACAAGCTTTCCTGATTTCTTATTACCTAAAATAAAACATCCGTTACACCACAGACAGGGTGCATCAGTTGACCCTGTTCAAGCAGCAAGTAGGTATTTCCTTATAAATTCCATGGAAAAAATTGCATTATTCCAGATTAACTTGACACTGTAAAAAGCCAAGTATCAGATTCAAATCTTGAAGGATGTATTGTATGGTTGTCGATCAACACTTTCATACTGATATCTACATCTAGGATGTTATTACTCACCTAGTTTTTCTTTCTTTTTGAAGTTATTTGTGGGCTTCGTTCAAATTGTATTCAATTTGTGTTGTACCTTCATAATATAAAATAAAATAATTTTCGAATTTTGTTTAAATTGTGGTAGGTATTCAATTTGTTGTTTACCTACCTAGTAAGTACATAAAATCATATGAAAATAAAGTAGTTCTGAAGTTTTGTTCAAATAATATTCAGTTTGTTTTGTACATACCTATCTACATGTTGTGAAAATGAAATATCTTCACATTTGGGTTCATTCCTTACGTCTTCAAAAGTTTAAAGCCAAATTTGAGGATTTTCCTCGTTATTAAAAAAACCCGATAATATCGGAGGCTAATATCGATATTCCGATATTATCGAAGTGAAAATATCGATATAAAAATATCGGAAGTAAAGTATCGATGTTTCGATAATGTCGATATCGATATCCCATCCCTAGTTGTGTGCTTTTATTGCTTGTTGGTTCGTCTCGTCAGTGGTATGTCTCAAGGTCTCAAGGAATTTTAACCTTTACCTACTTCGATTGAAGTGAATCAGTGTTTTTTCCTAGTGAAACAAGACATTCAGTTGAATTCAGAGAAAGTGATTCTGTATCTGCACTCATTAGGTTCTATGCATAGTTCCCTATGAATGTTTCTTATGTAGTCACATCGCGGATGATGAGTGAGTGCATCCTCCCACGGAACTAGGTTACAGCGTTCCTGAGAATCCATTTTCATTAGTTGAAGGTAAGTAAATACCGAATTACGATTATAACATTTTACCCACAGTGTTTTGGGCCATTCTCTGAAAGGTGAAACAAGGTCGAGAATATCCGTGGTCAATCGCAGAATCCTGTCGATGAACTGACATCCACTTGCTGTCATCGGATAACTTCGTCATGATTTTTCATTTCACTTAGTAAGTCCTTTAGTTGTACTCATCTCTTTGGTAAATTGTTATCTTTATTACATACCTTGACAGGAACGGCAAGATGTCCCTACGTAAACTTGTTGAAGGTGATTGTGGTGGCTCGAACGCACTTGTCAATTTAACATCGCACTACGTTCAAGACAGAGGATTGAAAGATGAAGGATTTCGCAGTTTTCCACATTCAGATCCAATCGCTACTGCAAACTCGGAGCAGGTAAATCTATTTTCATTATATTAATTGGTAAGTATTTGCCTATTTGACAGGATTCTTAGGTTTACGTAGATATTCGAGGACCACCGGACTTCAGTTGCCGTCTCATGCAATATTTACCTTCATTGTTGTACTCTCAGCACTTAATTTACCAGTCTTCCTCATTACAAACGTTAGGTATGTAACAATTGATATTCTGCTGAGAGTATTTTTATGTTTCTGTTTCTACTTTATAATCATAGTGTGCTTTATCCGCCTACAAACTAATTCTTTTTTTCAGTCTTGATGATATTTCTAGGCATTTCCCACCCATTCCCTTGAACCACACCCCCTCCAGTTTCACAGTTTATCGCAATCTCATCCTGTCTGATTTACTTGTCGGTGGCAAACATTTTCTTCTGAGATCTTGAAGAATCTGTTAGCTTTCCGACAGTCGTTGTCGTTAACCCAAGGTCATTCATGCGCTTGTTGAGTGATCTAGGCACGATTGAGTCACGTTCAAATATGGACATAACAGGGGCACTTTTAGATGCTTATACTTCATATTATTGGCGTGGCATCCCCCACTCGACCGTCCTTACCTGAAGTCATTTTACCTACATTTGTACGCCTCACTGTTATTTCCCTTGGAAGATGGATTCCACTCTTAATAGCATGTTTTATGCGGGAATTGTATGCGAAGTGTATACTTAGGGTCATATGCCTTCTCACAATATTCATCTGTTTCGCAGCATGTGTGTCTGTGAAGATGAGGGGGAGGGGGGGCTGCCAACAAAAAGGGATTGCTCTCGGCAAAAATGGAGTGTATAGCAATACGTTATATTCCCCACCGGAATAAATTCAGCCCGACAGAAAAGGGGTTGGCAAGACAAATTGGGTGGTTTAACGTCTGAAAACAGTTGCCCGTCCGGAAATTTACTCCCTGTAATAATGGATTGTAACTGCGGTAAAGCTCAGCAAAAATTGTAAATTCGAGTTTTTGTTGGTCAAAAGTACCTTGATCACCAAATTACCTCTGTTGCTAAAAAGTACCTTAAGATCAAAGTACAAAATACCTTCTTTTTCATTTAAAAACGCTACAAAGTCCGTGTCACTTGGGTTTATTAATATCTACCAGACATACCTACAGAAATATTGCTGTTCATTTATTGTTTCTTTCATGCGCAGTAATTGAAATGGCTATTATAAATGGTTTGCCCCCAAAAACCCGAACTCGGCTTTTTTTTTCTTTTTTTTTTCTTTTAGAGATTACCTTTGAACATTGATAGTGCCATTTAATTGTCTTGATTCACCTGCTAATACTACTTCTAGTGTTATTATACAAATTTATGGTGATTCCAGACAATTTCCCAGGATTCTGACTCATAAAACGCTGCAAATCCCTGCACAACGGATTATTATTTTGTACAGAATACCCTCCTGTTACAGATCACAGGTCTCCGTATAGATAACCCTTCTATATAACATAATGTACTATTCTACACATATTATGTAGATCGCGGACCTCCGTAGGTTAGTACCTAACCCCGTACTCGTTACTAGGTACCTCCCTAAGCCGTTGTGTAATAATTTACCTGTATAGGTTCCACTTCTACGGAGATAGAATAATGAACCGTTGTGTAATAATTTGCCCATCAATAATACTTCAACGGTTGTTCAAGTTGCAAAAGTACCTATCAATAAAATCCAGCCCCTTCTTGGTAGATTAGCCGTTGTGTAATAATTTACCGTCGTGTAATAATTTACCGTTGTGTAATAATTTACCGTTGTGTAATAATTTACCCATCAGTAATACTTCAACGGTTGTTCAAGTTGCAAAAGTACCTATCAACAAATTCCAGCCCCTTCTGGGTAGATGAGCCGTTGTGTAATAATTTGCCATTGTGTAATAATTTACCCATCAATAATACTTCATCGGTTGTTCAAGTTGCAAAAGTACCTATCAACAAAATCCAGCCCCTTCTGGGTAAATGAGCCGTTGTGTAATAATTTGCCATTGTGTAATAATTTACCCATAAATAATACTTCATCGGTTGTTCAAGTTGCAAAAGTACCTATCAACAAAATCCAGCCGGAGCGCACACCCTCCGTAGGTTAATACCTAACCCCGTACTCGTTACTAGGTACCTACCTAAATCACGAGGTAAGTAAATGTTGCTAAAATAATTCTGTCGATTGCAAACAATACCTAACAAAAAGAAACGCACATCATTTTTCAAATTAAATAGTATCACAGAACAACCAACTCGACCTCTTAGGTACCCCACCAATAAAATCGGCGCGTCCCTGGTGACGAGATTTCGTTTGTTGTATACAATTTCATTCACACTGGAGTCGAAAATGCCTGTCGGTGCAAACTTCGGGGCCTTACTGTGAACGAACGGCTGGACGTACGGTGCTCCGGGTGGTCTTAAAAAACTCGTAAGTTCAAGAACTATTTAAAACCGTAAAAAGATTCACGTAAAAAAAGGTATAGGCGTTTTGAAAATTGCAACCCCTATTTTGAACCCCTTAGAGATGACTGACAGTAACGTCGAGCTTCGAGGACCAACTAGACCCCGAACGGAACCTATAACCCGAATTTCATCAATTTTTTTTCATGGTAACTAAGAGAAGTGGCCCGTACGGCGGACAGACAGAAATATTTGTATTGCAGTTTTGGATTCTACATACTACCTTGAATCGTAAACCATCAAATTTTGAGGGGGGTAAGAATTTTTTTCTCATGCTCGATTCCAATGGTTCATTATTGAAAATAATAAACCAAAAATGAATTTCGGGAACTTAACCTTCGTTACAACCTCAGTTCTTCACTCTTTGGTCAAAATCAACTTCATATTCGGTTTTCTCGCCCTAAAGAACATGGAAAACGATACATCACAAGCTCGTGTTCACTAAAACCTCAAAAAACCGAGCTTTGGAGCACAACTAGAATCCAAACGTGTCCCCAAATGGGGAACCAAACTATTTGCGGAAGAACGACGATTTTATACCAAAATTCAACGTAAATTTCGTTGGAACCTCAATTTTCCACTCATTGGTCAAAATCGACTTCATATTCGGTCTTCTCGTCCTAAAAAACATGAAAAACGATACCTCAAAACCTCATGTTACTAAAACACAAAAAATACCTATTTTACACCCATTTTTCACTCAACACCCTTGGGTATATTCCGATCGGGCTGAAAAGTTTCGGGACAACTAGGGCCCAATTGGAGCATGTGTGCGAAAGAAAGAATTTTTTAAACTAAAAATGAAGCCGGTATGCATGATACGGCGGACGGACATTGCATTTTTGTAATCTACGCATCTTGAAACGTAGAAGAAAAAATTTTGAGGGGGTGTTATAAAAAGTTTTTGCTGAGCGAATACATAGGTGTATTATTCACAGAATAATAAACCATAATCGCTAAGATTTGTAATAAATTCAGTAAAATTGGCTGAAATTGGGAAAAGTGCTAATTTGACAATAAATCATTTTGAATAAGACGAACGTTGGGGCAAAATATTAAATTCATGGACAGAACCATGGAAAAAGTAGTGTTCGATGGTTTAGTATGATATTCTGGCCAGTACCTCTGGGTGAAGATGGGCGAGTCATGTGGGATTGTTCGGACCTAATGAAAGATCCTTTGAGGTCGTAGCTTCTATGGATAGCTAGTCACACCGATTAAACGGGAAGAAGTCAACATTCCACAGCATCTACTGTGTACAGGGCTTCAATACCATCCGATGACTACTGAGAGCTGGGCCCATTGCTTGACTTCTCGTGGAGTGTGAGGTCAATTGATGCAGGCCTTTAAATCTCCAGGTTGTATGGTTTCACAGCCGAGCTTGAGGTCAGCGTTCCATTAATATCTAGTCGCCCAACAGTTGATTTTTCATCTTGTACATACTGTTCTGTAGGACGGAATAAGGTTTGATGCCCAAGGACTGCTCCATGGATTTTTCCAGAAATGTCTCTTAAGAAATCTACAGTTTTTTTTCTTTCCAAGAAATGAATTGGCTATTTTTATTATTGCCGACTATTATACTTTGAACAGAAGCCGCAGAAGCGTTCATGACACAAAGCTGAAACCTCTGATTTCTTCAAAACTTTCATAAGCACCACTAGACTTCTTAGGCACTTGCGTTTCATTTATTCACCTAAACTTCTAATATAATGTTTGGTTCTATGCACTAGACTTAGCACTTGCATTTCATTTATTCACCTGAACTTCTAATATAAGGTTTGGTTCTATGCACCCACCCCCCACGCATTCCCTAACGCAAATAACCCTATTTCTTGGTGAAATGAAATTATGAATCCCATCCTTTATTATAAAGACTTCCGATCATGTATATATTTTCAAATTTATGGGTACGAGAAATGGGTTGCTTTGCATGGGGGAGGGAGTGTATAATGCACGTAAGTACCTTTTTTAAAATGATACAGCATTTTGGAAGAATCAACGATTTTTCGATTAATCGCTTCAAATTCAAAGTGGTCAGAAAAAGGAGATAGCGAACCTTGTTAATGACCTTTGGTGAGTCAGTGACGGGATGACCGCCATCCGGGTGATCCGAGCCTAGTCCCGAGTGTACCTCGGTCCCATGGCCTGGAGGAGGGTGTAGCTCGGTCTCCCGAGGGCATACACTTACGGAGACCGGCATGAATATTCTTTGTAGTAAGACGAAAATCATAGACAGTAAGCGTGTTGCAGGGAGCTTTTCGCAATTCTCTGTGCAATAACTTCGACCGTTTCTCACACAGATCTTCCTGAGCCTTTCAACTTGTTGCTTATTGCTTGTCTCTTCAGGCCGTTAGCCCACGCATCCGTGGCAATGATTCAGGGCACTGGAGAGTGTTCGATCGTCTTTGATTTAAAAAAAAAAACCACTTGCACATCCTTTCCACGCACCGCCACCTTTCAACTTCATCCGCGAGGTACTTGTGAACAATTTTGTGATTTCCGATGACACGAATACGAGTGCCTCATTGGCTCATCATTTTTAGGAATCGCACAAAGGATAGGAATCATTCGTTCGGAACCGATGTTGTGTCAGTAAAACGTAAATAAACGTCAAGATGCCACGAATATCGACAACCAAAGGCGGACCCACCTGGGACGCTGTACATGAACCCTTCGGACCGAGACAGTGCTCGTCATCGTTGATCCCTTTTATCACCGGACCCAGCTCGGATCCGGCCCCGCCATCATGATCCCAGTTCGTTGTGATCTTGTAATATATTGCTATTGTTCATTCTCAATACAAAATAAATGTTGGTGGTCGTGATGAGGAAATCAGCCCACTGTTTAGTCTGAAGGTTTTTGACAACCAGGAATATCAAATTTCAGCATGACTGACCATGTTGGACAGCTAAAGGCTGTGCAGTGAATATGACGCAGACCCCAGCAATCTGGCAGATATATATATATATATATATATATATATATATATATATATATATATATATATATATATATACTATCCATGTGATGTCTTGCCGTGGAATCAATGTTTGCGCTGGTCAGTGAAATTTGCGAATTAGCTTTTGTCTGGCTAATCTATCCCTGTCTGTATTATAGTTTGATGATAACGATATCATCGTCGGCTGGACGGAATTTCACAAGATTTTTTGCGAAGTGCTCGGTATTGTTTATTGTTTATATACGGGCAAGCCCAGTTACAGGAAGTAAGCACAATAATAATAACACTGATTATATGTACATCTAGCTTGCAAATTAGATACCTACGTGGTGGGTAAATTTTTAAGACAGTAATAATTTGTAGATGCTCAGAACAATAGGTGGATGGAGTACAAGTGACAGATTTATCTGGTATTACGAATTATTGTAGCAGAGTGACTTGAACTGGGATAGGGGACTATAAAACATATGTAGGTCGGGGTGACTGTGCAACATGGCATTGACTTCGCGGGGTATTCTTGAAAATGGCCTGTGGTAGAGGTAATTCGTCGGGTTGAATGATGTGTGGAAGAGTGGAGCTGAGCGGGAGAAGAATTGAGGGACTGAGAAGTTCAATTGCGCCAAGAGTATTGCCCGGAGAAGGTTATTGCTATTCATTTCACATCTTGAATTCCTCCTTATTTGTCATTTATTGGCCATCCCCAGCGACGTCCGGGTTAATTTGTTTATTTGAAGTTTTTACGTTGTTAGCACGCTATTAATATTGTTAGCAACGTTCAGAATTTTATTTTGCGGTTGAGTTCTGTAAACTGAAGGTTTTCTTTTGCGTTTTGAGGTGTTTACGTTACTGGCTCACTGCGAATGTTTGTAGAATTGCGACAACAATATAAATATGTTTTTCTACTTCTTATTCATTCTTTCATATTATCTCCCTATTTACATTCAATTAGATGTCTTATTTCCGCCCTTGGGCGGTTAGGGTTGCTAGTATTTAAATAAAATGGAATTTCAGCTGGTCCAAGAATTCATTGAAGAGACAATGGGTCATTCGGCGCAGCCCTTCCGCATGGACAACCTTCTGGCTGAAATGTGGGAGCTCGAAGGGCGAGTCGGCCCTGTCAGGTCGCCTCCTGTCTCCCAACTTGCCAATACGGACGAGGATGTCAAAGAATGGGCTCAGCATTACATAGATGCCGGCAAACACTTCGAGGTGACCATAAATATTTATTGATAGTCTTCAGGATGGGGTACTTAGATTTATTTACCAAGTGTTAAACGTAGGGAGCAACATAGTTTTTCCTCCTTTTTTAAAAATAGTACCTAATATGAATTTTAATTTTATTGTAATTAAATTTAATCAAATTTTAATTTAATTTATGCCCTTGCTCTACTTGATGCCAGAACTTTCAAATTCCGTGTCATCATCCTTTCAGGAGAGAGCTGAACCAGGGATTTGGACTGTGGATAACGCCATCTACCCCAACGATCCTTCAGAAGAATATTTGGATTTGGGCATCGGCCCTAAATGGGCAGACGAATATCTTCAAAGGACCCAAGAATCCACTTCGCAGTAATTTTTCTTTTTCCTATCAGTGTGCAACAGCTGAGCTCTTACCTTGAAAACCCGATTCATCTATTGTTCTCAAACGCCATTACCATAATGTCGAACATCACTATTCAGAGTCGTATGTAAATCAATCATGGGCTACTAATAGTTCACAAAAAAGGCATAGTAATCTGCTAACTAGTTCACCAATCTCTATAACTAGATTATTTGATATTAGTAAAAGTTGTAATTGATAAAAACAACAATATTGTACACACAAGACTTGTGTAGAAACAAAATTATTATACAAATTTGTAATTTGTATCAAAGTTTGAAATGCATTGGTGTAGCGCTATTACGAAAATACAAAGAACAATTAAAAGTAGATATTGAACCACTTTTTGATTTGAAATGACAAGTTATCCAAGATTCTAAATTTAAATCATTGCAAAAAATATCGAGAATTGTTTGAATTCTTAACGTTTTTACGAGATACTCCCTTGGGCTAGAAAGGGTAGCTATAGCAGTTATGGCTATAATTATGCTCATTTTTGGAGTCAAATGAGTGAATGAATCTCTGTTGCAATACCTAGTTGAGGTAGGATATTTCCACTGCATCAAAATTCTTCTGTGTACATTCTGAGTTTACTTTTCGCAAGTTGTCGAATGCCCATAAACTAAACGCTTGCATACGAGTCTGCAACGCATTGGGACATTTTCATGTCTTTACCTATTGCTTTTGACATTATTAATATTAAGAGGTAGGTACCTAATTTCAATAAAATAGACGATTCCGGATTAATTATCTTCTACACTCACGATCATTAGTTTGTAAACAAAATATGAGAACAGTTATGCCCATAGCTCCGCTATTCGTATAGTCAATATGTTATGGAGAACATGAAAATGTTCGTTAAATCGAGAGCTTTCCAACGAGTGGTGAACGATTTTTGTGGGTTAAAAAGTGTAGAAAATGAACAAACCTAACAACGGGGTCGTTGTAAGCGGAAATCATTATAAAGGCACTGTAACACAATTTCGTTACGCAATTTCGTGACAGTTTTTTGTGCTATGTGCCAGGGCAAAGACATGAAAATGTCAACTACTTGTTTCAGTTCTTGAGATATCATTCCAGTAAGTGCTCATGTCTGACTCACTGATGGGCTTCTTGGGCTTTCAGGGAAGATCCTGTCCTTGGCGACTTGTCAAATTCCGAAGAATATGTCGATAGTAAAACCGATCCCTTGATAAAAGATACCGCTGAGGCGATACTGAAAGAAACTGAAGATGATGCAAGGTTCACGGACTCTAAGGTACCTATTTGATATATCTCAGTTTCGTTTTCCTCAATATTTGACAAATTTATTGGTATGATCAAGTTCCATCCTATGAAATACCTAGGTACCCTCACTCTACTACTACGTATTGAACACAATTCACAGTTTTTGCCCTTGAAAATTCTTTTAAAGTCATTTGCCCTTCGATATTGAAGTATAATAATAGCATCCTACTAGTGGTATCTTAGTTGAATCCTCAGCATTATTGTAAAACACTATCCACAAAACTTGAGCAATACACATCAAATAGATGGTATTTATATTATCTAACTGAGCATTCACTGACAAATTTATTAAAAATCTTGTGCATTACGTGTAAAATCCCCTACGCATCGGCAAACGGGTGCTCAATTCACATAAAATTTGTTATTTGGAACAGATAAGGTCCTACGTGGCTGAGCATTTAGGTACCTACGGTATTTAGGATCAATACTATTTGATCTTTGTCCTGGGAGCGAGGTGAGCTTGTGTATGACACACACTCACATACAGAAAGTAGGCTGGTTTTTAAACACTTATGCATTTTCCTTCCCGTATGGTGTACTTCTTGATAACTCATAATTATCATTGCGAGAAGGAAGTGGAAGTAGGAGAAATGTCTGATTATTTATTTGGGGAAAATTATGCTGGAACATTTAGTTATTGTCATGTTCAGGTTGAGGTTAGCTTTGTTGTCGACTCATCAGATTTTTGTAATTTCTAGTTTATGAAGTTCATGCGTCAAATAAAAGAAGGAGAAACTTTTGATGAAGCATTCAAAGAAGCAGAAGAGGACGCCTCATCCAATTCCACTGCTGAGCATTGGAGCCTCGAATACAACAATGACCAGGCGCCTGAAGTTGATTGGACGCTCCAATTCTTGGCTGACAACAAATTACCTGTTGCTGCGGGTAAATATATCAGTTTTATTGGTTTCTATTGCTCGCATCAGTCACATTTTACCGTTTTGTGATTGTTCATGTTTTCAATTTATTTACAGGGTCATCTTCTAAAGAATCGGAAATGGAAAAGCAATTCCATGATGCTTTGTGGAAAAATTTAACTCAGCAGTGGGACAAGTTATCGAAAGAAGGTGATCAGGACCAGTGGGTAGATGAATTCGGCGATTTTACTAACCGTTTCAAAGTGCGTATCTTCCTGTTTATGATGCCACTGTAGTTCAATTTGTGGGTCGTTCATATCACACTTATTTGTCTTGGCACCTGGAAGTACATTGCATCGTCATACATTCTTTATAAAACAACACACGCTGAAACCACCAAACCGCGTTAAGTGGTGCCGGCCGGCACCATGGCGGCTCCCGGGACTGCCCGGTCACTTTTGGACGGGCTGCTCTGATGAGTGAGGGAACAGGTCCCAACACCCAATTGAAGTATCCCCCAGAAGTTAGTTTTAAAAGCTTATAGGATGTGTTAGGATTTCAGTAGGAGGATGGCTATTGTTGTAACCTTCTTAATAATCTTTGTTACTAGGAGTACCAGTTTTCACGGGACAACCCAATGAGTGACAATACGAACGCTCTCGAATTAGGAAAAGAGAAACTTGAAGCTGGAGATCTTCCTAGTGCCGTCCTCTGCTTTGAGGCTGCGGTCAGTCAGGAGCCTGAAAACTCTCTTGCGTGGCAACTTTTAGGAACTACTCAAGCTGAAAATGAGCAGGTATGTAGCTTACGGAACTCACTCATCGTTAGCTTAGGTGATTAGGCGAAAGGCACTAATCGATTTTTGGAGGTTTGTTCGAAAAGTTCAACTTCAACAAAGTAGGGATGGAACATAGAAGCAAAAACATTGATGTTAACGTCGGTCACCCAACATTGATAGTCTAAAACAGGGGTGTCAAACTCAAATTTTCGGCGGGCCACTTCCTGAAATTGAACCCAACACACCCGCTAACAAAATTTCACAAACCTAATTTTTTATTAGGTAATTCTATTGGTTTTATTCCTTTTATTTAATTGAATTGTTTGAGTGTATTTGGGGTCGTAAATCAAAATCGATTTACTCCAATAAAAGTAGATACCTAATAAAATGATTAGAAAATATGTTTTGAACTTCAAATGTTGTATTTAAACTTCAGAAAATGTTACAGTTGAAAATGGTTAACTTTTTGACTGTAGAAATTGAAATTTCTTCCCATCATTATTGTTTTTTCAGGATTTGGCCAGAAATCTGGCACCGTATTTATTTTGTATGTTCTTCGAACTTCGGAACAAATGAGTTCTGACTTAACTTTTATAGTGTCTCAAAGAGTTTGTCGGTGGGCAGCAATGTTTTTTTTTAAACAAATCAGGCAAGCTATTTTTTTCTTTGACCGTGCAAAACTAATTTAGCTCCCACCTCTCTCGAAACTTTCTCTTCGCTTCGTGCTGTTGAACTTGGTGTTAATTATTGATGAGACCACTAAGACCGATGAAAACAGCACTTCTTCACAAAAAATACTTATACAGCGCACAACACCTGTCAAACACTCAAATCAGGCGCTATCACTTACTTACCGCTGGCGGATCAGGATCGTCACATCATAACACCTGTGTGAATACAATCAGCCGGCTCGACAACGAGCCTGATCCGACGGGCCAGGAGGTGCACCACAGCGCATCTGTCTGATTCGTCTGGAGCATTTACTCGCTTCATATTTTCCGTGTTCAACGCAATATGAAAAAGAAAAAAAATCCTCAAAATGTACAAAGGGTTTCGGGCTGGCCGTGGGCCGCAAGTTTGACACCCCTGGTCTAAAACATCGTTACCTTCACCATCGATGTTTTTTGACATCAATATTATATTGGCCTCCAACATCGATGGTAACTATTATAATCAGAACTTCATTTTATTTTATTTTTTTCTAGTTGAAAAAGGAATCTATAACCAAAATTATGAAAAATGCTTCATTAGGAAATTCACGTTATATATATATATAACATCGCTGTAAATATTTTATTCAAAATACTGTATGTAAGTAAGTAGTAGTACCTACAAATTAGTTAGTGACTAACTATAAATAATGCTGCTTCCCCAAGCTCTGCATGAAGAGAAGCTTGGAGTGGGTGGTAGGCTTCCTCTCCTAGTACACATTCCGAGCTTTAGAAAATAAACGTTCAACTGGTACCTTCTGACGTAGCAACTGAGCAATTTCAACAAAGTTACAGGAGTGAAAGTGGCATTGCAGGTTGGAAGTTCGATAGTGAACAAATCTGTGGGTACTTGAACACTAATTAATGGTTCTTCGAATATTCGTACAGAGGCTTCACTATTTCACACGTTCGATGTTGATTGTTTTAACATCGATGTTGTCGGAGGGATAACATCGATGTTCGACATTAACCGAACATCGATTTTCCATCCCTATAACGTGGCGTCGAAAATCAGCTATTGATGTTTGGTTAATATTTCTTTTTGCTCTGGATCTTCAGAATCTCTTGTCTTTGTAATATTTATACATTTGGTTTGGGGGTCCGGGGTGGCTCAGGTGGTAGTGTATCTGCCCATCCTGTCCATTTCCGGGCTGTGGCTGGATCGATCATATCCATCTACTCAATCATCGGTTCGAGTCAAGGCCACAGCAGTCCCCACCGTCCCCACTTAGGGTGGTGTGAGGCAGTAGGTACAGCGGTAAAGCTGTGGAAACCCTTGATCTCGGAAGTTGACAATCAACGGCACGGCAGAGAGGATTCGACGAGCTGATCACCCATCATCTCCCTACGAGCCTCTGGCCCCGGCCCCTCGTGGGAGCTGTTGCGCCATGGGTTTAAATACATTTTCGTTTTCCAATATCTACAATGAAGATTATTAGCACCATGATTAGAGCAACCTTCCAAATCCGACTCGTGCACTTGCTCTGCCAAAACTGGGTAAAACCATGTAAAACCCTTGGAACTGAACTAATGCTTCCAGCGAGGCAAGTGCCACTTCAGACGATCATTTGGATTATTATTGAAATTTCAAAAGCGGACATCTTCAACAACTCATAAGTCAGCAGTTGCATAAAAAGGGCGAAAAAGAAATATGTCAAAATCACCAATAAACTCTTTGTATTAGATCCAAAGTAGCTAATGTTAAAACTTCAAAATGTACTTTTCAAATGTTCAGGAATGAAAAATTGAGTAAGTAGGTAGGTATCTACCCAGGAAAAAGGGCAAATATCATGGAAAAGCATACAGTTCTCTACCTCTCACATTAGATGGCATATTTATGGTTGTTGAAATCAGAGCACAGGTTATGAACAGCTTGCGCACCTGCCACACATTACATTACACGTTATTTTTTTGGCCATCAAATGTTGCTCGGTATTTCCAAGACCTCGTTTTTCTTTTCAGGATCCGCAAGCTATTGCCGCTTTGAGGAAATGTATCAGCATAGAACCTTCAAATCTCACTGCACTAATGGCTCTGGCTGTTTGTTACACCAATGAAAACTACCAGAATCAAGCCTGTAGAGCGTTAAGAGTACGATCTAACCACAATGCTATTTGGATTACCATTATTATTATTATTATTATTATCATCTGAACTTCGGTCATCTCTGATGCACTTTAATTTTTCGTAGGAATGGTTGCGAGTAAATCCAAAATATTCCGATCTAGCCCCCACGGATTCTGTACAAGATGATAACACAGTTTTAGGAATAACATCTCTGCTGAGCAGGTTAGTCTGGGCGACATTTTTACTGTTACACTATGTGCACTCTTACTGTAGGTAGTTTGCAAACATGTTTTGTTATTGACGATTCATAATTTGTTTTGATTTTTTTTTCTCCAGAGAACTCCATCAAAACGTCAAGAGCATGTTTTTAGAAGCTGCTAGACGAAATCCGAAAGAGTCGTTTGATCCGGACGTGCAGTGTGGTTTAGGTGTGCTGTTCAACCTTTCTGGAGAAACTGATATGGCAGTCGACTGTTTCAAGGCAGCTTTGCAAGCTCGACCTAAGGTATTTTTAAAAAATTAGTATGATGAAACAGTACTTTTTAATTAATGTATTGTGCTTGAAATCAAAATTGCTGAGCAAATGGTTTTTGTTATACCTATCATATTATGTACAGTAGGTAGTGGGTTCTTGAAGTGTTTTGGTAATATTGTGAGACTGAGGTTCTTGAGAGGGTGGTAAATACAAGGCCGATGTTTTGGAAAATTGATTTTCCATCTTCAGGGATTAGAAACTCGAGGTGTTCGTTCACTGAAACATCTGACAAGACAGCTTTACAATATTGTTCTTTCTTTCTTTAGTTGGCTCTACAGTTCGAGGTGAGCTTTGACTTCCACAATATTATCTATTACAAAGCTGTCAGATGTTTTACTGAACACCTCGAGTTCCTAAGCCCTGAAGATGGAAATGCATTTTCTAAAACGTCGGCCTAAACAGAAGCGTTGTATGATCGACTAGAACGTTTTTGTAGATAGGTAGGTATAGTTGTTTCTCTCTCCCATCAGTTCAAAGAAACGAAAAAGCTTTGTGCCTTTCCACTTTATTATATTGTAGGTACCTCATCACAAAATCGTTATCTTCGAGCTCAAAATAATATGTCCTCTCTCTCATCCATCGAAGACTGTGAATTGTGAAGTCTTCATCTTCATCCTTGTGACAGAGTGTGGAGGAGAGTGACGGTGGACCCTAGAGAGTCCCCCTTCTAGACTAGCGATATTATCACCAGTTAAGAAGGAATATTGATTAGGTTGAGCCTGATCGCCCCCGTCCACTGGAAAAACAAACGACTCGAGAACTGCCACCATCACACTCCTCCCCACATAACATACTTCCGGGTTGCAGAAGTATGAGAGGGAAAAGGGGGGTTGAAAAATAGTTCGCAGTTCTGGTTCAGGAAAGGACACTGAACAGCTTCACTAGCTCTATAATATTTACTGGTAGAGAACAAAGCTGCTACGTACGAGTTTTGGCGGAGAAAAAAATGGTGTCAGAGGTTGGTGTCCAGTGAACTTTGCTCATCTGGGCAACCTCTAGGTGTTCATCCTCCGTCGTTAGGATGGAACAACTATTGGGACTTGTATTGGGACTCTGCATTAATCGCCTTCAAATGAGCTTATTTCAGTTATACTGAGCTCTAAAGGGGGAAGCCAATAGATGTATAATATTATAAAAGGGATAGGACGTTTGTAAAGGAATCCTTCTGGAAACCTTTGGGCTTATCCTTCTGGTAAGCCCTCTAAAAGTGGATGGAGTATGATGAATTACTCAGCACATACTACCAAACCATGCTGTGCTACCATGTGACAAGAGTGTGGAGGAGAGTGATGGTGGACCCTCGAGAATCCCACTTCTAGACTAGAGGTATGATCACCAGTTAAGAAGGGATATCGATTAGGTTTAGCCTGATCGCCACCGTCTTCACTGGAAAAACAAACTCGAGAACTGCCACCATCACATCCTCCAATGCCAACCAAAATTCATTTTTGTGGATGCAGAATAATAATAATAGTATCTAGAATAAGAATGATAGAAGAATGGTTCACATGAAAACTGGCAAGATGGTGAAGTGGTAAATCGTTTATTTAGGACACTGACCCCCCCCCCCCCCCCCCCCCCAATCGGCTGGTTAGTTTTGATTTTCGATTTGTCTGTTTTGATCATTGATTTATCTTAAAAAGGTTGGTGAAACCCGGCATTGGTGTCTAACACCTGAGATCTGGTTTAAAAAGTAAACGTTGATTAAAAACTTCGGTGAAACTGGCCCTGAGGACACCATTACTTCCTAACTATGCTTGCACAAATGCGAAATCTCTAGAACCGCTAAAAATGGTCAAAAAATCGCAGTAGTAATTATCCAAAGAGTTGCATGATCGACTAGAACTTTGTTAATAAATTGGTAAAGTTGTTCCTCTCTCCCATCAGTTCAAAGAAACGAGAAAGCCTTTTCTGTTGATTATATTGTAGGTACCTCATCACAAAATCGATATCATCGAGCTCAAAATAATATGTTCTCTCTCTCATCCATCGATGACAGCGAATTGTGAAGTCTTCATCTTCGTCCTCCAATACCGACCGAAATGCCCTTATCAGTCCCCTACTATTTTTATGGATCTAGAATAATAATAATAGTAGAAGAATGGGTCGCATGAAAACTGGCAAGATGGCGAAGTGGGAAATCGTTGATTTAGGATGCTGACCACCCAAAATCGGCTGGTTAGTTTTGGTCGTCGATTTGTCTTTCTTGATCATCGGTCTATCTTAAGGGCCGGTTTCACCAAAGTTTTTAATCATCGTTTACTTACTCAACCAAAGATCTCAGGTGTTAATCGCGGAAGTCGGGTTTCACCAACCTCGTTTTAAGATAAATCAGTGATCAAGAGACAAATCGACGATCAAAACTAGCCAGCCAGATTCTGGGTGGTTAGCGTCCTTAATCAAAGATTTACCACTTTGTCATCTTGCTAGTTCATGCGAATATTTATTATTATTCTTGATACTTCCACATCCACAATGAGTAGGGGATTGATTAGGGCATTACGGTAGGTGTTGGAGGATGAAGATGAAGACATCACAATTCGCGTCCTCGACGGATGAGGGAGAGGACGAATGATTTTGAGCTCTACGAAAAAGATTTTGTGGCAAGGTAGGTACACCGGCTTTCAAAACCAACAGTTTTGTCAGTCCTCGAACAAATCTAACATAAGATCGAGTGTACAAGTGACAGGTAAGTGAGTTTTAGTAACAGGTACAAATATAATCAAGTGAAAAGGCACATAGCTTTCTCGTTTCCCTGAATTGACGTGGGAGAGAAACAACTTCACCTACCTATCAACAAAAAAGTTGTAGTCGATCGTGCAGCTTGACATCTCATTTCTAGCCATTGCCAAGCTGTTGCATTTCTTGCCTTTCGCAACAGGTTATCCCACAGAATCTTGAGGTTTCACCAGTTTCTGGAGCACACTCCGCTGCTGCAGTTAAACTGAACGCCTGTGTGCTTCCACGCTTCTAGTTTTTGCGTGATGAGGCACTGTCAGTCTTCTTGCATTCTACTATGTCGAAGTACTTCCTAACTATGTCAACCAACACCCGTTACTCACTCACTTCTAACTTCGGTTCCCGTTTCCTCTTTTGTGACACTGGGTTCATGCTGGATTCAACAATTACAATAAAACAATTCTAAAAAGAACCCAAACGCCCAAGCACAAGCACCAACAACACAATGCACTTCACGAATAGAAAGTAATGCTGTAAAAATAGTATCAGTATTGTATGAAGTAATGAAAGTATAGGGTAGATTATATGTGTCGAGTATGTTATCAGTCGTAATCACGCACAGTGCCTCCATTTTGGCGGGCTAATGCCTCCTTGATACTGTTAAATGGACGATTTATGAAAACATTATAACCATTGATTCCACCCGTGAAACCTGTTGTCCTTAACCAACGCTTCTAATCTTCTATCCGATAAAACAATGATCTGTTTTAACCATGGTTAGGAAGTGTTGGTGAAACTGGCCCTAAACAAGGTTGGTCAAACTGGACACTGGTGGTTCACACCTGATATCTTTGTTTTAATAAGTAAACGTTGATCAAAAACTTTGGTGAAACCGGCCTTAAATCTGTTATTTCATCGAACTAATTGGATATGCCAGATAATTTAATCACTTTACTTAGATGGATATTCAGTTTATCACTTGAATTGGATCATGTCACCTACATTCTTGCTCATTTTTGATTTCAGGATTCTAGACTATGGAATCGGTTAGGCGCCACATTAGCCAATGGATCGAGATCGGAAGAAGCCGTAGACGCATACAGGAGTGCACTTCATTTATCCCCTGGATTCATTCGGGCAAGATATAACTTGGGCATTACTTGTGTACACCTAGGAGCTCACGAGTTAGTATTACTTTCAGGTTTCACAACTAAATGACACCTCACATAGAAATTGTGAGTGAAAGTTGAGTCTTTCAACGTGATATTTATATTTTCATTCGCCGCAACGAATTCGGTTTCAGGGAAGCCGCTGAACACCTACTCACTGCCCTTAGCCAACAATCCAGGGGTCGAGGACCCCAAGGGGAGAGCTCAGAAAATATGTCGGATTCCATTTGGAGTACACTTAGGCTAGTCGTTCTATCTTTACTCGAAAGAACTGAACTCGTTGAAGCTGTAGAAAGCAGGTATGAACTACCAGAAGTAAGGTTTAGTCGAAATGCATACTGCAACTTGAAGTACCCCTAAACTCACATTGCCCAATGATCATCCTCATGTCCAGTTCCGTCTTGATACTCAACTGGTGGTGTTGCTTGGACAAGAGGGTATGGCTTGTCCGCTTAACCACAAAATCCAACTGCTCACTTTGGGATATGCTCCTCGCTATGTACTGTGGATGATGTTATCGTCCTTTGTTTCAGGAATCTGGAGAAACTTTGTAGAGAGTTCGGGGTTGATTAAAACTCTGCTGAAACGTCATTGGCTCCGTCGCTCAGTAACTTTGTAAAAAAGTATTTAATCGTAAGTTAATCGAAACACGTCAGTCGTAACTGATATCTACGTAGATGGTCGAATATTGGGGATAAAAACATAGAGGTTTATCGACATCGATTAGTTTAGGTTTTCGAACTTCGAAGTTCAGTTACGTGTATCTTTATACCGTTGAAGGATTTCCCCTCATATCTACGAGGGATGCCTGCAAAGTGACCGCATCAGGTCGGCAACGCAACGCCAACTCTTATTTACTAAGGAACAAACATTAATAGCCGATATTTATTTGGAAGAACATGCTATTTTATAGTTATTTCCCTTTTTATGTAGGATTTCATATATATAATGTCGGCTGAAATAGCGGGGAAATAATTACATCCTGCTATATACTATAATTGTGTTCTTCCATATTTTTATTCTGGGAGGTTTTATATTTATGTTAGAGATTGTATCTAACTACCACTGCAAGTCCAATATCACAAATGGCAAATCTAGTGACACGTGTAAAAGCTGGTTGATCCCTTTAGAATGTTTGGATACATTGTGGAAGTTACTAATAATTTGACAAAAGATAACTAAGTTGTACTAACGTCAATTGAGTTTAAAATGGAAAAGAATTACAAGCACTGATGAGCATCTATCAACCGTAGGATGCATTTTTATGGTTTCGCTATGCATTCACGCTAACACGAATAGCATTGGTACTTCCGTCATTGCTCGTAGATACATCGTCATGAATCGCAAAATTCTTTGAATGACGCGTTCCACGTACATCGTGTCATGCCAAAACGCACACTTGCAAATGGCGAAGTTTAAATTTCCAATTACCATTTCGTGAATGTTACCATATTTTTCTATGATTAGGTTGTTGATGATCAAATCTTGAAATTGGCTGGCAGGGTAGAATGAAGTGCCTTTTTAGGTATTTAAGAAATGCATTTTTAAAGCCCCAGTTGTGTGGCTGTAGATCGTCAAATGTGAAAAAATGGGGTCACAAGTACAAAAATGAAAGAAGGAATACGCCAGTTCAAACTCAGTTTTATTATGAAATAAAGCAAAATGCCTTGATATTTATTTCTAACCAGAGTAAGCAATTTCGAGGAATCAGAAGTTGAAATATATTGGAAAGCCACTAAAAGCCGAGGAACTTGCATTCCCAATAGATTCCTTAGGGTTCATTGTTGAAAATAATTAGTACATCAATGCCGTTAGTTATTACGGAATAGTACCTATGTCGAAAGACTTACTTGAAAATCATCATCAAAATAAAGTCAGTTCATGAGATCGAATATAATATGTTCAGTCATGCGTTACGATTACATAATATGTTATCATAACGCAAGACCATGATGTCAGATCTTGAATAGAATATTTAATCGAGTAGAAATAGGTTACTGAAAATCAATTCCAAATCATTTCGAATCAATTTCAAATCATTCGAAATCATTTTCCAACGCAACCATTAGGATTTGGAAATTAATTATGGATATTATACAAATACCATGAACCAAATTACTAATGAAACTAAATAAATACATAAACAAAAATCGAACCTTTGGGAACTCCTCAATCTCAGCACATTGAAGGCATAGGAAAAATATTCCAAGAAGGCATAGGAAAAATATTCCAAGGTTGCTGGGTTGGCAGATCTTGAACCATTCAGCCATTAAACTTACTCAAAGCTTTAGACATAGTTAACAATATTTGTTCAACTTTGAACTTTTATTTAGTTCTCAATAATTTCCGTAACGCTCGTTTCAATTAGTAGACTTAGTTATATATTTCTGTTGCAAGTCTTGTGACAAGTGTGGTTTTTAGCGAATTTTCGAAGAAAGCAGCTCCGAAATGATCCCTACATGAATTTTTTATTTCAATACAAATGAGTTTCATTTCATAGCCCACTGAATCCATATATATCAAAATTTATATACTTATTCGTGAATGTGTCACTCCAGACGATATCTCTGACCTTGGCTGTGACATAAAAAATAGCGAAGAAACGCATACGCAGTCGAAGATAAGAATTTTTTTAAGTCCGTCAAGTCATTAAAGATCTGTGAAAATTGGCAATAATCATTGAAAATCGTTATAAATCACTAAATTTGGTATAGAACTCGAGATAAAAGAAGACTCATGAGAAATAAACTGCCTCGAGTACTACCATTTATACTGCCACTGCGAATAAATGGCGTGATTGTGCTTAAACAGAAAACTGTGGTCTATGCAGAAGGGCTGATGACTAGAACCTTTGTTCATTTCTACTTCTTTACTGTCCTGTTTTTGACTCTGACCATCATAAATATTTGTTTTGCTCCTGTTAGTTGTTGGGACCCATGCAAGTTCTTCGTTGTCCTGTTCGATAGGTCGTAACGATTGCTACTATAAGTGCTGTTTAGTGTGAGCATTGCTGCAGTAAATGTCAGTGGCAAGTTCTTGAGGTTCAGTTTTGTGTATTTATAAGTAATTAATAGTATAATATTATCTTCTTTATCACGTACAAGAAATTGTCATGGGAGGTCGAGCTTCCCCTTATGTACACGACGCTTCGGCTGCCTCACCTAAAAGTTGTCATTGGTCGACAAACTGTAATTCTGTGTACACTGAACATTTTCTGATTTACCCAGTGTATATTATGTGTATTGGGTATGTTGAAAATTTATATAAAATCTCACGATTTCAATAACTCATCAAAATGCATAAAACTGGCGTGCACTCATACATTGTTTCCTATAATTTAAAATCACTGTATGTGCTACATCATTATATCACATGGCGTATAAGAGATAATTATAAACAATCATAGTTGGCGATTAAGATATTGGATTGAATTTTATTTTTTTCTGTGCCAGAGCCAACACCCGGGGGGGGGGGGGGGGGGGGGGGGAGAGAAGACCACAATAGATCTTAGAGGTCGCAGTGCGTGGGAGCCGCTACAGACCCCACATAAAATCCCCGTACAAACTATTTAAAAAAAAAATTTAAACCAGATCCGAAACTGTCGGAAAATAAAATCATGTGAAATTGAAATATTTCAGGTAGATATTAATTAAGAGTTGCTGTTAGATCCCCGAAATTATTTCTCGAATAAGACCTGTGAGGAGAGGGAAACATTAGTTTATTGTAAAGACAATGTCTGCCAAAAAAATGTAATGTCTGGTTCATTGACTGGAAAGGGTTATGATAATAGTTCACGATGGCGTACCATTAAATTAACGTAGGCAGGGCCAGGGATTGGTGTAGTGATGGCGTCATTTGAACCAACTTCCACGCATTGGTTTGCACCTGTCAGGTTTTTACGAGTACGCCTCTCGGTTCGTTCTATTTATCATCTGGGGCCTCCTTTTCGAATTGTTGCTATTATGATACTTCCGCAACGCTCATATTATTATCTTCCACTTATAAAGCTGTAAGAAGAAAAAAGAAGCGAGTGTTGAGTTTTGTGAACTCAGTGGTGTTTGGTGAAGGGCGTGTTTGGTGATTTGTCTATACGACAGAATCAAATTGATACACGTTGAAAAAAAAAATTATTAAAAAAATAAAAAGAAGAGCATAAACCAAACTGATAAGTTTTTACAAAAGAAATAAGAATAATGAGCTAGAGTTAATCTTCTCTTAGTCAGTATTCTACTTTTGACGGAGTGATAGTTACTAATACCAATTATTTGATTCCTGTGTATTACTTATTCAGCCACTCTATCTCTGCATCTATTGGCTTTGCATAGCATTATACTTTTGTAGTAATTACCTGTGTATTTCTACACGACTATACAAATGCCTTTCTTTCTTTTATTTTTTTTTCTTTTATTTATTTATTTTTTTCATTTCAGTTGTTACATTTTTATCGAACAAGAAAGTGGGTTCGTTTTCCTTTCTCTGTTGGAACTCTTGTATTGATTTCTTTATTCATCCCTGCGGATGCTGTTTATTATCATGCTAATATTGTAAGCCTGCTGCTCGAAAGTACAATGTACAATATACTCGCACTTGACCGTAGTATTCGCAGATAGCTTGGTAGGTAATGTTAGCGTATATTGTATTTTTAAACCTTGGTTATTTTTGTTGGATCATTTTCTCGAACATTCTGTGTAACTTCATCCTAACAGACTTCCCGGTCTTGCTTTGCGTACAAACTTTAGTAGGCCTATCTTCATTCTTCTCCTGGATTAGTACTCCAGGAGTACTAATATGCGCTAATGAATCATGACTTATATGACAGTGTACACCTGGTGTGATGAGGAGGCTTCTGTTACAAGTTTTCGTGAGAACATGTCGTGCATTTTATATATCATTATAATTTTTTATTATCGTAAAGTTTTACATTAAGTTCGTATTAGAATATTTGGGATTGTGTTACATGATAATTAGTTTCGAGTTAACGTTTTATGCCGGGTGTATCGGTCTATTAAGATGTTTGATGGGCATGTGGTTTTGGATTGTTTTAGAAACAAATTAAAAATTTTAATTAAATGTGTGGTTTTTAAAAAGGACTGGTCTAGTAAGTAATTCAGTTTATTAGTTTCATCCGAGTTACCGTGCTGAAAACCTTTGAAGTCATATTTCAAGTAATGATTTCTCGCAATCATCGTTCCTGTTGAAAGAATGGTGCCTTCTGATGACACTAGTTACATCTGTGGCCACACGGAGCATTTGTTCAGGGATTGCCAAGGGAATGGCCCATGCCGTCGGTCATCTCATCCCATTATTTTGTCCCCATCCTCATCATCTGATCTGGAAATTGATTCTCTGTGGTCTGATCTCTCTTTTGGTACTTGAAAGAATACAAATCACGGGTAGTATTCAACATCTGACTACCAACTCGCTTGAGTAAGGTCGTTCTAGTGTCTTCAGCTGCGTCCACACGTTCGAACTGAACCTTTCGCGAACCGTTCGTCGTAGTTTTTCTTTGTTTCGACGTTCGATCTGTGAACAACCATGGTCCAGAAATTCTGGCCAACCACCCACGAACCAGTGAAAGACTGGTGCTAGCTAGCCGCTTGGCAACTACGATAGCTAGTGCTTGGCAGCTATATGCCCACAAGTACGTGAACCGGTCGGTTCGAACGTGTGGACGGGGCTTTAGGATTACTTAGGGTAACGTATGGTGCCATGAGAGAACCCCCTCCATGTTCATATTAGTGCGGAACTTTTTATCCAAATGCTTTCATGTGTGGTGCTTATATATTATCTTAATCCACTTATTAGGATAATAAGTGAACTTGAATTATCTTCATTATTTTTATTTTGTCTTCTAATTTAATATTAATGTATTGATTATACCAAACTAGCTAATGTTAGGACCCATATATTTACTGTAAAAAAACCTTCATTGGGAATTATCGAAGACGAAATGCATATACAACAAGGTTCCTTCTATAAATTACCTCTCGTAAATCAAGGAAATAACAATTTACTCATACCACTCGCAGTCGCAAAAAATAAAGTACCTAAATAAGTTGGATCATTTGTGAAGTAGTTCTACCTGTATTTCTAATAAATTAAAATCTTCATTAGCTAGCTATCTTTATTAAATTTTATTGGCGCAAGGATGTTGGTTACTTGTAACCAACACAGGTTGACAAGAGAACTGTGCTTATTTTTATTTGTGAGATTACCAAATTATCGTTTTCGTATGCGATTTGTAGCCTATTGGTTTACAAACAATCCACAACTAAATCCGTTGAATATTTGGAACTTTCGTTCATTCTTTTTTATTTCACTTGTTTTCGTTCTTATTTCAAGTTTGATTCAAATAAAAAATGTTAATACACCATAAAACACTTCTATTTCTCTGGGCCCGGTGTATTGTATTTCCACAATTGTGTGGTTAATTAATTAGTTATTTCAAATTTAAGGTGTGTGAGTGTAAAATAATTTACAACAATGGTGTGTAAATGAAGTTCTGTTTTTTTCCTTATTTTTTTCTAGTGTTCTATAGAGATTCGAAGCTTGATATTAATTTCCTAGCTGAAACAACTTATCTTCCGTGGATAAGTTTTTGAATTATTTCTTTGGCTTCAAATATCGAACGAAAATCGTTCGGGTTTCTACTGCGGTGGTTTTCTATTAATTTCAGGGCATTTTATGTGAAGGAGTACGTTCTCTCAGTATGAATCTTTATTGAATACAACTGTTGTGAATTGAAAATAGTCTTATTCAATTATTTGGTACCTAAACTTGGCCCACAGGATTTGCGTAGGTAGGTAACCATAAGCTATTAAGAAAGGCCATAATGGGAATTCGAGAAGTCGGAAACAATCTAATTACAAGACGTAGTTTATTATAAATACAACAACACAAAATGAATAGTTGACAGGGACTTATATGAGCGTATCTTCACTTCTGACGTATTCACCTATGTCAGCTTGGTGCAGGCACACAATTGTCAAGGGATCAGCGTGTTTGCATTCTGTAGTGCTACGACCAGCAACTCCAAATCCCTGCATAAATGAAATCGATTTTCACATCCATCTGAATATTATTTGAAATTTTCAAAATTAATCCCATTAAACTGAAAAGAGGTGTAGGTTCTTGATTAAAGGAGATGCAACATACTTTTGATTCAGACTCAACCGCAATAGCTAGAAGAATTAGAAAGAGTAGAACGCAGTAGGCAACAACATCCTTATTTACTGATAGCGATATTCAGCAAAGTTCTTCGTCGTACAAAAACTTCGACAATCTCTGCTGCAAATTAGCCACCGAATTCATGTGCTACACAACAAACACAATGACCCGTTGGCCGGTGTCTACTTGAATTGAGAAGCTATTGACTAGAAGCTAGGTAGTTACCTATGTGTTACGACGCCGACCAATCCACAAACGCAAAGAGGACAAAACGCATATAGGTACCACAAATACAAATTTCTCATCGGAACCGGGCCGAACGCAAAAAATTTAAAACCTACAGCAGACTCATCAGAGAAAGCGAATGTGATTCACGAGACAATAAAAACAAATCAGAAGATGAAGCATCTCGTATCGAGATGACAAATTGAATAGAAGGGATCGAATCGATTGTGAAAAGGAACAATTTTGGGGTGGAAATCAGATTCTGGAGACAAGGCCCAAAGTGGGTGTGGTGATTAACATTTTTACTTGACTGAGCAAGGGCTTGACTGATGAGCGGACGGGCCATGGGAACAATAGATTCCAGGACCTAGGTCCTAACTGCCAGTTTCAGAGCCTAGATATGATTGCAGGACATAGATTACTGTCGCTTTATTCTGATAACATGCTTGGTTTATGGAGCTAACATGAAGGAACCACCATGGATGTTCTACTAGAATACTGAATATCCTTAGCCAGAGAAGTCCGGTGAGTCGCTGTTGAACCTTGTGAAAAATGCTATATAGTGTACAGGAGGAAATTCAAATGCCAAACAATGGTTGGAGTTTTTTTTACTCCTTGTGTTTTTGGGTGCCGGGGCAATGGCCTTATGGACGCAGCGCCTGTAACAAATCCTCTACTCCGATCACTTTGAAGCTCAGCCCACATTCTACTGATCCCCCCTCCACACAGAATAATGAGAAGGCCACACAGAAACTGGTGGTAACAGGCCAGTTTTGCCCACTGATGACCAGAGACAAGGAGGAACTGAAATGAGAAGGAAGTAAGTGCCAAGCTCCGATGTTGAAGAAACAATATACACTGTTGCACAATATAAAAATAGGTTTGACCACAGTGACCATCTGATGGTTATCTGACCGTCATTGAGGCGTTGAGCTGTGATTCTCCTACTCTTTTCTGTATGTATGGTATCCATGACCGGGCTGTTCCCAGTGTTTTCCTATCAAAAGCCAGTTTTCTGATTGTCATTCCAATCCACAGAAAACTGGGTGGATGAGAACTGGTCATGCACTGCCTTCTCGATTCCCAACCGTTATTAAACCCTTTCAATCTAAGCCAGTACGAACTATTCATTTTATCCAGCCACTTTTCCTAACTCTTATGTGTGCCCACTGGCCAAACAACAGATTGAGGGTTAGTCCACAGTTGATCCCCATTGAATTTCCAATATTAACTCGACGTTAGCTATGATGAATTCATGTAGAACTTTTTGAACTGATTTGATAGGCTTTAAAAAAATCAATGCCATTTTTGTTTTACACTACCTACAACTCTTTTCATAATTATAGGTAGTCGATAACTTACAGAGTTGGGCATGCTTTATGTACAGTATGTGCTTACCAGTGGTAAATCGTTCATTGAGTACACGACAACTCCTTGGAATTTCTGAGTATTTTCTGTTATCCTTCCCAAACCGGATTTCAAGACGTTGTGGCCATACAAAAACTGTTGCTCAGCACTTGGTTTGACCCAAATTTTGTTCTGAAACGAAAAAGCCAAGTGAGTAATAGACGCAGAAAAAAGGTACAAGTATGTATCGTGGTATCACAGATCGTGGAATCAAGATTTGAAATATCCCGATCTCCGGAAGTCATTTTCTAAGGTGTTTTTCAAATAGCTACAGAAAAATACTCCAGTGACGTTCCATGTTTCTGATCATATCAACATATTTGGTACCTATCTGTAGGGGGAAAACCGTGAAGTATCCAGTCAATAACTGGTTACCAATAAAATATAGGAGCTCTAATTGACAAAGAGGCAGAGTCGAAGGTGGTTCTCATACATGATGCTGACTAACCGTACTTTGTTTTCAATAACATTGATGTGAACACCAATTATTCATCTGTCACTAATAACGACGATGTAAGAAGTCGGCATAGATAAACAAGTTCACCACTCCCACGTTGATTTCATTTGTTCAAGAGGTAAAGAATCCACGTATCTAACTGTTGAAAAAAAATCCGTCAGTTGTCGAGGTACTTACCTCCTCAACATTCCTGGATTGAAGAAATTCGTCACGCGGGCTCTAATTAGGTCTGTAATGACGCTAGGAACTTTTTAAACTTCATTTAAAAGAGGTGGAAAAAAGGGTTGAAGCGTTCAACAATTCGTAGACTAGAAGGGTTGGTTATGGAATTTAAAGATAATAAATACTGTCTAATATCCATTAAAACGGCCAGACGAGGCTTTCGAGTAACATTGTTACTCGAAAAACTGTTTTTTCTTTCAGCACAAAATAAACGAGCCGATATCGTAGCAACCGATTAAGCAGGAAACTAGGCATGAGTGACAGATACAACCATCCGATAGGACACAAATGACGAGCAGCAGGACAGAGTAGTAGATCAAGAGAAGAAAGACCTTACGAAACGTCTTTTTTAGAATATGAGATCCTCAATCTCCTAGCTAATAAGGGTAAAACATGGGTGCCTATTCACTAAGCCAAAGAGACATCTCTTTTCAGTCCGACTCTCTTTTGACAGAAGAGATTTTTATAGCATCCATGACAAGGTTATTCAGTAACTTCTAAAACACAAGAGTTGGCGGCCACCTTGGCATTTTCGATCTCTTTCAGAAAGACATCTAATTAGGTGTCTTTTCTCGAAAGAGATAGTCCATTTCTCGTTTGTTTGATAGTGATTGTGTATCATCCTTCGTTCACTAGCTACCATATGGTCATTTTGATGATGTATGGTTTTTCATCTCTTAAAGGTACGTCGATTGTTCATCAAAAATATATTACATGTTATCGATTCATGAGTAAAAACGTCTAAGTTGGTACCTACGAGTTCAGAGCTATTCAGTAAAATAGACGAACCTGGGAGACTGGAAGAGACTGTCTCCCAAGGGAGACTATCTCTCCCAGGAGATTTTCAAAGTAGATATTCTATTTTCACTATCTCTTTTTGTGAATAGACTCCCAGAAGTCTGCTGCTGGTTGAAGGGGCACCATAAAACACCTGGAAAGTAGAGGGCTTACACTGAAGACAAAAATGCCTTACAGCTACCCGAACCAACTCCGAACACATCTATGCACCAACTGATCCTAAGAGATTACGAATCTGTGGAGAATCACGATGAATGCCTGCCCCACATGGAAGGAAGAATTTACCTCGTACAATGGTTGCATGATAAGTTCACAATATCCACAGACGGAGTTTTTTTTCACTGCAATTACATGGTTAACAAGTAGGCAGTCAGCCAAAATTTCTTAAAGGCATGGCTGCTTCTCCAGAACGCCCAAATTGCCCTGGAGAAATAAAATCAATAACCCATTTTGTGAGATATTTGTATATAAACAAGTTATACAACTTCACTTATACTGTTAATTTCATTCAATTTACAAGTGAAATTTTGTTCTAAACGGCTATAATTAGAAGCCTCGAAAAAAGATAGAGGAGGGGAGTTACAACTTCTTTTCATGCCTCAAGTTATTTGGATGGAACTGAAAAAATCTGACACAAGCTAGTTTTTTCCCCAAAGGTGTTTATTAGGCATGTTCCAGCCAACGCGAGTTTTCAAGTGAGCTCGGTTGGAACACAAAAACCACGCTGTGTTGAATTCACTTAGCCCCTATAACTTGTTTCAACCGTGTCAGGTGTAGGAACTGGGTTCTTTGAGTTTCGAAATGTTTCACTCCCAATCAGGGATGGGCTTTTCCGACAGAAATGAAGATAACCCTCCCAATGGCATTATCAGGTGGAATAAACTGGTTTCCGTGAGATCACCGAAGTTAAGATACCTCGAGCATGGTTAGCACTTGGATGGGTGACCGCCGTGTCATGTCCAAGTATGACCCATGTAGCTGTTGGGCGAACCCCTCCACTCAAGGAGGCGAGGCGATGAGCAGCCAAGTAAAGAGGATAAGATCGAAGTCTGATCCTTTCATTGGAGGACAGCTGACGCTGGCAAGGCAGTGGGACAAAAAGCCCCAGCCTGCAATGGCTGTTTACTTTACTTTTACTTTTTACTGAAGATAACCCCACTGGAACCTTCCCCTCATTTCCCTCCAACCACCATAAACGGATCTTTCGTCTCTGTGGTACCTCTCAGCTATTTTTCGGCCCTCAAGTCATGGGAGTTGTTTGGCGCGTTTCCGAGGTGTTCAAGCCGATGAGTTCTCGAGCTGAAACAGTTATAAAACTCATCCCCACCCTTCAGAAAAAACTTAGGTTCTGGTTTTGGAACTTCCTAAAACCAGTTCCGGTGGCTGCAATATACATGGATATATGGAACAGTGATCTACATAGAACCTAAGTACAGATCTGTCTAGTAGTGACGAAGAAAAATGAACCGTTGTGGAGGAGCAATTTTACGATGAATTTGAGGCTCAGCTCAGAGTGCAGCACCTGCCAACAGACCCGTGTCAGTAACGTGTCAGGTTGAATACTTACTTACCATTTAGTTTCTGCTAAAAGCATGGAAATAATTATTCTCTACTGCTTGAAATGTATAACCATAACTGGCTCCTGCATTTTCCCCATCTTTTTTATAACCCGTCAATTATTTATTGGTGACAAGTAAAAAACCATTATCTACTTGAAATTTATAACCAAGAAGGGAATGGGTTTTTTACTTGTTGCCAATAAATAATTGACGGGTTATAAAAGAGATGGGGAAAATGCAGGAGCCAGTTATGGTTGAAAACCCACAATAATTGTTCGACGGAAAATCATTTGTTGGGAAGGCGAATATGTAAATATTTTGCGACAGAAATGAAATTTAGTTGAGGTGAGGTCGCGCTTCTCACTAAGCGTTTTATCACGAGATTTTTCATCATTTACTCAACTAGCTCCCTATCTAACATCGTCAACTGTTCAAGTACATACTTCGTTACTTCTGGATTTTGAGCATAAATAAGAAACGTTTAATATTCTTATCATGCCAAATCTTTGATTTTTTTGGGAGTTTTAGCCACTTTTCAAAATAATTAAATTAATGTACCTACATACCATTGTACTCAATAATTTATGACCTATGTAAAATAAATAAAAACTGTAAATAAGTTTCCTAATTCATCTCCGACTTTTGTATCTTTGTATGTTAAAAAAAAGCCTATCAAGTAATTTAACAGGGCCACGCACCTGCCCGCCAATGGAAGGTGTGGATCTGACTTCCTGCAGTAAATGTTTAATTTATTATAAAAGGCAGAACTGACATTTTTCAACGAAAAAAATATGCTGTCTCAGAAATAGTTCCTTGTTGCTAGTAAAAAAGAAGTTGATGAACTAAAAGGTTCGTTCACATGGAGACGCAATTCCAGACGGCAGTCTGGCACGGCTACGCGTTCTGCAATGCTATTGGCCAACGCAAAATGGATTATTGCAACGCAATGTCTTGGATACTATATCAAAATCTCCAGATATTTTCCGCTGTCGGATCCGATGCCCTATCTGCGCAGAGGTTACTGCGCACACCTCTCCTGTTTGGTTGTTCAGCCATATTGAAATTCGACATTTGTGGTTGATTTTGCGGTTTCGAGTTCGAGCAATTGTTTTTGCGTTTGCGTTATGATTCCGCTGCCATGTGAACGCCTCTGCGGCAAAAACTCTGGCAAACACGTTGCAGTGCCGGATTGCCGTCCGGAATTGCGTCTCCATGTGAACCAACCTTAAGCTGTCTGGTTTATATTCCACGTCAGTCAAACTTTGTAAAAAGTACCGCGCACTTGCCCGATATACAAGCCATTGAAATGGATGCCACAGGCCACACTGACAGACCATTCAGAACTCCTTTTCCCGACGTACCACTTAAGCTAGGTTCACATGGAGACGCAATTCCGGACGGCAATCCGGCACGGCAACGCATTTGCCGGAATTTTTGCCGCAGAGGCGTTCACATGGCAGCGGAGTCATAACAAAATGCAATCGCAAAAAACAAACAATTGCTCGAACTCGAAACCGCAATATCAACCACATAAATGTCGAATTTCAATATGGCTGAACAACCAAACAAGAGAGGTGTGCGCAGTAACCTCCGCGCAGATCCGGCAACACATCTGACAGCGGAAAATATCTGGAGATTTTGATATAGTATCCAAGGCACTGCGTTGAAATAATCCATTTTGCGTTGGCCAATAGCATTGCAGAACGCATAGCCGTGCCGGGCTACCGTCCGGAATTGCGTCTCATGTGAACCTAGCTTTACTTCTTCGTTATCATCTGTACTTCTCGCCCTTTCCCCAGAATTAGGTAGGACCTTTATTAGCCTCCATAAACTAAGATAACAGGCTCAGATGACGACGACAGGAAACTGCTTGGTAACTAGCTATTAATTTTGTACTGGAAAGCTCGTAACAACTTACTTGGGCGTATGGAGCGAGGTAGTTGAGAGCTGTTACGTGGAGGATAAATCGCCCAGACTTAGTGAATTTTCCTATGCAAGTACCAGCACTTATGAAATGGTCAGGTGGGACGTTTCCAGCAAGCTTCAACACTTTTTCTGATACGTAGAAAACTCTATCTCTGTGCTCTCTGAAGCAGTATTTACCATCTGGTCGATCCAGGAGGAGCTTGATGTTGTCTCCGATACTAAAAAGAAATTTAAAGCACATTAAAACATGGGTAACGAAGAAGCGCCAACCAGCAGGCGTCAATTTTGTGACGGGACGATTCAATTTGATAACTGGGCTACTCACAAATTTGACAATTTGTCAAACACTTTACTGGTTCTTTCTTCACTTAGCACTTTCATTGTAACGCTTTGTACAAAAAGATGAAAAGAAACCTAAAACTTCAATTTCGAAGAAATAAATAATAAACAAACCGAAACCACACGTGTTTGATTGCCTTATCACTTCAAGGTCTAGCTGACTTCTTCTTCTCTCGTCTCTATTTAACAGACTGGGCCGCAGCCACGATGGTCAGTAATCTTGGTTCTTATATTTTGCTTCCACATTACCGACTGTAAAGAAGCCTTGGATTCGTGACTGAGTAAATGTATATAAATATATGTCCTCCAAAAGAAAATTTGCCAGTGCCCGAGGGTTAAACTGGCAAACTTCAACTTCTAAACAATAGCAATAACCATAGAATACCTATACTTCGCAATAACAACATGAGCAATAAAAAAACAAAATGATAGCAGACGCCACAGGTAGTATAGTAAGGATAATAATAAGGTTATAGGAGTGAAAACCTCTACTGCACATTCTCTCACTTCTCGAGGTTCTGAAGAAAATGTGGAACCTCTCGAACTGGTTCGGAATGGTTACGAACTACTACGTCCGAATATCGAACTTATAGTTCGGAATCTTTCAGTCAGAACTAGTTCTGATGCTGTCCAAACAGAAGGGTCTAGTCACCAGCCAAAAATGGGCGTGGTCAGTTACGAACGGTTCAGAACTGCTTGTTAAGCAGGGTTCACATCCATCCGGAGCCGTCCGGAAATACGGATAGGGGAAGCTAGTGAAAAGCAGTGGAAGGGATGGAGGGGAATCGCGGAAGTTGGGAAGGCGTTCATAACCATCCGGAATTTTCGCTGACAACTCGTTTCCCGCGCTTCCTCCCACAGCTGTTTCGGTTGCCGACGCCATTCTGTATGCGCAGTAGTGAACTGCGCAGATGCGGAGCGGAAAATATCTGAAAAATCAGATGCGTACAGTTCGCTTCAAAAGTGCTTCTCCGGAAAGAATATTCCCCCCTCCCCAGCTGATGTCCAACCAATCAGCTGCTCGTACGCACGTTCCGGATAGCTTTCCGGATGGATGTGAACCCTGCTTTAAACCATTGTTGAAGTGAGTTCATATTTGGAGGGTCAGTCAGGAATAATACTTTGATAGTTCCAAACATGAAATGTTGACAAACGTGAAACGATGAAATGTTGAAAAACTGCGCGAAACATACTAGTCGGGTTACATTTTGAGGATACAGGCGAGTTAGATCGCAGAAGGTCTTGTTTCAATATCATGGAAATCGTTTAGTTTTTCTAACATGTAGATGTTTTCTACCAGTAGATACTTTTTTTCTACCATGAGATGCAGTTAAGGTACTTAGAGGTTCTACAAAATGTTCAGCTCCCAAAATTGATTTTTTTATGAGTCAAAAACCTGGGAAATCGTCTGAAATCACCATCAATTTGTGTAATAACATTAAAAAAGATGGATCAAGACGGTTAAATGGCACTAACAGTGATCAAAGATAATTTGAAAAAAAACGCTGCAAAGTCCTTGTCACATGGGTTTATTATTCTACTGGACATACTTACAGAAACGTTGGCTGTTTATTTATTGTTTCTTTCATATAAAATAATTGAAATAGCTATTGGTGGTGGTTTCCACCAATTTTGGCCCCCCAAAACACGAATTAGGTACGCTCCTTTTTTTTCAAATTATCGTTGATCATTGATAGTACTTACTATTTAATCGTCTTTATCCACCTGTTGATACTTTTTCTAGTGTTATTTTACAAATTGGTGGTGATTCCAGACGATTTCCCAGGGTTTTGACTCATAAAAAATCAATTTTGGGAGCTGAACATCTGGTACAACCTCAATTTTCCACTCTTTGGTCAAAATCGACTTCATATTCGGTCTTCTCGTCCCCAAAAACATGAAAAACGATACCTCAAAAGCTCATTTTACTAACTACTAAAACACAAAAACCTACCTACCTATTTTTACACACATTTTCACTCATGTCATGACACCCCTAGATATATTCCGATCGGGCTGAAAAGTTTCGGGACACAACTAGGGCCCGAATGGAGCATGTGTGCGAAAGAACGAATTTTTTAGACCGAAAATGAAGCCTGTACCTACACGTGATACGACGGACGGCGTACGGCGGACGGACATTGCATTTTTTGAATCTACGCACCTTGAAACGGAAAAGAAAAAATTTTGAGGGGGTGTTATAAAAATTTTTTGCTGAGCGAATACATAGGTGTATTATTCACAGGATAATAAACCAAAAGGAGCGTGCCTAAATCGTGTTTTGGGCCAAAATTGGTAGAAACTATCATAAAAAAATAGCTAATTCAATTATTTCACATGAAAGAAATATTAAATGAACGGCGAACATTTCTGTAGAATAATAAACCCACGTGACAAGGACTTTGCAGCGTTTTAATAATGAGATAAAAGAATCGGATTGCCCCCCCCCCCCCCCCCCCCCGCACAACTGTAGGATTTCTATTGGGAGGCTGGTTTTCCGGTAAACCAGTCTGAAAAATTTTAATGTGGGAATGTGAAGAACTCTCATGCAGCCCATCCAAGCATAAACAATCACGCAATAGGCAATAGGAAATCCTAGAAAAGGAGTTGAACTGTTTCGGAAGATAAGTATCTACTTGCATGGACAATTTCCGTTCCCTATTTCCAGAAAACATGAATACTGGACAAGTTGCTTCTCAATGTCGCTTTGATTGGCTTGTGTTGTTGGATCAAAGACAGCGTTCGATTCACAACAGCCCGGTGTTCGAAGCAAATGATTTTTAAATTAAGATTTCAGGCCTCAAGCTCCTCAGTTCAAGGCTCGGCCCGGAAGGCTTTTTTGTCGCTCAACTATTTCCTGGTCTATTTTGTAGTTCTCTGATTATTCTTACATCCATGAGATATCACTTCCTCCATGGATCACCCTACAATTTCGCTTCGATGAAGAGCATCAATGTTCTCCGGTGAGTTTGAGTTTGTCAGTTTGTGGCTTTGTCGCTTTGTGCTTGTGGGTGATCGTGGAGTATAGTTTTGTATTTTTAAGTACCTACCTAGTTTTACTTTTTACTGTTCGTGCTGGACGTGGAAACGAATTTTATTTTGTTTTTAGTGAATAAGTACATTGTACAGATTTTATATATTAGGATTTTTCAGTTGATATGGTGAGTAAAAATACTCTTACGAAATGATAGTTTTTTTACATAGGACCTAATTTACGCATGTACATGTAGCTTCAGCTCCTGGTGCTGTTTTTCTCTTACACGTTATGAAACAGTTACTTTCTGGGTGAATTATTTAGTCAAAATCCAAATACCTGCTCTCCTGGTATACTTGTGCTAAACAGAAATATGCAACCGGTCTATAGGTAGGTGTACCTAGTGCATTACTTGGGGATTCGTACGCTTGCCTCCCTGGAGTCCTTCACGATCGGGCGAAGAAACATCTTGTCTTTATTTCTTTTTAACTTTTTCTTCTTTCACCCCGAATTTTTCCTTCAGTTAGGTACCAATGCAGTCCTCAACCAACCTACAGCAAATTTTATTTATTTATTTCTCATGTTCATCATCTCATGTTTATAAAAGTATAGTTCTTTATAAAACATTTGTTTTTTGTAATTTTAATTATTATGAAGTAGCTGTACGTAAATTCAGTTGTTTTTCTTGTATGCTATGAGGGAACAACAGTTCCTATGTGCAAGACCGCCAGATACGAGTAAGTAAACAAGCTTTGACCGGTCGGATTTGGACGTTTTCAGTGTAGCAGGACGCAATTTCTGATCGAGCAGTTCGGTGTTTTTACTATCTTCGGCTTTTTCTATGCGTTACATTTACTACGAATTTCAACATAGCTATACATGTGCATACATACCACACAGGTAGTTAAAAAAAAATAGAGTTTCTTTATGTTATAGTTTATTTACTTATTTGGTACAAGTATGTTATAGCCCCGCCAATATCGATTGTATCGATTATCTCAAATACATCGATCCTTGTGGTATCGATGACGTGTATCAGACAAGACGGTGGGTGTACAAGAAGTTTAGTTCCCATTCCGCCGCTCGCATTGTCAAGCGATCTGGATGCTCGCTAGCGCTCGCATCTCAAAAAAGATAAACAATCCCAGAAACTATCCCGTGAATGAGCAGGTTGTTTGGGACTTCTGAATAGATGGTACAAGTATGTTATAGTCACTCTTATTTTTTGGTGTCCTTACAATGGTCTTCCCATATTCATTTTGAAAGTTGATATCGGCACCCGGGATGTAGGCATCGGGACGCCATATTGAGCCGTCATCGATACCACAAGGATCGATGTATTTGAGATAATCGGTACAATCGATATTGGCGGGGCTATAACATACTTGTACCACTTATTTATATCATAGAGTTACTTTTACTACGAATTTCAACATAAGATACAGGTGCATACTTACCAGAAATAGATGCAGGCTGAAGAAAAAGAAAGTAGAACGGAGAACAGTTGGCGTGTATTTCGTTGCCTCATCTAGACGACTTGGATGAGCTGCGGTTAACATACCAATCAAATCTGCTTACCATAGCTGATCGAAAATACAAATTTAATTTATTTCTGTCCACTCTCCTAACGCATGCATAGGTAGAAATCTAGTTTTATTTCAATTCTCTAAGGGTTTCACCACCTAGCGCTAGTGCGAGTTGCATTAACTCTAGCTGGTGAAACCCGCCCAGAATTTAAAAAAATTCCCGTTAGATTGTCAAAACTACGAACAGCCTCCAGCAGATCAGCGCAAACGAGCAGTTACGTAACCGTTTGTAGATAGGATAGGGCAGAGAGCTTGCATCTGGACCATAATAGTTGAAGTAACCTGCCATATTATAAGTAGATCAGCATTCTTCAGTAAATGGGATATTTATGAGATCTCTTATGCTTTGCAAGAAGGCCGCATTAGCCGATTTGGAGTTTACCTTGCGCCTCCAGTCTGAGAACGTTATGAATTATTACAAATGGCCGGTAGTTGGGGTGCTGTTTCCTCTCTGAACTTGTTAGCTTCTCTTCATACAAAACTATGGTTTATGAAATGGTTACACGATGATTTCTATTTGCAGAATCCGAGTGATCGGGGGCCTCCGCCGTTCCCTCCTGCTGGATTTTCAATGCCTCCTATCGGTAGTTACACTGGGCCACCGCCTCCTAGCTTCATACCACCGCCAGGCATGATGACTCCCGGTCCTCCTCTACCTCCTCCATTTGCTATCCCACCACCTGGTTTTGGTTTCACATCAGGTATTGATTCTCAGTAAAATATTAGATATCACCAGTATTCTTTCCAAATATTTACAACAAGGTCTTTGTGTTATGATTAGGTTCCTGTATAATATGTACTAAGTGAATTTTTTTCACATTTCAATGAGGTATGCGCACGTATTTATTTTATTTTATTATTTTTTTAAAAATAAAAGTAGATTCTATCCTGAGAATTTTGATGCACTGTCCTACGAGAAACAACTTTTTTTCTATGGTTTGTCAAAGATACCAGTAATTTTGACTTCATCGCATCCCTCTCGCCTGGGCGGGACCCTCCCTTCCTACTGTGATCAGAATTACTGGAAACTTGGAAAAATCATAGAATAAGAACTACTTAGGCCCACTTTCACCAAACATTTGAAACGAGTTTAACCCGGAAGAGGTTGCAAATTAACGGAGTTTACCGCTCACTGTCTTTCACCAGAGCTCTGTGCGAGCTTAAACTTCCACCGAGGGGGCTCAAGTTTAAACGCCCGAAATCCGGCAAGTTAAAGTCGCTAATCTCCGTTATCCATGAGATCCCAATATGGCCGCCTAGCTCACAGCTGATTTTCGGTTCCCTTGTTATAGAGCTGTGAAATGAATTAGCGCGAGTAGGCATTGTATTGGTATTTACTCTATACCATGTGTTCCACAATGATATTATAGGTACTTTACCTCGTGACTGGAGTCGTTGTAAATCAGTAATCACTTTGGCAAATTACAGTTTATTATGACAGTGGAACAATGGAAGCGGTAATCGACATCAGCTGAGTGGTGGTTGTTGTTGTTTTGACGAGTTTATAGTCCCGGCGCGTCATATTGTCCAACTTTTGCTTGGACATTTTAAACTAAACTCCGTCAGGCAAACTCCATTATTTCAAACTGGGTTTAACCGACATTTGGGCTGGTGAAAGACGCCAGCTGCCTTTCCAGGTTTAAACCTCGACGTTAACTTTAACGGAGTTTGGCTAAACTCCATTAAATAATTTTCTGGTGAAAGTGGGCCTTAGTGTATGGGTTAAACCGCCTTGGCGACCTATGCGCATACCATTGTTATAATTGTGTATTATATTGTATATTTATGTAATATTTAAGACGAGTTTGAGATGGAGTGGCACCTATTTTGGTTTCATACAATGATTTTTGAATTTTGGATTCCGGGAAATAGTACTATACTTATACAGGTGTAATATGTTCCACGTGTTACGAATGTTCAAAACGTAACGCTCAAACAAACGTAAGAATTTTCAAAACAAAAAACGCTGCAAAGTCCTTGTCACTTAGGTTTATTATTCTATTGGACATACTTACAGAAATGTTGCTGTTCATTTGTTTTTCCTTTCATGCGCAATAATTGAAATAGGTATTTTGATGGTTTCCACCAATTTTGGCCACCCAAAAACACAAATTAGTCTCTTTTTTGGTTTATTATTCTGTGAATAATACACCTATGTATTCGCTCAGTAAAATTTTTTTATAACACCCCCTCAAAATTTTTTCTTTTCCGTTTCAAGGTGCGTAGATTCCAAAATTCCGATCGGGCTGCAAAGTTTCGGAACACAACTGGGGCCCAAATGGAGCCTGTGTGCGAAAGAACGCATTTTTTAGACATAGCATTTTTGGAATCTACACACCTTGAAACGTAAAAGAAAAAATTTTGAGGGGGGTGTTATAAAAATTGTTTGCTGAGCGAATACATGGGCGTATTATTCACAGAATAATAAACCAAAATCTATACATACATTATTCCAGGTTCTGGAACCTAGGACTTTCTAGAACTCACAACTCGTCTTAGTTTGGGTTCTGGACTTACTGATACCAATTTCTTGTGGGACAGTCCTCTGTATTAGCAATCTTTATATTATATTAACCATGTTCACACAGTCTTGTTGGTGAACGTCGCCAGCTGAGTGTCATGTTGGCCATGTAGAGATGTAATTTTCTTCTTGCTACACTGGTGTTGGGAAACTCTGGTATGAAAATATACAGTGAACCTCTCTTACCAGAGACCTCTCGAGGAAAATTTTTCTGGTCCCAAATCAGCCTCATTAGAATTAATGCAGTCAGCCCATCTGGATAGATGACCGAGCGGAGATCTCCGTTGTTTATTACATTCGTCATGAATTTGTGAATGGTATCAAGATTGAGTTTATTTAGGTCTTGAGAAGGAATTTTCCGACTAATGTTGTTTGGGGTAGTAGTTGATGATAATAATTGACATTTGGATTTGTAATAACCTTGATTGAGATATTATTTTATAATCCCTCGCTCCCTTCTAAATCCTTGTGGTGAGGACATGGGTTGCATAAATGTTCTGTTTGGATTCAACTGCGTGTATTGAACAACTGTGAGATTCTGATGTCATAATTTAGTTTTAGCTCTGGGAAAACAAGTATAACTTGGTGTGCAAATAATAGTAATACAGTATACCCTCAGTAATCCGGCAGACGTCAGTCCAAAGGACTGCCGGATTAATGAACCGGATTTGTGGATGTTCATTTTAAAAACGCATTTAGTAGTAAAATCTATATTTATAACTCAAACTATGTACATATTAACGTTAAGGTTTAACTTGTAATAAAAATGAAAGAGAAGCCTTCATTTCTGCACTTAGTTTGTTGATTAATTCCTTTGAGAAAACACGCCAAAAGTGTCAATTTTTCTTTTGCTTCTTTGCTTGGAATGTTACTTAAATACTGTTTCTTGAATTCGTTTCAATACGGCCGGATTGGCGAAGTGGCGAACCACTGCATTTGTGGTGGAGGGGGGGGGGGGGGGGGAGATCAGGCTACATTACAGGCTGATAAGAGGGAAGGGTTGCTCGTAGTAATATTCTTTGGTAGCATCTCATTATGTCTTGTTATTCTAGCCATTGGAGAGCCTCCAGCCAGAGGAAGTCCCGACTCACGTAATGAAGGTGATAAAGAAGGGTAAGTTGACATCTTCCATGTTTATGTACTTACGATTTTAAAAAATTTGATGGATTTCCCACAAGTTGTATATGCCCCGTTTCAAACCCTGCGTTTTCCACAATTTTAGTGATGAAGGGAATGATACAAATAATGAATGGACGGAACACAAAGCGCCCGATGGTAGAACATATTATTACAACAACAAGACCAAGAAGAGTTCTTGGGAAAAGCCAGACGAGTTGAAAAGCCCTGCTGAGGTATCTGAATACACCGATATCTCATTTTATAGTATATTACGTAATAATTATTCTTATATTTATTATATTAATGATACTTCATGTTTTAATTATATTTACAGAGAATGCTATCAAACTGCCCTTGGAAGGAATACAAATCAGAGGTGGGGAAAATTTATTTCCACAATGTAATTACAAAAGAATCTCGCTGGACAATACCTAAAGAGCTGGAAGAATTGAAAGCTAAAATTGCTGCTGAAGATTCTGGCTCGATGTGAGTACTTGGATATGATTAATAGAAAGTTCTGACTGCCAAGTCGTCGTTCAACTCATAAATACGAATAGAAATAATTCATAGAGCTACTGTTCCTCCTATTAGACAGTTTTTGTTCTTCCTTTTTACACGTTCAAACGTGAGGCTGATATGCCAAGATGATACGGACCAGTGACTTCGAAGCACTGTTTACACGTATATGCGTAGTTCTTTCCGTTTACGTGAAAAAGCAGCTGTCACGGTTAAACGTGTGAAGGTGAGGGGAAGTACAAAAACTGTCTAATATCTGGCTCGTTAATTAGTGCATTTAGTCGCTCAGTTGTATTTGTATGATAATATTGAACTGTACTCCATGTACAGTTTTGCGGATTTCGTGCTTGGTGGAAATTGTTTTCGATAATTGTAATAGGATGTTCATCAACGATGAGCTATGGATTCAGGACCAGTGATAGTATTTTACGACATGAGTTGGTGAAGCCCATGGATTGGAAGACCCTCCTGTAAAATCTAGAATACAGTTTTTTGTCTTATCTGAGCAGCTTGTGCTTCTCGCAGTGCAGAGGGAATTTGTGAACTTTGGGAATGCCCCACTGACTTAAGTGGAGTTGATTGGAGGTCCTGAGAGATCCTGCAGTATCAGTAAAAATATCCTTGTACTGTGCCGGCAACGAGTTCAAGGCAGCGCTGTTGGGGGAAGCAGCCGAAATTGGATTTTGTGCTGAGCGAGGTAGGATCAGGGGATGCACAGAACGATATAAATGGCTGAATTAAATTAAGTCAGCTAGGTGTCCATTTCCGCCCAAAAATGCTTTCAGAGGCGAAATTTGGTTTTGGAGCAGCAAGTCCAGAGTTCTGGTCCGACCCTGGTATTCAACGTGAACCTCACAGGACCCATAGCATTCGAATGATTACTTGGTAAAGCTGTGAAAAATGGGAGACGATTTTCTTACCTTTAGACTAGGAGACTGAATTTTACCTACTGTAGCCAGGCTGATGAAGCTACAGGCACCCCGTGTCCAGCTCCGTAGGAATTGATGTGCCTTCGGTTGAAACATCTATCATGATGTAAGGTGTGCGTTGTTGACTTGAAAGTGCATTAATTGAACTCTGTATGTAGCATGATTCGTCTTCATCTTGATCGTTACTAGATTGTTGTGGATCTGAAAATTCGATTTCATGCATTTTATCACTACGGGAATTTTGTGATTGGGGCTTTTTGCATACCTTGGATCGGTGGCCTATGATTGAGCAGTTGTTGCAACGCTTATTATGATAGGAGAATGGACTTCTGAAATGACGATCCCCGGAACATATAGCATGGTAAGATTTTGCAGTCAGCAGCATTGGTATCGGGTTTCTCCTCAAAACGAGAAGAGAAAGCAGGGAAATTCTGCTGAGCACGGGAGTTGGAGTGTCTTTAGTAAATATTCATGCCTTCAAGACGTTGGCGAGTCTCGTGGGCCGACGTCTTGTTGAGTATCGATAGATTTAGGCTGGAGATCAGCGGATGCAGTGCCTGTGGCCTCCAACTCGAGTGCTGTTTTCACGGCACTGTTGAAATCATGGAGCTGCTTTGAAATAATTTCCTTCCAGGTCTCATCATCACTCACCCCATGAATCAGCTGTAGAGTTAGTGCATCGTCTAGGTGACTCGAACTCGCACTAGGTACCTTCCTATTACTCTCTTTTAGGCGAGCAGCGAACGAAGAGGCTATGTTTTCAGGTGAAGTTTGAATGACTACTCGAAGTGAGATCACCTCGCTGGTTGCGGGGTTTGACATAATAGCTGAACAGTAGATCACACTTCCAAAAGTCCAGAGCTCCGACTTCGACAGGGTAAGCCAACGACTAGAGTGCCGTTTTAAGAACTGGGCCCATATGAACTCGAAGCTATTCAGCATGGTGAACAGCAGGGACGCTGCTAATGACAGCTGAAGTTTAAAACGTTTCAAATAATCATCCACCCCCTCCACCGTTTGCAATATTCCGGAAAAGAAAATCGAATGGTGGCTGGTGAGTTGCATATTCCCAACCTGAACAGCAGCTACGTGGTTGGGAAAGAAGTCGCATCAACGCAGAGGTGTCTAACACAAGTAAGGAAGTCTTAAGGCACATCGGATTTACTCGTAACTTCGGTTTTTCCGTTTCATCAGGTGTTACCATTTCTATAAACTATCGGAAATTCACGGTCCGTCGCCACTTTTATATTTTAATATTGGAATTGAGATTGACATTTAATTGAAATTGAGAAGGAGAAATGTACGCAAAAATCATGCACAGCTTCATTATATAAACATATTGTACATAACTTACTAAATGGCCCTATAGCAGTCCAGCTGATCATTATTTCATCAGTGGGTATCATTGCTCATTAAGGAGCTTCTCTTCAAGAAATTAATCGTTATTTTTCATGTTTTTGAAGTGACAAGAACAAGGATGGTGAACACAAGGAAGAAAATGGAGGTATACCTATGCCGACTGGTTAGTAATACGTTTCTGAAATAGTTATTGTTAATTTAGTTCAGGTCTGGTATGTGGGTCGGTGTCATAATTGAATTGACGCTGCGTTATGTTAATGACGAATCAGTTTAATTAGTTAATGTATGTAAATATGGTGCAGAATTATGAAGTTAAATACAGATCACTCGAAACAGGTTTCTGAAGCCTTGTCCACACCCGTGCGCTTTCCTCTTCCCTTTCATTTTCAACTTGCGCTTTTCTTTCGCTTTCAACTTTCAATAGCGCATGACTTTAGGGCATGCCTCTTGGCGCATTCAGTTTTGGGTCCACACCTATTCAACACTCAGAGCAACTTTTTAGTGTATCAGTACATGTTTTTCAGTATGGGTGTTGAGGACGTGGTGCTGTTAACGGTGTTTTCCGCTGCGTTTTTCCCAATTTCCAGGAAAAATAAACTTAAGAGGGAAAAAAAAATAGTAACAGAACTCGTACCATGTGGATAAGGAAGTTTTTCGCGAGTGTAAGAAGTCCTACTTCATCCCCCCTTTTAACTCTATTCGCATAATTTTCGTTATTAACATCCCACAACGCAGGATTGGTCCTATAATCATCTATAAACAATAATGTTTCTTCACTGTTAGACTGGGAACCGGACATTATTTGGCTGACTTTAGTGACTACTGACTGACTAGTGTACAGAAAGTTGAAACAGTAGGTACCCACCCGGGTTGGGAAACACACCTCAAGGCGTGCGCTGTGGGAATCGAGGTCGTTCACCTGGCAACACGCTGCCAACAGCGCATGCCTCCCGTTCCTTCTTCCATGCACTGTGTTGAAAGTGAAAAGGAAGAGGAAAGCGCATTGGTGTGGACAAGATTATTTGAAGGATGGTTCAAGTTTGCTATACAGGATTAGGAACTCAAACCATTGATATGTAGTGCAATATAATAATTTATAATCCAGGCCTCATACTGTGGCTCAAATCACAAAATGAAGGCAAAACACGCCAAGTGGATCCAAGCTTAAATCCTTGCATACCTAGTTCTCACGTTACATATAATGGTTAATTTTCCTGAATGTTTAGATATCTCACATTTTTAAATAACCATTCAGAACCTACCACTTGGGGAAGGTATTCTTGCATTGGGTTGGTACCCCCTAAGTTCTACAGTCAATAACCATCCTCATAGCTGGGACTTCCTTGCCCGTTTTCTCGACTTTCAGATTGTATTATTGATTATATAGTAATGACTAAGAAGATTATTTCAAAAGGTTTCCAAGTAAGTATCTTTAATAGTGTATATTCAATTTATACAAATTGCTAAATTGAATATACATTTATACATTTGCTAGACATCCATCATATAATTGATAAGTTGATAGCTGGCCACTTGCAGAACGTGGGCTCAGTATAAATTGCAAACATTGTCTCGATATTTTTGCATGGTTGCGCTGATGTTGATTTTTTTTTTTTTAATTTCCTTAGGTGAACGGGAAAAAGAAGTTCCTCCCAAGTCGACGACACCACCAATCGTGTCCTCAGGGAAGTCTGCACTGGACCAAGCGATGGCTGCAACCCTTGCTGCCATTGAATCAACTCCTCCCCAACGATTCGGTACTCTTTAGTTCTTCTTTTCTTTATACTCGCATTTTTTCCTAAGTAGGTTGTTGGCCCTCCTGTATTCAGCCAAAAATTTGAAAGGTATCTCCCTCAAAACTTGCCCCTGTTTCATGTGTGTTCTGTTTGAAACGGTGCAAAGAACTAGCAGGTCTATGAACTTGATACTGCAACCTAATGGGCCATCACTTTTTTGATATTATAAATATAGGTATTGTGTTGATAATTGCCGTTATTATTGTTATCCCCAGTTATTTTCCTTGGGGGTGCATTTGACCCTTCGCTCGGACCTGTATCTGTGCCCATTTTAAAATTATTTTCCCTTTGAATATCCCGGAATAACGAACGTATCTTGTGATGTCGCTTATAGTGGCCTGAAAATAATCCTTTTTTCGTTACAGACGAAGATAGTAATTCCAACTTGTCAATGCCTGGCAAAGATATCCCTGAAGTGAAACTCAATCTCAAAGATAAGAAAGAACTTACTGAAGCATTTAGGATTCTATTGAAGGAAAAGGTCAGTACCTATTGTTCGTGACAGTGTTGATTCTGTTCAGTGACTGATGTACCAACTGTCGTCTGATGAAGTGTTGACATTTTTTCTCCTGTACCTGTAGGACGTCCCTAGCAACGCGTCTTGGGAGCAGGCTGTCAAAATGATCTGTCACGATCCTCGATATCCCCAGTTGAAGAGTTTCTCCGACAAAAAGCAAGTATTCAACGCGTATAAAACTCAAAAGAGGAAAGAAGAAATGGACGAGCAGAGAAATAGGGCGAAGAAAGCTAAAGAAGATCTTGAACAGTTCTTCATGACTAGTGAGAAGATGTCATCTACTCTAAGGTGAGTTCAACTATCCCAAACGAAAGAAGTTTCACATTGTTCTGGTGACATTTCCAGGGTGGCTGCCAGTCAGGAAACCCCTGGATGTCAGGAAATTTTATGCGTTGGGACAGTCAGTGAATTCGATATAAACCGCCAAAGTCAAGGAATTCAGCTATTCTAATATTAAATTATTCTTATTCTGGTAATACTTATATAATAGGAATATATTTTGGAATAATAAATAACGACCTAAAAATTGATAGTTTGCCGCCACCAATAATCAAAATTCAGCAATCAAATTTTGGTACATGAAATTTTGTTAGTGTCAAAGCATAGCGTTACTTGAAGGCATCGTATATTCCCATTAAAACACATGGTTTTTGTCAGGAAAATCTCTGAAAAAGTCGGGGAATTTTGAAATCTTGATTTAGCAGCCACCCTGCATTTTGATGCGAACCCACTGAATTGAGCTGCTTACGGCCCACTACCCAGTATTTGTCCCCTTGTATGCATTACCCAGTGTAGCGTGGTCAACAAACAGTTATAAACCCCAGATGGGTACATGAGTGACGACCATCAACTATGATGGTTTTTTCGCTTTCCATCAACATTCATTCATCCGTCACCCTCCATATTGCACCTTTTTGGATAGCTCTCATTGAAATTCGTTGATGAATAAATAAAAATGAAATAGTTGAATGTGCTATCGCTTGTAGACTGAAAACGCATAGCTACTGTTTTGTGAGTCGATCCTCGGCACTTTAATTCCAAACAAGAACCACTCTCGTATCTCTTGTTTATGTAGGGTTGACCATATGTTTAGGTACTATCGGTGCCAAGATATGTTCGGCCATCTGGACGTGTGGAAGAACGTGTCTGACTCTGACAGGAGGGAGATTTACGAAGATGCCACTTTCAATTTAGCTAAACGTGAAAAAGAAGAAGCAAAAGCGAGGAAGAAACGTAACATGAAACAACTGGCTTCCATTTTAGATGCTTTGATTACAATAGACCACCGCACAACGTGGCAAGAGGCACAACAGATGCTTTTGGACAACCCCAATTTCGTTAATGATGCTGATCTCTTAGGTTGGTACGATTGCATTGTGTGATAGTATACCAAGTACTTCTAGTACTTACTATGTAGTTAGTTCGCTCAACTGTTTCAAAAATATAGAATTTCCAAGTTGAACTGAAGTAGCCATTTTTTCAGCTATGGACAAGGAAGATGCGCTCATTGTTTTTGAAGAGCACATCCGAGAGTTGGAAAAAGAAGAAGAGGTGGAGAAAGAAAAAGAAAAGAAAAGGCGGAAGCGACAACAGCGGAAGAATCGCGATGCTTTTGGGGTGAGTCTCTGAGCACTTGGGTTACTGGTGGTTGCTGCAAAAAGGAGTACCCGTTTTTCTGAGATCTGTTGATTTTCCCTTACAATCGGTTGTTTTGGTTAACTCATGGGGTAATTCCGATTTGGGGAAACAACGAATACTCCAAAAATTAGCAACCCCCAACTAGCAACGTTGTAGTTAAAGGTCTTCATCCACGCCACAGCTTGGATGCTGATAGCAACATGACTGAGCTGATTCAGACGACCTTTCTATTCATTAAACTTTTTGAAATTTATAACTATCCACTGTATTACAACAATCTGAAAGTGATTAGAGAGTTTTTGCAGCACCCTCACGCCGAAACGAAAGCAGTGCTGCACATGCGCACTTAAGACACCAAAAAGTTGGCGAACCGTGACGACGAAACATACCGTGATCTCACGGTGTCAGCTTTCGTCGTGTTGAGATGACGAAACGTAATTTAACCTTACACCTGTATAACGCTACCTACCTTCTTCTGTTTTCGTTGGAAAATAAATGTCGAGCGTCGTATTCACAGCTGCTTCCTTGCGTCTTTTTATGTTAATGCAGACTTGACGCCATGTGTGGACAGATTTGTATTCACCACGGAGTAAAATGGATGAAAGAGAGGTTAACATAACGTTAGCGTGGCTTCACCAGCCGGTAGATACCAAAGCTGACCAAAAACTGAACCAAAAAAGGTTAGCATCTGACTTCGGTCGCCCTATCCGCCATTTCCGTTTCGGTGTCGTTTTCCGTTTCGGCGTGAGGGTGCTGCAAAAACTCTCTATTGTCTTGTAGTGATTGGGAGTCTCATAGACGAGTCGATCGCTTGATTGAGAATGGTTATATAATTGTTGGCCCCTGGCTCTTTTATACTCCCCTGACATGATCAGAGGGGGGTCGGGGGGTCCCCACTCTGAGATACTTCATGTTACTGCATAACAAGAGTTGTGGAGGAGCAGCCGATCACAACACTGCTCCCCCCAGAATTTAAGTATGTATTATTTAAATTTTCTTGTTGTCGCTGTGGCTGTTGCCGGGCGTTGGAGGTGCGTGTGTTGGTCCTGAGTGGGCTGTCCGGGTGGTTGCAGTGGTCGTTGTCGTGGGGTGGCGATGGGGCGAGGCCGATTAGTGGCGTGGGCGCCGGTGTGGGCGCGAGATGCCCCACCGGTGTCGGATGTGGGCCGTGTGGTAGCTCGGGCGCGGTTGTCGGGGGCGTTGCGGCGTTGGCGGCGGTGCCGGCTTGGGCGACGTCGGCCGTGCCGGAGGCGTGGCGAAGGTGGACGTGCCGAGGGTTGGGGTTTGGGTGCCCCGCTCCGTTGTGGCGAGGAGTGCCTTTGTGAGGCTGCGGGCGTACGTGGCCTTTGTGGTAACGTCGGGCGAGGCTTGGACTCCTGCAGTGTGTTGCTGGGGGCGCCGTAGCCCGTGGAGGCAGCAGTCCGTGCACGTGCCAGCGTAGGGCGGGAGCTGCAGTGTGACGGTGGTGTTCGGTGGGGTGGTTACCGTCATGATCGGCGTACCCGGCGTTGTAGTGGACGGCCGCGGTGTCAGTGGGCGGATACCTGGCGGCGGCTGTCGACGCTGCTGCGTCGTGGTGTCCCGGGGCCACGCGTGGTGGGGCTCGTTGAAGCGGAGGCGGTGCTGCGACGCTGTCAAACGGCGGGCGCTGGCGGTGTAGTTCACACGTCGGATGGTCACCAGTGTAGTGATTGGGAGTCTCATAGACGAGTCGATCGCTTGATTGAGAATGGTTATATAATTGTTGGCCCCTGGCTCTTTTATACTCCCCTGACATGATCAGAGGGGGGTCGGGGGGTCCCCACTCTGAGATACTTCATGTTACTGCATAACAAGAGTTGTGGAGGAGCAGCCGATCACAACATGTCTCTCATAGGAAATTGAGACATTACCATTAATTGTATCCATAGTTTCCAAGTCAGTAATATAAGTCATAATGCCTAATATCCAAAGTCGACTACAAGTGTAATGAAATAATTATGAATCTGCGTTCTTGGGACACTGTGCCTGTTTAGATAAATATCTAATACAAGTTTTGTTTGTAATAGATGCTTTTAAATGAACTCCATGAGGAGGGAAAGTTGACATCCATGTCGCTATGGGTTGAACTGTACCCAATCATCAGTGCTGATATTCGATTCTCTGCCATGCTAGGTCAATCAGGTAGTATTATTTAGATTTGTTATGTATGGTAGTATTATTTAGATAGTATATTTTTTTAGTATATTTAGAGCGTAGTATTTAGGTAGTATTAGGTATTTAGATTTGTTATATAGATAAAGCAATTTGTTAAGTGCATAATTGTTTTTGTCATTTTGTTGACTCGTTCCAGAGCACTTAGGTTTATTCAAACAGAGAATTGCTTTGTTTCAGGTTCTACTCCTCTCGATCTATTCAAGTTTTATGTTGAAGATCTCAAGTCGAGGTTCCATGATGAAAGGAAAATAATCAAGGAAATTTTGAAGGAAAAAGGATTCGATGTTGAGGTTGGCTAAACTTTTATACTCGTAGGTGTACAAATCGTAGTGTATTATACGGTTGTGATGAAAAAATAAAAAATGGCATGAATTTTTCACAGGTTACTACGACTTTTGAAGAATTTGCGACAGTAGTATGTGAAGATAGGCGATCTGCCACTCTGGATGCTGGAAATGTCAAGCTGACGTACAATGCTCTTCTTGAGAAGGTATTATTATGTTTTATAAGTGCCTAACTATAGTCGTCTATTCAGTATAGTCGTTATTCTGATAAACCGTAATCTATTTCCATTAGGCTGAATCGAGGGAAAAGGAGAGGATGAAGGAGGATCAACGGAGGCAGAAGAAGGTGGAGGCTGCATTTAAAAGTCTTCTGCGAGATTACGATATTGACTACAAAACAGAGTGGGATGATGTGCGAGACAAACTATCTACAACAGAACCTTTCAGAACGCTTTCAATAGAAGCTGATCGTGTTCGCGTTTTTAGGGTAATGTAACGCTTCACTTGTCACTATGAAATCCACATTCAAGAAAAAAATTAATAAGTAAAGATTAATTAATACAAAATTAATTAGTACATGGAGCAGCTATGCACTGTGGCAACGCATCATATGCTCCAGGGGCGTCCCAACGGCCTTATCAGGTGGAATAAACCGGTTCCCGTGAGATCACCGAAGTTATGATACCTCGAGCGTGGTACTCGTACTTGGATGGGTGACAACCGTGACACGTCCAAGTATGACTGACGTAGCTAATGGGCGAACCCCTCTCCTCTGGCAATGAGTAGCCAAGTAAAGAGCGAAATGATCAGATCGAAGTCTGATCCTCTCATAGGAGGACGGCAGGTTTACCTTTCATTCTTGTTTCACAGAAACAGCGTCTAATGTTATAAAAATAATGTATAAATCGTGTTCACATGGAGCAGCAATGCATTGTGGCACTCCCTCAACGCATCATACGCTGCAGAGGCGTTTACTTGACAGAAGGGAGCTGGAACCTATCAGCAAATAAGTATATCTCGTATTTTATTAAATTCTATAATAGGATAATACAGAATTTCGAGAGATGCATCACCACAATTATTCAACATGGTGAACTAACTCATCAAACGCTTTGAGAAATGTGGGACGGTGACTGGTCCGTCAGTTCGAAACCTAATGCCCCTCTTATCACCTTAGGGTTGAGAGGCAGTAGGAGGCCAGGAAGGTGGGATCAAATTGCGATCCTCCTGAGAGGACAGCCGATCTTGTCTGCAAGGTTAGCTGGGCAGTCTGCCTTGGACCCCCTGCATGAAGTAGCTGTTTATTAAAAAACTTGGCAAACCAGACTCAAAGAGAGAGTGTTTAGGTGTAAGCTGCGACAATCCGGAAAATATCTGGTGTTTTACGTATAATATCCATAGGTCGCATTGCTATAGTATCCATGTTTGTGTTGTTTAATAAAATTGAACGTATTCATGCAATGCTCCATGCTCCATGTGAACAACCGCGGTGTATAAGTCTATTTCTTTTTCAGGAATACCAACAAGAGATGGAGGAATCTTGTAGTCACCATCACACACGTTCTAAAAAAACTAAAAAGAGCAAAAAGCAAAAGAAGAGATCCCGTTCAAGATCCATGGTAAGCATCTATTTCACCTACATTTGTTATAAATATACCTTAGACCCCCTTTGCTCCTTTGGTGAGTTACAATTATCCCCTCCCATAGGCCTCTCTGCTCAACTTGAGCTCACAAATCCAGTGTTCTATCAAACCTAAGCATGTTTTACAAACAACGGTTGATGTAGGTGTTAAAAGGTATTTATACAGTTTGATAGGGGTATAATGAGTTAATATTCAACTGGTATTATTATATATATATATATACATATATAATAGTGTTGTCGAACGTAATCTTTAGTAATGTAGCAATGATATTTATATATATATATATATAATAGTGTTGTCGAACGTAATCTTTAGTAGGTACCTGGAACCTAAACCTTCAACTTTTTTAACCACCCCCCACCAAATCGGAGCCCCTCAAACTCTGATGCTCATCCTGGACATACATAATCATTAATATAATATGGTCCAAACCTTTTTATTGTAGATTTCTGATAGCGAATCTGACAGAGGCCACAAGGAGAGCTCTAGCAATAGAAGTAAACGTTCAAAAAGACATAAATCCAGAAGCAATTCGGAATCATCTGATTCAGAACACAGAAGAAGCCGGAAACAAAAGAAAAAGAGCAAGAGAAGGCGCCATTCTCACAGCCCTGTAAGTTTCTACATCTCCACTTTGCCCATAAAAATCTGAAATGAAGTCAAATAAATATTTTTTACGGCATTACTCGGCTATACATTTATTGTAGATTGTAATTAATAGTAATTTATTTTATTTTTTCAAAAATTTCTCTTGGTTCTGCGACTTCTTATTAATATTTCGAGGTATGCAGAATGGAATGACAACTTTGAAAAGCTAGGTGTATCTCGTTAAGAACGCTCTACACACCGGGATATCAGAGAGCCCGACTGTGTGGGTGGGTGTAAAGCCAATAGGGTTTTATTCATTCCATACTCTCCGAAGATGACGGTATAGCTACAGGGTGGGTTATGGGAATAGGGCCAAAAGCGGATAGACAAAAATAGCTCAGGATGTTTTAGATGTACAACCATTTTATTGACATTTTCTGGTTGGGACATGTTTGCTATTTCAAGTTTTATAAATAACATCAAGCACGTGGCATCCATCTTGTTCGCAGCACGAAGTTAGTCGGTCCAGAAAGTTTGTGCGAATGCGCTGCAGCAAGGTTTCGTCAGTTGATGCAATTTCCGCTCTTATTGCATCCTTGAGTTTGTCCAAAGTGAGGGGTTTTGTTTAAATACGCGACTTGAGGAATCCCCAGAGGTATCCACCGTCAAGTCAGGTAACCTAGGAGACCAGGGGACATCCCCAAAACGTGTAACGTGATACAAGGCTATCAGGAAGCATCTCGCATATGGCGTGCGACAGCCGGTGTATTACATTGACATGCTAAATAACTTCTTTTGAGACCTGAGTCGCGCAGAAGGCAACACTGTCACAGCCACAATGAACGCCGTCCAATATTCAATGGATGAAAAATAGGGCTAAAAGTCATTATTCCTCAAATTCGCGAAATTACTATTTTTTCAAATGGCTCTACGACTCAAAAATAATAGGTGTCTAACCAAACGCGACAGGAAAAACTCAGAATCGCTACTTCCAACAGTATGGTCATTTTCCATTTTACTTTGCTAATTAGGGGAGAAATGCAAAAAACGTGGATTTTTCAAGGAAATAGAGTGTTAGAGTCACTCGACCATAACATGTTGGGATTCTTGTTCTACCTACGTAGTAGTTTTTCACGCTTAATCAAATGGTGATTACTCCCCAGTCATTTCAATTGATGAAACGTTGATTTTTCGATCTCCTGAACCTAATTTTTTAACATTGATATGTTTTTGGGCTGGGGGACAATCCGAAATTTCGACACCAAAACGTTTAACGCGATACGATAGACAAAATTTGCTAGGTAGGTAGGTTACTAAAATGATAATTTGCTATGTTTGACCTAGGACGGTGAAATCCGAAATGGAGCCTCTGTAGGACTGGTGAGTAAGAATTGACGGGGTGGGGGCCGTCCCTAATCAGCTGAGTGAGCCCTGAGGTTGATTACATTCTTGTTTGACCTACGAGGATGAAATTCTCAGTGAAGCCTCTGTAGGACTAGCAGGGCCGGTTTTACACATTTTTCTAGTGTAAGCGAACAACATTCCGGCGCCCCCCCCCCCCCCCCCCCTAAAAAACTTATTTGGTAGTAAGGATTATCTCTGGATAGGTACGTTTAAAAATACGAGTAAATATAAATGATTAAGAATGTCCGAAACGTGCGAAATATGAATAAACATAGAGGCTTAATTATCAGCGTGTATTAAACATACTCGCCCTAATTTATTGAATGTAACATTTAAAAACTAATTACATATATAAAAATACAAAATTAATTAAGTGTGAACAAATAAATAAATACAACAGTCAGTTTTAAAGAAATTAAACAATTTATTTACTCGTAAAATAAAGACAAACTTAAAACGTTTACACTTAACACTGGAAAGAGATTTTCCTTGCTTTCATTTTGGCAAATTCGTTGAGAATGTAGTCAGTGTCCATTTGGTTTAACAAATCATTCTCAATGGCCATTGTTGCCAGTCCACTCAAACGTTCCTGACAAATGGTGGATCTGAGGTAAGTTTTTATTAGTTTCAACTTGGAAAAACTTCTTTCACCACTTGCTACTGAAACAGGGAGCGTCAGAAGGATTCTTAAAGAAACAAAAACATTAGGGAATGTGTCCATATAATCATTTTTTGTTAAGTATATACGACAAGGCCGTACTTGGAGAACTTCCGGGTGGCAACATTGGCGCAAAAATGTCTAGCTCTTCGAACAGTTCAACTCCGTTTAAGTCACATTCTTCTCCATCACTCAGAACATTGTGAAGTTGTATGCAGGCGTCTTTCAAAGTCTTCTTGTCCCATGTCTGAAGATTCCTAATGTCATACAGAAAACTAAAACTCTTGCTGTGGTTTTCCATTAGTTCAAACCTCTCTTTAAGTGAGTTGATTGCCGTTCAAGCACCACAAAGAAAAATTTCACTTTGAATGATGCCAGTCCAGCTTGAATCGGTTCATCCTCACTCTCATAGGAGAATATTGCTTCTTTGTTTTCCTTGGACGAACTTCGGTTTCTTTTTCAAATTCAGCAGAAACACCAATTTTTTCTGCCAGTTCTGAAGCGTATTTGTACAATGGGAATTTATTAAAAATAAATTGGATGTACCTACGTATATTTAGTTTTTAATTAATAATAATATGTTGTTAATTTTAATTTATTAAAAAAGTGGTTAGTTTTCAATTATTTTTTGATAATAGTTAATTAAAAAAAAAAAAATTCTAATCAACGTTTGAGTCTTAACCGCTTTAAACAGGGTCTAGATAATTTGAATAAAAAGATAATTTTTATACTTAGATAATCGCTCAACTCGTATTTTTTACGGTACCTACATTTTTTTCGCAACTCGCATTGTTTACGGTAACATTAGCCACGCCCCTTCGCTCAACTAATCGCCCTGTCCAAGTAGGCGCCCCCTTTTGCTTGGCGCCCTACGCGACCAGTGGCGCACCCAGAAAATAATTATGGGGGGGGGCTGACCCTGGGCCAACCAACGGAAAACTTCTTAAAAATTCCTTAGAAAAACCGATATTTTAAGGCATTACTTTAAGTTATTTTAGCTCTTTGAATGCAAGTTTTGAGTAGGGACTATAGGAATGAATGATAAAACCCAGCAAATTAAATAAGATTTTAGGTTTTATTTTGACAAAATCTTTTTACGTCAGCTGTCTCACAAAACAAAATTGAGTCTTCTTTGGCTATTCTTCAGTATGGATAATACACTGTCTGCGTTAAGTAACCGGAATTTCCCTGTTGCCAGTGCGCGGGGGCAGGTAGAAATCAACGTAACCCATTCCTCCGGGCGATGGTTTAGTGATTAAAAATCACCCGTCAAATAGGTCTGGACGCAACTCTTTAGTCGCCGTGATTAAAAAGTCGCCCGTGCGTAGGGCTGCATGCAAGGCAGCCTCGTCAAGGCTTGCTGCTGGCCACCCGCCACCACAAACAAACAAAGCAAGCGCGCGCGAGAAATGTTCCTTTGCGGAGTTTGGAATAATATTTCCCTATATTATATGAAATACGTTTTATTTATTTTTTAGTGCATTTCGTAGGATGTACCTAACTCCCGCAAAGCGGGTATTCAATATGTGATGTGTCCACTATTGGCGGATTTAAAAACAGAATGTAATTTTTTCTTGAGGGGGGGGGGGGGGGGCTACAGCCCCTTTAGCCCCCCCCCCCCCCCCCTGGGTGCGCGCCTGTACGCGACCGCGTACTTTGCTTACCCCTTAAACCGGCCCTGAGGACTAGTAAGAATTGACGGGGTGGGGGCTGTCCCTAATCAGCTAATTTCGACGGTGCCTGAGCAGTATTAGTGTATTTTAGTTGCGAGAGAAACCGATGCCATCGTGATTTGTCCCTCAAATGGAACTCTGCTCATAGATTTGTTTTTTGCAAATGTTTCGTCAATGAAGCTCAGGGAACTCCCAGTGTCAATCAGTGCAAATGCGTCGTGACCATTGACCTTTACCTTTACAGTTGATTTTTTTTAGTGAGAGCGCTGTTGCTGCTAGGGATTCTAATGCTGAAGTTGTCTGTAATGAAGATGTGCGTTTTTTTGAAAGACAAACTTTTGGGTAGAGTCCCTTTTTCACACAGTGTGAACAGGTGGTTTCTACTGCAGGACAAATCTTTCGAGAATGCAGACTTCCCCCATAGAAATAACATGCTGATTTCTTGGCCATTGCCCCAACAGTTTCTTGGTGGTGGTCGTCCTCTGTGTGGTCTCTATGTCCTATAGAACTTACAGGAGGTACATTTGTAGTCTGATAAGTTAGAGACTGCTGTTGAGCCATGTCTAATGTTCTTGCTTGGTTGAATGCGTCCTTCAGGGTCAGCTTGAAGTTCTCCAAAAGTCGTTGTCGTATGGCCTGTGATTGCAAACCAGCAATAAACGCGTCCCTGATGCTCTCGTCCTTATTATCCTGTGCTAAAACAGCTCGAAAATTACAGTCTTCGCTGAGTACCTTAAGGGCCTGTAGATATTGATCTAGAGTTTCCCCAGCATTTTGACGACACGTAGCTAGACAATGTTGTGCATATATTTCGTTTATAGGTCTGAAGTAGATAGCCTCCAGAGTTTCGATCGCGTCGGTGTACGTGGTGCTAGCTGCTATATGCGTATACAATTCTGACGGTACGTGATTAATCAGAAGTTCTGGTTTTACCTCGTCTTCAGGTGGGTCAGGTTAGCGAGCCATGAAGTTGTTGAAAGTTCTCTTCCAATGGGACCATTTTGTTGCCGCCTCTGATGTTGCAGGGTCGATTGCGAAGCGTTCAGGCTTGAGGGATTTTTCTATATTAATGTCTCAAATTTTTTTTTTTTTTGTTCAATAAATTGTGATAAACCTTTACGCTAGTAAAAGGCTTTATTGAACAAAAAGCTTGACGAGAAATGAAAATTGGTATTTAAAGAATTCGGGATAAACAACTATCATAGCAACTTGAGCTGGAGACAACAATAATTATAGCACAAGTCTATTTCCACGTAAACTATGATGATGGTTTAACAACTGAAACCGGTCTACAGTTTATTAGTTTACGTGGAAATAGACTATTCTGTTTTTATCCTGTAGTTTTTTGCTATGGATTTCCACTACTCCGCCGCAAGTGATTTAAGTTATACAAGGATGAAATTCGAAATGGAAGCTCTGTAGGTCCGGTGAGTAAGAATGACGAGGTGAGGACCTTCCTAATCAGCTGAGTGAGCCCTGAGGCTAATTTCATTCCTGTTTGACCTACAAAGATGAAATTCGAAATGGAGCCTCTGTAGGACTGGTGAGTCGAGAATGACGAGGTAAGGGCCCTCCCCAATCAGCTGAGTGAGCCCTGAGGCTAATTGCATTCCTGTTGGACCTAAAAGGATAAAATTCGAAATGGAGCCTCTGTAGGACTGGTGCGTAATAATGACGAGGTGAGGACCCTCCATAATCAGCTGCGTGAGCCCTGAGGCTAATTTAATTCCTGTTTGACCTACAAGGATGAAATTCGAACAACACGACGCCGCTAACAACATGGCGAAGTGGCGTAACGAGCGCATTCGAAACATCTTGATAACTCTTACAAAAGAACGTCAGTCACTGAGCACATGCCTGACGGTAATGCGCGCATCCGAGCAACTCCTTGCCCAGTTGACGGCACTAATCACCAGGCCCACCTGAAAGTGATTATTCTTTAATTAACAAGTTCCTCATCGTTGTATTCCCTAATAAAGAATTGTGTTCCTCTTGATGGTCTTTATTTACCTGAGCAGTTCATATGCAAATTCAATGCCCAAAAACATATCCATGGTTCAACGTTTTTCCACATTTTCCCTCGTAGGTAGATACATACCTGCTGCATATGCAACGTACTGGTACATACCTAATCCTGGATAAACCTCAATGAAACCACGTCTCGTAGCACACTTCAAAAAAATCAAAGCAGGCGTTGGATCTAAATCTTTAAAAATGTTGTTTAACGACTAATCGGATGGTAGCATTTCCGAAAAACGAAAAAAATTACTGTGGCGTACACTGAGCAAAGCGCTGTGTCTAAGGGAACATGAACATTATTCTCATATTATTTTTACTTCTCATTTAAATGAGCTCGCTTTGTTCAGCTCACTATAAAAATGCCTCAGTGCACCACCTTGGATTATTTAGTAGGAATATGATTCTTCGTGTACAGTTTTTGTGCAGGCAATGTTCATGCCTCTGTGAGGGAGTATGCGGCACGCTACCTCGAATGATATCATCCTCATTGGCAGAGGTTGCCAATACCGGCAACCGCGTAAATGTTCCCATGAGCCCGAAATGTTCCCGCTCTATCAAAATGTCCTTCTCATAAAAAGCCTCAGTGTTCTGTGGGCACCAGAACGTTCCCAGCGTTCAGAAGTGAAGAAAGCCATTTAATAAAATCAGTACCTACTAAACTTACATACATACATGTTAATTTTACTATCAGGTGTAACAGATACCTACTTTAAAAATAGCCTGTAGCAATGAAATTCATATTAACGATCAGTTAATCAAATGATCAATCATTTATGCATGAATTTATAAATTTATTTACCTACGTATATATTTTTTTATCAATGACAATCATTGAATTTAATATGGAACTATCTGTGGCCCACCAAACCTCATCGCTTTGGTAGTTGTAGGCTCTACTAGGATTTCACGTTTCCGCATGCGCAGACAAAAATTGCTGGAGTTGGAGTACTATTTCAATGAATTTGATATGGGACCATCTGTGCTCCAACCCGCGCCTACCCTCCAAATTTTAACTCACTACGACTATTTTTTCGGGTAGTTAAGGGCGTTACAAGGAATTGGCTAACGGTTCGTGTGTGGGCATGCGCATCCGAATTTTACAGACCGAATTTGATGAAATATGAAACGGTCAGGGTACCATTCTGCATCTACCCTCCAACTTTCAGCTTTTTTCGACGATTTCTAGGTATGACCTTTACAAGGATTTCACGTTCGTGCATGTGCAGACAAAAGTTACAGTATTTTTTAATGAAATTGACATGGGATCATTTGTGGCCAAATCCGCTCCTACCCTCCGGATTTCAATTCATTATGACCATTGTTTCGAATAGTTTTGCCCGGCACAAGGAATTGACCACAGACAGACACGTAACCAAACATGTTCCAGGGAAATTTTCCAAATTCGAAGGGAAATTTTCATTTTGGAGGACCACGTTTTTTCGACTCTTGCACGAATACAAAGCTTCCGTAACTTCGGTACCTACCTTGTTAGGAAGCAAAACGTGTACCTAAGTATCCATGTTGCATCAGTACTACGTCAGTCTATTTGTCCAGCTCTTGTAATATGTTTCTGGAATTATTTCTAATGATAGTGGGGCTTTTTATTTTGAGATAGGAACGTTAGTAAGCATCCTGATCACTTTTATACTCAAATGAGTAATCAGTCTAGGCTCCACTGGGTGGATGCGTCTACAGTCCAAGCAGATTCTTCAGGGCATTGATAAGAAACGTAAAACTTTTCTAATATGATCAAGCAAAACCACAAGGTAGGTACAGCTTCTGACTTCAGCGCAGTGAGACGTGCGGATTTTTTGATTTTGAATTTTATTTTATTTTTATTTTTTTTAATCGAAATGGTTTGCTTGAATAGCATTATATTTGTTGTTTCCAAGATTACGTGGGAAGTGGCTATGACGTCATTGCCGCTATTTCTTCCTCCGTGCTGCAGCATAGCGACTTCTCTGTCAGTACTCCAACAAGTACCTATACTCTCACCTCAAGGTCGTGGATTATATCAAACAATCTGTATCAATAGAAAGGCGGCAATGACGTCATTAAAACTTCCATGTTTGATTAAAAATTAGCTCCTTACGTCTCGTGCTCGTCCAAATGAGAAATATGTACCATCCCATCTCAGTGTCTACTTTAGAGTAGGTACATGGGTATTCCCCATGTACTCGTATTTATGTGGTGTGATGGAACAATACCGATTGAAATACATTACCATTCAATAACTGCATTAATCTCGATACTCTCAGAAGTGGGTGTTAATTTAAATATGTTCACATCGCAGGAGGAGCCTAGAAAAGAGTCTGAACGAGAGGAGAGTCCTGTGAGCGCTAAACCTTCGCCGCCTCCCGATAAGGGAGAAGAGAAAGAAAAAGCTGAAAAATCTGAAGAACTGAGCGACGGAGAACTCGAGCAGAGGCGGATTGCGCTTCTAAAGCAGCTGAATGAAGCTGAAAATTAACTGTTCAGTGTATACAGGCTGGAATGATTTTATTGAATTTTATCAATAAATGTACCTATTTTACATTTCAATACAATTAATTTTAATAATACCAAAGTTTGTGTCTGATGCTCTTCAATCCCCTTTCCCTTGCCTAAGTTGGAGGGGTTGCCCTTCAAACCCTTTCCTTTACCTAACTACCCGTGTTACTGTCACACAATCTTTCTCATTAAACAAAGACTAATGGTGAGGGGGAGGGGGGCAATCATTCTATATGGATAACTGTTATTACCTATATACTCGAAGGGTCGATCTAGTCACTGAAATTGAAGGAACGTTGCTGGTTTTTATGTACAAGAAGCTAGGCTTTCAGATGAGTGGGCTTTTATTGTGGCTATGTATCATAGGTGCTATTGTTTCGATTTTTGGTTGAGGGGCACAACCTAGAGCCTATAGAAACAAGTATGGTGAAAGTGGGGAACATTCGACCTCCTAAGTCAAAATAGGCACTAGCGACTGTCCACATGGACTTTTTTCAAAATCAGGCATTCTTTATATTCTGACTATTTACAAATATACGAAAATAATGGACATTTCTAAAAGTCCTTGTGCTGAAAAAAAAGTCCAAACATTATTGTTAAGTAATGCTTGCATAACAGGGGACGCCCTTTTTGGTGGTTTATTGTTCAACCACATGGTGTATAAATCGACCCCCACCCAGTTACATCAAAAAGTTTGATCGATATTACATTATAAAATTTTATCAATATTATATTGATTCTAAAAAATCCGGCGACGTAGTGCACAACTAGACCCAAAACTGAGTCACATAAAAAAAGAACCACGAAAATCGGTTGAGAATAATTGTGGCCTGGGCATCAGATACAAAATTTGCGCACGGACCTATGGTTTTTTCGACGGATTCAGTTTTAGAATGGTCTGAAACGGATTTGTAGCTGGGTTTTTCTCCATTGGGGGTTGACCCAACCGAAATAGAAAACAATAGGGTCGCCCTTGACTATAAGAAGCATTTGACGATTCCGCCAAGCTTCGAAGGGGCGTCCCTAAAAAGTATGAAATTGTCAAGTGTACTCCACTAGGTGGGTACGTCCGACCAGGCCATGGGTTACATTCGACACCCCACCTATCTTCGTTTTTCTACCCAATTTACCATCAGTTTCTCTCAGTAAATCTATCCAGAAGGAATGAATGATATTCATGGTATGAACAGCAGAGAGACAGTTCCAAACGGTATTTTTAAATAAACTTTACATTTAAAATTTTTGTACGAAACAAACAGGATACAAAAAATTTCAGTCTCAATACACAGTTAGGAACAAACAAGGCAGTCCTTGTCACAAAGTAGCTCAGGAGAAATATAAGCCTGTGTAATCCAGGAGGGGCCTGATTCAAAGACGAAAATGCGACCCTTCTGAGCAGGTTGGAGTGGGGGTAGCCTTGACGCTGGATTCCCTTCATACCCGTTTCTGTTGCTTTTCTTTTTCCAAACCTTACTATTTTACTCTTTTCTGTTTTTTTAAATTTTCGTTTTAAATTCTTGAACAGTTTGTTTAGTGTAGTGTTGTGTAGGAGAGTGAAAAAATGCCGTTTTGTGCAGTTTTCGGGTGCTCTAACCACAACAAGAAAAACGCTGAGTTTTCACCGTCGAAACGGGTATCGTTTTATAAATTTCCGGCTGCCGAACCTTTCTGTAGCGATCGGGTAAATTTCTGTGGGAGGAAAGATTAAGATCCTGTTAATCTTAAATGCGCTACGATCTGCAGTGTAAGTACATTTTACTCGGGAGGATCGGCGTGATAACCTAAAAATAGGTATGCCCGAAAGATTACACATAACAGTAGGCAGTTTGATTAATAAAAACAATTCTTAATTCTGCATTTCTTTGTTCGTTTCCTCTTTGAATACCCATTTCGTAAGTACCTACAGTTGAAAATCAATTTATTGGACAACGCTTCTGTCCCTTTGAGTTTGGCTTCAATGTAAAGTAAATAGCTATCTATAAATAAGTTGATTTATTCCTATTATTTCTTACCCATAAATTATTTTACTTGCTGTTGCTGACTACCTTGTTTACCAGCCTTTTTTCATCATGCTCAGCTCAGCTACCGCGCCAGGTACGGGAGTACCAAGAAAATGTTCAATAAAATCACACGATTCCAACGAGTGGTGAACGGTTTTTGTACGATGAAAAATGGCAAACATGAAGTTCCGTAGAAACGAATCGGTTGTAAGCGAAAATCATCAGAATATCAACTGTAACGCTTGTTTACCGGTATCGCATAACGGTTTCGTATAACGCTTTTCGGGTCCATGTGCCAAAGTAAAGACATAAAATGTCAAAATAGGGATGTACTTACTTATATAAAATTAAAAACATCCTTACAGCTATATTTGGAATTTAAACTTTATAATACCTACTAGTAAAACAGTAAAATTTCAGGTGTACTGAACTACCTAATACCCAACTTACGAAACAAAACTGAGTATTAATTTGTTCTTATACTGACCTTGTAGTTATCAACAAAATTAGTATGATTAAAAATAATATACTGCTTGTCATGGTATCCCTTTGAAATATACCAGCCTTGTACATATGATTAAATTGTATCCAATAAAGCTAAGGGGAAGGTGGGCCTACGTGACTCGGGGGAGCACAACTAGGTCGGCTCCGTCCATCGTTCCTCCACCAGCTCTACCGGCCAGGGGAGGGTGGATAGACGCCTATAAAATGCGCTCCCCCTACCTGGCTCGCCATTCTAGATTCCCTACTGCACTCAAGTCGATGACCTCTCACCTCACGTTCCTCCTCAAAACTCTCTCTCCTAAAAGATCCAGAATAGGTGGCAAAAAGAATCCAGAAAGGTTTCAGCCGATATGGTGAAACCTTTGGGTCACAACCCTCCTGGCCTGGCCATAGGTGGTAACCTTTCTGTTTGCTAGTCGCCTCCATTCACAACTCACCTATCCAGGTCTGCCCTCACATTTTCAATCACCACACTGCTCATTATGAATTAACAGCATTGCTGTAAAAACATCGGAAAAATCAGGCTGGATAGCGTCCAGCCTAATTTTTCCGGTTTTTACAGCAATGCTTGGAAGAAGAATAATCGTTTTTACAGCAATTCCGAAGTTTTTACAGCAATGCTTGAAGGAAGAACAACTGTTTTTACAGCAATTCCGATGTTTTTACAGCAATGCTTGAAGGAAGAACAACTCTTTACAGCAATTCCGATGTTTTTACAGCAATTACAACTGTTTTTACAGCAATTCTTGAAGGAAGAACAGGCGAAACATCCCGAAATATCCCTTGGTTTACTGGGTATTAAGTAAATATATGAAATAACATGTTCGGCAAATAAATAAAGGTTGGTTGCTGTACACTAGGTTTGTATAAGGATTCTGTGTTGGATGCTTCTAGGCTGACATCAGGTTTGTTCGCGGTGGCCATCTGACTGTCTTCAAACCGTCAGATCCATCATTTGGCGTTTGCGGTGATCTTGCAGACTGGTCTCGGACTCTATAGCATCCATAGGATGCTGTGCGCGGTTTTTCTGGCGGTTCGAAGACAGTCAGATCAGTCCGCGGATTTTCCGATGTACTCCTTTCTGACTGCTCGCCCGCTTAAGCCCATCAAATCATTTCTCATCGCACTGTCGTTCGTCGTTGTTATTCGTTCTGTGCGTTAGTTCTAATAACCCTACCCACTTCTCTCACTTGCGTTTTGGTACTTCTCGCCATGAGTTCATCGAGTGATGAGGGCTCGATCACTCCTATCGAGGTGTCATCGGAAGATGACTATCTGGAAGAAGTTTTTCCTGTATAGGAGAGGGAACTTTTTTTGTTCATTTTCGTGTGAGCAGGCGAATAGCCGAAGAGTTGGCTCGACGGTTTGGTGCCTCTTCCTCGTACCATTATCAAGTACCTAAGTTGTTTACTTTTGTCAACCTCTACTTTTCGCATCGTGCCTGCATCACCTACCTACTTACCTGAAACAACCTGTGTACAAAACGAAGATCCTGTTTCAATTCCGAAAAGCGTACTATTATAAGTACTATAATATTAGAGTAAGTACTATTATATTGTAATGCCTTGCTGATGCGTAGGTATAGAAATACAACCCTCAACTGACTCTGACCATTTCCACATTTTACAGCTTTGGACGATGATTTCCCCGAGGAAGGCACTGACGTCAGTCCTGATAAAGATGAATCCATGGAATCTCATCCAGAAGACGTCACTGGCCGTTCTGTTTGGGACAGATTGGCATCTCTACTAGCTACTTGAATTCATGTATTATAATATTATGTTAAATAACTACCCAAGCTTTTGTATTTCAATCACCATATCCTTCAACGACTGATCTTATAGTGAGCACTTGTATGTCCCTGAATCAAGTTTCCTATCATAACTATAAACGCTGCAAATTCTACTGGCACAAATAACTAGAGGGGTTTTAAAAAAATGATAATGGACATACAAAATTGCTGCCTATAGATTTATTTCGTGTGTAATAATGAGGTGGTCAGTTGAATATCCCAAATGAAAAACTTGGTGTCACTTACCTACGCGCACCTACCTAATTTTACGATTACGGTGGGTGTTCCAAGAACTGGCCTAGCAATTGTTGGTTTTAGCCAATTTTCGCCCACTCGAATTAGACTCCTAATTTTGACAAATGTCTTCGAGTGTTGAAATCGTATTTTTCTGGCTGAATTCACAGTTTATGCTACTTACCTTTTTGACATTTTATCTCTTTACTTTGGCACATGGACCCGAAAAGCGTTATACGAAACCGTTATGCGATACCGGTAAACAAGCGTTAAGCAGGGTTCACATCCATCCGGAAAGCTATCCGGAAAGTGCGTACGAGCAGCTGATTGGTTGGACATCAGGTGGGGAGGGGGGAATATTCTTTCCGGAGAAGCACTTTTGAAGCGAACTGTACGCATCAGATATTTTCCGCTCCGCATCTGCGCAGTTCACTACTGCGCATACGGAATGGCGTCGGCAACCGAAACAGCTGTGGGAGGAAGCGCGGGAAACGAGTTGTCAGCCAAAATTCCGGATGGTTATGAACGCCTTCCCAACTTCCGCGATTCCCCTCCATCCCCTCCACTGCTTTTCACTAGCTTCCCCTATCCGTATTTCCAGACGGCTCCGGATGGATGTGAACCCTGCTTTACAGTTGATATTCTGATTTTCGCTTACAACCGATTCGTTTCTACGGAACTTCATGTTTGCCATTTTTCATCGTACAAAAACCGTTCACCACTCGTTGGAATCGTGTGATTTTATTGAACATTTTCTTGTTAACCGTACCCCCGCACCTGGCGCGGTAGCTGAGCTGAGCATGATGAAAAAAACCAACAACAGCCTTTTTTTCATCATGCTCAGCTCAGTTGGTATTGGTAGCGCATGCGTGTTGGCACGATCAGAAAAGTGGCTTCAGACGGTTCGCTGGCCTTCAGAAAAACACACCGCGAACGAAGCTATTGGTCGCCCACTGCCATATTTCTCAAGGTCATCTGCATGGTGGTCTACCTGTTTAGCATATTTATTCTGCCATGTGTGTGTAATCATTCAGGGATTTTGTTTTTCTTTTTTACATGAACAGAAAAAAGTGCAATGGGGAATTTTTGAGGGTCGGAAAAACTTATTTTTCACCATAAACAAACCTTGCAGTACGATTTAAAAAGGTGGTGTGAGTTGAAAATGCATGCAAATTTCTCATTCGACCACCTTCCATTGTCGGCTGAATGTAGGTACCTACGTACACCAGTCACCTGTTCTGTGTAGGTACTATAGGTAGGTGGGATAATAGCTATGTATTATCCCACATAGTATTCACATCCGATTTTTGTCGTTATTTTTCTAATCGAGTCTAATTGGGCAAATAACTTCGGGAATGTGGAAGTTCATATTGGGAGGATCCTAGAGGATAAAAGAAAATGAAATGCCCGATTTTCAAAATTCCTCCATCTTCGATCCAGGTTATCAGAACAATCATCCTGTTTTCATGAGAGGTGGTAGGTATGTAAACAGTAGTTTTCAAGTTGTGAGTAAAGTGAGTAGTTAGTAAACAATGGAATAGTTTTCGATGCACTAATCGCGATAAGGGTTCTTTTTCAGTTGAGTCTAGTTTGTCCATGGTTGTGCTTCAGATAGAAAATCTCGGTAGACATTGACAGAAGGGTATATTTCTAAACTTTTGGGAAAATATTCAAATGACAAATCAATTTTTATTTTCTACCTAGGATTCTACCTAAACCTCCGAATTTCATGATACTCATATTTATGTGTAGGTACAGTTTACATTGAGAAGATATCTACCCTAAGGTTATTATTCTACCATGATATTTCTACCACGATAGCCCTATCTACCTACTTGACTTGAAATCGAGAAGGGCTAATCGAGACTGCTACATGGAATAAAGGGAGATTTATATTCTCCCTTTATTCCATGACTGCTACCTGTGCTGCTACCGCTGAAACCACACTTGGTTACAGGTTGACATTTTGGTTATAGGAGAATATAATATTATTAAAAACGCACGTTTTATATTAGGAAAATACAAAACAGTGGACGAAGTGAACTTCTAGATATTGGACAAAACATTGCAGAACTACCGTCGATAGGACAACTCATCGCCTCGGTATTCCTTCTGTGTGCTTGCCACGGCCACCTATCTTATCAGTGGCTTGTGTTGGCGAATTGGTGGTGGCTACGTCAACGTTTGTTTCTGGTGGTTTTAGCTTTAGGCTTTACATGCTTCAAATAAGTTCATAATTTATGTTTACTTAAATACACTAGCTAAATATTTATAAGTGATCATGATTTTCGCTTCGTTGGATCTTGCAAGTAAGTTATTTGAGGTGAAGTTCCGCCTCTCTAATTCGCAATCGGGAGTGCCGGCGTCGAGTTCGCCGGATCCGTGTTCTCATAACTAAAAGAAAAACAGTTTTCGTCACGGTTTCATTTGGTTGTTACATCTATGTCGCTTCCTAGTAGGTCCTGTGGTTTGAACACCAAAGGTTCCTCTTCCTAGGCAGGTTCATGGTCCAGACTAAGCAGTCTACCCTAACGTCTAAACCACTGCCGCATTGGTAGGCCTAACGTCTAAACCTCAGTGGTCGCTCTTGGTGCAGGTACATAAGTAAAATCGCCCAAAACTCAACCACTGAATTGCACGTCACTGCTTCGAAACGAAAATAAATCGTAGCCCAGTTATTGACTTCCTTATTAATTATTCGGTAAAACATTTGAAAGAACTATTAGAACCAAATTGTGTGCTACTTCACAGCACCTGAGCTTTCAACTTTCCGTACCCATCCCAATATATAGTAGGGAAGTATTGTAATCTGATCCTGAAAAAATGTTTTCTGTAACTCGCCCAGTTTAAGGTGTTCACCCAACCTATTTACATAATGCGTGATCCGGCCTCCGCGAACAGTCCGTAAACTGCGGTTTCAGGGTTCGATTTCTATTCATCAGAAGAAGCTCCTGTTGAAAAGTTAGCTTTCAAGTTCCATTAATTGGTGAAAAACTCAAAACTGGTCCTAAGAAAGAAAGATTGCGAGAGTTTTTTAACATGAATTATAGCTGCTGAGTTACGCTTTGTCATTGATTGTTTGTCATCTCACCCACTTAATTTATTTGTATTATTGAACATTTATTTATTTTGACGATTGTAATACCAGTTCTGGTTCTACAATTTAAAAAACTTATCTAAGTTAATAGGCACCTAGTCGTTTTATAACAGTAATTTCTTACCTTTTCGAAAATGTGGATGACATTGATGACCTTTTCATTATTGCCACTCGCATGAATTTCATAGAATTTTCGAACAAAACCTGAGTTTTGGTTTATTATGTATTTTCAATAATAAACCTTCGGAATCGACCATGAACAATTTTGTTCAACCCCCCTCAAAATTTCATGGTTTCAAGGGACGTAAAATACGAATATCGAATAAAAAATTTCCGTCCGTCCGCCGTACGCCGTCCGCGGCGTTTTCCTTAGTTCCCATGAACCAAAATTCACGAAATTTGGTATATGGGTCCCGTTTGGGCTCTAGTTGGTCCTCGAAGCTCGGCGTTACCGTCACTCAACTCAAAGGTGTGAAAAGTAGAGGTTGAAATGTCCAGAGTATCCCTATCTCGGAAAATTGCATTTTGAGGTGTGGGTTTTCTCGTATTTTTAAATAGTTCGATTTTTTTCTGAATTTTTTAGACCATCCGGAGCATTGCACGATGTTGCCATAAAATTTGCTATACAATCTGCCGTAAAGAGCAGGGTGTATGCAGGCATCAAGCTGTGTTGAGAGCGCACATCACTGGTCTCTCGGCGATATAGCGTAATGGTTTAACTGGCGGCCCGATGCGCCAAAGTTCCCGAGATTGACCCTACCGGGACTGAATATTTCACTCCACATCAACAATTTCACTTCATAACTTTATTATTTTCATTTCTTTTTGCCGTTTTAGCGACTGTTTGTCATCGCCAGAATTATTTTAGCAACATTTAACACATGATTTTGGTAGGTACCTGGTAGCGAGTACAGGGTTAGGTACTAAGCTACGGAGGGTCTGCGATCTACATAATATGTATAGAATAGGATGTATAGAATGTATAGAGAAGGATTATATCTATGTGCAGAGATCTGTGATCTGTAACAGAAGGGTGTTCTGTGCAAAATAATGAACCGTTGTGTTGGGATTTGCAGCGTTTTTACTTTCCTTACCTAACTCGAACACTCGAAGGGTAATAAAGTAATGCTATCATTATGAAAAACCACACTATACCTGTAATAGATGTTTGCAAAGTAAGTATACCGATACGGGCCATAAGTACGTAGCCGAAAAATTGCCTGATGGTTGGGATGTCCCACACCTGATGATTTTAAATTTATTTCCTGTCTACCTTTCTGGTTAATAATCGTTACATTAATATTGTGTTTTACAATGTTTCCTGCCTACTCATGTTCTAACTTGTGTGCAAATGCACGGTTTTTAATGGGTAATCTTTATTTTTGCAATTATAGGATCACTGTATGTAGTGGTGCTATGCATCTTGCTCATCCCTTCATCTTTTGCCGCTAACAACCATTTGTCAGCCTATGATCGTCAAAGATTACTGCAAGTAATCGACACAGCATTCCCTCCCAAAGATTTAGCAAGCGTTCACTACGGAGTGCTTGCTCACAAGTCGCTCAATAATCCCATCCCCAAACAAGAGGTACGTTTTGTTTGATATACTAATCAGCAAACTCGCCACATTTTCACTTGTACTTTACTCATTCCATACCTCTGTTTAATGATGTTACAGGAAGTTTGTAAATTCTTAACGGCTGGTTTAATCGACCCAAGCAATGTGGAACTAAACTACTACCTTGCAACAACTTGGAAGGCTATTGGTAGCTGTTCGGGTTCCGTCCCTACTGCATCAATGAACAGGGTAAGTTCTAGTGATTTTATGATCTTCTGATATGAGATTACGTCTACTCGAATGTTCATTGAGCTGAGGCATTCCTGATTTTTACAACAGGTTTTCAGCGATGTATTGGCTAAAGACACCTCAAGCATCACTGATTTATACTATGCCACAGCAGGATTGAAGGCTTTAGGGCCAACCATTAGCAAGGAAGTGCAGAAGAAAGTCGCTAAGACGGTCCAGACCATTTTGAAAGATGACAGCGTCTCAAAGTAAGTTTATTTAACCAACTCATGTTTTACATGATAAATTCCTGGAGTTGGATTGTGGTCTCTGGGTCACAGGTACCTACTCATGATTTACATATAGAACTCTCCTCCTCAAGTACTCTCGATATCGATTTATGTTGGTTCCTTCAAGTCTACTGACGTCTGTCGGAATGCAGCTCCACACACACATCTGCTACTTGCTTTTTGTTTGCATCTACTGATTGTTCATTAAAATGTATCGACATTAATTTATATTTTTGTTTAATTTTTTTTGGTAGCATTGCTTATGCCCTGCACATTGCCACTCACCTCGGGCCCGAAGGTTTGTTTGCGTTTGATAGGATCGAAGACGTACTGGTCGTCGCTGACGAAGTTGATGGGAAATTCTTGCAGTTCGAAGGTGGCCTCAGCATCACAGGTAAATTCACCAAATGAACCTGTAGAATCCTTCCTATTCGGATTTAAAACTAAAAGTGCAATCAAGGTTCCATTTCCTAATTGTTATTAGTGGGAAATATAGTAGGCACTTCATTATCTTCATAATTTTCACCTGTTTTCTGTTAAACACAATTTTATATTTATTTTTTCAGCTCTAGTCATTAGTGGTACATTCGGACTGGCGGACGTTCTCAAGAAGGACCCTCCCATTACTCCTCAACAAACCGTGAAATTCGCCAATTACTTCGTCTCGAGAAGAACAGTTCAGACCGTCAAGGGAGTTCAAAACCTTCTGAATGTCCTCAGCATTCTATCTCAAAATAAGGTGAGTGTTCAAATTTCAGAAGCACAACATATCGGCATTATGATTTACTAAGATAGTGAAGTAAAGTTTACGAGATCGCAATAGATGCATATCATAAATAAGCAACGTTGTGATTGTCTAAATCGATTTCACAGGCAACTGTGGTTCTCGAGTAACACGTCCTGTATAGTTTCTAACAAAACGTCACTCAGTTCCAGATGCACGTGTCTGTCAGTGTTGTAGGCAGCAAAGCAGTGTCCATAGACGATCCCATGATTTCAATGAGGGTCTGTGACCTCCTCGGCCGCCCAATCACAGCTCAAATCGGCCTCACTATGGAGAATTTCGTGCGTCTGTCTGATAACACCCCCATCCTGTCTATGGTTCCGTTTGAGCAGACTTCAGATAAGTAAGTTTATCTTGCCGTGAATCAGGGGAAGAGTGAGTGTGTGTGGCTCCTCCTCCACCTGGAGAAATCCCAACTGGTGATAATACTTTTGAGAGGGTGTCTGTAGATCCAGGATCTCTTGTAACCCCCCCCCCCCCCCACCACATCGGTTAATTTTTATTTCTCCAAGTTGTACAACTTATTAGTAATACATTGATATTCTGCTACATAAAATCATTACTAGACAAGATACCGAACTTGACTGTGTTCCATTTTGATAACCATTGAGAACAAATCTTATTCATTTCACTTCTTTAGTTAGTGTGGCTTTTTTCTCTTCAGTCTTAGCAAATCATCAACGTCAAGCAACCAGACAGTTTCGGTGTTGAGATGAGCTGTTAGCCACTCTAGGTGGGCGGTGGTGGGTTTTCTTTATGGTTTCGTCAGTAGTCTCCACATGAAGATCGTAGTGGAGTTTGTCATTCTAAATACAACTTGGTGCATGGACTGTACTCCTGGGTACACTGTTCTCGAAGCGCTGGATTATCTCCCGATTGCTCTGAGCAGTGCAGCCCCACAGCTGTGCTCGGTAAGTCCATGCAGGTTTCAAGGCTTGGTTTGTACAGGGTTAATTTGGTTTGCACAGACAGACGACTCTGTCTGCCCATCAATCAGTACATTTTTCTGAATTTTAGGACCATTTCTGGTTTTTTCTTTCGAACATGCGCTTTCCGTCTCAGTCTCGCATCTAATGTCATTCCTAGATACTTTGTGTTATTGGTGTACAGAATTATATTATTGTTGAGGTAGACAGGCATGTAGCCAATTTTGAGATCCGTGAAATCTACATGCACTGACTTTAATTCCACTTCGTTTAATTTCATTGTCCACTTGACTGTCCATCTTTGTATTTTGGAGATGGAGCGATTAAGTTTGCTTGATAGAGGTGCTGATATTTTCCCCAACTGCTAGTGCTGCAGTGTCGTCTGCGAAGGTGGCTGTTGTGTTTCCTTCAATTTCAACTAGATTGCTAGTATAGAGCAGGTGCAGGAGTGGATCTTGCCCTGTCACCAGCGCCATTGGGTTTAGGTTCAGAGTAAGCGTGCCATCCTTCTGATGCGAAAGTATCGATCTGTAAGACACGAGTCGATCAGATCTGCTTACTGAGGCTTTTTTCAGCTTGAATTTAGGCCTTCATGCCAGACTTTGTCGAACGCCTGACTGACGTCAAGGAAGATGGCAGAGCAGAGTTTTCTTTCTGTCTCTAAACTGAAGACAACAAAGTATCAGACGAGCAAAAGGAGGATAGCCTCTTCTGACAAGTGTTATTATAGTCTCCTCAGGAAAATGAAGAGCCACCTTATATCCAGGGCAGTGAAAAATGAGGCTTTATAAAACTAAACTGGTTGTCGCACCATAAAAGAAGAGCGAATTCTGTTACCATAATAATTGGTCAGGATTAATTGGTGACTCCATTAGCTGTCTTCGTGAACAAATTTATTTGGAACCACAATCCTCATTTTCTTGGAATATATTGATGTATTACAGACACCCTATATTTTTTATTATAGGATGGTTTACAACACCCGTCTAGTCAAACCGAAAGGTGAAACTCCAGGAATGTACCAGATGACTGTTAGCGTGACTGCCAGTGCTGCATCCAAACTCATTGGCAACATCGATATGCCTCTAGACATCAAAATCCTGGCCCACGCAGTGTTTCCCGACCCTCTGCTCATTGGGACCGCTGATTCTGATCAAGTAACTCAGCCTAAATTCCAGAAGTACGTTCTTTTTAACAACTTACTTGATACTGAGTTTGCACTCGTTCACCGATATTCAATTTTGTGCTCTATTGACTATTCACATGTGATGAACATGTTATATTGCCCATGATGATTGAATTCACGATGAGATCATATGAATTTCTTTCAAGTTATCTTCAGCGTGGCACTGAATCAATGTTTCTCTGATCAACCCATGTCTGCTATAATGCATCATGCTTCCTAATATTTTTAATACATTCCTGATTTTTTCATTTGCTCAGAGTTACCTACCCCAACAAGCTGTCTCAAGTTTTAGAAGTCGACTCGCTTCAAAAGCTCGCTTTGAGATTTTCAGTAAAGGAAAAAGTTACAGCCAAACTTCTAACAGTGCATCAGGCTTTTGTGATGCTCACAAATCAAGTCACCAAAGATGAGTCCATCTTCGTCGCAGAGAAAGACAACAACGGGCAGTATAAACTCGATCTGGTGAGTAGCTCAGAATATCTATAGGGTTCTGGAGCTTCCTCCGGTAGTCGTCTTCTGTTTTGTGTATTCTCTCTCCAGTATCAATAATAACAACCAAGGTGATGCTTGGGATTTTGGAGACAGCCATTCTGACCACATGCATGATAGCCTCACATTGGTCCACTTGGATAAACCGTTACCACAATGCCGAAACCGCCTAAGTGCCATTTTGGCCAATTTCACCTAATTGCATTTTTGGAGTCTCTATTATACCATGCCAATAGTGCGAATCCCAGTTTCAAACAGGTTAGTTACAAAGTAACAAATTTGTATCGCCTATCACCAGAAGTTAACAATCTTTCCATAATTGGATATATGTATTGGCTGCTTTGACACCAACTTGAATTCTGCTCGGATATTGTTTATGTTGGTTCACACTGTCAAAGATATAGCGTTCTATCAATTGGCGACGTCCAGCTGGCCCCCGCCTATACACACTGACACGCACTAAAAATAGCCCCCCCTCCCCACTCATCCTGTACCAACTGGCCCTCGCTAACAAAAAAACTTATTTATCTGTAAAGTGTGGCAGAGTGAGAGGAGAGTGACGGTGGATCCACGAGTCCCCCTCCTAGACCAGCGAGGTTATCACCAGTTAAGAAGGGATATCGATTAGGATTCCACCAAACGACCCCCATCTCCACTGGAAGAAAAAACGACTCGAGAACAGCCACCTTCACACTCCTCCCCACATGATATACTTCTGGGTAGCAGAATTATGAGAGGGAAAAGGGGGAATGAAAAGTAGTATGAAGTTCTGGTTCAAGAAAGGACATCTGAAAAACTTCAGTTACTTACTTACTTCAAGGTGACTAACTAACCTCCATTGTAATGGAACCTCAATAATCTTTACTGGTGGAAAACAAAGCTCCTAGTACGAGTATTGGCAGAAAAAAAAATGTTGTCAGAGGTTGTTGTCCAGTGAACTGTGCTCATCTGGGCAACCTCTAGGTGATCAGCCTCCATCGTTAGGATGGAAGGTTGGAACAACTATTGGGATTTGTAAATTGGGACACGGCATTACTCGCCTTCAAATCAGCTCAGTATGTTGCAATTATATTGACACTCTAAAGTGGGGAAAGCGAGTGGGGAAGCCAATATATAGATGTATGTATTATCAAAGGGACAGGATGATTGTAAAGGAAACCTTGCGGCTTATCCTTCCGGAAAGCCCACAAAAGTGGATGGAGTATGGTGAATTACTCAGCACGTACTGCAAAACCACGCTCTGCTATCATGTGACAGAGTGAGACGAGAGAGAGAGATTGTCACCAGTCAAGCCGTGACGACGAGGCCAGTTTGGAGGCCATTCGCTGGAAACCAGTGCCTGGAGCCAGTAGCTGGCTTCGTGTAAACACCACTGGGAGCCAGTGGCGGGCCAGTCCAGTCGAAAAATGCTGTGCCAGTCAACTGGCTTGAGGAGTAGGTTTCAGGCCAATCCACTTCCGCCCACTGGCTGGACTGCCTACTGGCCTCGGCGGCCATAAGCGGCTTTAAGAAGGGATATCGATTAGGCTTCCACCAAACAACCCCATCTCCTCCAGAAGAAAAAACTGCTGGAGAACAGCCACCGTCACAAACGCTAGCAGCAATTTAGATTAATATAACATGAAACTTTTGTATTTTGGCAGGATTTGGGGGCAAAGGGCAATGAGTTGTCTTCGGGCGTACATGCCGTTGACCTCATCATCGGTGATATGATTCTTTCCAACTCCATCTTGTGGAAGGTAGCTGATGTCAAGCTCAACCTGGGTACTACCGTCCCATCATCTCCGTCTTCGTCAGTTCCATCTATGTATCTTCCCAAGCATGAAATCAAGGTACCTATTCTTCTTACGAGTTTTCGTTTCCGGGGGTCTGTAGTTGGCAACCAAATAAATATTATGTTTGCTCGTAATTACGTTCTTGCATCTTGAGAAACATGGGTACAGCATGAACCACAGGAAGTTGCCGCGAACCTTATGATGAGTCTTGAAACCCCCGATGTGGTCCTTGCCCCTTCATTCCATAAAACAGCGACTTTTGGGTATATTTCTTTACGAAAGCCGTAACCCTAACTAAATAGCACCTCTCCCCCACTCCTAATACCTCTCCCCCCACCATCTATTGCAGTTTTCCAGACTCAGATGGATGATTCCGTGTACAAGCGATGTTTGCCAAAAATGTTATACTGGTGCGAAGTAGAAACCGTTTCATTCAGCATTTTCCCATACAGTTGAAAAAAATTTACGACTGCCAATAGCGACAAAAACCCTTGGGGAGTTAGTCTGGGAAAAAAAAAAGATTTTCAATTTTTTTAAATATCATTCTCTACTCAATTTTGAACAGTTTGGTAGTGCATAATACTTGATAGTTCCGAGTATGGAAGCCTATGAACGTGGAGTTCAACGTTGGAACGCCCCAAAATTCCGACGTTCACTTTACAAAGGCGAAAAATGAGGATATTTTACACAGGCGCGAAAAGTGAGAATATTAATTTATACTTGAAAATGTCAAAACACCGGAAAAATTGATGACTCAAAATCAGTAAACAACTACCTACTATCCTTACTTGCTAGACGCGGAAGTTTGGCATAAATTTGAATCTAAGAGTTGGTGATTAGAAAAATGTCAACTGGCAAAACCCGAATTTTTATTTCATCCAAAAAAAAAAAAAAACTGCGTTGAAAATTGAAAAACCCGTGTCAGTAGAAAAAAAATTCTTCGAATTCCTCGAGTAGTTACGGAGAAAAAGGTCCAAAAACTGAAGAAGTACCGAACTTTGGGTACCTGTTCATAGTGATGTAGGTACCTAAATGATCTATTTTTGATTTTTGTTTTGTTCAACAAACTACCAATATATTAATCAGTTGTAAGTAATATTGATGTAAAGAATTTCATGTTTGTGGCGACTTCCATAATCGTCAGTCTTCTTATTCTTGATAGTTTTGAGTATTTTCCGCTCAGATGTGAGAATACTTGTAGGTAGGCTGGAACTCTGCAGTTGTAGGAAGTGGGTAGTCCGGAATTTTTGAAGGACATTTCATTCTTGAAAGCTGTCTTCGATTTTGGCATTTGCACGTCACGGACTCTGAACTCAAAACACAACGCCCAAGGCTCAAACCCGAACACAAAAAATTTAGGTTGCGGCACATCCACAAAACAAGGACAAGGTTCGTTGTACAAGGAAGGTTTTATCTCATATAAGATTTCGGTACAATTGTGGTTTTGGAGGACGAGTTGAAACGCGAGAATCCTGAGCCCGAAAGAAGTCCTTTGTTTCAGTTGCGCCCGCAACCGGCCTTCACTTCAAATGGCTCCTGAAAATTTACTTTTTCACGATTAATGTTTCTTTTTCTCGGAAACTACTGTAATCCCATTTACTCGATTTTTTAAAATATATATATATTTTTTAAATACTGAAGGGGGCACCTTGGCGAAAGAACTCTCGGATCCTTTTCGCGATTTTTCATTTCTAAAGAGGGCACAGAAGCGAAAAAAGTTTTTTTTTGTGGTAGGTCTAAAATCAAAAGTAAGGATTACAAAATTAAAACGACATGAGCGTCAAAAGACAAAAACAGACTCCAAAAAAGAAGAAAAAATCTGCAAATTATTACATAACGGTTCATCATTTACCTATCTAGATGCCCTTCTGCGTAGATCACTGTTTTCTGTGGTCAGTACCTTCGAGCTCCCTCCAGAAAGCCCTAAATGGGGTACTGGAGCCAGGATTCAGTAATTCAATAATTAATTGTTTGTAGTTATTCATGAAGCATAAGGTAGCATAAACTGTTGTGTAATAATTTACCTACATAGATGCCCTTTCTGCGTAGATAGTACAATAAACCGTTGTGTAATAATTTACCAAATAATACTTCAAAGTTTTTTAAAGGTGCAATAATACCTATCAGCAAAATCCAAGAGCCATCATTTTTCAAATGGAATAATATCACAGAAAACCAACTCGACCTCATACAGCCATCCGTGATTATAATCAGGTGCTCCCTAGCGATGATATCTGGGCCGGAATTATACCGTTTGATTCACGATCATGTTGATGAAGCTTTTCGGGGCAAACGAACGACTGGTGGTACAGTGCTCCGGTTGGTCTCAAAAAATTGTTTAGTTCAAGATCAATTTAAAAACGTAAAAAAAAACCATATCGTTCTACTGAAAGTTTTCGAGCTACGGCTTTCTGAAAATTCCGCGGACCAACTGGATCCCAAACAGGACCTACAGACCAAAGTTCATTAGTTTCGGTTCATGGTAAGGAACTAAGAAAAATGCGAAGTACGGCCGACAGACAGAAATTTTTTTATTGCATGTTCGGGTTCCACCTACCTTGAAACGGAAACCATCAAATTTTGAGGGGGGTTCATTTTTTTAGCGAATTTTCAAAGAAAATGAAGCTATTGCAATGGCTTCGAAATTTAACTAATATAAATTTTTGGAAATTTTCTTCATAGAAATCCGTTTCAGACCATTCTAAAACGATTCCTGAAATTTAACACTTTTTTATATGTATATATATATATATGTGTCACTCCAGACGATAACTCTCGATAGAATTGAGATAAACAGCTCAAATTTGCACAAAAAATCTATCTTGGCAATCGAAAGGCTAAGTTCGAAGATGGGCGAAATTGGCCTACTCTAAGGAGGGTTTTGGCGCATTTAAAGTGCGCAAAAATTACCCAAAAATCCCCAAAATGTTATTTTCCAACAAGTGACCCCTCATTTTAAAGGTTTTTGCACGCTGAACACGATGGTGGAATCGGATTTTAGATATCTTGATCCGTTCTCAAATTAGAGCATTTAAAGTGCGCAAAAATTACCCAAAAATCCCCAAAATGTTATTTTCTAACAAGTGACCCCTCATTTTAAAGGTTTTTGCACGCTGAACACGATGGTGAAATCGGATTTTAGATATCTAAATCCGTTCTTAAATTAGAGCATTTAAAGTGCGCAAAAATTACCCAAAACTAGGATAATCTTTAAACTCTTACCCCCCCCCCCCCCCCCCCCCCAACCCCCTTAGAGTGGTCAGATTGAAAATAAACAAACGGTAGAATCAGGATGGACAAAACGTACAAATTAAAATAAATACGAAGAGAATATACATAGAAAACCAAATTTTAGACCGAAGTTTTCCTTTATTCAAAACCATAGCCATTAATTCGAATATTTCTTTGAAAATTCGCTCATTAAGTCATGCTGCATGACTGGTTTTTTTTCTTCATTCTCGATTCCAAAGGTTCATTATTGAAAATAATGGGAAAAAACAAACAAACGGGTGAACAGGGGCTGAGAAAAAGATACCTGAAATCACCCTTAATAATTCCACCAGGAAGGCAGCAAATGCCTGGAGAGTTCGGTTTAGGTAGGTACCTAATGTTAACACCGTCACTGGATTTGCCTGTTAGTGTGCATTGTTCTGAAGGATTGCCATAAGAATTGCTGTATCACATTGTCACACCATGCGAATTTAGGTTTAGTTGTGATTATTTACAAAATACAGCACGTCCTTTGGTTATTTATTGACTTTCTAATTTCCTTTCTCGTGTTTAAACAGCATCTCTTCAGAGAGCCTGAACGCCGCCCTCCTATCTTCGTCTCAAATCTCTTCACTGGGCTCCTCCTGGTCCCCCTACTCCTCCTTTTCATTCTGGTAAGTACTCGCCTTCACAAGTTCATAATGTCTGAAGTAGATTTTCAAGGTATCCTGAATCATTAACTACTGTAAATTGATTGGGCATACCTAGTTATATTTTTAATCAATGTAACGACGATTGCCCGACTTGTTGTGCTATTGGCAATGAAGTTATGTTATTATTTTTAAAACTATAATAAACAATGTCTTTATTTTAGTGGTTCAAACTGGGAATCAACTTATCGAACTTCAGTTTCTCATTGAGCACCTTTGGTTTCCACATTGGTCTTGGAGGTGAGTCCATTATTTCTACTTCTCTTACTTTGTTGTATGACACTTCCAAGCCAAATTCAAGTTTTTCAGAACAAATTCATGTTTTTCAAGTCAAATTCAACATTTTATTTACCTAGGTACGTATGTAAGTCTCGTTTCTTTGAGTTTTACCAGCGGGTATACATATCTCAATGGGGCGTAGGCTGTCCCAACTTGCACTTGTTGTGCCTCAGAGGTCGAAGTCCAGCTCCTACGTGCAATCGAACCCAGCCCTCCTTTAGCCAGAGAGTAGTTGATGACACAACCGCTACACCACGTTGGTCCCCTTATTTACGCCTACACCACACTAGACCTAAATGGTTTTTCATTTCAAATATCCGAGTCATTTTAATCCACACTTTCAACTGAAGTTCGTTGAATGGTTGGTAACGGATCCTATACTCTACCACAGTCAGCAAGTTTTTTAAACTTATTTGATGTCTTGCACATTTGATGGTAGAAGTTTAAACTATTTATGTCAAAGTTTAATAAACTTGCTTGGTATCAACTGTTGCTCGAATTTCATTTAAAATTGGAAGTGTAAATTGAAATGAATTTGAGATTTGACATGGAAAACCTTGAATTTGACTTGGAAATGCTACACCTGACTTCATTTGAGACTGATCCGATCTTACAATTTTATATGACATCACGTTTCTTTTCCAGCCATCTTCTGCTTGTTCGGTCTGTTTTGGCTCCGATTGAATATGTTCGAAACCCTCAAATATCTGATGGGTTTAGGTGTGGTTACATTCCTCAGTGGCAACAGCCTGCTTGCCCGCCTTGCTTCTCAGCACAAACGATGAAACCTCTTTTAGATACTAGTAGAATAATATTCTGAAAAAATTTTGTGAGTCTGATGTGTTGTAATATATCAAGTTTTTTTTTGTTGTAATTTTGTGTTTTCTTGCCCTTCCGCAAATATCAGATGTTATAGGTAATAAACAAATCATTTTAAATTTGAGCATATTGTCTTAGACATTGATATCAGTATAAAAGCTTGGAAACATAGACCATCACCTAACATAGAAGATGCTGCAGGTTTGTTCTTGCTATTATTACAATGCTCATTTTTTGATTGCAAGAACCAGTTTTCGAAAATCCCAAACTACTAGTAGAACCACACCAGGCGAGTATCGACGAGCCGAGCACCCGTGAATGCAAATGCTCTGCAGGTGTGGACCTATTCACAAGTGTTCTTGCTTGGAGTCTGTACATCGAAGGGTGTTCGTCGTTCGTGCTCACCCAGTGTGTATGCAAATGAGAGCCGTCAGTCAGTTAAATCTCTGTTCAGGATTGGTAGGAGTGAAGTAGTCTACGAACTTAAAAGTTGCACGTGTACCTATATCCACATTAGTGCGTACAGTGAACGTTGGTACTTGCCTCGATTCCAGTGACCATGAACAGAAATCTCTGACTGTGAAGGCTGCCGCCCTTGGCTAGTTACTAAGAAAGCCTCTCCGTCCACTGGACAAATTCGCGCAAACAAGTCGCCTTTTATCAAACACGACGTTTGTTATGAGACACCGTCCACTGCGAGCGCCACCTTCGCGCGAAGTCAGGCAAAGGCGAAGAAAATCAAATCAGTTTGTTTCCAGACGCGAAAACACACGCGAACCTGCGATGAAATTGGACATTCGATCAGACGACCCTTTATTCTTGAATGCATGTATTGAAAAGTACTTTTTTCCATGTGAAAATAGTTGAAAAAGTCTTCTTGAGATAGATCTCCCTGCAGCTGGTTCCATTCTCCTAACTGTTGCCATTGGGCGAAAATATCTTTAATCCATTCTCCCCTGATGCCCGACTGGCCTCACACCTTCTTCTTAACACAAATGAACTTTCTAATGCGGTGGTTCCCAACCTGGGGGGCGTGAAGGGTGTCCGGGGGGGGGGTGAGCATGGATGAAAAAAATGTACTTACTGTGTGGAAAAAAGTGACCTCTTCCTATGTACGAACGTGTACCTACCCGAGTTTGTCAATACAGTCGCTGAAACAGGAAAAATGCAATAAATAAGCAGCTGTCAAAAAAACATGTGATAATTACCTACCTTTTTCTTCTTCTTTTGTTTTGTTTATTTTTATTATTCGATCAGGTGCTGTTATTCATAAGGCGTCAAAGCTCACAAGCTCAGTCCCTAACTTTCCTCAGTGTTAGGACCTGAAGAATAATACATGTGCTAGGAGTGAGTTCAGCAACGGCTCTGTTGACGAGTTTTGGGTGAAATATCAGCCTATGTATGGGTCATTCTCCCATTTCGTTGGAAATTCGAGTTCCCATCTCCATAAGATAAAAATCATGTATAATTTTTTTTTTTTCCTCGTGAATCTCTTCAAAATAGGCTCCTGCTCGTGCTCACGAAAAGTTGGTTCAAAGAAATGCGTTAGTGAGGAAATACATGATCATGATTAAAATCAGTGTGGTGAGGGAATTAGGTAACGTGTGAGGGAATTAGTTAATAGTACGATGAACTCGTAAAACGTTTTAATATCACATGAATTCACAAATTGAGTATTGTGGCTCTTAAAGAAGATACCTATCGACTAACATAATTATTCTCTTAGGACTTGAAAGGTATGAAATTTCACAAATAAAAATTTTCTTTTTTCACTTAGAAATGATTGCACAAGTTATAAAAATAAAATCAGAAAACTATTCTGAAGAACAGATCAACAGTGCAGATAAAGACGAAATTAGACTATTGAAAGGAGCAAAAATATATCAAATTATTGTAAATTCAGTCGAAGCTTGAATAATAAAGATTTCACTATTTTTTTTCAACCACCTCAACGTCGAACGGAAATACGCGAACCACTCTCCTCTCCCGTATTACAGTTTTTGGCTCTGGCAATATCATCAAAATATCATTCGGTTGAAGAGTGAAAAGATCAGTCACATTCAAAGAGAATTCACGTTTTGAATTCTTGAATGAGCGAAGTCCCATCCCAAAAATATCATCGGCGCTAACGCTTGTGATATAGCAAACGTAACGATATTCAACATCTTTTTGTCGCTTTTTCTTGGCTCCAACCTCGTTGAATCGTGCTACAACGTAATTGCCAACTACTGGCAGGGCATGAGTATTAGCTGTTAGGGTATTTCCATTCATTGAACTTCCAGGCTGTGGCTCATCGGTAGTTGCTGCAGCTTCACCAATCGTGGCAGAGTGGGACTCTGAATGGCCGTCCATTTCCATAATTCCCGATTCGATAATCACGTCAGGAAGAATCTCAGAGGGCTCCCCTTGGTCTTCGACAGAGTTTGCTGGAGCAATGTCGTCCTGGACAAGGGTTCCAAGTGTGAACTTGTCGCAATTTAGGCAATCACAACAGCTAAGCCGTTTCATTTGTAGAACCTTTTTGGAACCAGGAATATCACAGCGGTGGTACACTACCTGGTAGACCTTCATTGTCCCTTTGAACCCACCCAGGGATCACTTTTGGAATAATGGATGCCATTACATCAATTTCTTCTGGATATATCACGTAGAGGGAAACATTCCTAGATTTTTCCTGGAGTATTCTGACGAACGACGTAAAGTCACTGATGTCCTGTCCACATGAAACAACGTTATCCAGTAATCGCTTCATTGCCCCTCCTATGCCATCTACTGCACCCTTGCCGTGGCCAGGGGCCGAATAGTTCCATGTGGCAATTCGAAGTTTGGGGATGAAAACTTGAAGAGCATGGGATAGGAGATAAAAAATTGTCCTGTTCCGGTATTGAGTGGCTGGAGAATCAGATTGGAAGTGAACTGTGTCGACTTTAAGTAGATTGACGGATATATACTCAAACAATGGCTTCAGGTGTGCCCATACAGCAGCAGGTCCGTGCTCGGTGCTCGATGAAAGAGTACAAAATGATTGGAACTGTGTTTCCTCGTATGCACTTTTCCTGAAGTAAATCACCACAGTATGTAGTGAAAATTGTTTGCGACTGCCTCCAAAATGCACGGACTGTATTTCGCGTCCATATTTCATCGCGTAGTTTTCGGAGAAATCGCAATGGATGACAACTTCATTTTCGGATAATTGAGCTTTTAAATCCCTGAATACTCGAGATTGGTGGATTTTGATGGCTTGATGGTGCATGTAATCTTTCATCTTCTCTTCGAACAAATCAACACTTTTCATTGCAGTGGATTTTATTGTGGCTTTTATCACGTGCTCCACTGTTTTCTTGGCGTTTCCTTTAGTGATTTCAACGTTGTTAGTGGTCCATTAATCGTAGGAGACTTCACCTTCTTCAAATGGCTCGTAGGGTATCACAAGGTTTTTACAGTTACTACAGTTCCTTTCAAGACACGCCAAACTATTCTTGTCACAACAAATAATTTTGAGGACATCGTTAGCTTTGTTGAAACGTATGATGTTAGCTCTGTGCAAGCCAGATACCATTAAGTCCATGTTTTCACAAATTCTGCAAGCGCAGGTGTCACGGGCAGTCACTTTTTGAGGGACGACCCAGAAGGGCTTCAGCTTACAAAACATTGCATAGCTGAGCTTGTAACTCTCTGGGTTTCCACAAAATTTCGAATGTAACTCCAACAAGGTACCAGTGAGATAACGCTTTTGCTTCTTAACTTTTTGTTTTGTGACACAATCTTTTTTGCCTGGGCACATGATACTATTCTCATCGTCCTCAAAGAATTTCGTCACGTCCCTTTTCACTTGCTCAGTAATCTTCTTCAACTTGTACCTTGCAAAACCACTGTTAGTGATGTCCTTGGTTTTTTGGTCAAACAACCTCGAAGACAGAAAGTTGAAGTTAGAGAGTAAACGGTACTTCCTTAAAAACCTGGCATTATTCAGGAAACGTTCACGAAAAAGTGGTTTCTTTTTTTTTCTCCAGGGTGCTGTAATATTTTTCCACAGATTGACGAACCGATTCTCCAAAAAGGACCCTGCGAGCAATCTGTTTTTCCGTCTCGTTCTTCATGATTTTTGTGACCTGGCTCCGTGGGGAGCTGCTTGAGAAGAGCTGGCGCCATGTTCAAAAAAAGGTGAGGGAATTAGGCAAAACCTTATGGACACAGGTGTATCAGGCTGCATACTTTTTTGTAGACATTTTGGGGCGCTACCTTTCGTACTGATCGTTAGTTGAGAACATGAGAAAGCCACCAAAAAAAGATAGAAAGCGCTACAAGCTGTAATAGAGGTTTTATTCATCATCAAAGTTAGCAACTCGGGTCGATGGACAGGTGAGGGAATTAGGTTTTGGCATTTTGACATTTTTAGGTATGATTGCAACGAGCTATTCACCCCAAATTTGACTGAAAACCAAGGGAAGGGGGACCAGTAGTCACTCACTACCAAAAATGTACACCCAAATTATCACAGAAGCCAAAATCGTTCAAAAACATGAAATCCGATGACCTGGGAGAATGACCCGTATCCAGACGTCTCAACTGAAGCCCTAGAAGTGCTGCCGCAGTTAGCATCAACGTTCCTATGTGAATCTGGGTTTTCTAGTTTGGCACTTCGGAAAACAAAGCACCGAAACCATCTGGATGTGGAGTCAGACTTGAGATGCTGCCTCTCAACCATACAAGCAAACATTACCAACTTGTCCAGGGAGAAGCAGTATCAGCCATCGCATTGAACACTTAAAAAACTATAATAGCATTGTTTTCTATTTTCCTACCATTTTAATTGTAGGTACCAGCTAACAATAGCATTAATTATAATTATTATTATTACTGCAATTTCTTCTTCCCATACCCTTTCTTCTTTTCATATCTACATGACAACGGGGTGGGGGCATGGTGGGTCTCAAACCGAGTAAGGGGGGGCACGAATGAAAAAAGGCTGGGAACCACTGTTCTAATGCATATAATTTACAAATGCGAAAACAGCCCAATGCTGATTTTTACGGGTACTTCGTTCAATAACAAGTTGAAATCCTCCTCCGACATATGGCAAAAGTTCTTCACCCCTGTCCATTGTATCTCCGAATGTCACTAGGATTTGGGTATTCTCCCTAGATTTTAGAAAAACTCGTTGCTCACACCGTTTGTTCTTTCCATCAACTCGGCCATAACAATAAAAGAAGCCACAGCCCCAGCGGTTTTCGAAAATACTGGAGCCATGGTCGTACGGATATTACCGGAACACTGGCCGAACAAGAATGCTCGTCTGGTGAGGACGGGAAGGCGAACAAGTGTTAGCAAGCATTTGCGAATGTTCGTCGATGCTGGCCTAGCGTGGACGTGGCTTCACAAGTCTGCTGTGCATACTTCTGGGGTACACTTTACTCGACAATAAGAAGCAGGCCATGACCGAGGGAAGCGTTGTGATAGGTTGATCAAGTCCTGTGTCTAACCAACGGCTTACTCATTGAATGGTAAGAGTTTGCGTGCTCTCTTTAGTCTAGTTACTGGAATCCGAGTTGGATAGGCTGCCAGAATCAGCAAATGACAAGGAAGCACTCTCCTCCAGAACGTTGGTCTAGGTAACTTTCTTTGTATTTCCAACCTTTTAGTGAAAGAGTTGTGGGGGTATACTTTGTAACCCCTGCATCACTACTATGCGGATGCCACAATCAGGGCGGTGGCTAAGAATATTGTGAAAAACCGCTGCAAAGTCCTTGTCACATGGGTTTACTATTCTATTGGATATACCATGGAAGAAAGGGAGAGAAATGTTCAGTCAATGTAGAGTTGTGTACACAAGGATTCTATTCAACACAATAGTACCCAGGGATAACCTACAGTTTTAACTAGGTATTTTTACAAGTTTTCAACCAGTCTAGATGGTGTTCACCAGCCAAACTTGAACTACCAAAATTTAATAAATTACGAACTTTTAATTATGTACCAAATATTCTTTCCAATGTATTTATTCCCTAAAATTTTCCAAATTACGAAACATGATCAACAAGACAAATACCATCAAAAGGATATTTATTGGGTAGGTAGGTATCAATGTATTTCTATTTCAATCTTTTACTGGTTGGTGAACCTTTCTACTTGATAATGGGCTGCATTGTCCAAAGGATAAAACTCACATGAACCTGAAGAAAAAATAGCTACCTACCTGGAGTACCCACACTGATTATTATCAATAATTTTCAGGACGAGGAAAGAATAGAGAGTTCCTAAAGACTAAAGTCGGGAAGATGTGTTCGGATTTATCTCAACTGCGCATGCGCGTCGCCCAAGTTCAAACTTATTTCCTTAAGTTCGACTTATTCGGCCTTATACATAAGACGCGTTATCTCCCAGGGCACAAACTTTAGGAATCGTCTTTAACCTTACTCTGGGGTAACAGTGCACAGCTTTTTGCCGCGTTTTGTCGTTTTTTTTTAACGCGTCATGTGTTGTCGGTCCTCACCATCGCCAGCGTCTTTCAAAGTTACTCCAAGCGTCTTTCAAAGAATTTGCTAGATTGTTGCGATATCAACTTAGGATAAAAAAGTGAGTATACCTACCTATGCTATGTAATGGAATGGATTTCGCGTTGTGCTAAGTTAAGTGACGTTACTTTTTAATTCACTCCTACCCCCACCACTTCTGTCAAACCGGACTTATTGGTTAGCATCCAAAGGCTGCTCGCCTTAGATGTGGCCAAAAGATATGGCCGTTCCCTAATGAACTTATCTCTTAGGAACTCTCTAATAAAACTTGAAATTCTAATCATTTTGTGGTATATTTTAACAAACGTCAAACTTCATGTTAGGTTTAATTTAAAAAAACAAGATACATTATTGATGGTCATGAAATTCTTTTCGAAATGGACATAATCTGACGCGATCTCTAACCTATTTAGCACTTATATCGTTCAGGACTGGAATATCGATGAACAACAGCCAGTGTTTCCGTCTGAAAGGAATAAACCCAATGGTAAATAATTAATGCAGGCACTTCGATTATTTTCTGGTTTCCTGTATGCATAGAATAGATCGCACTGAAATTTCGACGTAAGAATCGCCTTTAGCACCATCCAACACCTACAGAGCAACTTTCACGAAGGAAATCAGAGTACGTACCTCTATATTACGTTTAGAAGGGAAACGTGAACAATGGCTGTCAATAAGTCTAGTGCTTAGCTTTCTCGCATGGATCCATTGATTGTGCCATCATGTAAATGTTGATCACAATGCTTCCACGAGTCATTTGAAATAATCAAAATACTAAGGTAGCACGAGACGTCATCTGCTTACTGTCTCTGTCGCCTCCAGCGGAAGAATGAGATCCTAGGAGTGTGAAATGGGGATGGAAATCAGATTGATCACACCTCCCACTTCGTTCTTTCTTTTCTTCAAATTTATTACAAAATACATGATCTCAGATTTTTCATTGACCTTGAGGGTTTCAGTCAACACCTACATTACTTTCTCATACTACCCAACTCACCTAGAAACGCTGAATCGATAGGTACCTACAGTAGAGGTTGAGACACGAAATTATAACTGAATAAAAACTGCTTACCTAGCTTCATCTGCGGGTGGAGAGTGCAGGGAAATGCGCTCTTAAGGTGACGGAAGCCTGCGGCACCGTGTAATTGTACACTTTAGCTTCGCGGTGCTTGCCACGAAGACAAGCAACCACGAATAAGTTTAAATCCATGATGAAAGGAACCGAATCTATCAGGATGAATAATGAAAATCAGAAAAACGAAGTGACAAAGAGAACGGAGGTGAAGAAAAATACGCACACTAGCTTAGGTAGAAATTCCTTTGTTGAGTTGGAGAAAGAGCTAATTCGCAAATGACATACATGGCATCAGATGAAACTTCTAGAACATTTGAGAACATGGATGGTAGCGATGTCTTGCGGATCTGAGGATAGCTAGAGAGTTTTTTTGGAGTTGTTACTTGATGGCGCGGCAGTAGAGGTATACTCAAAAACTCAGGCCTACTACACCTTCCTCTCCTTTTCTCCCATGGGACATACCTACAGAAATGTAGGTTGCTCATTTATTGTTTCTTTCATGTGCAATAATTGAAATAGCTATTTTTGATGGTTTCCACCAATTTTGGCCCCCAAAAACACAAAACAGACTCCTATTTTTGACAAATTACCTTTAATCTTTAATAGTGCCATTTAATTAAACAATCAACCTACCTGATGGGACAGGTTAATTATGATTATATTAGGTAGGGACGAGATTTGTTAATAACTGGCAGCAGCTCTTTTCTGCGCTTAGAGCAACCTAGTTTGAAGGTGAAAAAGACGAAGTTTTTCGTCTGCTATGTTGGCAGCCTGGCCCTCGCCAGCCCTTGGGCTGATCCGCCCGTGGCCACCATTCATTTTGAAGGGAATCCCTGGTGGATGGTTAGGGCTGGGAACAGTTTTCCACCGCCCCTGGCTTCGCAGGAAAACTGGGTTGGACGTGATTAACAAATCTCGTCCCCTACCTAATATAATCATAATCAACCTGTCCCATCAGGTAGGTTGATTGTTTAATTATATTTTGGTAGGTAGAGATTTGTTTATAACTGGCAGCTGTTAAAAGGAGCAATCCACCAGGCCTCTGAACCCCTCGGGCACCCCTGGTAAGCAGGGATGGGCCCACCCGCCAACGGCACGAGGTCTCCCTCCAAGACAAAAACACAAATTTTTTGGCAGCGTGACAGTGCGGGGGTGGGGGCCCCTAGGGGTGCTGCGTAGGCGTGTGTACCTACCGGGGGTGGTCCCCTTACTTCTCCACCCTCATGATCATCCTCCCACCGTTGGAAGTAAAACTTGCTGTATGTTGCCTCGCATAATAACTGAAAACGAGACCTAGCCACCTGTGGAGTTACCTGCCCCACAGGGTACATAAAAACATCCCACATAAACGTTGGGACCTAGAGTATAAATCTCTAGATGAATCCATGAACAAATGCAATGTATAAGCCCACGTGTAAATCCAACTCCAGTGACATTTAAAAAAAAGGGCATTTAATTGAAAAATGAGGTTGAAACCATATAAAAACGAGTTTGAAACACAAAGCTGAAGACAACACATCATGAAAGCCAACGGGCTAGGAAGAGAACAGTAATAATAATGAGTGTAAAATCGGTAACAGTTAACTTGCTGTTACTGGAGGCCGGTGACCGAAGTCGAAGGGGCCACTCCCAACACCTCTCGGGCAAATGAGTCCTGTGAACAGAGTGGTCTGTTATACACCTGGCAAAACATCTTGGAATGGGCCGACCATCCGGCCGCTGTGAAAATGACATCAACTGGAACCCCCTTCCTAGCCACTGCGGAGACCACGGCATGTCTGGTTGAATGAATGGAGAACAAGTTAATAGAGAGTTTTTCCTTACTACGGTGTCGGGACACCGTGGTAAGGAATCTAGAGGAACGCATCGTGGATGCTAACTTTTTCAGGATGTCACGTGGTCTTAGTACGGTGTCCTTGGGTCTTAGTACGGTGTCCTTGGATAAAACGCACGGTGTTTTCCTTCCAGGGGTTACACGGAGAAAAGTAGGGGTTCGTACGGCCCAGGTGAAGCTCAGCTACCACGGTGAAGAAGGCCGATCACACGTCCTGTGTTAGCTAGTTCATGCGTTCTCTGCCTGGTTCACGGTAATCGCACGGTGTTAGGACACCGTGCTAAGGCCGACCGTGGTAAGGAAAAACTCTCTAGTATCCACCCCCACTTTACCCAGAATATCCATCAACCAACTGGCTAGCATAGCGGATGAAGCTCGGACCCGCCGCCTCCTAGTGGTCAAGAAGATGGGGCCTAATGTGAGTCTGACGGAGGTACGTCTTAATATGAGATGGAACGCATGCCGTTGGATCTGCTGGTAAGAAAGGGAGGGTAACTGAGGGGGCTACCGCCCTCCGGTCTAAATGACTTAAGCAGCTGCAGTACAAAAATCGTTACTTGGGAGGTTGAAAAATGAATATTCGATCTCATGATGGCTCGAATTGTCTGCATCCGCTGGCCCGATGCCAGCAAGAGCAGCACCAAAAGTTTCCGTGACAAAACATCGATCGATTGATCCGCACACGTACGAAAAAATCCAGGACCTGGGTGGGGTCCCATGTCGATTGGTATTGATCCCCCCGTTGGTCTTAATCTAAAGACAGACTTAAGGAAACGCCGAATATCCCCGTTACGTCCTATATCCTTGCCGGTAAGCAGAGCTAGAGCCGAGCGAAGTGTATTAAAAGAATTTTAGGTATGATGTGCAGTAGAGTCTAAAACATGCTGAAAAAACTATGCAAATCCCTACAAAAAGGTTTATTATTTTGTACAGAATACTCTTCTGTTACAGATCACAGCTCTCTGTATAGATAACCCGTGTATATAATATAATATGTACTATTCTATACATATTATGTAGATCGCAGATCCTTCCTAGGTTAGTACCTAACCCCGTACTCGTTACTAGGTACTAAATCATGAGTTAAATGTTGCTAAAATAATTCTGTCGATGACAAACGGTAACTAAAATGGCAAAAAGAAACGCAAATAATGAAGTTCTGAAGGGAAATTGTTGTGGAGTGAAAAAAGTTGCAAAAGTACCTACCAACAAACTTCAGCCCCTTCTACGTAAATGGTATAATGAACCGTTGTGTAATAATTTACCTACCATTGTGTAATAATTTACCCATCAATAATACTTCAAGTTTGTTCAAGTTTCACTACCTATCAACAAACTCCAAAAGAGCCATCATTTTTCAAATGAAATAAGATCACGGAACAACCAACACGACTTCATACTCCATGATTATAATCATGTGCTCCATAGCAATGATGATCTCGGACCAATTCCCGATTGTTAGCGCGTCCCTAGTGATGATATGTGGGCTGAATGTATACAATTTCATTCACCATCCTGCTGAAAATACCTGTCGGTGCAAACTTCTGGGCATTACTGTGAACGAACGGCTGGACATACAATGCTCCGGGTCATCTTAAAAAACTCCCAAGTTCGTGAACTATTTAAAACCGTAAAAAAATTCGAGAAAGCGGCGTACTGAAGACTTCAACCCCTTAGGGATGACTGAGATTAACGCCGAGCTTCGAGGACCAACTAGACCCCAAATGGGACCTATAAACCGAATTTCCGCCCGTTTGTGTTCTCTAGAAGTCATATGAAAGCTAGCACACTGAAATGCTGAGGAGTGCCACAAGGCGTCCAGTAACATGTTTCTCATCCGCGCCCTGCGAGACCAACCTTGGAAGCGCCACCTCCGTGGCGACAGTATTACCGTGGTATCCCTGGGTTGGGCATGTTTCCCGATAGTGTCGCTAATTATCTTGTCCATTGTCAGTGGAGATAAAAAAACTCAAAACGCCCCCAGGCGAGTACTTTTCTAGGAGGGTCTTGTAATACTTACGTGGCACCCCCGAACGTACATATTATGATCCATATATTGTTAAAATTCTATCGTGGATGTTGGGTGCCGCCTCGACTGGTGCCTGACTTTCCTTTAAATGGCGCTATAGCCAGGACGGGTCCGTCGGTGTGGCTGTTGGGACTGAATTCGCCCCCCTTATTGACGGGTCCTGCTCGTCATAAACCTTGAGTGTCCCCCGACAGCAGAAAAATATTCCGACTCCGATGAATGTTCGGGGTCCCGGAGGGGCAACTCCCCCCCCCCCCCCCCCCCCCCCCGCAGCATCTAGTCCGACGCCGAGACCGGCCGACACTTGTAAGGGCGGCCCTTCTTGTCCGACGCCGAGAATGGCAGACACATGGGACGGCGGTCCTTCATGTCTGACGCCGTGAACGGCCAACACATGGGACGGCGGTCCTTCATGTCCGACGCCGTGAACGGCCGACATAATTATGTAGGGGTGGCCAGTAGGAACTGGGGCCTGCCCCCGCCTCATCTTGACTGACGCCATAATAGCTCGACATATGTTGCCGGACGCCACAACAGGCCGACGATTGGGGGGTAGTGAGCACCCGAGATGAGCGAGCTATGAGGTGGGGGGGGGGGGGGGCAGCATCTCCGACTAAGCGGAGATGCCAGTGAAGGTTATCGAATGCAGTAGCACCTTGCCTTACACCCCATGGGGCCGACGTTTGGTCCCTCCACGCGACTGCTTCAATGTTCTTGTACTTATGTCACGGGAGGGTTGTGGAGAGCCGCCTCAATCACCCATGGGTGAGATGCCACCACCGCGCCTTGTCCGACGCCCCGAGGGGCCAACGCATTAACCTTCTGCATGGCGGTGCTCTCCACAACCGCCATACGAGGCCTCTTCTTTCCTCCCGGCACATCCTCATCGGGAATGAAGATCTTCTTGGGACATTTCCTGAAATCCGAACGTCTCAGTGGTTCCGAGTGTGATATTACGTCGCCCGACGCCACGCAGGGCCCCTCAACCGGTGTAGCCGGCTGCAGGACCGCCACCAGCGGATTTTCATCCAACTCCTTCACGACACACACGATTTCACTCCGAACAAAACTACTCGAACGGCACAGTGAAACCACCTTTGAAGCAAATAATAACAATGTTGAAGCGATGAAAGTAATTGAAATGTTGAAAAACACACTGTAAAAGTTTGAGTGCTCAAACGAACAAAAGAGAAATGGCGGATCAACCCGAGGCCTGCTCTAAGCGCAGAAAAGAGCTGCTACCAGTTATTAAAAAATCTCTACCTACCGAAATATAATTGTCTTGATTCACTTGTGAATATTACTTCTAGTGTTATTATACAAATTTATGGTGATCTCAGATAATTTCCCAGGTTTTTGATTCAAACAATGAATTTTGGGAGCTGAACCTTCGTTACAACCTCAATTCTTCACTCTGTAGTAAAAATCAAATTCATATTCGGTCTTCTAAAACCCTAAAACATGGAAAACGATCCCCCCCCCCCCCCCCCCAATGTTAACTAAAACCTCAAACGAAACCTCGAAAAATGCTGTTCCTACACCCATTTTTCACCCATAACACCCTTGGGTATAATCCGATAAAGCTGCCGAGCTTCAGAGTACCACTAGGACCAAAATGTAGCCTGTGTGCAACGACGATTTTAGACCAAAATTTAAGGCTGAAACTTAGAACCTCAGTTCTTCGCTCGCTGGTCAAAATCGACTTCATATTCGGTCTAATCGCCCTAAAAAACATAGAAAACGATACATCACAAGCTCATGTTACTAAAACACCAAACAAAAACAGATTTTTACACCCATTTTTCACTCATATCACCCTTGGGTGTATATGGATAGGGCTGCGAAGTTTCGGGATACAACTAGGGCCCAAATGGAGCCTGTGCGCGAAAGAACGTAATTTTTAGACCGAAAATAAAGTGGATATGGATGGTACGGCGGATGGATATCACAATGGATGGTTAATGTTGGCATGTATAATGTGTGGAAAATTGAGATCCAATGAAGCAGAGCTGTAACAGCGATAGCAATGGAAAAGCCTGCCAATGATGGAAGAGCCGCGTTACAGAAGAGGCGGTGAGTACAGAGGCCGAGCTAGCAACGAGAAGACGCAACATGGCAGACATCAGCGCCTAGCACCAGGAACTATGGGGCATTGGTGAAATAGGCCACTAATAACAAAGCAAAAGCCCGAGCGTCCGCCTCCTCCCAGAATCCCGACTGCGCAGCCTCCACGTGGTCCCTGAACAAGAGGTGACCAATAGCATAGTGGGAGGACGGCGAAGGCCGTCAGACCTAGAAATGTAGCAGCAACCCCTTCCCCGTAAAAGCCGCAAGGCCAAGGCCCGAGGGCACAACGAAAGGTACTGACGGATGGATATCGCATTTTTGGAATCGACGCCCCTTGAAAGGCAAAAGAAAAAAAATGAGGGGGGGGGGGGGGGGTCCAGTTTTTTTTGCTGAGCGAATACACAGGTATATTCACAGAAAAAAGAAAGTATATTTCTTGTGCCATAAACAATTTTTTTATTATTGCAAATAAATAAGTACTGAAGTACATAAATATATTAAGGGTTGGTACAAGAAATCATTTAAATGACAATGACTAGCAAATGTTCGGAATCCAATATTAAATATGGCATTGATATGGCAAATAGCCATGAAGCGATTCCACTTACATTTCTGCCCCTGCGATGGGAAACAAAAATGAAAGAATACACAGGTATAATAATAAAAACGATACCAGACGGAGAAGGAGTCTCACAGCCAGTTATTGAATGTACGTAAATAGGTATCAACAAATAACAAATGGTTAGACATAAAATCATGCTGTATGTCTTTCATGCTATACTGTGCGTTACAAACGTTATATAAATCCACAATAAAAATATATGAAATACGGCTACATGAGTTACTTAGAAAACTGATCCTGTCTTAACTATCTATGATGATTTATGAAATTGATTTTTAGCGAATCTACTACTACCATAATACTTCCAAATCCATATAATACCCTTCCTTATAATACCCGCAGACCTGACGCTGTGCCAATATTTTTCAAGGGACAACAAGCAAAAATTTGTGGTATCCAAACTTTGATTTTGAGCAGCATGAAAGAATGAGATTGCTAGCAATATTATCGTTCTTTCCAACTTTTCCTTCTAACTTCTCTAGAAATAGGATATTATATTGTAGGGAAGATCCGCCCGTACACAGCTTCATTTTTGAAATGTAGGTACACAGAAAACTTCCGTAGAGAGAATCGTTATGACTACAAATGTTTCACACAACACGAATGGGTCTGTTCAGTATCAAATCTAAATAAAGCATACCGCAGGACTACATATTCCGGTTTAACACATAATTTATTTCCCTTGTAAGAGGAAATTGTTGATCACCACACTCTCCGGAGAAATCATCAGTGTTCAACGAGTAAATCATTGCTCCGCCAAAATGACGCTCTTTGATGTAGTATGCCTGAAACGTACAAAGAAATCATGATACCTACAAGGCAATGAGTAATGGGTTCCCAGTTTTTAGTAAGTACGTGAACTTATGAAAAATATTTCGTAACGAATAAGATGAGCGTCCTCAGCTACATGACGAAAAATTCAAAATTTCCCCAAAACGTATGGTATGAAAGTAATAATTCGAAGATTGGCTTTTGGGTCAAAAAAATTATCGGTCAAATTTGTTTTTGTGGTTCATGAATCGATAAAAAGGTCTCCTGAAATGGTATCTAAAAAAATGGTCACCTAAAATGGTATTACACCAACCTTCCTTAGAAATCTTACCTTTGCGCTAGATATTCCAGGTATTTGTCGACGATCATGGAAATTAGGGGCGACGCGCCCCCCAAAATACTTTTTGGAGTATTTCAGCCACGCCCCCAGGGACGGGAAATAAGAATTTGTCCACTGTAGGGAGGTACGTGTATGCTATTGGGAACCTTCCGCTAAGGGAAGTTTTACTGTACTGTATGCGACACCCTAATATCTGTAGGTATACAATAGTAATCCCTGTAAGTATTACCTAGTAAGTTAAACATGGTAAAAACAAAATCAGTCCGAGATTAGGTACCAACCTACGAAGTACAGGAGGTTTGACGTACCTTCAAGCTGACACTTAGAGTGTTTTCGTAAGATATCCACTCATGACCATTGAAAGCAAAGGGAACTTGGCAGGTGTCATCAAAATAACGAGTGGTTTCCGGAATTTTAATAAAACCACAGGCGTTTGGATATGTGATGAAACCACTTTTTCCAGTCTCCCCAAAGCCACTCGCAGGCGCATTCCATCCATTGTTATCTTCATTCAACAACCTGTAGTGTGAAAAAAACAATAGGCTTTTCACTAAGACGACGAAGTTGGACAAAGCTAGGCAATATGGAACAAGGTTTGACCGACCTTGTCAGATTTTAGAACAGTAAGATTGACATGTAGGTAATAATAATTGAAAAATCCGATCATTGCATTCGATTGAACAATTCGATCATTGTATTCAAGAAGAGAATTCATCAGCAACTATCAGTGTGAGAAGGGGTCATCACGTTATTAGATCCATGATGCAGTGCACGAGTTGTCACCTATTGACCAGATAAATAATGCACTCTTTCAAGGGTTTTAACTTACGTATTAAAAAACCATACTTCTATTATAAAGGAAACGATAGGAGGAGCACACCTAGAACACCAGGATGCCTCCCAAATTATTTGGTGGAGAAATGTAGTGAGCTTGGGGCAAACTGGGCGAAGGAGTGGGAGTTTCTATAAGTTAAGTACCACATCCCGTTGAACCAACACGAGGAACTTTGTCCAATGGTTAAAGGAGAACCCAGCCCAAGGCTTACGGTCTCCCCCCTGCTGCAAGCAGACATGGAAGCCCTCCTAGGAGGTGACTGTAAACTCAGTCAGTGTCCTTGGATATGCCCGAGTTCCTGTTACACCCACATGTGGAGGCAAGTGTTCTAGCTCACTCTACCAAATTAGCAGGTTGGTGCCCGAGTTTTTGGTTTCCCACAAAACTCACATGCCGGAGCCTTCCCAATGGACCTCGACAGTCCATGGGGAGGGCGCCTTCCCATCACATCCGGATCAGTTCCGGTGCTTGGGTGACAACCACGACCACCACGAATTCAACCTCAACTGTCCCCCGTTGCCTAAGCGATGTGCCTGTTGCCTGAGGCTCCCCTGCCCGTGGTACCGGTTTTGGTGAGTGCAAGATTCCAGTCGCCTGGCTTCGCATCACACCCAGATGCCAGACTGGTCGCAGGCCAGCTACCAGAGAAGGAGACTCTGAGGCTACCGCTTTATCCCCTCTCTGCGCATGCGCAGCCCAAGCAATACAGGAGCATGGGAAAGGGAGACATTGGGGCTCCTCTCAGGACTCTTGATCCCTTTGAGTCATTGTCCCATGTGTACGACGGCACCCTCAACACGAGGAACTGAGGAATTGGGAAGGACTGACTGAGAGGAGCCTTGAAATTATAGAAAAATTATTCAAGCTCGAATTCGAGCAAAATGTACTTAATGCCAGTAGCGGTGCGTGGGCTCTGAAAACGGTGGGGCACCAAACCAGAACACACATCCAACAGATTTGTGTCTACAAAATACACAGTTTATCTCTTTTAATTAACACTCTATCGTCGAACAAAAACGTCGACATTTCTACTGCAAATTGGCCACCGAATTCATGTTACAAAAATATAGTAAACTAAAATACAACAAAACAATGACCAGTGCCTATTTGAATGGAGAAGCTATTGACTTGAAGCTAGGTAGTTATCTGACGACGCCGATCAATCCACAAACAGCAAACAGGACAAAACGCACACAAATACAAATCTGTCATCGGAAATGGACCAAACTCAAAACACACAAAATTTGATGCAAAAAGCGAAAACTGACAAGAGACTAAACAGAGAAAGCGAATGTGATTCATGAGACAACACGAACAAATCAGAAGACAAAGAAGCATCTCGTATCGACATGACAAACTGAATCCAAGGGATTAAATTGATAGTGAAAAGGGATTTTGGGGTGGAAATCAGATTCTAGGGACAGGCCCAAAGTGGGAGTAGCGAACAACCTTTTTACTCGACTGAGCATGCGTGGACGGGCCACTTTTCTCAGTTGCCATGGGAACACTGGGTCCCAGGGCCTATCTGCCAGTTTCAGGAGCCTAGGTTTCGATTTCGATTGCAGGACATCGATTACTGTCGCTTTATTCCGATAAAATGCTTCGCCTATGGAGCTAACAAGAAGGAACCGGCCTAGCAGAATATTGAATATCCATAGTCAGAGAAATCTGGCGAGTCGCTGTTTAACTTAGTGAAAAATGCTCGGTATAGTGTACAGAGGGAAATTCGAATGCCAGCTGGTTGGAATTTTGTTTACTCCCTAGTGTTTTTGGGTGCCGGGGCAGTGGCCCAAGTGGCCTTATGGACACAACGCACCTGCTTAACGCGCAAAACCACCCTCAGTGCCTGGCCCTTAGACTGGAAATGATGCCACCGAGCAAATTGAAGGATTTTCAGACCGACAGATGGTTTTTTAAGATTAGGGGGTGATCTTATGGCGTTCAAAAGTAGGCCGTATGAATCAAGTAGCCAGACGTGTGAGCTGGGCAATAGCGGATAAGTTTAAAATGCCTTCCATTTCATAGCAAAACGTATAGCCCTGGCAAATTTGAGGCGGCAGTATCTGGGTGGGGCTGATTTAAGTTGGGAAAGGTATTTGATGATGATCAAGTCCGGGAATCTTAGTTTGGTTAAATACTGCTCAGTGGCTAGGAAACTATGAGGTGTGGCTATAAAAGAATATAGTTTTAGTTAATCTAGGAATTAGTTTGTTTTGTGTAAATTAAAATAAGTGGTTAAGTATAAGAAGAATAATATAGTTTCAGTTAATCTAGGAATTAGTTTGTTTTGTGTAAATTAGAATAAGTGGTTAAGGAGAAGAATATAGTTTCAGTTAATCTAGGAATTAGTTTGTTTTGTGTAAATTAAATTAAGTGGTTAAGTATAAGAAGTACCTGATTATACTGCTGATCTCGTAGTATTGTTTAAAAAGAGTTGTCATAGGTAAAGAATAATTCGTACAGTTTATAACCTGATGTAATTTGATTTATAACTATTCTATTTATAACTACATATTCTGTAACTTGATTTATAACTGTTAGAGCTAAGGCAAACTTATCGGACGGTCCAATGATTCCACGATTATTGCATGTCTCCTCACGTACAAGATTAATGTCAATTTAAACAATTAGCATGTTTTCATTAATTCACTCGATTGTCACTTAACACCATGCGGGATTTAACAACAACAACAACCAGCTGGCAATCCGAACTCCCAAATACCGTAGTCATATCCAAATGAATAATACCAAGAGCAACCTTGAAAGTAAGGCAAAGTAGTGAAGCAGCCATTTCAGGCTGGGGATTCACATCCAACAACCCTAAAGGTGTTGTGGACATGATTGGCTGTCCTCTCAGGAGGATCAGAATTTGTTCCAATAATTTTGCTTATGGCTTATGCTTATTGCTACCTATATCCTCACCGCCTTAGGTTGGAAGGAGCGGTGTTACAATTCTAAAAGAGAGACTGCAGAATTAATGCACTTGTTCACCTTGAAACTTCAAAAATTTACAACTGACATGCACCACAGTATGATGTTAGGAGGTATGATCCATAGGGCTCAGATGCAACTCCAACCAATTCACACTCATGTTTCTGTAATGATAGGAAAACCATTGGCACATGATACCAACTTTCATTCACTGTGATACCAAATTTCATCAGTATCTCAATATTAAATTGTAAATACGACTGACTAGGTCTGAAATTGGGTGAATTTTCCCTCGAATCGTTTTTCGGGAGACATAACATATGTTTACTAGGTTTCCAAAATTACCAACTGAACCGCAGTGATACAGTATAAACTTCTTCCTTCATGCCACAGTTTTGATGCAGCCCAAAACCTGACTCGCACCTGGTTTGAACGACTTTTCTTGACGACTTTCCTCAACTTTTTCCCTAACTATTTTTATTTATATCCACCTTGTTACAATGCTCCAAAAGTGACTCTTTGATAATAAACTTGAACCAATATTGTGGATACTCCTGCTTCGATCGAGTCATGGATTATATCCACCAGTGATGTCATCAAATCATTACAAATGTTGAATAAAATAACTACAAATGTCTAATGCAAACCCAAAATACTAACTATTACAACTTATTACTCCTAACTTATTATTATCTCAATCTGTACTTTGAAGTAAAAAGAATATTAATACTAAGAGGGTTACTGCGGGATCCAATGGGCTATTTGCATGAAAAATAAAATTTGAAAATAACTGGTTAATTTTGTGTGTCATTGGTAACGAAACAAGACGACGGCCTAAAAAAATATCTTTAGTTGAAAAAGGCTTTTAAAATCGAAGCATTTAAAAAGTGCACTGAGCTTGCGACGTCATCACTGAAGGAGGCTGTCACTCTAGCCAATAAGAGCGCTCAGGACTTTGTGCATGATCACCTGCCTTTTTTTTATTTTCAGGTTTTATTTGGTTTACAGTAATATTTTACTGTAATAAAAATTTACAATAATTATAATTTACAATAATTTAGTGTAGGTATTTTATTAATTTATTTTAATTTTAAATTAATTTAATTTGATTAATTTTTATTAATGATTTTTAATTAATAAATTACAGCAATTTATTAACTTAATTAATAAATTAACTGTAATTTAAATTTACGGTAATTTATTTACAGTAGTGTTAATCGAATAGTGGTTGTTTTAATGAACAGCCTTCATTTTCACGTTTCTTTAGCAATGTACATTCAATTTAAACAAATTCAAGCAAACAGCCCCCTGAACTGTCGAATTATGGAAAAATGATTGGATGGAAACATCCATTCAATCGCCTTTCCAACAAGTTGTGCTGGATGGAATGGTCACTTAACAGCATTGATGGCAGGCAGGCCAAAAGTTCCTTTTCATTTGACGCCAAATTTTAGGTCTACTTTGGTTTCCAAACGTTCACTGTCGAACCGAACAGTCAATCTAATAATAAAAATTAAAACATACCTGAATGAATGACCATACGTCGGTATACCGACGTTGATCTTTTTTGAGGGCATCCCCAATTCGGTCCACTGAGTCGCAGACCAATCCGTGTTCAAGGTTCTGAAGTAGCCTTGCTCTTGAGGTCGAGGGTAGAGAGGCGAGTTTGGACCAGTCATAGGTATATACTCACTATACATGTGGTAATCATAGCACATGACATTGACAAAATCGAGGTACCTAGAAGGTCGATATTACCATTTTTCAATCAGCAACTTATAAAAAAGTGATGAAGATAATTTTGAAGATTTAGGTACCGACTTGGCTAGTTCTTCCACTTCGTACGACTGCTGTATGATGAGATCGGGAGCAGCAACAGCAGCAGACAACAGAAGATGTTTAGCCTCTTTGTTCACATAGTTTCTGAGCTCAGATATCAGGAGAGAATAGTTTCTAACTTGAATTAAATCTCCGTCCGGCCAAGAAGGGAATTCCCAGTCTAAATCCAAACCATCAAAGCCAATTTTTTTGAGGAATTTCACTGTGTCGACGACAAATCTATAATATAATGAAAATAATAAATGGAAGTATTTACAGAACAAACAGAGCAATTATTTTCCTGATAATAATAAATTGTTAGGTACATTTTAGTTACCAAACAAAGGGAGAAGGAAAAAGAAGGACAATCATAATTATGTTGAACAGTGTCTTTGGATACCTATTACATTTTCTGTGGTAACGCTACCTCACCATGACTCTTACAACTACTTAGTATCGAGGCGAAAAGAAAACAGGATGCTACGGGAGCCGGTGAAATTCAAACCCAGACCACTCGGAGGCATGTATCTGAACCAGTGGAACTCCAGATCGAAAGTGTTCAACTACGGTGAGAATTCGTATGATTTGATAGTAACAAATTAGACTTTTCTTTCACAGTCATTACCAAAGGTCGTAAATTCTGGAACGAGGCAAGCCTCAATTTGAACCAGGTTGACTTCGTGGTTCACAGATGGAACGCAATGGATGGAAGGGCTGAGAAAGGGGTGCGAGGGCCCAAACTTCAGTTTGGCAAAACCCCTGGGTCCATCAGCCACCATTTACCAGGCGGAAACCCATGTGTTGGAACAGGGAATAAAAATAAGAACTTGAATCTCTCGTTCTCCACCAAAGCATTTATCACTTTTTATTGAAATGTATTCACAAAATAGGTATTAGAATGGTTAACATGAAAAAAACATGGAGAGAGCCTCCGGTTCTTGCCGTGTAGATGATAATATAGTCAACAAAAAAAGGGGGGGGGGGGGGCCAACCGAATGAGAAAGAGGAATGGATCAAGGCGTCTAGTAGCCCAAGCTCTTGAACCAGCCAAAATCCAAAATACCTTGGTGAGGACCAAACACCAAGCAACAGAAATCTGTGCATAGGAGATGACCAGGAAATTTAAGGGTGCCATAATATTATGTCTAATCAGACAGCCCTAAGGGCAATAACTGCCTACTCTATAAAATCCAAGCTAACCTGAAGTTGACGGGTAACAAATTTTCTTTTGAAATTTAAACAACTGCGACTTGTCATCCAAAGTCAATGAGCAGGTGCGACGTCGAATTTGGTTTTATACCTACTTGTTTTTTCCGATGTTCAAAATTATTCTCAATATATTCTATTTTTATTTTTTATCCTAAATAAATGACAAAACTCAGGTTTGCAAGTTTTAAAATAATGGGATTGTGCGAATGGGGGCAAACACATTCTCGCAGATGCTCATGAACCAGGTAATTGGAGTATTAGTTCCGGGGACATGGACAGATGGGTAGTGCTGGTCGTGTGTCCTGCACTAATCAGCTGAACCTTCATCATCCCTTCTTCCATGCAATGGAGGGTGGTTCCTCAAATTACTATATATATAAATGGTATGATATTAGGAAAAAACTATCGCCATTACCTATAAGGTGTGTGCATTTAGGATTCATAACTTGATAAGGTAATTAACATAAATAAGTACTTAATCTGATGGTTTCAATGGAAGGTGACAGTTTTTTCTGTCACCGGAACAAGTTGTTCCGGTTCCTTTTCAGTAGGTACCAGATACTCCTGCCAGCTAAGAACCAAAATGCTCCTGCGCATCAAGGAACAACCGGCAGGAGAACAGCCCCTTCACTCCACTTACTGTTCCCTTCGGATGTTGGGACTGCCTGGGTCTTTTCTTGGTAGCCCCTTTCCTTTCATTACCACACCACGACCATGCCTGTCGCATCTCGGCTTCACCCTCAAAACCAAACTGTTGCAACCACTGGTCAACTTCCACTTCAATTTTCCATTTTCATCTTTATAGGAAGGAACTAGGTTTTAAAAAGATGCCAAAGCATGCTAGCTCATCTTGGTTTTTTCAAGTTTTCTCATTCATTCGTGGAAAGAAACATTTTTAGCATGGTACATGCTCTTGCAATGACTGAGGAACCGGCCGAAAAACAACACAACAAGCATTACAGAAGTAAGTCCCACACTCACTCTGCCCATGCTTGCCTTGGCTTCTGATTGAGTAATATGTAAACTCAAAGGGGAGTAGGACGGCAGTTGATGAGTGAAGAGATGAAGAAGGGTTGGAGAAGAAGGGGGTAGAAGGGGAGGTAGATTGAAGAAGGATCTCAACAGCGGGTGGTAGGATTAGAGGTTAGGTTTAGATTAGTACCTGCCTATAAGGAACAGGAACACTTCGCTTAGATACGACATAATGGAACAGTGACGGTAACAAAGTAACAATAACAGGTCGATTGCTCTTTACCTAGGTACCTATTTAGTTCTCTGATAAAGATGTTCCTAGATGTGAAAGAGTAGGTACCTACCAGATACTTCTAGACTGCCACATTTAAGAGAACCTAATACATTGCCTGTGAAAAAGTATCGGATTGATACATCCAACCCATCCCTAACCTTCTTCTTCAGGACCTTCTCCACATATCCTGTCACTTGAGTCCAATGCTGCTCGCTTTGCTGCGTCGCTCCGTTCGACTACTATCACTGGTGTCATGTTGACTGCTGATACGCCTAGTGCTCCCTGTAACCAACTCCTTTCTGTTGCCATTTATGTGCATCTGAAGAATGTGTGATGCACATCGCCATCCACGTCCTGGCAGCTGTGACACGTACGAGAGTGTACCTTTCTCATTATGTGCAAGTAGCTATAGAGTAAGACGTGACCCGAGAAAAACTGAGTTAAACAGTAATTTATTCATCTCTCTGTGCTTTTGAAGACGCAGCTCGAGCAAGAGCGGCAAAGAACGACAGCGTGAACTGACAGAGGGAAGAATGAAGAGAACGCCCAAGAACTCGGTCCGAAGTGAGTTCCAGACCGAGTTCCAACATGGGAGATTGTAGTGCGGTTTGAGTCCCATATAACCTGGAGATGCGGTCCCCTCCAGGTATCTAACAAGATCCAAATTCCACCTATGGATCTTTAAGATTTCCTCTTTGTCCCTCAGGAAAAAACCCCATCCCTAATGTGTGATACATAAATATGCGGTGCAAAATTTCCTACAAGAAATTCAAACTGGTTCCACCCTATATAATGAAATATAATAACCAAGTGCATAAGACAAAAAGGATACGTGACAATCTTACTTAGTTCGGTACTTTTCAGAAGATACCATCCGACTGAATTCACCATAGGCAGACATGTCTTCGACTGACAACATCACTTTGAGAGAAGGATTGACTTTTTTGTAATCGATGATCTTCTTATAAATCTGAAAAGCAGAAAGTAATTAGAATTCAACCAAATTCTGTAATTTTTCTCCTCAGTGGTACAGATAACTTCCACGTGGTAGGTATACTCACTTCCAAATAGTTATCTTTTTGAGGTTGAATAGTTCCATTTTCGACACCAGCAAAACCAATAATGACATGAGTACAAAAATAGGGATCAACCGCTTCTGGAGGAAGAGGTCTGGTCTTACTGTCATTGGATGGAATCACATAATAGCATACGACTCTGAAATCTTGGGCTGCTTGCGATATTTCTGCAAATAATGGATCATTCAAGAATATTAATTTTTTAAAGCTACGTGGATCTTCAGCATATTAATTTATAATTCGATTGACTTCACTAACCATTATAAACTAATAGGACGGGAGCGTTGGAACACATTCCAAATGCCAAGACTGTAAACATCACACCAATGACACTAATGCCCACAAAAAACACCAGGCAGCACTTCCTGAAAATATAGATAAATAAATATAAACGTGTAGCTACCCAGTACATAAATATTCGTACCTCCATATACAGAGTTCATGGTACCTACCTAGTAGTATAGTAAATAACGAAAATCAGTTACAGATTCTATGTAGGTGCGGGACACTAGAAACTACTAGCGGGTGCCAAAACTTGCTAAACACGTGGAACCCAGAAAAATCCTCAGTTGTATCAACCGAACATCCCCCATTCCCTTAATATATTTCAATAGTAGTCATGAAAACGTTGACATCAAAACTCCATTTAAAAATATGTTTACGAGCAGGTAAGTAGTCCAAATATTATACATGTATACAGCCATAAACCGACAAAGGCTCTAAAAACTGAGCGGAGGCATTTCCTGATGAAGCACCCACCCATATTAATTACCCCATGAACCCTTATTACCAACTACTTTTAAAATGTTGTCATTTTTCCTACTTTTATTATCCTGGTTCACGGTCTTAGGATAAAATGGAAAACTACCTACCCACTGATTTAGCTTTTCAAGTAGGTGTTCACATGTTTTTCAAGGTTTTAAGGCAATGAATTCCAGAAATTTGTATGATCGGATGATTTGTCCAGAATATATTTCTGGACCAGAACTCTTGAAAACAAATCAACCGACCAAACCACTAGGAATCATTCAATACTATAGGTCGTGCACAAGAATAATGCCCTCCGACCCTGCACTCTATGGGAGGCTGGGAGAAGCTGAGGGCTCGGCAGCCTGAGTGGGATGCAATGTTGGGACTTTTACTCTGTTATGTTGGCAGCCGTGCTGCCATTCCAAGCCAGCTCATTCCATTCCCATATCGTGTTTTCCTTGTTTGTATCTTGCTTTTCGTTTCACCATCCTACCTATATCGTCGTATTAACCCTTCTTAGTTTAACTGTGAGTATCATCACAATCCCCGTCATCCTATTTTTGAACTGAGTATCATCACAATCCCCCGTACCCGTCAGTTTCCGTGTGTCGCCTACACAGATCTCGGGATGGGACATCAACATTCATCGTCAATAAGAAACCGGAAACCTGCTATCGCAAGAGGCAGGGCTCTAAGGAGTCAGGCACGAGAAATTGTGTACAATGTGTGCCAGTATTTTACGAGGAAGAAGAAACAGGATGACGCGAAATACAACGTTCGCGATGTGACTAGTGCAGCGACGGGCGTCTCGGCGAGAACAGTCGGCAACATTATGAAGGAAGCTGGAAACCAAACAACATCAGATCGGGCGAGACCTTTGTTTGTTACGCCAACCAAGTCCACACCGCACGTCACTGATGCTGATGAATTCACCGATGCTGCTGTACGAAACAAGATACGTGAATTCTACATTGTTCGGAAAGAGTGCCCTTCATTGAAAACACTGTGCGGAATTGGCGAGTGACGGAGTTCTCGAGTGTGGTAGAAGTTACCTTCGGAAACGACTGGTTAGTAGCGGTTTCAGGTGGAAGAAATGTCAGTCCAACCGAAAAAATTGAGGACGACTACCGTCAAAAAGATCACTTAGTCGAATCGGAGATCGATAGTTTCATCATTAATGTTGGGGGGCTTCTGATACTGATAGCAGTTCCGATGAGGATTCGGATTTTTCTGATTAGAAGTTTTACGTACCACAGTTAAATTAAGTAAGTACTAAATAAATGAATAATAATATGTACTAAATAAATGAATAATAAAATAACATTTGTTTCCAATCTTTCCTTTTATACCTACCTACCTTCAAACAAATTTCCTTATTTACCTCATTGTACCTTTTCAAAAAAGTACTCCTAATTTTCAAGAAAACATTTCATAGAAAAATCCTATTACACACGAGTTTGTCTGTCAGCTCAAAGGAATCACGCTCAGGGGACCGATTTTACAAAAATCGGGAAAATGCTACGTTCATTCACTATGGCTTTTATGACAGTATCATTTTTTATAACGAAAAAAGGTAAGTTTTTATGACGGTTCACACTCAGCTAGAAAAAGGATTACAGGGGGAAAGTGCTGCCACTGGACAGGGAAAAAACAAAAAAACTGGGAATTCCGTGTTGAAAATGATTTCCACGTTCTCCGCCAGAGTGCAGGGTCGGAGGGCATTATTCTAGTGCACGGACTATAGTTGCCTATTTCTATGGCACATAATTATTATCCATCGATTTTCTTGTGGCACAGATTGCATACACGGTGGTGCATAATTGGCCGCAACAGTGAAAAGGCCGCGTAGCGTCGAATTTCGCGCTACTGTGCGTTTTAAGCTGATGGTACAATATTCGACGCAACAAGTCCCCTTCAGATGATGCTTTCTTTTCTCATGTTGACGCTGTTTCCTCCAAACTAACCGTTGACAACTTGGTATTCGAAATAGGTACAAAATGAAATTCTCCTAATGTTAAATTTAATGATGAAAAATAACCTACAATACAATAAGAGGTAAATGAAAAAGCCAAATACAAAAAATCTTAACAAATGAAACAAAATTCTATTTACAAACGAAAAATCTCTTATTTTTATTAATGTATTTGTCAAGCAGCAACACCCCAGGCGGACAGAATTTCATTTTGTACCTATTTCGAGTTCCAAGTTATCAAAGGTTAATTTGGAGGAAACGGAGTCAACATGAGGGGAAAAAAAATCATGTGGAAGGTGTTGGGGGGGGGGGGGGGGTTGAGTACCTATTTCAAAGATTTCTTGCTATGTTGCTCGAATAATGTACCACCAATTTAAAACACACAGTTGTGCGAAATTTGACGCAACAGGCTTTTTGACTGTTGCGGCCAATATGAACCACCCTTGTATAGGTAATATATATACGCACAACAGTTGGGCAATAGGGACCCATGTAACCAAAAGGGAATGCAAGGGAGCGGAGGGGGATAATAAGAATTTCGCATAATAGTCATGGAGGTTATTGTCTAATTTCCATGCATGAAACTTCCTATGCCTCAGTTCGAGCACAAGTTTCAATTCACTTGCCAAGCTTTAGTAATATTGCTGATATTAAAATTAGCAAGAGGAGTTACCGCGGAAGAAGTTGAGGAGGCTTGAAGGACCTTCATTTTTTGAGGAAGTCGACATCAGCCTGAGAATTGAGACCTTGATTCAATGAGGTGATAGTTTCTGTTAGCCCACCACTATAGTGTGGCTCAAGCGCTAGTCTGTCTTTGCCTAACCGATGTTTTACTTTATCCAGTTACCTATCATTACACGCTGATGGCTGGAGTGATTCCTTTATTTGATTCGGTTTCACTGTTTCGGTGCTACCCCCCTTCGTTCTGAGTTTCCACAGTTTCTGTGCTGCTAGTTTTTTGTAGGGAAAAAACCTATGGATAATTCGATTACTCTTACTATTCGGCTACAAGGAAATAATTTTTTTTCCGCAACATTATGATTGCTGGAGCACTGAATAATACCTACTTGAAGATCACTTTCTTTAATAAGTCTTACTTGAGATACTTATTATGATAGTGTCATAAAATGAAATATAGGTAGTAGAAAGTAAAATTTAGCATGCAAAAGTACGTAGTTGAAAATATTTACCATCTTTGTTCTTGAAATATTACAGGAACCTTGCCAGCTTGCTCAGGCAGTAACTCGACATCATCACAGACTTTAAATTTCATATTTTCCCCCCCAATGACAAAGTGATAACATGCTATAAACTCATAAGGGCTGTCAAGAAATAGGCTAGAGATTCTACAATTTGGAGATTAAACACCTATGAACCTTGGCAGGGCAAAAACAACGAAATAGGCCTCTCAGTCAAATCACAAGACAGGAGTGTCAAGGCTTGATAACCAACACAAGGACAAGAATAATCAAACGAGCGGAAGTAAACAGGAACAGCCCAGCGATATGGCTGTTTATTCAGAAATAGAGTGATTACGAAGCATGGAGAAATGAAAAACTACAATCGCGTACAAAGTGTTGTACAAGAATAAAACAAAAACCACGGCAAAAATCAGGAAAAACAAACTAGGCGCTCTTAGTTATCAACACCTTTTGACCTTATCACATCACTCTTCCCTACAACTGTGCTTTTGTTGGCTTTGTAAACTCTATGCTGACATGATTGGGTTTATGGTTGTGGATGCTAACAGTTCTTCAGACAGTTGTAGGTAGGTGGTTTTGACTGGGTAGGTAGGTACACACCTACTTACCTGATAATAGGGTTGAGCTAAATCACCCCAACAAGGATGTGCTGTTTAATATTGCAGTGAAAATCTGTCCTCAAAAATCGTTCAAATTCAAACAAGCGGGTTGATCACCTTCTCACCTTTGTGTAGGGTCACTTATTTAAAAACGCTGCAAATCCCTGCACAACGGTTTATTATTTTGTATAGAATACCCTCCTGCTACAGATCACAGCTCTATGTATAGATAAACCTTCTATATAATATGATATGTACTATTCTATTATATACATATTATGTAGATCGCAGACCCTCCGTAGGTTAGTACCTAACCCCGTACTCGTTACTAGGTACCTACCTAAATCACGAGTTAAATGTTGCTAAAATAATTCTGCCGATGACAAACAGTACCTAACAAAAAGAAACACACATAATGAAGTTCTGAAAAGAAATTGTTGATGAGGAGTGAAAAACGCTGCAAATCCCTGCACAACGGTTTATTATTTTGTATAGAATACCCTTCTATTACAGATCACAGCTCTATGTATAGATAACCCGTCTATATAATATGATATGTACTATTCTATACATATTATGTAGATCGCAGACCCTCCGTAGGTTAGTACCTAACCCCGTACTCGTTACTAGGTACCTACCTAAATCACGAGTTAAATGTTGCTAAAATAATTCTGCCGATGACAAACAGTACCTAACAAAAAGAAACACACATAATGAAGTTCTGAAAAGAAATTGTTGATGAGGAGTGAAAAAAGTTGCAAAAGTACCTACCAACAAACTCCAGCCCCTTCTACGTAGATGGTATAATGAACCGTTGTGTAATAATTTACCGTTGAGTAATTATTTACCATAGTAATAATTTACCCATCAATAATACTTCAACGTTGTTCAAGTTTCACTACCTACCAACAAACTCCAAAAGAGCCATCATTTTTCAAATTAAATAATATCACAGAACAACCAACTCGACTTCATACTCCGCCAATATAATCAGGTGATCCCTACCAATGATTGGCCGTATTCACAAATTCCTATTGTGGGCGCGTCTCTGGTTACGAGATTTGGTTTGAATTGTATACAATTTCATTCACACTGGAGTCGAAAATGCCTGTCGGTGCAAACTTCGGGGCCTTACTGTGAACGAACGGCTGGACGTACGATGCTCCGGATGGTCTTAAAAAACTCGCAAGTTCAAGAACTATTTAAAACCGTAAAAATATTTACGTAAAAAAATGGTGTAGGCGTTTTGAAAATTTCAACCCCTATTTTGAACCCCTTAGAGATGACTCACAGTAACGTCGAGCTTCGAGGACCAACTAGACGCCGAACGGAACCTATAACCCGAATTTCATCAATTTTCTTTCATGGTAACTAAGAAAAGTGGCCCGTACGGCGTACGGCGTACGGCGGACAGACAGAAATATTTTTATTGCAGTTTTGGATTCTACATACCTTGAAACGTAAACCATCAAATTTTGAGGGGGGGTAAGAGTTTTTTTTTTCATGCTCGATTCCAATGGTTCATTATTGAAAATAATAAACCAAAAGTTGCAAAAGTACCTACCAACAAACTCCAGCCCCTTCTACGTAGATGGTATAATGAACCGTTGTGTAATAATTTACCGTTGAGTAATGATTTACCGTAGTAATAATTTACCCATCAATAATACTTCAACGTTTGTTCAAGTTTCACTACCTACCAACAAACTCCAAAAGAGCCATCATTTTTCAAATGAAATAATATCACAGAACAACCAACTCGACTTCATACTCCGCCAATATAATCAGGTGATCCCTACCAATGATTGGCCGTATTCACAAATTCCTATTGTGGGCGCGTCTCTGGTTACGAGATTTGGTTTGAATTGTATACAATTTCATTCACACTGGAGTCGAAAATGCCTGTCGGTGCAAACTTCGGGGCCTTACTGTGAACGAACAGCTGGACGTACGATGCTCCGGATGGTCTTAAAAAACTCGCAAGTTCAAGAACTATTTAAAACCGTAAAAATATTTACGTAAAAAAATGGTATAGGCGTTTTGAAAATTTCAACCCCTATTTTGAACCCCTTAGAGATGACTCACAGTAACGTCGAGCTTCGAGGACCAACTAGACGCCGAACAGAACCTATAACCCGAATTTCATCAATTTTTTTTCATGGTAACTAAGAAAAGTGGCCCGTACGGCGTACGGCGTACGGCGGACAGACAGAAATATTTTTATTGCAGTTTTGGATTCCACATACCTTGAAACGTAAACCATCAAATTTTGAGGGGGGTAAGCATTTTTTTTTTCATGCTCGATTCCAATGGTTCATTATTGAAAATAATAAACCAAAAGAAGTCTGCCCATTCGAATAGGCAGTTTAGCTTCCTCACTTGACTCACATGAACGTATAGAATAGTTGGGTAGGTTCATTCAGTGGACAGATGGATTATCCGCGCATGACTTCGATACGGGACCTTCGGCGATCCAACCCGCGTATACCCTCAAAATGTCAGCTCTCTAAAACTATTTTTCGCATAGTTAGAAGCGTTACAGGGAAATGGTCAACATTTCATGTTCACGCATGCGCAGGCGAAAGTTACAGTACTATTCCAGTGAAATTCATGTGGAACTATCGAAGTATTATTCCTGATGGACGGTCCAAGTTTGAAATCATTTCAACGATATTTAGGGTAGTTATGGGCGTTTCAAGTATTTCATATTTGTGCATGCGCAAATGAAAGTTACGGAACTTTCTCAATGATTTTTGTATGGGGCCATCTGCGACCCAACCCGCACCTACCCTCCAAATTTCAGCCAATTTCGACCATTATTTCAGGTAGTTATGGGCGTTACAAGGAATTACCACAGACAAAAATACAGACACGGAACCAAAAATGTTCCTCGACGTCTGAAACACAAAATGGCAATGGAAATTTTCATTTTGGAGGACATATTTTTTTTTTTTTTTTTTTGTACTCAGTCACGAATCCAAGGCTTCGCTACCTTCGGGCAGTGAGGAAGCAAAAAACGCTGCAAATCCCTGCACAACGGTTTATTATTTTGTATAGAATACCCTTCTGTTACAGATCACAGCTCTATGTATAGATAACCCGTCTATATAATATGATATGTACTATTCTATGCATAATTATTTAGATCGCAGACCCTCCGTAGGTTAGTACCTAACCCCGTACTCGTTACTAGGTACCTACCTAAATCACGAGTTAAATGTTGCTAAAATAATTCTGCCGATGACAAACAGTACCTAACAAAAAGAAACACACATAATGAAGTTCTGAAAAGAAATTGTTGATGAGGAGTGAAAAAAGTTGCTAAAGTACCTACCAACAAACTCCAGCCCCTTCTACGTAGATGGTATAATGAACCGTTGTGTAATAATTTACCGTTGAGTAATGATTTACCGTAGTAATAATTTACCCATCAATAATACTTCAACGTTTGTTCAAGTTTCACTACCTACCAACAAACTCCAAAAGAGCCATCATTTTTCAAATTAAATAATATCACAGAACATCCAACTCGACTTCATACTCCGCCAATATAATCAGGTGATCCCTACCAATGATTGGCCGTATTCACAAATTCCTATTGTGGGCGCGTCTCTGGTTACGAGATTTGGTTTGAATATTGTATACAATTTCATTCACACTGGAGTCGAAAATGCCTGTCGGTGCAAACTTCGGGGCCTTACTGTGAACGAAGGGCTGGACGTACGATGCTCCGGATGGTCTTAAAAAACTCGCAAGTTCAAGAACTATTTAAAACCGTAAAAATATTTACGTAAAAAAATGGTATAGGCGTTTTGAAAATTTCAACCCCTATTTTGAACCCCTTAGAGATGACTCACAGTAACGTCGAGCTTCGAGGACCAACTAGACGCCGAACGGAACCTATAACCCGAATTTCATCAATTTTTTTTCATGGTAACTAAGAAAAGTGGCCCGTACGGCGTACGGCGTACGGCGGACAGACAGAAATATTTTTATTGCAGTTTTGGTTTCTACATACCTTGAAACGTAAACCATCAAATTTTGAGGGGGGGTAAGAATTTTTTTTTTCATGCTCGATTCCAATGGTTCATTATTGAAAATAATAAACCAACACACTAGCACCAATTCTACGTTTAATTTCATTATAAGTAATGAAAACTTTAACGATAAGGAGGGGGCATGAGTATATGTAGAATTGATTTCTACCTATTGACAGGTGCAGGTACCTGTCTACCTACCCGTAGGTATCTACCTACCTACACGCCCATCGTAAATTAAAAAAATTAGCTGTAGTCATGAGATGTGAGATAGGACCAGAAGTTCTCCCTCCATACCTGCTGACTCCATTGGGGGTAACCCCTTCTCCACTTTTCAGGCGTGCCACCTGAAAGGAAAAATATTACCTAAGGTACCAGCTCCCTCATTACCCAATTGTTTTCGGTCTGAGCCACTTCGTCATCGGTCACCAACGCTCAACTTGAATTTTCTCGCTTTTTCAATCATTTGTATAAACGCACTTTGTCTCATTGGTTTGGATCTTGGCTTTTCGACATTTTCTCGCTTTTTCAATCGTTTGTATAAACGCACTTTGTCTCATGGGTTTCGATCTTGGCTTTTCAACGGACTTACACATTTCGGTTTCTGGTTTCGTAGCGTCAGTTCTCGGAATTCATTTGGATTTTATTTAGACGTAACGGTTTTTATTTGTGCGTAACGGAATCACAGGCGGATTCAACAATCGAAATTCCTCCCGGTCTTGGGATGGTGGTCAATAGAGGAAAACCCCTCAAATCGCAAGCACGCTGCTTGGTTTCAAATTCCTTCTATATTGTAAAAAGGTGGACGGAAAGAATCACAAATATGTATTCTGGGTCATTTCAAGGCGAAGCAAATACGTCTTCGCCATTTAGGGATTTGGAGGTCTTAAAACGTAAGGCAGATACGGTGAGATAGTGGAAATCCATTTTCAAAACAAGACGTATCAAATGAAAAAGTCTTTATTCCACAAAACATTATAAACAGAACTGTAGACCGATAACATTATCAGTACAACATACTGACACAAGAGCTTTTTATTTTTGTTTTGTCTCTTTTTTAAATTTTAAGCTCTGTTTCGCAGGGAATGAAAAGGACAGATATGATGCATGGAAAACACCTTTGAATCGATTGCTGGAATTGAATTGAGGCCCAGAAATGGTTTAAAACATCTATTATCGACCCTTGTCGATTGTGAGCATTTGAGGGAGGCGTAAAACTCCCGGACCAGTAGGGAATATTCTCTCCCAAGAGGCAACAGTGGTCCGCTCTGGGAGAAAGGGGAGGTGCTTGAAGCTCCCCGACGGTGGGGGCCATTTTTTTGGTCAGTCCTATTCTCATTTCTCACGGACTATAGGTAGGTGGTAGGTATAAAACACAAAATGAACAAGTCGAACTTTCCTAATGATTTTCCGAAGTTTCCTACGCCAGTGACGTCATTTCAAAATTTTTTCTTTTACGTTTCAAGGTGCGTAGATTCCAAAAATGCACTGCCCGTCCGCCAACCACTCCGCCGTATCATGCATATCTATGTACTTTAATTTTGGTCTAAAAAATTTGTACTTTCGCACACAGCTCCATTTGGGCCCTAGTTGTGTCCCGAAACTTTGCTGCCCGGTCGGAATACCCAACGGTGTTATGGGTGAAATGAGGTAAAAATGTTTTTTTTGGTGTTTTAGTACGTATAAGCTTGTGAGGTATCAGGTTCGTTCGGGGTGGCCATCTGACTGTCTTCAAACCGTCAGATCCATCATTTGGCGTTCGCGGTGGTCTTGCGGACTCGTCTCGGACTGTATAGCATCCATAGGATGCTGTTCGCGGTGTGTTTCTGGCGGTTCGAAGACAGTTCCAAGACCGTCAGATCAGTCCGCGGATTTTCCGATGTACTCCTTTCTGACTGCTCGCCCCCCACTACCGCTCGCCCGTTTAAGCCAATCAAATCATTTCTCATCGCACCGTCGTTCGTCGTTGTTATTCGTTCTGTGTGTTCATTCTAACCCTACCTACCCACTTCTCCACTTGCGTTTTGGTACTTCTCACGATGAGTTCATCCAGTGATGAGGGGTCGATCACTCCTATCGAGGTGTCATCGGAAGATGATTTGGACTTACTCCATCCAGTGAAAAAAAAATGAAAACTATCTGGAAGAAGTTTTTCCTGTATAGGACGAGGAAACTTTTTTTGTTCATTCTCATCCAGAAGACGTCACTGGCCGTTCTGTTAATTCTACTGGCACAAATAACTAGTGGGGTTAACAAAAAAATTGTAATGGACATACAAAATTACGATTAGGTATTTCTTCAGTCACCAATTATTCCACAGAAGTACACTGGTATCACCGAATTTGATAAACATCCCATTAGGTCATTAGTTAGGAAGAAAACTACAGAGATTTCGATTTATTTTTCAAATCAAGATCGACGACGACACCACACAATCAGGAAGGTTAGACATTTGCAGGTTGTAGGGATGTGGCGTTCAGCACTGAACGGATCCGAACTGAACGGATCTTTCAGTTGAACGTATCCCAACTGAACGGGTTCCCAAAGAGTTGCCGTTCACCAGTTCATGAACTCTCTCTTGTGACGTCCTCACTCCTTCCTCCAATCCCACTCCTTCTCCTTGTCGCCACCCGTTCTCAACTCCTTTACCCTTCCCCTCGCCGCTCCACTCTTTCTGCCCTTCCCTTCAACCCTTGCCGTTCTTTTCTCCCTTCCCTTATCCCTTGAGCTGAGAGTTGACTGACCAGTTCATCAACTCCACGGAATAACAGAATCAAGTTGAGAATTGAGAATTGAGAATTTATTTATTATTAATTTTCACAGCTTCAGGGCTCAAGGCCCCACTTAGATACTGTACAACACAATTACAAATACAAATTGCTGATGGCGCTAATATAATTACTTTTTTTTTTAAACACATTAAAAAAAAGGCAAAAACGGATACAAAAAGTTGTTACTTAAAGAATAGGTACATCGTTTTTCTTGTCGTTTTATAGACTTGTCACAGGAGACAATAATGAGGGATTAGAAAGAGAGAGAAAAAAAAAGAGAGAAGGGGAAAGAAAGGAAGAGGAGAGAAAGTTATTTGGCTGCTTATGATCCTTGAGAAACTGCAGAACTGCAAGTTCAACTCCTTCCCTTCCCTTCTTCACTCTTCATGTTCTCTTCACCCCTCCCTACACCCCTTACCGTTCATATCACCCCTCCCTACGCCCCTCACCATTCACATCACCCCTCCCTACACCCCTTACCCTCACATCATCCTCCCTTCACCAACCTTCTACCTGAACGGGCTTTGGAGCGTCAAACTTGAGAGTGAAGAACTGAAGAACGGTGAACGGATCCCAAAGAACTGATCCCAGAAAAGAGTGAACTGGTGGGAGTTAACTCCCGGAATTGAACGGATCTTACACATCCCCAGCAGGTTGCACAGCGGTTGCAGTCAGATTTCCTTCCCAAGCGTTCGCGGTGTACCCGGTCCAATTGTGAGTTTGAAAGTTGGTATTGGTGGCGCATGCGTGTTGGCACGATCAGAAAAGTGGCTTCAGACGGTTCCCTGACCGTCAGAAAAACACACCGCGAATGAAGCTAATGTTTTAAAAAAAAGGCCTAGCCTAATTCGTGTTTTGGGGGCGAAAATTTGTGGAAACCATCAAAAATAACCATTTCAATAATTGCACATGAAAGGAACAATAAAGAACAGCCAACATTTCTGTATGTAGGTATGCCCAATAGAATAATAAACCCATGTGACAAGGACTTTGCAGCGTTCGTGTTTGAGTAACATGAGCTTTTGAGGAATCGTTTTCCATGTTTTTTTAGGACGAGAAGACCAAATTTGAAGTCGACTTTGACCAAAGAGTGAAAAATTGAGGTTTAGCTAAGTTTTAGCCTTAAATTTACGTTAAATTTGGTCTAAAATCGTCGTTCTTCCACACACAGTTTGTGTCCCCATGTGGGAACACATGTGGGTCCTAGTTGTGCTCCAAAGCTTGGTAGCCCGATCGGAATACACCCAGGGGTGCTATGGGAGAAAATTGGGTGTGAAAATAGGGGTATTCGAGTTTTTTTTGAGGTTTTGGTGAACACGAGCGTGTGATGTATAGTTTTCCATGTTTTTAGGGCGAGAAGACCGAGTATGAAGTTGATTTTGACCAACGAGTGAAGAATTGAGGTTGTAACAAAGATTAAGCTCCCGAAATTCATTTTTTATGACTCAAAAACCTGGGAAATCACCATAAATATGTATAATAACACTAGAAGTAGTATTAGCAGGTGAATCAAGACAATTATTATAAATGCATCTAAAAAACGCTGCAAATCCCTGCACAACGGTTTATTATTTTGTACAGAATACCCTCCTGTTACAGATCACAGTTCTCCGTATAGATAACCCTTCTATATAACATATTATGTACTATTCTACACATATTATGTAGATCTCGGAACCTCCGTAGGTTAGTACCTAACCCCGTACTCGTTACTAGGTACCTACCTAAACCGTTGTGTAATAATTTACCTGTATATGTTCCCCTTCTACGGAGATAGAATAATGAACCGTTGTGTAATAATTTGCCCATCAATAATACTTTAACGGTTGTTCAAGTTGCAAAAGTACCTATCAACAAAATCCAGCCCCTTCTGGGTAGATGAGCCGTTGTGTAATAATTCACCGTGGTGTAATGGTACCTAATTTACCGTTGCGTAATACTTTACCGTTGTGTAATAATTTGCCGGTGTGTAATAATTTACCATTGTGTATTAATTTACCCATCAATAATACTTCAACGTTTGTTCAAGTTCCACAAGTACCTACCAACAAAATCCAAAAGTCCATCACTTATCAAATGAAATAATATCGCAGAACAAACAACTCGACTTCATACAGCCATCCTTGATTATAATCAGATGCTCCGTAGTTATGATATTATCTGGGCTGGATTTATACCGTTTGATTCACGATCGTGTTGACGAAGCTTTTTGTTGCTCACGAACGGCTGGACGTACGATGCTCCGGGTGGTCTCAAAAAATTGTTTAGCTCAAGACAAATTTAATAACGTAAAAAAACCATACCCTTCCTTCGAAAGTTTTCGAGCTACAGCGTTCTGAAAATTTTAACCCCTATTTTGAACCCCTTAGAGATGGCTGACAGTAATGTCGAGCTTCGAGGACCAACTAGACCCTGAACGGAACCTATAACCCGAATTTCATCAATTTTGTTTCATGGTAACTAAGAAAAGTGGCCAGTACGGCGTACGGCGGACAGACAGAAATATTTTTATTGCAGTTTTGGATTCTACCTACATACCTTGAAACGTAAACCATCAAATTTTGAGGGGGGGTAAGGATTTTTTTTTCATGCTCGATTCCAATGGTTCATTATTGAAAATAATAAACCAAAATAACTATTCCACTAAATTATTGCGCATGAAAGAAACAATAAATGAACAGCAAAGTTTCTGAAGGTATGTCCAATAGAATAATAAACCCAAGTGACAAGGACTTTGCAGCGTTTATGACATGGATATGTCTTAGTCCTGGGGTCTTGCAAAATTTTGCGACACACAAAAAAAATGCAACGTTTCTATTTCGGTCGATTTTCACGTACAACCAACCCGTTGGTATGTAAATGTAACTTCCGCAATGTTCATCGCACAGAAATCGTTCAATATTCGTTTGAATATTGATCTCAAGAGCGGTGACCGTGTGAAGTTTCTTGAGTTTATGAAGGAAACATTCAACCTTGAACTGAATAACGATCCAGAAATTTCAACAACAAGGAGTAACACGCGTATTGATGCTTTTTTCACACGCCACATCGAGTATATACAAACTAGGAATTACATTTCATATTTTTCATACCACAACTTTACTCAGCATTACTGATGTATCAATCCCTACATGTAGTGCATATCGTTAGAATGAATAAAAATAATATTTTGTCAGTGTAGTTTACTTTTTTTCACGACTTTAATCATCAATCACTCTATGCAAATTACTTTATTTCTCCCTTACTGCTAAAAACAGACATAACCATGATCAGATGTATCTGCATGCAGTGTAGATACTCGTCATCAGTTTACTGATGATTTTTCTTGGTTTTAGTTGAAATTTGGCCTTCAAACATTTTTTGGTAGGTATCGGCTTTGTTTCTTTTAAGTTTCAAGGTGTGTAGATACCAAAAATGCAACGTACTATGTCCGCCGTATCATCGATATCTACTTTAATTTTCCGTATTAAAAAAAATCATTCTTTCGTACCTGGCTCCATTTGGGCTCTAGTTGTGCCCCTATCTCGGCAGCCCGATCGGGAAACACACAGGGGTATTATGGGTGAAAAAATGGGAGCAAAATTAGGTATTTTTGACGTTTTAGTGACTTTCGACGTTTGACGTTTTAGTGTTTTAGTGGCTTGTGAGGTATCGTTTTCCATGTTTTTTAGGCCACGTATAATGTTGATTTTGACCACTGAGTGAAAGATAGAGGTTCTAACGAAGTTTTAACTCTTAAAATTCAATATTTATGGATCAAAAACCTGTGAAAATGGCTGTAATCACCAGAAATTTGTATAATAACACAGGGGATAGTATTAACAGGTGAATCAAGACAATTCACTGACAATATCACTGACAGAAAATAATTTACCAGAAGGAGCAACCTATTCGACTTTTAAACCGTCAAATTAGCTTTGTGGGTCTCTACACTGAGGTCCCAACCGTACCTTATTCAGTGGAGAATAATAAACCCATGTGACAAAGACTTTGCAGCAATTTTTAATGAAACTAGATTCCATTCTGAGAACGTTTACACCAACAGCACTGTCCTACGATGAGTTAGTAGTTCTTTTTCCACCAGACGTGCATCAGTTCCGAAAGTGGTCAGGGGGAACGACTACGAAAACCACAGAAAATGAATTACCTACTCATCCTAGGGCAGTGCGGATGGTGTCAAAATGATCAGGATGAAATCTACTTTCATTTAAAAAAATAAAAATAAAAATAAAAATAATATGAATACGTGCGCGTATCCCATTGCGTAGGTAGGTAGTACCTATTTAAAATTTTAGACGATGACGAAGAACCCATTACCAACCCTTCCAAATAAAAAATAACATCACGTAGTTAGGTATCTATAGGTCATAATTTTGTGGAAAGTGGCATTCTAAGCCCCGATACAAGTGCTTTTCTAGGCGCCAATTTATATCCCGAAGCACGCTAATTTGAATGTTCTTCAAAATCAGATACCTATCACATCCGATCTGACGGTGATTCAACAAGGGCATACATTATTAACGACCAATCGAAAGGTTCAGTCACATGACACCATTTTCCCTGGAAAAATAAATACGTGCAGACGGGCTGCGAAAACAGGATGGCTGCCCCTCCGCCTCTGGGTTCGACGCAACCTTATTTTTCATTGTCTATCTATCGATTATGGTCGTTGGAAATGGCGAGATGTTTTACGATAACAAAACCGATACCATCGATATCGGTCACGAGAGGATTTTCGTGACTGGATTCGGTGTCACTGAGCCCATAATAACGGAGTGAAATGAAGACTATACACGTAGCACCACGAATCACTAACTTGAGCGGTTTATTCCTTTTGAGTTCCTTATTCGGGCTCATGCCTTGCGCGGAAGATGATTGTTCTCATCGGAAATTGGTGATATATACGTTGGTAACTCATGTGACGTATCGCGTATTAAACATCAGTGTTCTCTCTTATTTTTTAATGATCACTAACACTTCTCCGTCGCTTCTCACACTCCTGGCAGTGGTGACAGTCATGAAAGTTTTATGTACAACGGTTCACGTTATAGTTGTAATAAAAAATCGAAAACGATTTCTGGAACTCGTCAGCGGTTGTGACGTCACAGATTTTTCTCGTAACACCTACAGACGGGTGTCGGTATGTTTCCTCATGTTCGGTATGTACCTATGGATTACTGGCCAAGTTATCCAAAGGAGGTGGGAAGCCGCTTTCAGAGACGTATTTTCCTCCATAGACGTCCTAAGCCCAATCCTCATCATCTTGCAATTCTGCACCTTTTTGAAAATCACGACCGAAAGATTTAAAGCCTCCAGATTCCACCTCATAGTATACTTTTACAGAACAGAAGACGTGCTAGAACAACATCTGAAGAACCTGGAGCTTATGAATCTCCTCAAGCAAATGTATACGCATCAACTTTTCTTCTGTGTTTGCTATTTGGGTTTCGATTTCTTTGTGGCATGTTACGATACTCTGGAGAGGGTAATTTCGAAAAAAAATCTGGTGTGGATTGTAAGCACTACCAGTTACTGTGCATTTCTCATATCGTCCATATTTGTGTTATGTAGAGCTTGTGAAATCACCAAATTAAAGGTAGGTTCTTTATTTATTTTTATAGGTACCTACCTATTTACATCGTTACTAGTGAATGTATCCAGCATAAATATACCTATTCGTACAAGTACCCAGATGAAAGAGTGAATGTGACGAGGAATTAATACCAACTGTCGCTAAGATTTTGGTTGGAATTACAGTATAAGCACTTGAGCTGTTGGGCAGTGCTTATGATGGGCGATTCCGAATGAATTTAAGAATCGAATACCGAATATTCGAATGAATTTTATAATCGAGTTATCATTCGAATAATTTTGCATTCGGTTAGGCAACGGTCATGTTTAGCTCCTGCAATATTCTGAATACCTAATACATACCTAGTTCCCTGCTATGCCGGTTCAGACGCTGGTTTTATAGCCCCCTCCCTTTCCCTCCCACACCAGACGTTCTGTAAATTCTGTAAATAAGACACCTATGTAATCGCTCAGCAAAAAATTTTTATAGCACCCCCTCAAAATTTTTTTTACGTTTCAAGGTGCGCAAATTCCAAAAACGCTGCAAAGTCCTTGTCATATGGGTTTATTATTCTACTGGACATGCGCACAGAAATTTTAGCTGTTCATTTATTGCTTTCGGGTGCAATTATTGAAATGGCTATTTTTGATGGTTTCCACCAATTTTGGACCCCAAAAACACGAATTAGGCTCGAATTTTTTTTTACCGATTATTTTTGATCATTGATAGTACCATTCAATTGTCTTGATTCACCTGTTGATACTACTTCTAGTGTTATTATACAAATGTATGGTGATTTCAGACAATTTCCCATGTTGTGATTCATAAAAAATTAATTTCGGGAGCTCAACCTTCGTTACAACCTCAATTCTTCACTCTTCGGTCAAAATCAACTTAATATTCGGTCTTCTCGAATACCTCGATACCTCACAGGCTCATGTTCACTAAAACTTCAAAAATCCCTCAAAACCCCCTATTTTTACACCCACTTTTCTCCCATAGCACGGTAACTTGAACAAAAGTTGAAGTAATGGGTAAATTATTACACAATGGTAAATTATTACACAACGGCAAATTATTACACAACGGTAAATTATTACCTACATAACGCTAAATTATTTCACAACGGTAAATTATTACACAACGGTAAATTATTACACAACTGTTAATCAACCAAGAAGGGGGTGGATTTTGTTGATCGGACTTCAATAACCGTTGAAGTACTATTGATGGGCAAGTTATTACACAACGGTTCATTATACTTGACCCCGAAGGTAGGTATTGACCACAGAAAACAGTGATCTACGCAGAAGGGGCATCCATTTCACTCCATATCAACAATTTTCCTTCAGAATTTCATTATTTGCGTTTCTTTTTGCCGTTCTAGTTACTGCTTGTCATCGACAGAATTATTTTAGCAACATTTAACTCGTGATTTATAACGGTACCTAGTAACGAGTACGGGGTTAGGTACTATCCTACGGAGGGCCTGCGCTCTACATAAGATGTATAGAATAGTACATAGTACTAGTAAATAGTACATAGTACAGCCATTATATAGATGGGTTATCTATACAGAGAGCTGTGATCTGTAACAGAAGGGTATTCTGTACAAAATAATAAACCGTTGTGCACGGATTTGCAGCGTTTTTTTCATACTCGATTTCAAAGGTTCATTATTGAAAATAATAAACCAAAATCATTCGAAATATGAATAATTTACAATTTACCTATACCACTGCAATAACCATTGAGCCTTCTGTTCGTTGAGAATCTTCTAAACACCTAATACATATTTTCGTGGAATGCCGCTTCAACGCTGATATTATCCTCCACCAACCCCCTCCAACCGGTTACTTTGAGGTCCTACTGTACCTGTCACCCTTCATATTCCGTCCGGGAAACGAGGAAAAAAGTATTCGAATGCATCAAGTATTCGAAATATTCAGCTTGACAAACATACCGCTCTTCGAAACGAATGATTCATTCGAATACCTGAAATCTTGCATCCGAATACTACGAGTGAATTCAATAATCGAATCGCGCATTCGATTTGTCATCCGAATCGCCCATCCATCACTAGGCAGTGAAAACGTGCCTGGTAAGGAAATTAACCTATACGAAATAAAAATATTATACCTATTGATTTAATGTATATTGTATAATGAGTCTGCCTGTCATCGCGACCGCACTTCGTCCATTTATGCCGACGGATTCTGGGACATCTCTAAATTTTTGTGGAAAATAGACAATGCGCCATTAACTCCGTTTTCTCATTTTTTAGCGAATTTTGAAAGAAAATTAAGCTATTGCGATGGTTCCAACATTTAAGAACATGAATTATTGAAATTTTGATTTATTATTTTCAATAATGAACCTTTGGAACCGAGCATGAAAAAAAATTCTAAACCCCCTCAAAATTTGATGGTTTACGTTTCAAGGTATGTAGAATCCGAAAATGCAATAAAAAACGCTGCAAATCCCTGCACAACGGTTTATTATTTTGTACAGAATACCCTTCTTTTACAGATCACAGCTCTCTGTATAGATAACCCGTCTATATAATATAATATGTACTATTCTATACATATTATTTAGATCGCTGAACCTCCGTAGGTGAGTACCTAACCCCGTACTCTTTACTAGGTACCTACCTAAATCACGAGTTAAATGTTCCTGAAATAATTCTGTCGATGACAAACAGTAACTAAAATGGCAAAAAGAAACGCAAATAATGATGTTCTGGAAGAAAACAGTTGAGGTGGAGTGAACTAGATGCCCCTTCTGCGTAGATCACAAAATCCAGCCCCTTCTTGGTAGATGAACCGTTGTGTAATAATTTACCGTTGTGTAATAATTTATACCCATCAATAATACTTCAACGTTTGTTCAAGTTTCACAAGTAGGTACCTACCAACAAAATCCAATAGTCCATCACTTATCAAATGAAATAACATCGCAGAACAAGCAACTCGACTTCATACAGCCATCCTTGATTATAATCAGGTGCTCCCTAGCGATGATATCCGGGGCCGGATTTATACCGTTTGATTCACGATCGTGTTGACGAAGCTTTTTGGTGTAAACGTACGTGGTCGTACAATGCTCTGGGTGGTCTCAAAAATTCTATAGTTAAAAAAAGTATAATACGTTTAATCAATTAAAAAACGTTAAAAAACCATACCCTTCTATCGAAAGCTTTCGAGCTACGGCGTTCTGAAAATTTCAACCCCTATTTTGAACGCCTTAGAGATGACTGACAGTAACGCCGAGCTTCGAGGACCAACTAGACCCCGAACGGAACCTATAACCCGAATTTCATTAATTTTTTCATGGTAACTAAGAAAAGTGGCCAGTACGGCGTACGGCGGACAGACAGAAATATTTTTATTGCAGTTTTGGATTCTACATTACCTTGAAACGTAAACCATCAAATTTTGAGGGGGGTTTAGAATTTGTTTTTTCAAGCTCGATTCCAATTGTTCATAATTGAAAATAATAAACCAAAATTTCTGTTTGTCCGCCGTACGCCGTACTGGCCACTTTTCTTAGTTACCATGATAAAGAAATTGATGAAATTCGGGTTATAGGTTCCGTTCGGGGTCTAGCTGGCCCTCGAAGCTCGACGTTAATGTCAGTCATCTCTAAGGGGTTCAAAATAGTGGTTGCAATTTTCAGAACGCCGTAGCTCGAAAACTTTCGATAGAAGGGTATGGTTTTTTTTACGTTATTAAATTTGTCTTGACCTAAACTGTTTTTTGAGACCACCCGGAGCATTGTACGTCCAGCCGTTCGTGTGCACCAAAAAGCTTCGTCAACACGATCGTGAATCAAACGGTATTAATCCGGCCCGGATATGATCGCTAGGGAGCACCTGATTATAATCAATGGCTGTATGAAGTCGAGTTGGATGTTCTGCGATATTATTTCATTTGATAAGTGATGGACTATTGGATTTTGTTGGTAGTTACTTCTGAAACCTGAACAAACGTTGAAGCATTATGATGGGTAAATTATTACACAATGGTAAATTATTACACAACGGTAAATTATTACACAACGGTAAATTATTACACAACGGTAAATTATTACAGAACGGTAAATTATTACACAACGGTTCATCTACCATGAAGGGGCTGGATTTTGTTGATCGGTACTTTTGCGACTTGAACAACCGTGGAAGTATTATTGATGGGCAAGTTATTACACAACGGTCCAATATACTTGACCACGAGGGTAGGTATTGACCACAGAAAACAGTGATCTACGCAGAAGGAACAATTTTCCTTTAGTTAGGTACTGTATGTGATCGACAGAATTATTTCAGGAACATTTAACTCGTGATTTAGGTAGGAACCTAGTAACGAGTACGGGGTTAGGTACTCACCTACGGAGGTTCAGCGATCTACATAATATGTATAGAATAGTACATATATTATATTATATAGACGGGTTATCTATACAGAGAGCTGTGATCTGTAAAAGAAGGGTATTCTGTACAAAATAATAAACCGTTTTGCAGGGATTTGCAGCGTTTTTTTTAATAGGCAAATCCGTTTTAGACAATCCTGAACTCATCCCCAGCTTTTAGCAAAAATTTATATGTACTTAAATTCGATGTATTTATACATATTGTAGTGAATAAGGATGAACAGACGAGGCCGAAAGTTAGCTTGAGAATGGTTATGTATTTGTTGGCCCCTCGGCTCTTTATAGGCTCCTGACATGATCAGAGGGGGGTCGGGGGGTCCCCACTCTGAGGTACAACATATATGTACATTACATTGGTTGTGGAGGAGCAGCCGATCACAACACTGCTCCCCCCAGAATTTAAGTAACGCATTTAGTTAAATTTTGTTCTGTTGCGGTGGCGGTTGTCGGGCGTGGGAGGTGCGTGTGCTGGTTGTGGTGGTTGCGGTGGTCGGCTGTGGCTGTCCGGGTCGGTGTCGTTGGGGGCGGTACGTTTGCGACGTATGGAGAGCCGGGGTGTTGGTTGAGTGCGTGGGTACGGCCGCGGCGGCTGTTGTTGCGGGCGCCAGGTGCATGGGGTGCGGCGTTTTTGTGCTCGGGGGTCCCATGTGCGGCGGTAGAAACACAAGCCGTTCGTCGCGCTGCGTGTGGTCAGTCGTGGCTGCGTCGGCGGTCGCTGTTGTCGTCTGTTCGAATCACACGAACCTCTTCGGTGACGGTAGCCACTTGAGGAGGGGAGGCGAAGGGTTTGAGGCGATCGGCGAGAGCAGCGAGTTTCGTGACGTCGGGTTCGTCGCGCGCCGCTATGTGAAGGCGAATGCTGTCTGGAAGGGCGCGTGTGAAAAGCTGCCAAACGAGCGGGGTCGGTGTGTCGGCCGGGAGTGCTCGAGTGAGTCGGGGGGCGAGGACTGACGGTAGTTCGTCGTCGGAAGTCGGTTGAGTTGAGCGGTGAGCCGGGAGCCGTCGGACGGTGCGTGCGTGGCGAAAAGGCGAGTTGTCAACGTCTGGTAGCTGTTGGCGTTCGATGGTGCCAGCCGCTAGTAATTCGCCAAAATGGGCCGACGCTTTCGCGTTGAGGTCCGGTAATATTCGGTGAAGTTTCGCGTGGCATGGAGGTCCCTTCGTGACGATTTGATGTTCTACGCGTTGCGGTGTGTCGGCCGGGAGGGCTCTACGGAGTCGGCGAGCGTGGACTGACGGATTCTCGTGCTCGGAAGTCGGTTGGGGTCGTCGTAGAGGTCCGCTTGTCGGGGCTCGAAGGCGCGGGCAATTTAGCATGCGGCGTCGTGAGGCCTTCGTGAGTCAATGTGATCTCGAGTTGGGCGAATCAGACGTGCGGGAATGCGGGGTCGTACGGCCGGAGCTGGAGCGTTGATGTCGGTGGAGTCGTTTCTGCGGGTGTTGGTGGTTTCGGGTCCGTGTTCTCGTTGTAGGCGCCAGTCCCGGAGAGGTGTCGTGTGGAAGTGTCAGCAGGAAGTGTGCGAGGCGCCGGCGTCCGTTTCCTTATATAGGAATCGGATGGTGGGGCGAAGTAGCGGGGGGCCGCTGCGTTGGGCGTCGAGGCGGGCGTCGGAGTGGGGCGCCGCTGTGTGGCGTCGGTGGGGGCGGCGCTGTGGGGCGTCGGAGTGGGGTGCGTGTGCCGGGCGTAGTGCTGCGGAGGTGGGGCTCGTCGCAGACGGTCGGCGGGCGCTGAGCGGCGTTGTTCGTCGTTGCTAGGCGCTGTCGTCGCTGTCGTCTCACCGCGGTCGCAGACGGCGGGCAGAGGCTGCGTGTCACCACTCGGGGTCACCAGTGTAGTGAATAAGGATGAACAGACGAGGCCGAAAGTTAGCTTGAGAATGGTTATGTATTTGTTGGCCCCTCGGCTCTTTATAGGCCCCTGACATGATCAGAGGGGGGTCGGGGGGTCCCCACTCTGAGGTACAACATGTATGTACATTACATTGGTTGTGGAGGAGCAGCCGATCACAACACATATAATATATTTGTTTATGTGTCACTCTAGACGACATCTGTCCTTGAGTAGGTACATGATAAAAATCCAAATTTCGCTAAAACGTTCGTATTTCCAAACAAAAGGATGCATTCGAAGATGATCAATTTTCAAAAATTCTAAGGGGGTCAAGTTTGAGTTTGAGGGGGTCAAAAATCGGTTAAAGCAGCTAAAACCGCGAACAATGGATATAAAATGAGTAAAGACAGCAAAATACCATGTCAGTTGTTTTTCATACAGAATAGGGGTCAACTTTGGATTTTTGGGGTCAAAAATTGGTATTAAGGATTATAATCAATTGTTAATTCACCTGACGCTGTGCGGATGGAGGTTCACGATGGAGGGACTATTTCGGCGATAAAATTATTTTTCTTAACAAAGGACGGGTGAAATTTGACTTTATAAGGGTCAAAAATCGGTAAAAATTGCTAGAATCACGAAAAAATTATATAATTTTACAATAACTGCTATGTTCTCGCTATATCATATTTTCACACAATAGCACGAACACTTCGTTGAAAGTTTTCTCTTATAGCCATGCTGCATGACTGGTTTAATGTTTTTAAATGGATTATCATCACGAGTTGGTTTGCTCAGGTGTCTGGTCTTGAAGTTGAGAAAGAAGGGAATATGGAAAATTCCACGCTTTAAGGGATCGGAGAGTAATGAACTTATGGGGTTTGGAACGGTTTTGAATGTGGGGAAGAATGAGACGAGGGCAAAATACTGTGTCCCACAAATAAGACACAAGACAGCTATGGAGACGGAGCGAACGGAGCAGCCTTAGGCAATCACCCGCACAACTGATCGGTCTTCCGCTGGCTGCCTACATGGCCCCTTGCTAAATACGTGGAAGAAAAATATTGCTGTAGAACGAACGCAGCATGATAAACAATTGGGTGAGGGTGACAATGAGCAGGTATTGATACATATTCGAATACACTTCCATATATATATAAAGTCGTGTGCCTGTTCGTTGTCGTTGGTCTTTCTGAACAAACGACTGACCCGACCTAGAACCTCTGAATATGGCTTCCTACTCAACTAATGCTGAAATATTTCTGTTTTTCTTTGGGTTTCAGGCTGAAAAATTTGATAATGAATTGTACTTGTTGTTGAATGACAATAAGACCCTTCGCAAAAATGTAAGTATACAAGGCACGCAAGATTTTTGTTGAAAAACAAACAATGTTTGATTCGAATATTATTTGTGTTTATTTTGGGTTCAATTTAGGTTATTAACCACAAAAGGTGGTAGGTACCTTATTCATGACATTCGAAAGATAATTAATCATATTTAAATTATAAATCATTACTTCAGGTGAAATTGCAGCTTTACTTGAAAAGGAGGGTCTCTGTGAAATTTTCTGCGAGTCAATTTTTCGACATTGGTTATCCTCTTGTATCCTCTGTGAGTTCAAACACATTATTCATTATAGTTATTTGCGTAGTTTTGCTGCCCGATTAGCGGATTTCAAGTGCTTATTAGACCTACCTTACCTTATTACCTACCAATGTTATAGTGAAGGGTAGTTCACTCATAGGTACCTATTTGAATAATTTTTCAATTCGCAAGTGGTACCTAAATGTTTGTAAAAGTAGTTTCTTCGATATTTAGATTGTTGCAGCTACGACAACTTACCTCGTATTCTTGACGCAGTTTATTCTACTCAATTCAGAATGAAAAGGTCGTAAACGCCTTTTGAAGGAGTAATCGTCGTAAGATCTTCAACACTACCTGCTGCGTGGCCGTTTTTAGGGACGCCCTTTAGAATCTCGGCTCATAGATCCCTGTCATTTTCAATGTTCGGGGGAGGAGAATTAACTTCTGAAGCCTTCAAAAGCCTGAATAAACTATTGGTTTGCGTCTTATGAAGCATTGCAATAACTTCATTTTGATAAATCATTTTGATGTACTGGTTCGTAGCACGGGAGGGGACCAGGCGGACGTGCCCATCTTCCTTCTGACATGATTGGCCAACTGTAACTCACCACTCTATGTTTGGTTGTGTCTTGGTACTTCTTTGGTTCCCCTCCCGCAACACAAAGCCTAGCATTAAAGTGGGAGGGTAATTTCCCTGATAAATGTCTTGACGTTCTGTTAAATATCTTATATGGAAATAAATAATAATTCATTCATTCATTCATTCATTCTTTAGATCTTGATGAAATTTCGACTGGGCTGCAGAACACCATCTTCCCCATCCCTCTCCAACTAGAAAAAAAACGACTGTGGATAAAACAATCTAAATTCTTATTATAGTTTGAAAAAAGTACAATTTTACAAATTACGTAAATGTATGATCAATAAATCCCCATCCGATCAAACTTTGAATAATTGGGGAAATTGATTTGAAATGACCTCAACACTTCCAATTATTGCATTTATGTAGGTAACAAAAAAAAGGAAAATGAATTTGACTAACGTATCATTATTATCAGTAACTGCATGGTTAGAAGCTTTATACTCTGAATTAGTGCAGGTGATCGTACAGAAGATAAGATAGTAACGATGCAGAATAAAGTGCGGGAATTTCTTTTTTTAACATGGATATTTATGTTTTTGGGCTGGAGGGCAATCTAAAATTTCCAACACCAAAAAGTGTACCGCAATACCGATAAACAAAATTTACTAGGTAGGTAGGTTACTAAAATAATATGTTGCTAGGTTTGACCTAGGATGATGAAATCCGAAATGGAGCCTCTGTAGGACTGGTGAGTAAGAATGACGAGGTGAGGGCCCTCCCTAATCAGCTGCGTGAGCCCTGAGGCTAATTTCACTCCTGTTTTGACCTGCAAGGATGGAATTCGAAATGGAGCCTCTGTAGGCCTGGTGAATAAGAATTACAAGGTGGAGGATCGTCCCAAGTCTGTTGAGGGAGCCTTTCTTAAATCCCAATATTTCTCAATTTGACGCAAAAAAAAAAAAAAAAAAAAAATTAAACCACATTTTCTCCGTCTTCACGGAAAAACAATGAATGTGGATATGCAATACGGTAATGTCAATTCGTGCAACCAAAAACATGTCCATGATTCACTGTTTTTCCGTGAAAGCGGAGAAAATGTGGTTTTTTTTATTCGAATAATCCCCTTTTTAAAGTCATTTCGGTATCGGTCTAGTTAGGTACATAAGAAACTCGGGTAAGCTAACTGGTCTGAGTAACTGCAATACGGATATCTACACACCATTCAGTGGGCGTCCCTGCGTTCTGGCATCTATCAACAAATATATTTTGTCATTCATCTTCTATACTCATAACATGAGCACTTTTAAAAATTGCGGATCCTACATTACAAAATTGAAATTTTTTAAAAGCGTCAAAATGGCTGTTTCAGCATCTAGGTTCGTTTTTAAGTGTTGGCATACCTACAGAAAAAACCTAAGTTTAGGAAATGTACCTAACAATAAATTGTTTATTAGGAAACATTTGTCCAAGCAAAACGAGTAGAAGTATCTTCTAGTCGTTATGGTCCAAGTATGGGGTCAAAAATTGTTCAGGTTCATAAACAAACGTAGTTTACATCTGATAATATTTATATAGGTACCTACCTACATAAATATAATGTTCACTATGAAACTATTCTTTTATAGTTGATATTGTATGATTGCAGTGTTTTATACAGTATTGTAAGCAGTTTCAAAATAATTTTACAACAATATTGAAATATGTACATGTCCTGATATCCTCCCAAACGTCACTCTCTTATCTCATATTAGATTGCAAAAATAAACTGAACGAATGAAGAGGCGTATGTAACCAACTGCAGGGCAAACCCTTCTCCTCCCTACCATCCCTCAACGGTCGACGTCAAGGGACTGGGGGAGGGTGGAAAGGGTCTTATAAAAACCCGCCGTATTCACCCATTTCTTCATTCTACACTCGAACCTCAAGTCGATGACTTCTCTGTCTCTCCTCAGGTCTCCTTACCTTTTCTTCCCAAAAGAACTCGGAGTGGTGGAACCGGTCCGGTGATAACCGACCAGGTGGCAACCTTCTGGGCAAAACCCTCTAGCGTTTTTAGTGGTGGTAACCTTCCTGGCTTCGCCATAGGTGTTAACCTTTTAAACGCTAGCTCCATCACCTTCTCTTCCATCTCACTCACTCACCTATCCAAACCTCACCACTACCTTTCATTCTTCAAACCACCATGGAACTCATACGAGCTATTTTTGTAATCAGTTTTTTAATTTGAAAACCTACAAATAATGATTTTTTATTTTATATTTTTCCTCTTTTGCGTACCTACCTACTATTGTCTGTGTTTACACCTCCCCCTGAATGTAAAGAACATGATTAGCGAATTTTTCCAAAAGTTTCAGAGGTGCTCCCTATGCACCGGAAAACCCTCCAAAATCCGTTTTATGCATCGGAGATCTAAATAATAGATATTCACGTACCTAATGGGAATTTATGATTTCGCATTCAAATGTTTAGTAACCAATACAACTTGAGCACATTTGCGACATTCCTATTTAAATAATGACATTAATTTCGGTCGAACAAACTAGCAGATATTTATTACTCCGACCCAACGAACCATCAGTACCGCAACCTGTCAGAAGTGCGACGCATGATATGACAGATAGCTCGAAGCATCACGTAAGTTAGATAGGTGAGAATGATGATTATTATGACGAGAGTTATGAGCCACCAGCTGCTGAACATTATTATTAGCTCCCTAGAACCATCTTCCTTTTCCCTCGTTTGAACGCAACTACCAATGCTGTGGGGTATCCATCCGTTCGCTGTCTTGTGTATTCTCAGGTCAGATGCTTTAAGCCTCATTTTTTCAGCTTTGAGAATTGCCCTGTTCAGGGTTGACTTCCGCTGGTGTTTCGGTAGTTCTCTCCAGGCTTGGTCAAGTTTCTTATGAAGCTTGGTTATATATCTCGAACGAACTTCCGGTTTGAATCTCTCCCCTAATTGTAAGCATTTCCTATGGACAATGCACTATTGGTAAATTAGTATTCTCAACTACCTAGTCATTGATTTTTTTAAATTGATGACTATCAATAAATTTCAGTAATTGATATAAATATATTATTATAGTTGATAAAGATCCATAACCAGGAATACCCCACAGAGAACAATGTATAGTATGAAGGGCAATATAAATACATTTCCATAATCACGAGCTAACTAAAGAATATATATATATATATATATATATATATATTGTTTATAGTTTCGGACACAAAAAGAGGACACAGAGAAAGAACTTGCACTACGTCTGAACGTTTCGCACTCAGCGTCGTCGGCAGACATAATGATAGAGATAACCCAATCACGGTCGAACGGCTTGACAGATTTCGATGAAGTTTTTTGCAAAATGCTTGGACGTTGCCTGTAAAGGTTTATGACTCTTCATATTATATTATAATTTTCCTGAATTCCCATTTCTAAGGACGGCGTCCTGGCAAAGGCATTTCCTTGAATTTCGTAAATAGGTAAATCCGTTGGCATAAACATGATAATCATAAATATGCGTTGCTTTGAACAATCACTCGGGCTGATTCGAATTTCATTCACCGTATCATTAGTGATGATATTCGAAACAATTCGCGCAAATTTCATTATTCGACTGGCAGGCAGAAAACCCAGTGTACAAATACAACGGGCTCTAGAACGGTAGGCATCGAAGAGAAGCCACGAAAAATTCGCTCTTGACAATGGCAGTTTCACAAACTTCTCATAGCGATTAGTCTGTCAATGAATCTCATTGCTACCTAGGAACCCTCGTGAAATCTCCAACTCCGCTTCTAACAAGGCATCACCCCAGACTCTCCATTATCAAGATTGGACAAACTTTTTTTTCAGCATCTTATTATGAATCACATGGGACGGTGAGAAACATGCAACCACCTATGAAGATCACACACGCGATTATTCTGACGATGCAATCACGATCGTCAAATAAATCCTGAACGGCCTGTCCCTGAAAACTTCTTTCCGACTGCACCCTCCTTATTCTGGCTTGGAGATGAAAATTAGTGATCCGCGACATGGGCTCGACCGTAGACCAAATTCACGAACTCGGACCTGTAGTTAGGAACGGCCAAGAATACGATCAAAGAGAAGGTCTAGAGGATCGGGCGATAGCTGATCACAATGAGATCACCCTAATGAAAATCCGTTCAGCGGTTTGGCTCTGATGCACACACACCCACACACCCTCACCCACATATACAAGCTCACGCACAAACTCGCGAATTATATAGGTAATTGAATTGGGAAAACACGAAAGTTGCAACAAACAACAACATTACAGAACTTAAGGGATTATGCCCCGACTCATCACGGATCACGGAATTGAACCATGACGTTCCACCGATACTGGCTGTCTACACTCCGATTCGGAATGTACCCAACCAAATGGGACCAATCAACGTTCACGGAACGATCGTCAACGATTCCGAACTCATGTTCGGCTCAGTTCATTGCAAGATTCCACTGCACACACATTCCGGACGAGGTCAGGGCACAGGAAAATGCCACCACCAGCACATTATAAGGCTTCAGTTTGAACGTCAGACAACACACCTCACTTCAAAAACCGACGACTACGATCGTTCAGAACAAATTTCAACATCATCTTTATCCTTCAGCATGTCGCAACGCTCGGAAACTGCACCAGTAGGTATCCGAACTTTTTGCTGCGAGACTTACCTTGAAGCTCTAAACAAGTGAAAAAATTCAAAAAGAAGTGTATTCCTTTTTTCGTTCAATGAATTTTCGAGCGTGAATCTCAATATTAGAAACTATATGTTTATAAATATGAAGTAAAACGTGCCATTTTTAAGTCATACAATTGTATATTTGACATTTCAATGTATATAATGGCTGAAAGGAAATAAAATCCGATGCCAATTCAAAAAATCTCTAAACAAAGAACAATAAGAACTTGGCGTAAAAAAATCCGTTTAATGAATGAATTGTGGATCCAAAATCCACAATTATTAGCCTCATTTTTTTATCCCTTCCTTTCTTATATTCTTTCTCCTTTTTTATTTTTCACTTTCTTTCCATCCTTCTCATGAATAAACCTTTCATCTAACCCCAGTTAATTTAATTTCGCTTGCATCCTCCACCCGAAGGCGAATGTTGAAAAACTAGTCGGAAAGAAAACTTTATTACCAAGAACCGCCGAAAGAATCGTCACATGGTTTAGGAGGACACCTAGGTAGACATTTTGGGGGGCACTTCTTCTTACGAATAGGCTCAACGCAGCAGATATTACCCTTGGGAGGGATGCAGGTCTTATTCCTCACTCTCCTGGCGAAAGCCTTCGATGCTTGAAGGAGATAGTAAGCAGCACAGAAAAGTAAGCTAGCAAGCACGACCAGAGATGTGAGTGACCATACTATCAGGATATTGTAGGTTTCAGTAACAAACTCCACAATGCCCTGGGGTTGGGTCGGTGGGTCGCAATCATGGGCGTTCAGTTCTCTCTGTTCATTTTCAATGTTTCCAAAATCCGAACTCACTGCCCAAACGGCAACGTCATCGGAGCTGATTCCGTCCTCGACGGCCTTGGCGAGCGCCCTTCGCACTAAGGCGTGACCTTCTCGTGATGCAAGATTCGCCCAGGCGTAGTCCATTTTCTCGTGGAGTATCTTCTGCAGTCCTATCTTCTCTTCATCGGGTAGTTTCTCCATCAATTTCAAACACTTTCTGTGAAGGAAGGACTTCTCATCATCGAAGATATCAGGAAGATGCAACTAATTTTGTGTAGGTAGTACCTAGGTAGTTACCTAGATAAGCAATAAAATATTTGCAAAGTTAGCTCATTGGCTTTCTTTTATTGACGATTCCACCACCTATTTTACGAACTATAAGTAGATTGCTCCCATCAATGGTAGATATACCACCTTGAGTCCTTCAGAACAGCGCTTAAGTAGGTATAGCTGCCGTAGAACAAGGACACATAAACAGGCACTGTAATATTAGTACTATCTACCAAGGAACGGTTTAGCCTACTAATATAATTACTGAGCTGTCATGTTAAAAAAAATCATTAAAACAGGAAGAATAGAGGTTGGAATAGTAGGTATATTACGATCGTTGTTCAGCAACATATTTCGATGGTTCGTTGTGTCGTATTGAACATTGACTTTATCATTAGCCAAATAAGGTACCATTCAGTGAGGATTGCTAAAACTATAACGATGACCACTCCTGTGCTAACATTAATCACGATGTCCTCTTTCTGGGAAAATTGAGAGAACTTTGTCGCGTTAACCGAAGCAATTTCGATGTCTTTAGCCGAACTGTTAGCTTGGATCCTCAGGTCTTCTCTCCCCAGGCCCAGCTCCCTGCCTTTGGAAAGGGCATTTCTGATGGTCTTGCTCAGTGATTTTGGTGGAACTTGGCGCCAAGCGTTTTCCATTTTAGAGTATATCACTTTGAAATATCTTGATCTGACGTTCGGACGCATTTTTGACGCCAACTGTAAACACTCCCTGTACAAAATAGTTACCAATTTTGAGATGTATATTTTAAACTGTATTGTCCACATCATAACTGAATTGATAATATTTCATGTCACCCTACAGTTGCCAATAACTTTGAAACCTAATAAAGAAGAGAATCAACCTACATAAGTGAGAGTTCGCATCGATGACGTAGGGTACATCATGACTTAAGCAGCTCTGACAATCCAAGAGTGCTTTTATATATTTTTACTCTACTTGTGTGATACAAATCCTTTGGAACATTTTTAGACGAGCAGGGCAAAGAGTGGTAGGTACCTAATGAAAAGACGACATTACTGAACAAATTAGAAGGAAATCACCATTTATTACAATTAAATTTCTCCGGGTTTATGAGAAGCTATATTCTAGGATTCTCGTTGGCCTTGCAAAATTCCATGCACAAGCAATCTGTCAGGCAGCATATCTTCAGTATTAACAAGACAGCGATGAAGACGGATATGGAAAACGACAAAACCATCATGACTAAATAGATTGTTGCTACCGTCAAATTCGTCGCATCCTGCAGACCGTTGTCATCCGTCGAGCGTTTACATAAACGCTTTTTGGTTTTGAAGCAAGACGTTTTATTGTGTTTCCGTTTGGATCTGAATTTAAAGAATTTCGAATCCAAGGCGAACAGTGAGCTGGGACCCAGATCCTCTCTCCAGGGAGGCGGTGGCCTAAACATGGCTTTGGACGGATATTCCTTTGGAGACAGGACGAGTTTTAGAGTTTCAAGATTCTCACGAAGCGGGTCCTTTTCAGTTGTTAACACTGGAAGCTGATCGTCTTCATTGGTCGATCTCACATTCCGATCAATGGCAGCTTCGAGGATTGCAGAGTTCATCTTCTTTTGCATATAACGAAGACTTTCAACTCTTTGCCGAGGATCCTTAATCTTATCAAATAGTGCCGTGCAGTTCCTGAATCAAAGCAGCCTTAAATAATAATATTTAAAGGTAGGCAGATAATCTATAAACAAATGAAACCCACTGAAACATAACTAGAAGCTACTGCTGCAATTGAACAAGTAATCAGTGTGTTGTGCATTTGAGTTCTTGGGGATGGAAACCTGTGAAATTATACCTAATTATATACCTATGGACTAATAATTACGGTAAGATGCTGTACCTTGGGCCACTTTCCAGTTTATCTTGATTTCCCAAGCTGCTCCGATTTAATTGCTTTTGCTGTGAGTCTTACAAGAAACATGAGTTTTCTGGTATTTGGGATGAAGTAGCAGCAACTTTTCCAAACTGGCGCAAGGTACAAACATAGTATGTACCTGGAGCCATGTAGGTACCTACTGAGCTATACACAACGTCATCCTGTACAAGATAAATACGTGCACTAAGTATATAAATAGTTCCTCAATGATCATGAGGCATTGACAAATGGTTTTGTGAAAGAAATTCTTCGTAGTTGTAGATTGTAATTGTCCGTACCTACCTACTTTCAACCCATTTTATATCTATTGAATGCCTACTGATAGGTATAGAGCGTCACTTATAATTATTATGATGATGTAAAACTAGTAGCAAACCTACACAAAACTCGGCGCTTCGCGCCTTTAACCCGGATGATGATGGTACATGATACTCTGCAATGGGTAAGACCACCTAGAAGGGGAACGGGAGCGAAGGGGGAGGGGGACCAGTGGAGCCGGCAGACGGAAGCTGTATAAGTGGGGAAAGCCAAGTTGAGCTTACTCTATACTGAACTTATGACGATTCTTCATGATAAATCTATCCACATTTTGGTATCCTCGAGGCAGGAGCGGCCTCCGATAAATAATTTAACGGCCTATCAAGGCCTAAAGTACATCTGTACGCACTGCCTCGTGGAAGACAAGTTGCATCTGGCATCCTGGTTGGTGTGCGGAAGGAGTTTATATCTAAATTCAAGGTTCTACATACCATGAACGGATCTAACTTATTTGAGGCTGCTATGCTCACTGTATGGTCAAATAGAAAGAAGTACAAAATCATATTTGTGTACAACCCGCCTCGCAACATACCTCCCATCAATAATTTAGAGAGTGAAATTGATGAATGAACCATAATCATGGGTGTCTTCAACTCCCCATCCACTCGTTGGGGATATGCTTTAACCTCGGCTCCTGGAAGAGCAATGGAGGATTTCTTGGATTCCAATCTTGTGGAGAGGGTATGCAACAACCGGCCAACATTTTTATCATTCAAAGGAGAAACCTCAACCCCTGACAGCTATTGTTCACATGAACCTCACAGGAAAGACTATTCAGCATACCTATCTGTGACTCATACAGTGGATTCGGACACAGAGCTTTGATAGCCAACGTACATAAGGCAAATACTCCGGCCAGCAACTCTCAAGACAACTATCCATGGTGGAACTTTAAGAAGGCAAACAGGGAAAAATATGCTTGCCTAACGGATACAGCTATATCAGAGGACCTGTGTAGTGATACAAACCTTGATAAAAGCTGGGGAATAATTAGTGAGACTATAAGGTCTTGTGCCCTCAAAGCAATTCCCTATGGTAGAAGTCATAACCATAAGCCATACTGGTCCCAGGAGCTGGCTCGACTGAAGAAAGCAAGGGACGATGCTAGAGATAGGGCGGAGTCGCTGAACACCCGACGAAACAGGGCTAATCTTAATAAATGCACCTCACGTTTCAAAACAGGCGTACTGAAAGCTAAACGTGGTACTTACAAGAGATTTGTGACAAACCTTGAATACAAGAAAGATGGGAAAAAGCTCACAGCTTTCTGTCTCAACTCAAAAAACCAGTCATGCAGCATGACTTAATGAGCGAATTTTCAAAGAAATATTCGAATTAATGGCTATGGTTTTGAATAAAGGAAAACTTCGGTCTAAAATTTGGTTTTCTATGTATATTCTCTTCGTATTTATTTTAATTTGTACGTTTTGTCCATCCTGATTCTACCGTTTGTTATGAGTAGATTCCTTGTTCCTTCTGAATGGCCTTTCCTCTTGACTACGATTTCAGGCCTGGTATCTAAAACCAGTTCAAGATTTGCTCTACTAGGTAGGTAGATCCTTCCTTCTTCATTGATATTATTTTTATCATGTTAAGTACCTACCTACCTTTGAATATCAAATATTCGTATGATACTGATAATAAATTGATAAGATACCTACCTAACCTTCTTCCTCCTACTGTTAGTACCTAAATTGAATAATTTGAAATAGATTTTTTCTTTCGTCTTCCTTCTAGTAATACGTGGGCCGGTACTTGTCTATCTATGAAGGTATCATAACAATTATATGTCAAATGGGAAATTCAAGGAGTTGTACTAATCGTTTGCCTCCCCCTTTTTTGCTTCGAACTCTCGTCTTCAATTAATACTTCTCACATTTTTCAATCTGACCACTCTAAGGGGGTGGGGGGGGTAAGAGTTTAAAGATTATCCTAGTTTTGGGTAATTTTTGCGCACTTTAAATGCTCTAATTTAAGAACGGATTTAGATATCTAAAATCCGATTTCACCATCGTGTTCAGCGTGCAAAAACCTTTAAAATGAGGGGTCACTTGTTAGAAAATAACATTTTAGGGATTTTTGGGTAATTTTTGCGCACTTTAAATGCTCTAATTTGAGAACGGATCAAGATATCTAAAATCCGATTCCACCATCGTGTTCAGCGTGCAAAAACCTTTAAAATGAGGGGTCACTTGTTGGAAAATAACATTTTGGGGATTTTTGGGTAATTTTTGCGCACTTTAAATGCGCCAAAACCCTCCTTAGAGTAGGCCAATTTCGCCCATCTTCGAACTTAGCCTTTCGATTGCCAAGATAGATTTTTTGTGCAAATTTGAGCTGTTTATCTCAATTCTATCGAGAGTTATCGTCTGGAGTGACACATATATATATAAATATATATATACATATAAAAAAGTGTTAAATTTCAGGAATCGTTTTAGAATGGTCTGAAACGGATTTCTATGAAGAAAATTTCCAAAAATTTATATTATTTAAATTTCGAAGCCATTGCAATAGCTTCATTTTCTTTGAAAATTCGCTAAAATGAAGGTAATCCCACCAACTTGAATGAACCGTTTGAAATCAATGGAAACAGGTAACTGATGGTGCTGGAAAGGCGGCAGCGTACAACTCAATATGTAAGAAGATGCTTGTCCACAGGTTGTCAGAGTGTGGCTTGGCGGAAAACATGCTAACTTGGATAAAGCCTTTCCTTTTGCAGAGAATGGCACCTGTTAGGTGCCAAAACCAACGCCAGTGTCAAGCTGCAATATAAAAATCAGGATCTTAACATGAAAAAAAAACAGCAAGATATCTAGGGATTGATTTGGGTGAAAAGCTCAAAGGAAAATCCCATATTAACAGGTGTGCTAAAAATGGCGAGGCAAGATTGAGGCTCCTGAAGTGGCCAACGGCTGCCAGCTGGGGACCATCGCAGGAAATGCTCATTACCACTTATAAGGCTTATATCCGTCCAGTCCTTGAATATGGCTCGGAACTCTTGGTAACCTTCTCAAAAACGGCATATGAGCAGCTGGAGAAAGTCCAAAACAAGGCACTCAGAGTCATAACTGGGGCCGCTAAATCAACCCCTATTACCTCCATGGAAATCCAGATTGGCATCGAGCCACTGGACAAGAGAAGAGACATGAATGCTATAAAACTGGCAGAGAAGCTAAAGCGCATACCCTTGGCCCACTGGAGTCATACATCCCAGCATACAAGAGGCTATCAGCCCATGATGGGTTTATCCAAAGGACAGCAGCGCTGAAACAGGAGCATTCATTTAATTTAGAACCTGTTGAAAATCTGCCCATTGATGAGCCCTGAAATTTCATCCTTGGAGCGCCTTGTGTTCTCTAAAATGAAGAAAAATGACCACCTCCCCATTGAGCTAAAGACAATGGCATTAGAACTCATAGCGAAAGATTACCCCTTGGAAACTTGGGCTCATATCTGCCAACCACGACGGATCAGCCAACCATGGGGAGGGAGCAGTCGGAGGTGGTTACACATGTGAGGAACTCGTGGATCCCCAGGCTGCAATCCATGCACTATCCTCCAGCACAACAGCAGCCAGTACGGGGGTGGCTAAAACGCGATTCTCCATGGCTTCTCTTGTGAGAAATCCTAGCCATTGTAATATTGCCGGCAACGAAAGAGCTGACCGCTGAGCCAAGGACGGATCTGCCCTTTCTCCAGCGGAACCCCCGGTGCCAGTGCCGCTTGAATATGTACAATCTGCTGTGCGTGAGAAGCTCAAAGATGTGGTTGCGTCGCACAACCGTTAAGCCGGGTATCCACTTGTATCAAACTTCCGTACCGTAACACCGTTCCGTAACAAAAATCAATTAAAAACGTGATACGCACCTGTTCGGGATCGGGTTCGGGGCGGATCACTCCGTTGGCGGTTTTCCCCCGTCGCATCAAAGGAATGATACGATACGAGGTTCGGATAGTGGAGACGGGGTCGGGCGCCCTTCCGTATCGTAACATCAGTCAAGACCTTACCTTCATGTAATCTTCCATTAACATACCCACAATCGCTCGACATACATTGGCGACGATCTTGCCTATGGTGTGCCTGGATATCTTGAATTCAAGGCTTGTGAAGTAGTCACCGCCATGTAGTCCATCATGTCAGCCATGAGACCGGTCTCACCATACAATTCGCAGTTCCGCCAAACATTCAGCATACACCAACGAGGTGGTTTGCGGGTCTTTTGTTCTTCTTTTGTTAGGCAGTGAATAAAAATGTAAGCAGCAGCCACTTGTTGCGATGAGGACATTTTCAAGGTTTATGGTGGATCGGTCAGAATAATTGTTACGGAACGCAGTGATGATACAGGCGTTTTTTCCCATTTGATACGATACGGTGTTACGCTACGGAGTTACGGTACGGAAGTTTGATACAAGTGGATACCCGGCTTTACATGGCTGCAGAGAAGAAATGGGCCGAGCTTTTAGAGAACAAAATTCCCACAGACTTACCTAGAAAGGATTTTGTGGCGAATTTCCGATGGATCCCCGGCCACGACTTCCTGCAGCCGCATTTACATCGCACTGGCGTGAAACCTACGCCGTTCTGCCCCCCCCCCCCCCCCCTTTGCAACACTCAGTCACCGATGGTTTCTGAGCATCTTTTGAGGTGTTCTATGTTACAGAACAATTTATTGTTATCAACTGGTGATGGAGCCTGCGAGTGGCTCCAAAGATCTGTACTGTATTGGGCTGCACGAAGGGAAATGGGTACAAGTCGAGCTTGGGCAGAGCGAGCGTGGGAGTTAGCTACTTCAGTAACAGCTTTTCGTATCTGGGTATTTAGTTTTGGAACACTCCTACGTTGTTGTAAGTATCTGAACAATCGTATGATGTTCTTTATAATAATCAGATTACTAGTCACAGTGTACTTAATAAAAAAGCAAGAAAGTGCATTCAGGTGTGCATCACACTGTGAATCCTCCCTTTTTAGGTTTTAAGTAGGTAGCTACATACCTATCAGTCTAATAAGGTTTAGTCCAAAATGAACTCATGCAACTGAGCACCATAGAGTAAGTAAACCCCAGCCCCAAGCCTTCAAATACACGAAACAGTTCTACTCATGCTATTTCAAACACTAATCAAATAAATTACGAACAATTACTTAGTTTTCACATGTTTTATTCGCTGGAAATAGATTGGAATAATCTACAAACCCCGTTACAGCAAATCAAGACGCACTCGGCTAAGCAACACACCTTGAAGAAAATGAAAAATATGAAGGTCATAAAAGATGACAAGATCAAAATCTGCAATAATAAGGCGACACGCCGAGAGCTGACTCTCCAAGTTACAATCACGTCTTCATCCTTTCCTGTGCCGTTGATTCTAAGTTCTAGATGGTCCGAGCAATCAGTCTTGTTACGATCTGCTTCTTCTTGGACTTGATGGCTTATCTTATCCGCTATCTGTCTATCCGCCGATGAAACTCTATCCATCAAATCTTCTTGTACGTTTTCGATTTTTGATTTTATTGACTCGATGAGACTTCTCCTGATCCTGCTAGTTGCGCCTAACAATCCTTGGTGCTTATTTAATACCTCTCGGTTCAGCCCAACTTGTATTGCTAACTCGTTCATCAAGGTGTCCAACTTGCGGTGCCTCTTATGAATGTCCGACTCTTCACCGTTCAGCGACAACGTACCCTCGATATCCAACCCACTCTCTAGGGCCCATTTCATCCATGCGGAGTCCATCTTGTTTTGCAAGTAGGTCAAAAAGAGCTGTTGCTTTTCTGGGTTTGGCACGCTTCGGAACAGTCTCACACAGGTCCTGGATTCCAATATTTGGTGAGATATTCAGAAAAATAGCAACTAAGTAGTTGAACAGTACACTAAACTTGCTAATACGGTCATGCGTCTATCCAGTTAGTGGGTTGCTTAACTACCTACTGATCAACGTAACAGGCACTTCAAGTTGACGAATGTTAGGTACTAATGATCTATACTTCGGTGACTGTACTCAATCTTCTCAAGCTTTTTAGACTTAACCACTTGCTTAGGATGATTATTGAATAGGTACTTATATAATATAATATGCTATCTACCAACGTTAATAAAATCCACTTGCAATTCAGACCATAATCTAAACATCCTTTTTAGAAGGCAGACTCAAAAATGAATTACGATACGGTAAGGTAGCAATAAATTTATTATTCAACACAGCAAGATTTTTTCTTTTTCTTCTTTTTTTTGGGTTTCTCACACTTAGGAGGCTTGCTCCACATATGGATTGCAGCGATGCTGCAGTCAGTCAAGCAGCAAATCTTGCAGACAAGCAACGATAGTAAGCAGAGGGATGCAGACACAATGAACAGGGCTATGATAACCATACCGACGTTGCCCACCACGTATTCGGTCATGCATGGTGTGATTGAAGGGGCACATGTAGTAGTTGTCTGTGAGGTGCATGGTTTAGCCTCAGCAGGATTTCCTGTCACGTTTTCATCAGTGAACTCAGCATCTGGACTTCGTTTGAAGGCCAAACATCTTTGAGAGAGCCTATTATGAACCGCATCCACCCTATCTTGGATCGTATGTATAAGCCCTTGTCGCACCCGTGAATCCATGTCGTTTTCCAGTACAGTCTGATCGACTCCAGATTTCTCCACGTGAGCTATGTCAGTGAGGTAATTCATGATTTTGTACAATTTATGTTTCCTCGTATTGATTTCCTGAGTTCCTCTTTTATTTCTGATCCAATTACTGACGTCAACGCCACATCCAATAACCAACGTGAGGCAAGCGACATCCATCCTATTTCGGAGATTGCTTAAGTATTCGAGCTTTTCTGGTTCGGTTAGTTTAAAGCTAAGAGCAGAGCATGCCCTGAGGAAAACCAACTGGAGTTGAATAAATGTGTATCACATGCACAACCATAGATTTCTAACTTATCAGGATTATCAAATCACCTTTATGCTACTGAGAGGAACTGCCGTAAGTTGCCTACAACATTTCAACTTATACTTATTGTGAGGAAACGCACTAGCTATATGTATAATAGTAGGTATACAATACACATAGGTAGTCAGATTAAAAAAAAGAAAGGATTCTGAAAACTGAGTCTTGAAAATCTCCTTACGTTGACTGGAGATTCAGTCTATAACAGATAGTAGGTGTATGTATAGATAGAAACGAGATTTGTTCAATGTTCAGGTCAATAGAGCAGGAATATATGCATACCCAAGGACTCCGGCTTTCCAAGATCTCGTAGGTAGAGGTACTTGACAATATTTTGGTACCAGAGAAAGAGGATGTGGTTTAGGTACCAAACAGGAATAGAGTCGCCAGCTGTAACGTCTACTCCATACCTACCTACCTATTGTCCTCTACTCGGCAACTTCTAAACTTGGTTCAGGACCAGTTTGGTAAAATAGTTGAGCCGCGTTGAGAAATGGCGAGTAGGTATTTGAAGTGCCCATGCGAAGTGCCGAAAAGTAACAAATTGATAGTGATATGGATTGGTTCGGAGGGATTATGTTGTTGAGTAGGTACCTACCCTTAGATTACTACAATTCAAATTCTGTAATTAATATGCCCTAAACTTGGAGCTGCAATATAGGTAGGTAGGTCCGTGTAAGGTAGATATAGTATGGTATAGCTAAGAAAAAAATAGAGCTATTATAGGTACCTTAAAAGTATAAGCTTTATAGGTAACTACTTAATCCCTACTATATTATAAAAACGGATCTCTGTCTGTGTGTGTGTCTGTCCTTCTATGCACGGCCAAACGGCTCGACGGATATCGACCAAATTTGGCACGAATACCCAGTAGGCTCCCAAGTTGTGCAACGTCGCATTTTTAATTCCCTCACCATAGCGGAACTATGGTCGACCATGGTCAACTTCGTTAATTGAAATGGTAACCCCTATTTTTTGTTGCTGGATTGATATCATTTGACTCCTATTTCTCCATACCAAATCTAATTGAGGGTGTGAATTCCACTTTATATCTGATCGATGATAATGGTGTACCAGTACATGACGGCAGTGGGAAGTTTTTCGATGCCGACGAAATTCCTATGCTATTTCAAAAAGCACACCCAGGTATTCAAGTTACGATAACGAAGCACCATGCAACAATTAAAACAGACCGAACACTCTTCAACACTAGTGATGACTCTGTATTGATACCTTTGGGGTTCGATAAGGGTAGAGTTTTACACGCTTCATCCACCACCTCTTATGCAGCAGATAGATCACTAAAAAGGACGTGGTCTGCAACGTTAAAGAAACATGTTGATGGAATGGAACTACCATCAGGGAAGCAGCATACACTATATTCTGGTGTTATATTCAAAGTTCCTACAGGTACATATGAGTTGGCAGACCTACGGCAGCTTTTGAAAATGGAACTGAAAAAACTGGATATAGATTTTGGGATGCAAGTTAACTTGAATACGCAACGCTGTGGTATAAAATGTAGCAAACGCATAGATTTTAATCACGAAGATTCATTTTCAAAACTATTGGGATTCAACTCAGAAGACGACTTACCAAGCGACAAATGGAATTGGTCAGAGGGTATTGTACATGTGTTCAACGTGCTAAACATTGGTGTATCTGTGTCTTGTTGTCAAGGTGACATCCGTAATGGAACACCAACACATGTCATCTATCAGTTCACTCCAAATGTAGCACCCGGTTACAGAATGATAGAAAATCCACAATCAATAACCTACCATTCAGTAATTGGTGATAAGCTTGAAGAAATCACGGTAAAAATTGTTGATCAAAATGGCAAACTAATCAACTTCGGCGATGAGCTAATATCGATACGACTCCACTTTAGAAGACGCTCACCATAAAAGGAAGGTAATAATTCGATATAAACTATTACCCGTCAACATGTTGATCTTCAACCATCATCAGCAGCTCCGTAATATAAAGAGGTTGTCCACTCGTAGTAGCACCAGTCCTATCAATACCTTCAACCGAAGTGTAAAGCGACTGACACCGATCAACTATTACTTTCTGAAAGCTTTAGGATATAACGTCAATAACTCTTAGCACCACGATGTTGGATGTAGACAGGAAACTAGAATTTGATGAAAGATTGACCAAGCTGGAGTATAGACCTCACGAGCCATTTGCATCAGCTAGATACAACGCATCAGATGAAATCATAATTCCATTTTCCCAACCAGGTGAATATGTACTACCATCTAAAAGCTACTTATATGTAGAAGGTTCACTGTCAAAATATGACCGGTACACCCTCACTCCAAATGCGATCGCTCACGCTTTTGATGAAATCAAACTAATATTGTAAATGGTGAACTGATGGATAAGACAAATTATCCAGGAATAACGTCTACTATGAAGGCATACGCAAGTTTCAGCAAATCGACTGTCAGTGGACTTCATCAAGCGGGTTGGATGATGCCATCTACTGCTACTGCGGTAAACCCATGTGTAGATTTGGGCAGTGGGGCGTTTTCGGCATGTGTACCGTTAAACACCCTGATGGGGTTTGCTGAAGATTATCACCAAGTTCTGGTAAATGTTCGGATGGAGCTGATACTCAACAGATCAGCATCAGATGCTAACATGATTATACCACGCCTGCCAGTGGCAACTGGTACCCCCTCGACCGGCCCACCAGACATTTCTATTAAAAAAATGGTATGGTATATCCCATACGTGACACCTTCTGATAGTGAAAAACTGCAGTTATTTCCATTTAATATGCGAGCTCGAGGCCGAAAACGATTAAAGATAATTAATTACCTATTGTGTTCCAGGGCCCACCTCCTCCTCCTACTATGGTGAAATCGGATTTTAGATATCTAAATCCGTTCTTAAATTAGAGCATTTAAAGTGCGCAAAAATTACCCAAAACTAGGATAATCTTTAAACTCTTACCCCCCCCCCCCACCCCCTTAGAGTGGTCAGATTGAAAAATGTGAGAAGTATTAATTGAAGACGAGAGTTCGAAGCAAAAAAGGGGGAGGCAAACGATTAGTACAACTCCTTGAATTTCCCATTTGACATATAATTGTTATGATACCTTCATAGATAGACAAGTACCGGCCCACGTATTACTAGAACGAAGACGAAAGAAAAAATCTATTTCAAATTATTCAATTTAGGTACTAACAGTAGGAGGAAGAAGTTTTCCTTTATTCAAAACCATAGCCATTAATTCGAATATTTCTTTGAAAATTCGCTCATTAAGTCATGCTGCATGACTGGTTTTTTTTATAATATAGTAGGGATTATAAAAACGGATCTCTGTCTGTGTGTGTGTCTGTCCTTCTATGCACGGCCAAACGGCTCGACGGATATCGACCAAATTTGGCACGAATATCCAGTAGGCTCCCAAGTTGTGCAACGTCGCATTTTTAATTCCCTGACCATAGCGGAACTACGGTCGACCATGGTCAACTTCGTTATTTGATCGGTAACCCCTATTTTTTATCGCCTATTCGTAATCTACGTGAAATTCTATGTACGATCGACCCTTCGGACTACCCCCGCGGTCGACCATAGCGCGTCCATGGGCCCCTCCATGGTCGAATCCCGAATTGCTTTTCACGGCCGAACGGCTCGACGGATATCGACCAAATTTGGCACCAATATCCGGTAGCCTCCCAAGTTGAACGTAGGCGCATTTTTGATTCCCTGACCATAGCGGAAATATGGTCGACCATGGTCAACTCCTGAATGGCTTGACGGATATCGACCAAATTTGGCACGAATATCCAGTAGGCTCCCAAGTTATGCAACGTCGCATTTTTAATTCCCTGACAATAGCGGAACTATGGTCGACCATGGTCAACTCCTGAATGGCTTGACGGATATCGACCAAATTTGGCACGAATATCCAGTAGGCTCCCAAGTTGTGCAACGTCGCATTTCTAATTCCCTGACCATAGCGGAACTATGGTCGACCATGGTCAACTCCTGAATGGCTTGACGGATATCGACCAAATTTGGCACGAATATCCAGTAGGCTCCCAAGTTGTGCAACGTCGCATTTTTAATTCCCTGACCATAGCAGAACTATGGTCGACCATGGTCAACTTCGTTAATTGAAATGGCAACCCCTATTTTTTATCGCGTATTCGTAATCTACGTGAAATTCTATCTACGATCGACCCTTCGGACTACCCCCGCGGTCGACCATAGCGCATCCATGGGCCCCTCCATGGTCGAATCCCGAATTGCTCAACGGATATCGACCAAATTTGGCACGAATATCCAGTAGGCTCCCAATTTGTGCAACGTCGCATTTTTAATTCCCTCACCATAGCGGAACTATGGTCGACCATGGTCAACTCCTGAATGGCTTGACGGATATCGACCAAATTTGGCACGAATATCCAGTAGGCTCCCAAGTTGTGCAACGTCGCATTTTTAATTCCCTCACCATAGCGGAACTATGGTCGACCATGGTCAACTTCGTTAATTGAAATGGTAACCCCTATTTTTTATCGCGTATTCGTAATCTACGTGAAATTCTATCTACGATCGACCCTTCGGACTACCCCCGCGGTCGACCATAGCGCATCCATGGGCCCCTCCATGGTCGAATCCCGAATTGCTCAACGGATATCGACCAAATTTGGCACCAATATCCGGTAGCCTCCCAAGTTGAACGTAGGCACATTTTAAATTCCCTGACCATAGCGGAAATATGGTCGACCATGGTCAACTCCTGAATGGCTTGACGGATTTTGATAAAATTGGGCACAAATACCCGGTAGGCTGTGATTTTTCCGTCGTTTGTTGGTTCCACGATACTGCGTACAGCGAATCTCGGATAGCGAGCGAAGCGAGCGGTCAGGCTAGTATAACTATAAAGCCCTATTATAGCTCTGTTGTAGACCGTGGACCTAAAGGTTGGCCAATCTAATACAGGCGTGCGTAATTGAATAGGTACCTATGCATGAGTCACTCCTCGCTAATAATGACATTGCTTGGAAGGTTGGAAGGAATTTTTTTTCAACTGACTTGTACATGTAGAGGGCATTATCCAAATCATTGAGGTCGAACTTGACGAGGCTACACTGGTGAAGGTCCACGGGTCGGTGAGAAACTGTGGCTGCGCTGATGGCTCCAAACAACAATGGGAAGATCAAGATCATTAGCTTTAACAAAATTCTTAGTTTAGAGAGCTACCGCTAACCAGTTTTAGCAATATTTATAACCATTATTGAAGCTTAAAACATGTGAACGTGCCTGGAAACAAATATTCAAGTTTCAGTAGTCAATGGCCCGCAGGATTGCAAAATGAAGTTGTGTTCGAAGAGTTCATGTTCAAGTGAAGCACTCAAATTTTTGAACCTGAAAAACATGTCCATCAAAAGAAATCAAACGTGGAAAAATGTTTATGGTGCAAGGAATTCGACCTGGAGCCAGCTGCTGATGGGTAGTACCGGATCGATTTCGAAGAAACGGTGATTATTGAGGGGAGAGGAGGGGATTGTTGAGGTGAGCTAGGTAATTAATTAAGTTGATTTTGTTGTTCATATCTCCAATTACGTATAAGATGTCGACTGTTTGCCAGCTGAGTGTGATCTTTGTCCAAGCGTAGAATAATAAAATTTGATAATAAATTATTGAAGACCGCAACCGAAAAACAGTCTGTTAAGTAAACGTTCTTTTCATACCTCAGTTTAGTGTTAGTATCCTCTAAAAGGTCCCCTCTATTGATTATGAAGTTAAAAAATCTAATTTTACCACTACGACAAATGACACGACGACGATAGAGGTCTGCGTTCGCGATTGCCAAAAAAAAAAAAAAACGCTGCAAAGTCCTTGTCACATGGGTTTATTATTCTACTGGACATACCTACAGAGATGTTGGCTGTTTATTTATTGTTTCTTTCATATAAAATAATTGAAATAGCTATCTCTGGTGGTTTCCACCAATTTTGGCCCCCAAAACACGAATAAGGTACCACCTACGCTTTTTTTTTTTTTAAATAAATTATCTCTGATCATTGATAGTACTATTTTATCGTCTTGATCCACCTGTTGACACTTTTTCCAGTGTTATTCTACAAATTGATGGTGATTTCAGACGATTTCCCAGGTTTTTGACTCATAAAAAATCAATTTCGGGAGCTGAACATCTGGTAGAACCTCAATTTTCTATTCTTTGGTCAAAATCGAATTCATATTCGGTCTTCTCGTCCCCAAAAACATGAAAAACGATACCTTAAAAGCTCATGTTACTAACATGTTGCTAAAACGCAAAAAGTACCTATTTTTACACACATTTTCACTCATAACACCCCTGGGTATATTCCGATCGGGCTGAAAAGTTTCGGGACACAACTAGAGCCCAAATGGAGCATGTGTGCGAAAGAACGATTTTTTTAGACCGAAAATGAAGCCTGTACACGTGATACGGCGTACGGCGGACGGCGGACGGACATTGCATTTTGGTTTATTATTCTGTGAATAATACACCTATGTATTCGCTCAGCAAAAAATTTTTATAACACCCCCTCAAAATTTTTTCTTTTCCGTTTCAAGGTGCGTAGATTCCAAAAATGCAATGTCCGTCCGCCGTCCGCCGTACGCCGTATCACGTGTACAGGCTTCATTTTCGGTCTAAAAAAGTCTTTCTTTCGCACACATGCTCCATTTGGGCCCTAGTTGTGTCCCGAAACTTTTCAGCCCGATCGGAATATACCCAGGGGTGTTATGAGTGAAAATGTGTGTAAAAATAGGTACTTCTTGCGTTTTAACAACATGTTAGTAACATGAGCTTTTGAGGTATCTTTTTCCATGTTTTTGAGGACGAGAAGACCGAATATGAAGTCGATTTTGACCAAAGACGCGGAAATTGAGGTTTTACCAAAGGTTCAGCTCCCAAAATTGGTTTTTTATGAGTCAAAAACCTGGAAAACTGTCTGAAATCACCATCAATGTGTACAATAACATTGGAAAAAGGGTAAACAGGTGAATCAAGACCATTAAATGCCACTACCAATGATCAAAGATGATCTTAAAAAAAAAGAAAAAAGCGTACCTATTTCATGTTTTGGGGGCCAAAATTGGTGGAAATCATCAGAAATAGCTATTTCAATCATTCCACATGAAAGAAACAATACATTTAACAGCCAACAAAAATCTCTAGAACTACAATAGAATAATAAACCCATGTGACAAGGACTTTGCAGCGTTTTTGGAATCTACGCACCTTGAAACGGAAAAGAAAAAATTTTGAGGGGATGTTATAAAAATTTTTTGCTGAGCGAATACATAGGTGTATTATTCACAGAATATTAAACCAAAAAACGCTGCAAATTATTACACAAAGGTTTATTATTTACCTCTATAGATGCCCCTTCTGAGTAGATCACTGTTTTCTGCGTCAATACTCTCGAGCTCCCCCAGGAAAGCCCTAAATCGAGTACTGCAGCCAGCCCCGCAATTAAAGTTTCCTACAAATTCGCGGGATTCAATAATTCAGTCATTAATTATTTGTAGTTATTCATGAAGCATAAGGCAAATAATAAACCGTTGTTTAATAATTTACCTGTATAGGTGCTCCTTCTACGTAGATAGTATAATGAACCATTATGTAATAATTTACCGTTGTGTAATTATTTGTCCATCAATAATACTTCAACGGTTGTTGAAGTTGCAAAAGTACCTGTCAACAAAAACCACCCCCCACCCTTCTACGTAGTTGGTATAATGAACCGTTGCGTAATAATTTACCGTTGTTTAATCATTTACTGTCTCATAATTTACCCATCAAGAATACTTCGCCGTTTGTTCAAGTTGCCAAAGTACCTATCAACAAAATCCAAAACAGCTTTCATTTTTCAAATAGAATAATATCGCGGAACAACCAACTCGACTTCACACAGCCATCCGTGATTATAATCAGTTGCTCCCTAGTGATGATATTTGGGCTGAATGTATACAGTTTGATTCACCCTCCTGTTGACCAAGCCTGTCGGTGCAAACTTGGGGCCTTACTGTGAAGGTATGGCGGGACGTACAATTCTCCGGGTGGTCTCAAAAAACTCGTAAGCTCAAGAACTATTTAAAACCGTAAAAAGATCGACGTAAAAATGCTGCAAAGTCCTTGTCACATGGGTTTATTATTCTATTGGACATACCTACAGAAATGTTGGCTGTTCATTTATTGTTTCTTTCATGCGTAATAATCGAAATAGCTATTCATGATGGTTTCCATTAATTTTGGCCCCTAAAACACAAATAAGGCACGCTTTTTTTAAATTTATTTAAACTTTCTTTGATCATTGGTAGTGCCATTTAATCGTCTTGATCCACGTGTTAACTCTTTTTCCAGTGTTACTATACAAACTGATGGTGATTTCAGACGATTTCCCAGGCTTATCACTCATAAAAAATCAATTTTGGGAGCCGAACATTTGGTAGAACTCAATTTTCCACTCTTTGGTCAAAATCGACTTCATATTCGGTCTTCTCGTCCCCAAAAATATGGAAAACGATATCTCAGAAGCTCATGTTACTAACATGTTCCTAAACCCCAAAAAGTACCTATTTTTACACACTTTTTCACTCATAACACCCCTGGGTATAATCCGATCGGGCTGAAAAGTTTCAGGACACAACTAGGGCCCAAATGGAGCATGTGTGCGAAAGAACGAATTTTTTAGACCGAAAATGAATCCGGTACACGTGATACGGCGGACGGCGGACGGACATTGCATTTTGGTTTAATATTCTGTGAATAATACACCTATGTATTCGCTCAGAAAAAAATTTTTATAACACCCCCTCAAACTTTTTTCTTTTCCGTTTCAAGGTGCGTAGATTCCAAAAATGCAATGTCCGTCCGCCGTCCGCCGTCCGCCGTCCGCCGTATCACATGTACAGGCTTCATTTTCGGTCTAAAAAATTCGTTCTTTAGCTCACATGCTCCATTTGGGCCCTAGTTGTGTCCCGAAACTTTTCAGCGCGATCGGAATATACCCAGGGGTGTTATGAGTGAAAATGTGTGTAAAAATAGGTACTTTTTGCGTTTTAGCAACATGTTGGTAACATGAGCTTCTGAGATATCGTTTCCCATGTTTTTGGGAACGAGAAGACCGAATATGAAGTCGATTTTGACCAAAGAGTGGAAAGTTGAGTTCTACCAAATGTTCAGCTCCCAAAATTGATTTTTTATGAGTGAAAAACCTGGGAAATCGTCTGAAATCACCATCAGTTTGTATAATAACACTGGAAAAAACGTCAACTCGTGGTTCAAGACGATTAAACGGCACTACCAATGATCAAAGATAGTTTAAAAAAGAAAAAAAACCACAGTCATGCAGCATGGCTATAAGAGCGAATTTTCGAAGTTTAAGCCATCTTCCTCCTCCGCCTAAAATTTTCTGAAAATTAATTTTCGGTCAATGTTTTCCCAACTTGATACCATACAAAATTAAAACAGGAGTAGTTTTACGCAAAGTAAAATTTGGGCGGAAGGAGGGGGGGGGGGGGGAAATCAAAAATGTTTTTAATACCAGAAGAGTAGGTATTGGGTACCTACGTAACAAATTTTTTGTTCCATTTTTTGCCGAGTAACACCTCAGTTTGTAGATTTTCCAACGCTGAACACGATGGTGAAGTCAGAATTGCGATATCCCATTCCGTTATCAGATTAGAGCAGACGAACCAGGAAGAACATCTCAAGAAATAACCACGTTCCTTCATCTTCAAAGTGCTCCAGTTTGAGAATGGAATGAGATATCGCAATTCTGATTTCACCATCGTGTTCAGCGTACAAAAACCTTTAAAATGAGGTGTCACTTGTCGGACTTTTTAATTTTGGGAATTTATGGGTAATTCCCCCCCCCCCCCCCAAAACTCCCCAAAACTCCCCCTTAGGGTGACCCGATTCTGCCCATCTTCGAACTTAGCCTGTCGATTGCCAAGACAGATTTTTCGTGCAAATTTGAACTTTTTATCTCAATTCTTTCGAGAGCTATCGTCTGGAATGACACATACATATATAAATATATAAATATATAAATATATATATATAAATATATAAATATATAAATATATAAATATATAAATATATAAATATATAAATATATATACAGGGTGTATCAGATAAGGTGCGCAGTACTTCACCCACGTATTCTACAACCAATTTCCAACAAAAAGTGCCTCATAGCAATTTTTTTTATCTCGCTTAGTTTTTGAGTTATTTCACTTCTAAGATTTTTTCGTGTTTTCGACCTTGTCTCAGCAAAACGGCTATAACTCACTAACTGTATTATGTAAAGTAAAAGTTGAGGATACCGTTGGAAAGTGCGTTAAATTTCCTATCTTTCAAGCGCCAAACCGATTTTTTTTTGCTCACATCGAGTTGGCGAAAAATCACTCTACAAAGCAAACTTCAAGAAAATTTGAAAAAAGAAGGTTTTTCAAACGTTCAGTACTCCACTCTAATCTGCATTTGATCAGGTGCCTGTAGCTTAAAAAATGCGCCAAAAGGTCAGCTTTTGAATGGTATATCAAAAACAATTTTTACTATTTTATTTGGTCGAGAAAACCTCGTTTGAATGCAAAAAACAGCGAAGCAAGTCGAGGTTTTTGACGCTTGGTAATGGGTTTCAAATAAGTAGGCATTTTTACGAACAAAATCTGTTTTATCTTCTAAGGTGCAGTTTTAAATTTGTGCAAGCATTTTCTAATCCGTAATTACAGTAAATTTTCAAAATGGCCTCCATTTTGTTGAATGCACAAATGTGTCCTTTTGCGCATTGCATCAACAGCACTTCGAAGCTCTCGTCGGATTTGTTTCATTTGATCTCCGCAATCCATTATTCTTTGAATGAGATGATCTCTCGACTCAATCCTGACGTCGTACACTTTTGCTTTGAGATTCCCCCAGAGGTAATAGTCCATCGAAGTGAGGTCATGACTGCGCGGGGGCCACCGGACGGGTCCATACTGACCGATCCACCTATGAGAAATTTGAAAGTTAAATGAATGCTTTAAAAAAATCGTTCAACGTATTTTTCCTTATGTTTAGTGGAAAATTCTTTTTCTTTTAATGTGCATTATGACGAACAGGGGGTTTCAGTTTCTAACCTGTTTTCAAAGTTGGTGTTCATCCATTCCCTTACTGCTCGAGTTCTGTGGGCCGGACACCCGTCCATTTGAAACCAGAGATTCATTCTCTCCACCAGAGGCATATCATCGAGGAATTCTAACACTTCATTTTCTAGCAACTGCAAGAATTAAGTGTGGTTTTATTAGCTTGATGGGTTCAGAACATGATATTTGGCAGAGAGTATGATAAAGAGAAAGTATGGGAAACAGTCTTTACTCACGTTACGAAAAGAATTGCCGTTTAACCGGTCAGGCAGCAAAACAGGACCAATCATACGATTTCAGGTCATTCCAGCCCACACGTTTGCCCGAAAATCATATTGTATTGGGACACATGGGTCCCATGAGGATTTTCTTCGGCCCAAATGTGGCTGTTGCGATGATTGAACATCCCAGCCCGTGTAAATGTGGCCTCATCAGTCCACATCACTCTGTCACCGCGTCTTGGGAATTCTGCTTGGCCCATTACCAAGCGTCAAAAACCTCGACTTGCTTCGCTGTTTTTTGCATTCAAACGAGGTTTTCTCGACCAAATAAAATAGTAAAAATTGTTTTTGATATACCATTCAAAAGCTGACCTTTTGGCGCATTTTTTAAGCTACAGGCACCTGATCAAATGCAGATTAGAGTGGAGTACTGAACGTTTGAAAAACCTTCTTTTTTCAAATTTTCTTGAAGTTTGCTTTGTAGAGTGATTTTTCGCCAACTCGATGTGAGCAAAAAAAATCAGTATGGCGCTTGAAAGATAGGAAATTTAACGCACTTTCCAACGGTATCCTCAACTTTTACTTTACATAATACAGTTAGTGAGTTATAGCCGTTTTGCTGAGACAAGGTCGAAAACACGAAAAAATCTTAGAAGTGAAATAACTCAAACACTAAGCGAGATAAAAAAAATTGCTATGAGGCACTTTTTGTTGGAAATTGGTTGTAGAATACGTGGGTGAAGTACTGCGCACCTTATCTGATACACCCTGTATATATACATATAATTTTTGGTGTCTTTCGGCAGGGAATTCAGGATGGTCTGAAACGGATTTTGGTATAAAAATCTTTCGGAAATTCGAGTTTAAAAAATTTTGGACCGAGAACAATAGCTTCCTTTTCTACGAAAATTCGCTAAAAAGAAAAAAAAGGAGCGTACCTAATTTGTGCTTTAGGGGCCAGAATTAATGGAAACCATCAGAAATAGCTATTTCGATTATTACGCACGAAAGAAACAATAAATGAACAGCCGACATTTCTGATTTCTGTAGGTAGGTATGTCCAATAGTATAATAAACCAATGTGACAAGGACTTTGCAGCGTTTGAGGTATCATTTCCCATGTTTTGGGGGACGAGAAGACCGAATATGAAGTCGATTTTGACCAAGGAGTTGAAAATTGAGGTTGTACCAGATGTTCAGCTCCCAAAATTGATTTTTTATGAGTCAAAAACCTGCGAAATCGTCTGAAATCACCATCAATTTGTACAATAACACTAGGAAAAGTGTCAACACGGGATCAAGACGATTAAATGGCACTACCAATGATCAAAGATAATTTGGAAAAAAAAGAGCGTACCTAATTCAAGTTTTGGGGGCCAAAATTGGTGGAAACCACCAGAAATAGCTGTTGCAATTATTTTACATAAAAGCAACAATGAACAGCCAGAATTTCTGTATGTAAGTACGTCCAATTGAATAATAAACCCATGTGACAAGGACTTTGCAGCGTTTTTGGAATCTACGCACCTTGAAACGGAAAAGAAAAAAGTTTGAGGGGGTGTTATACAAATTTTTTGCTGAGCGAATAAATAGGTGTATTATTCACAGAATAATAAACCAAAAACGCTGCAAAGTCCTTGTCACATGGGTTTATTATTCTATTGGACGTACCTACAGAAATGTTGGCTGTTCATTTATTGTTTCTTTCATGTGCAACAATTGAAATAGCTATTTCTGATGGTTTCCACCAATTTTGGCCCCCAAAACTTAAATTAGGTAGGTACGCTCCTTTTTTTTTTGTGTTATTCTACAAATTGATGGTGATTTCAGACGATTTCGCAGGTTGTCGACTCATAAAAAATCAATTTCGGGAGCTGAACATATGGTACAACCTCAATTTTCCACTCCTTGGTCAAAATCGACTTCATATTCGATCTTCTCGTCCCCGAAAACATGGAAAACGATACCTCAAAAGCTCATGTTACTAACATGTTACTAAAACACAAAAAGTACCTATTTTTATACACATTTTCACTCATAACACCCCTGGATATATTCCGATCGGGCTGAAAAGTTTCGGGACACAACTAGGGCCCAAATGGAGCATGTGTGCGAAAGAACGACTTTTTTAGACCGAAAATGAAGCCTGTACACGTGATACGGCGGACGGCGTACGGCGTACGGCGGACGGCGGACGGACATTGCATTTTTGGAATCTACGCAACTTGAAACGGAAAAGAAAAAATTTTGAGGGGGTGTTATAAAAATTTTTTGCTCAGCGAATACATAGGTGTATTATTCACAGAATAATAAACCAAAAAACCACAGTCATGCAGCATGGCTATAAGAGCGAATTTTCGAAGAAATAACTGATTTCATGTAAAATGTGATGTTTGGGATATCCCATTCAAATATGGGCAATCTTAAACTTATTGGGTAATTATAAATATTCAAGTATGACGCTATTCGGTTAATTCGGTATGCATCAAATATGGGCATACATAACAAATTTTTTGTTCCACTTTTTGCCGAGTAACACCTCGGTTTGTAGATTTTCCAACGCTGAACACGATGGTGAAGTCAGAATTGCGATATCCCATTCCGTTATCAGATTAGAGCAGACGAACCAGGAAGAACATCTCAAGAAATAACCACGTTCCTTCATCTTCAAAGTGCTCCAGTTTGAGAACGGAATGAGATATCGCAATTCTGATTTCACCATCGTGTTCAGCGTACAAAAACCTTTAAAATGAGGTGTCACTTGTCAGACTGTTTAATTTTGGGAATTTATGGGTAATTTCCCCCCCCCCCCCAAAACTCCCCAAAACTCCCTATTAGAGTGACAGAACTCCCCCTTAGAGTGACAAAACTCCCCCTTAGACTGTTTAATTTTGGGAATTTATGGGTAATTTCCCCCCCCCTAAAACTCCCCAAAACTCCCCCTTAGAGTGACCCGATTCTGCCCATCTACGAACTTAGCCTGTCGATTGCCAAGACAGATTTTTCGTGCAAATTTGAACTTTTTATCTCAATTCTTTCTAGAGTTATCGTCTGGAATGACACATACATATATAAATATATAAATATATAAATATATAAATATATAAATGTATATATATACATATAATTTTTGGTGTCTTTCGGCAGTGAATTCAGGATGGTCTGAAACGGATTTTGGTATAAAAATCTTTCAGAAATTCGAGTTTTAAAAATTTTGGACCGAGAACAATAGCTTCCTTTTCTTCGAAAATTCGCTAAAAGTTTGAGGGGGTGTTATAAAAATTTTTTGCTGAGCGAATACATAGGTGTATTATTCACAGAATAATAAACCAAAAGGTATAGGCACTTTTCTTAGTTACCATGAAAAAAAGTTGATGAAATTCGGGTTATAGGTTCCGTTCGGGGTCTAGTTGGTCCTCGAAGCTCGGCGTTACTGTCAAGTCATCTCCAAGGGGGTAAAAATAGGGGTTGACATTTTCAGAACGGCGTAGCTCGAAAGCATTCGATAGAAGGGTATGGTTTTTTAACGTTTTGGTTTATTATTCTGTGAATAATACACCTATGTATTCGCTCAGCAAAAAATTTTTATAACGGCCCCTCAAAATTTTGACTTTTCCGTTTCAAGGTGCGTAGATTCCAAAAATGCAATGTCCGTCCGCCGTACGCCGTCCGCCGTATCACGTGTACACGCTTCATTTTCGGTCTAATAAATTCGTTCTTTCGCACACATGTTCCATTTGGGCCCTAGTTGTGTCCCGAAACTTTTCAGCCCGATCGGAATATACCTACCCAGGGGAGTTATGAGTGAAAATGTGTATAAAAATAGGTACTTTTGGTTTACCTATGTGTTTGGTACCTATGTATTCGCTCAGCAAAAAATTTTTATAACAGCCCCTCAAAATTTTTTCTTTTCCGTTTCAAGGTGCGTAGATTCCAAAAATGCAATGTCCGTCCGCCGTACGCCGTCCGCCGTCCGCCGTATCAAGAGTACCGGCCTCATTTTCGGTCTAAAAAATTCGTTCTTTTGCACACATGCTCCATTTGGGCCCTAGTTGTGTCCCGAAACTTTTCAGCCCGATCGGAATATACCCAGGGATGTTGTGAATGAAAATGTGCACAAAAATAGGTACCTACTTTTTGTGTTTTAGTAACATGTTAGTAAAATTAGCTTTTGAGTTATCGTTTTCCACGTTTTGGGGGACGAAAAGACCGAATATGAAGTCGATTTTGACCAAGGAGTTGAAAATTGAGGTTGTACCAGTTGTTCAGCTCCCAAAATTGATTTTTTATGAGTCAAAAACCTGCGAAATCGTCTGAAATCACCATCAATTTGTACAATAACACTAGGAAAAGTGTCAACACGTGGATCAAGACGATTAAATGGCACTACCAATGATCAAAGATAATTTGGAAAAAAAAGAGCGTACCTACCTAATTCAAGTTTTGGGGGCTAAAATTGGTGGAAACCATCGGAAATAGCTATTTCAATTATTTTACATGAAAGCAACATTAAATGAACAGCCAGCATTTCTGTAGGTATGTCCAGTAGAATAATAAACCTATGTGACAAGGACTTTGCAGCGTTTTTTAATTGATTAAATGTATTATACGTTTTTTTAACTATAGAATATTTTGAGACCACCCGGAGCATTGTACGACCACGTTCGTTTGCACCAAAAAGCTTCGTCAACACGATCGTGAATCAAACGGTATAAATCCGGCCCCGGATATCATCACTAGGGAGCACCTGATTATAATAACGGATGGCTGTATGAAGTCGAGTTGGTTGTTCTGCGATAATATTTCATTTGAAAAGCGATGGATCGATTGGATTTTGTTGGTAGGTACTATTGAAAGCTGAAAAAACGGTGAAGTATTGTTGATGGGTAAATTATTACACAATGGTAAATTATTACACAACGGAAAATTACACAACGGTAAATTATTACACAATGGAAAATTACACAACGGTATATTATTACACAACGGTTTATTATTTGCTTTATGCTTCATGAATAACTACAAATAATTAATTATTGAATCATTGAATCCCGCGCATCTGTAGGAAACTTTAATTCCGGAGTCGGTTCCAGTACCTACTCGAATTAGGGCTTTCCTGGGGGAGCTCGAGAGTATTGACGCAGAAAACAGTGATCTACTCAGAAGGGGCATCTATAAAGGTAAATAATAAGCCTTTGTGTGATCATTTGCAGCGTTTTTTATTGCATTTTCGGAATCTACATACTTTGAAACGTAAACCATCAAATTTTGAAGGGGGGTTAAAGTTTTTTTTCATGCTCGATTCCAACGGTTCATTATTGAAAATAATAAACCAAAACGCCGCAAAGTTCTTGTCACATGGGTTTATTATTCTATCTGTCATACGTTCAGAAATGTTGGCTGTTCGTTTACTGTTTCTTTCACGTACACCAATTGAAATGGCTATTTTTGATGGTTTCCACCAATTTTGGCCCTCAAAAACATGAATCAGGCTCAGCTTTTCTTTTACAGATTATCTTTGGTCATTGATAGTACCATTTAATTCACCATTTGATTCACCTGTTGATACTACTTCTAGTGTTATTGTACTAATGTATGGTTATTTCAGACAATTTCCCATGTTTTAGACTCATAAAAATTAATTTTGGGAGTTCAACCTTCGTTACAACCTCAGTTCTTCACCATTCGGTCAAAATCAACTTAATGTTCTGTTTTCTCGCCCTAAAAAAACATGGAAAACGATTCCTCACAAGCTAATGTTCACTAAAACCTCAAAAATTCCTCGAAAACCCCTATTTTTACGCCCATTTTTCTCCCATAACACCCCTGGTTGTATGCCGATCGGGCTGCCGAGCTTCGGAGCACAACTAGACCCAAATGGGGACCCAAACTGTGTATGGAAAACGGCGATTTTAGACCAATATGTAAGGTAAATTAAAGGCTGAAACTTCGCTAGATCCTCAATTTTCCACTCTTTGGTCAACATCGAATTCATAATCGGTCTTCTCGTCCTAAAAAACATGGAAAATGATACCTCAAAAGCTCATGTTACGAAAACACAAAGTGCCTATTTTTATACCTATTTTCACCCATAACACCGCTGGGTATATTCCGATTGGGCTGCAAAGTTTTGGGACACAACTAGGGCCCAAATATAGCCTGTGTGCTAAAGAAAGAATTTTTTAGACCGAAAATGAGGTAGTTATGCGTGATACGGCTGACGGCGGACGGACATTGCATTTTTGAATGTACGCAACTTGAAACGTAAAAGAAAAAAATTTGAGGGGGGTGTTATAAAAAATTTTTGCTGAGCGAATACATAGGTGTATTATTCACAGAATAATAAACCAACAGTAAGTATGTTGCAGCGTTTTCTATATAGGTACCTACCTACTAGCTACTATAAGCGCCCGATCATAATTTATGGTTTTGCAGTTGTTTTTAGCTCTCCTGTAAAATTTCGAAAATGTAATTCGGACTATTTTCCGGCCGTGGTCTTCAATTACAGTTACAGAACACATCACATTCCTTCAGAGGGCATACGACATCAATCTCTGCCAGGAAAACTTCATAATTAAGCGGGAAAGGTAATACAAGGTAGGTGGCCCAACGTTTCCGGCCCACAACTTTCCTGATGACGTCATGCGCGTTCTTATCCTCGTTATTTTATTCCTCTAAAATACCTCATATAATGTATTTAATTATTTAAATAAATTTTAAACAAACTTGGGATATTAGAATATCTAGAGTCTCTAATAATGCTTAAGTCGTAAAAATTCGTATAAAACTAATGGTAATATTGAGGTTTCCATAGGGCTGGTAAATACTGGGTTAAGAGTGTTTCTAAAATATAATACTTCGCAAATCTACATTTAATTATTTAATACGATTATTAGGAGTTCTAAATACGATTAATAACGACGGCGACAAGTTGGTGTTGTTCATTCGTGTTACGGTTTCTAGAGCGGCTGTGTTGGCAACATTGTGCTATGCGGACAAAAGTCGACAAAGTAGTCCTCGCCATTGACTGACATTACTCATTTCATTGATCAATGTTTGGCTGGGTGTAGGGTTTTATATGTGTTATTTACATTATTTTTTTAACTTTTTTATTATTGCCTTAAATATTTAAAGTACTTCGGTACTAAATTAAGTCTGGTGATGTATTTAAGGTTCTATATTTTGATATTCAGTGCTTTATTTTCCGTGGGGATTCGGGAGTCGTATGCGGACGAGGTGAGTTTGTTTTATTTGTTTTGAATCGATTTTCCTACGTAATGCCGTAGTAGATATTTAGTGTATGATTCAACTCCTGGTTGTGCGGCAAGGTAATAAGTACACGTTTTACATGGCCATTCTTCATCACATTCCCTCCGCCCTTAGTGCAGCATCAAATCTCTTCCCCTTATACTAATCGTAAGGCCTCCACACCTGTGCAGCTCTATCCTGATAAAACCTTTTCATTTCACTCCTAGAACCCGTTCATCATCGTAGTCTATTAGATTAGACATCAACACTATATATTATAATAAAAAATCGGGCATTCGCCTTATTATCGACGTCCTATCACAATCTCAAGTGTTGGTCCCTTGGTAGAAATTGTCTGCCGTACTTCATCGACCTAAAATCCCCGCTGTTAGCTCTAGTCAACCACATTTTTCCTTATAATTTCTTGCCCGGTCGCCAACGCAACTCCCATACTCTTCCATCATCCGTTAAGTTAGTAATCTGACATTTTTCATTCAAACGACCGTTCGTGAGAGTATCTGTTTTGCTAGTTGATACCCTTGAATAGTGTAGTGTAGTGAAGGGAAAGGGTGCAGCTGTCTCACCTGTACATCTGTTTTCCCTCATACCGTGCCCGTTTATATCTGGATGCCATTTCTTCCGTCAGCCTTAGTTGAAATAATCTCTTTATCGTTATTTATTTCTTACCACCTTTCTGATCACTTCTGGCCATTGACACCAATAAAATCTGGAGGGTACTGTTATTTATCTCATGTACCTAGAGCTTATGAAAGGTTCGTAATGTATCCACGTATTATATTAGCCAGGTAAGTAACGAATTCAATGCCAACCACCTTCGTTTTCGAATTTATAAGTCGGTAATGTGTTTGTTTATCGATTATAGGGAGTGTCGTTCCTTGAAACAGCAGGATCGATCAGGATACTACAGTATCTTGACATTCATTGCAACCTTGGTATTGTAAAGTTACGCTGCGAATTTTCTCATTAATTTGGCCGATTGCTTGCTCCTTGTTAGCTATGGCGTATCCTTGTTAGCTCTAGTCGAGTCGGGAGCATAATAACCTACTTTGGTTGTCCATGATTTTTGCAGGCTTTTATTTATTTTCACTCCTTTATTCTTCGCTGTGTATGTAATCGAGTAGCTACCGTTGCTTCTGGTGCTCGACACACGTATATATCTACCAAGTTAAGGCTAAATGAGCCTACATACCTTGAATGGTGTCATTAACATAATACAATTTATCTGTCACGTTCTTTGTTTCCCATTGTTGTGTAACCGGTTGTATCTTATTGAACGACTTATACCAGTTATGCGACTTATATAATAGTAATAATATAATGTACCTACACTTATACTTACAAGTGGACGACTCATACTCATGGGGCTGTTTGCACTTGAAGGAAAATGAGAAGACACAGATCAGTCATATTATTCGCTGTACATAAAATGGACTACCAAATCTGAGTACAATAAAGCGTTATTATTATTATTATTAATGAGTATCTTCCATCTTGTCATGTTTACTCAAGTGGCGCCTTGAACTGCTGTTAGTGTCAACATTTTACCTGAATTTCTTTGCTGATGATTAAATACCTAAAGGTACCTAAAGACCGGTATGCAATGAAATCACGGATTATTTATATCAGTGTATCAGCTTTTAAAATGTATACGGTACCGTCTTGTTGGTATTACCCCGACAGTAACTATTGGTCGATAGAGCCATAACCTTTCATAGGCACCTCATTATTTGTTCCCGAGAGATAAAAATAGTAGAAGTATACATAATCCGCTCTTAATCCTCTTTTGTATGGTTTTTCTAGGCCATTGGATTTTTACGGAGAATATGTAAATTCGATGTATATTTTCAAGTTGTAGCTTCATTTCAAAGCCAAAGCAACGAAGGTTTGCTGTTTGCTAACATTTAGTGCTACGAGAGTGATTCGCAATCAAGTACGAATACTCACATTGTTGAAACTGAAAAACGCTGCGAAGTCCTTGTCACATGGGTTTATTCTGTTGGACATACTTACAGAAATGTTGCTGTTCGTTTGTTCTTCCATGTGTAATTAAAATAGCTATTTCTGATGGTCTCCACCAATTTTGGCCCCCAAAAACACGAATTAGGCTCGCCTTTTTTTTACAGGTTATTTTTGATCATTGATAGTACCATTTACTTAATTGTCTTGATTCACTTGTTGATACTGCTTCTAGTGTTATTGTACAAATGTATGGTGATTTCAGACAATTTCCCATGTTTTTGATTCATAAAAAATTAATTTCGGCAGCTTGCCCTTTGTTACAACCTCAATTCTTCACTCTTCGGTCAAAATGAACTTAATATTCGGTCTTCTCGCAGTAAAAAACATGGAAAACGGTACCTCACAAGCTCATGTTCACTAAAACCTCAAACATCCCTCGAAAACCCCTATTTTTACACCTGTTATTCTCCCGTAACACCTCTGGGTGTATGCCGATCGGGCTATCGAGTTTCGGAGCACAACTAGGACCCAAAAATGTTCCCAAATGGAGACCCAAACTGTGTGCGGAAGAACGACGATTTTATACCAAAATTTAAGTAAATTTAAGGCTGAAACTTCGTTAGAACCTCAATTTTCCACACTGGTCAAAATCTACTTCATATTCGGTCTTCTTTACCAAAAAACATGGAAAATTATACCTCAAAAGCTCATCTTCCTAACATTTTACTAAAACACAAAAGTACCTACCTATTTTTACACCCATTTTCACTCATAACACCCCTGGGTATATTCCGATCGGGCTGCAAAGTTTCGGGACATAACTAGGGCAGAAATGGAGCATGTGTGCGAAAGAACGATTTTTTTAGACCGAAAATGAAGCCGGTATGCAAGATACGGTGTACGGGGCCGGCGGACGCATTTTTGGAATCGCATTTTTGGAATCTACGCACCTTGAAACGTAAAAGAAAAATGTTGAGAGGGTGTTTTAAACATTTTTTGCTGAGCAGTTACATAGGTGTATCATTCACAGAATAATAAACCAAAACGGGTATAAAAATAATAAACCAAAACGGGTATAAAAATAGGTATTTTTGTGTTTTATTAACATGAGCTTTTGAGGTATCGTTTTCTATGTATTTATTTTGGGACGGGAAGACCGAATATGAAGTCGATTTTTACCGAAGAGTGGAAAGTTGAGGTTCTGACGACGTTTCAGCCTTAAATTTACGTAGAATTTTGTTCTAAAATCTTGATCTATAATCGTTGTTCTTCCGCACACAGTTTGGGGCCCCCATTTGGGAACTTTGGGTCCTAGTTATGCTCCGGAGTTCGGCAGCCCGATAGGAATTCAGCCAGGAGTGTAATGGGAGAAAAATGGGCGTGTAGGGGGTTTCGAGGGATTTTTGAGGTATTAGTGAATATGAGCTTCTGATGTATCGTTTTCCATGTTTCTTGGGGCGAGGATGCCAAATATGATGTTGATTTTGATCAAAGAGTGAAGAATTGAGGTTGTATAACGAAGGTTCATCTCCTAAAATTGATTTTTTTTATGCGTCAAAAACTTCGGAATTTGTCTGAAATCACCATAAATTTGTGCGATAACACTAGTTGTAGTATTAGCAGGTGGATCATGACAATTAAGTGGCACTATCAATGATCACAGATAATCTGTAAAAAACGCTGCAAAGTCCTTGTCACATGGGTTTATTATTCTATTATTTTATTGGTCTACAGGAATGCTGGCTGTTTATTTATTGTTTCATTCATGTAAAATAATTGAAACAGCTATTTCTGGTGGTTTCCACAAATTTTGGCCCCCAAAACTTGAATTAGGTACTACGCTCCTTTTTTTTCAAATTACCTTTGATCATTGATTGTACCATTTAATCGTCTTGATCCACGTGTTGACACTTTTCCTAGTGCTATTCTACAAATTGATGGTGATTTCAGACGATTTCCCAGGTTTTTGACTCATAAAAAATCAATTTTGGGAGCTGAACATCTGTTACAACCTCAATTTTCCACTCCTTGGTCAAAATCGACTTCATATTCGGTCTTCTCGTCCCCAAAAACATGGAAAACGATACCTCAAAAGCTCATTGTACTACTATGTTACTAAAACACAAAAAGTACCTACTTTTATACACATTTTCACTCATAACTCCCCTGGATATATTCCGATCGTGCTGAAAAGTTTCGGGACACAACTAGGGCCCAAATGGAGCATGTGTGCAAAAGAACGATTTTTTTAGACAGAAAATGCACGTAATACGGCACACGTGATACGGCGTACGGCGGACGGACATTGCATTTTTGGAATCTACGAACCTTGAAACGGAAAAGAAAAAATTTTGAGGGGGTGTTATAAAAATTTTTTGCTGAGCGAATACATAGGTGTATTATTCACAGAATAATAAACCAAAAATAGCCTAATTCGTGTTTTTGGGGGCCAAAATTGGTGAAAGCTATAAAAAATAACTATGTTAATTATTGCGCATGAAAGAAATAATAAACGAACAGCAACATTTCCGTAGGTATGTCCTGTAGAATAATAAACCCAAGTGACAAAGACTGCAGCGTTTTTGGAATCTATGCGCCTTCAACCTTGAAAGAAAAATTTTGAGGGGGTGTCATAAAAATTGTTGGCTGAGAGAATACATATTAGGTATATTATTCACAGAATAACAAACCGAAATTGATAGCTGGATATTTCGTTAAATAGGTGGTACCAGGTATACGTGTGTTAGTTTCAACGCAACGGTACAATCAAATTATACGTTTGGTAGCTCCCATCGGTAGCTCCACGATTGAAAAACGCTGCAAATCCCTGCACAACGGTTTATTATTTTGTATAGAATACCCTTCTGTTACAGATCACAGCTCTATGTATAGATAACCCGTCTATATAATATGATATGTACTATTCTATGCATAATTATTTAGATCGCAGACCCTCCGTAGGTTAGTACCTAACCCCGTACTCGTTACTAGGTACCTACCTAAATCACGAGTTAAATGTTGCTAAAATAATTCTGCCGATGACAAACAGTACCTAACAAAAAGAAATACACATAATGAAGTTCTGAAAAGAAATTGTTGATGAGGAGTGAAAAAAGTTGCAAAAGTACCTACCAACAAACTCCAGCCCCTTCTACGTAGATGGTATAATGAACCGTTGTGTAATAATTTACCGTTGAGTAATGATTTACCGTAGTAATAATTTACCCATCAATAATACTTCAACGTTTGTTCATGTTTCACTACCTACCAACAAACTCCAAAAGAGCCATCATTTTTCAAATTAAATAATATCACAGAACATCCAACTCGACTTCATACTCCGCCAATATAATCAGGTGATCCCTACCAATGATTGGCCGTATTCACAAATTCCTATTGTGGGCGCGTCTCTGGTTACGAGATTTGGTTTGAATTGTATACAATTTCATTCACACTGGAGTCGAAAATGCCTGTCGGTGCAAACTTCGGGGCCTTACTGTGAACGAACGGCTGGACGTACGATGCTCCGGATGGTCTTAAAAAACTCGCAAGTTCAAGAACTATTTAAAACCGTAAAAATATTTACGTAAAAAAATGGTATAGGCGTTTTGAAAATTTCAACCCCTATTTTGAACCCCTTAGAGATGACTCACAGTAACGTCGAGCTTCGAGGACCAACTAGACGCCGAACGGAACCTATAACCCGAATTTCATCAATTTTTTTTCATGGTAACTAAGAAAAGTGGCCCGTACGGCGTACGGCGTACGGCGTACGGTGTACGGCGTACGGCGGACAGACAGAAATATTTTTATTGCAGTTTTGGATTCTACATACCTTGAAACGTAAACCATCAAATTTTGAGGGGGGGTAAGAATTTTTTTTTTCATGCTCGATTCCAATGGTTCATTATTGAAAATAATAAACCAAAATGATTCAACATTCGAACTCATCAATGTGACTTTCCCCTTTAGTTATATGTCGAGAGATGGTTATTTACGTTTAGTTGGTTCCTTTGATCCTCCGCGGGGCGCCGGCAAAAATCGGCTGCTGGGCCGAGAAACATCTCGCGTGCTCGTTCAGCCGATCGTCCCCGTACTTTGACGCCTACGCTTTGAACTCATTTCAAATCCCTGCCGATACCCTAAGTACACTATTTTTGTCATCGTTCATTTCATCAAGCTTGGGCCATTTCTGCACAATTCACCGGAAAAATTGGCTACTATTACCTAGCTATCAAACGAAACTTGTATTTAAGTAGGATTTCAAGTTGGCGCTCACTCAGCGGCTATTGCTCCGATCAACGTGGAATTCATAGGGAACGATTTGATTTGATATCCTACCTGCGTGGCAGTTAAACATGGTTGAAATCGGCGGAATATAACCAATGATAAAGGTGTTACTAGGATTTCATGTTTACACATTTGCGCACACACTACTGTTGGTTCAACTCTTTATTTTATTCACAGGGTACCAGTTTTTGGGATCCAACCTACATGATCCCCCAAAATTTAGTTGAACTCCGTTGAATTGAACACAAGAAATTAGTGTTACAAGGTTGCTATTGTTTGCGCACATTTGTAATTCGTAGGGAACTATTTCGTACCCATCCTATAATCATAATCCCCGAAATTGCATTAAAATAGTGGAATAGGTCTCGCGATATAAACGGTAATCGGTAGACGATTTCCATTGGATACTTCGGACTACACTCATAAGTACACGCTCAGCTATCAACCCGATCGCATTGGAACACAGGGAAGGGTACTCGGGATTAAACCTGCATAATCTCTGAAAATTGCACAAAAAAATCCACCAGAACCCAAATTCCGTAGGTTGACAGGAATTTCATGTTTGCTGTCAGATAGACACGATCCAAGTTTGCTCTAATGTCTAAAACGCAAAATGCTAGTGGAAATTTGTGTTTGAAGGCATACAAGTTATTCAAATTTTGCCTTGACACTATTTGGATAAGTTTATCACTTTATACATATTATAATAATTGTGAAATTATCTATATAACTAAATTTACAGGTGATTTTTGTGGTGTCTGTCTGTCTGTCTGTTTGTCTTTCAATCACGCCAAAACGGCTCAATGGATCGAACCCATCTCCTGTACTTAGATGTTTCAGTGACCGGGGAACGACATAGGGGGATTCACTCCCGGATCTGATGAATAGGGGTGGGGGTTTATAGGGAAGCCGAAACATAAAAAAATTAAATTCTCGAAAATGGCTCAATGGATCGAACCCATCTCGCGTATTTAGATGTTTCAGTGACCGGGGAAGGACATAGGGGGGATCACTCCCGGATCTGATGAATAGGGGTGGGGGTTTATAGGGAAGCCGAAACATAAAAAAATTAAATTCTCGAAAACAGCTCAATGGATCGAACCCATCTCGCGTATTTAAATGTTTCTATGACCAGGGAAGGACATAAAGAGGTTTACTTCCCGATCTGATGGATAGGGGTGGGGGTTTATGACATGAAGGACATGTAAGAGATATAATCTGTAAAGCGAGAGCTAACAAAGTCAATTGGACCCACCCCGAGTTCTACCCGTCAGCGACGGGCACAACAGCTAGTAATATTATAATAATGATAGCATTATCATAATTATTACAGCTGTCATTGTAATAACTGTAATTGTTGTTGTAGTAATTGTTATTATAAAACTTCACTGTCAAAACCAATAGCTCCGAGATACTGATTGGTAACCTTCACTCACGGTGTGCAATAAGATCGCGGTTACAGTAATAAGATCATATTCAACCGAGTAATTTTTCAACTTAATTACCTGCCACTGTCTGGCAGTTACAGCTTGTAGTTTCAACGATGGTCCTACTTGGTCTAAAACAATGGCTCGTTCTTCCTAGTTTATTTGGTCGGTGTGCTGAGTTTCAATCCCGACCTTGCGTGTTCAAGTTGACGATCCATTTTCGACATAACTCTTACAGTAGTTGGTTTCTTGTCTTGGCGTGGGCAGCGTTCTCGATTTATTATAGAATGCCGTGCTTCGTTACCTACAGTTTAGTTGAAATTCCGATTTGAAAAATGGCAAGGGTTTCCGTGGTGTAGAAGCAACTTTGAAAACTGTTGTGTGATCATTTGATCAATTACGGAGCGATGTTCCGGATGTTAATCTCTCACAGTAATGTTGGTAAGTATCTCATTCAATATGGCGATTTTGTATGACATTCCGTGATCATGTTACTTATTAAATTAAAGGATAACAGCTAAAGGGAGTGGCGGTAGTTGAAGGCGGGGAAAAAGTGGTTACCCCCCCCCAGTTGTAGGAATTGTAGGAAGAATGAGTAATAATTCACTGAATTTCTGCGACTAGGTCGACCAGGTTTACGTGGCTTGAACAGATTTTCTATGAAAATAATCTAAGCTGTCGATTTTGGATCCAAACTCATATTTGGCCCACTTTTTAATCCTTTCCTCAGCCTTACCAATGTTTTAGCGAGAGTTTGATTTTTTTAAATCTCGTTGCCAAGGTTCTTAAAAAAAATTGAATAAAATCAAGGGGGGTCGATATTTTTCTGGATAATATGAAGCATTTGAGTAAGAGATAATTTTGAGACATTTATTTGCCCGGCCATTGTGTAACTATGATAGTGCAGTTTATAACAGTACCCTACGATGATGAAATGTTATTTTATCTTATTCTAATTCGTCGCCTTTCTCTATTCTCATCAAAACAATCCTACGTACTTTTCGACCTCACCCTCCGGAGGTACCCTTTGACGATTATCGCTAATTTACGTGGGCGGATTTATGTGTCAAGGGAGGCAGTGAGGCAGACTCGACTGCGTTTGATTGTTCCATTATCCTGACCACACTTTCCGTAGAGGGCTGCGGGACCATACAAGCGCCCGACAGGCGAAGAGTCCCGCATTTGTTTCCCCGGCTCGGAGCGGGTGTCGGACGCGACGTGTCAAGAGTTGGCGATTAATTTATATGCAGAAATTGTCCCTGTGTGTGCGTGCGAGCGTGCGCGTGTGTGTGTGTGTATGTGTGTGTCAAAATCTGTGCGCTGCCCAGGACGCAATTCTCAACCGATTTGCGTGGTTCTACGGTGCTGTGTCATACGTCGCCGGAATTTCGAAATTTACTTCTAGAAGGGGGAAGAGGGGTTAATGCTGAAAAAACGTGGGTTTTTCGCTAAATCTTGTGTGCGTTTCCCAGGGCCTCATTCTCAACTGATTCACGCGGATCTTTTTGTTTGACGCAGAAGTCTGTATAGCTGTGCACTACATCGCCGGAATTCCGACATTTATTTCTAGATGGGGGGGGGGGGGGGGGTATGCCGGTAAAACGTGGGGTTTCGACAAAATCTTGTGTGCGCTGGCCAGGGTTTAGAAGAATTACCCATTCTCAACCGATTTACTCTTCTTTTTTGTTCAACGTAGAATTTAGTATAGTTGTGCACTACGTAATTTTTCGACATTTATTTCTATGGGTGGTGGTGGTGGGGGGGGGGGGGGGGAGGAGGATTAGGATTATCTGTGCACCACCATAAGGAAGTCCAATGTAATGCATGCATTACTCTACGGAATGTTTTTTTTATTAGGTAAGATACGATAAAGTCGCTGTTCACATAGACTTGACTTGACTTGACTTTATTTATTGGCAAAATATATAAACAATTTTAGGTAATATTACAAAATTTGCCCACCGAAGAATAAGTTCGAGAGAAAAGCTAGGTAGGAGAGATAGGTAGCGTCTCCAGTTGTCCTACCTTCGAAAAAAAATCAAGCGAAACGTTGGTTGAAGCGTATGGATGCTTAGCATTCATGTAGTAAAAGGAGAATAATTGTAACCATTCTCCCGCCGTTCTGCCATCGCTCCAGCCCCTGAGTGGCTTCTAAGCACATCACTACTGCTTCTGCTCAGTAGTGTTATCATTTCATGCGTTCAACACCATCCGTTCTATGCGCTTAGAATCGCAATTGGCCCAAAACGAAAGCTCATCCCCAAATCCTATAAGGAGCCCGGAGTCTGTTCACGCGGGATAGATGTAGGCCACGCGACCAGACCTGATAACTGGATCCTTTCGACGGAAACTGCGTAATAGCCCGTTGCTCAATAAATGATCTTAAAATGATATGCACTTCAGCGCTATAGATGCAGTAGGTATGAACTGGTGACAAGTGATGAATTATTGAGTACATAGACCGTACTGCGAAGTAATTTGTGCAGTAGATAAGTCTAGGCCTCTGGCTTCCTGAATTGCGAAGCTCAGCTTACCCCGGTTCCAGGCCCTTGACCTTCTCTGCCCTTTACTGTTTGCAGATCAAGCTACACAGTCTTGCCATATGTTTCGAGGATATCATATGTTCAGTTTCCCTAATAAATCGAACGCGATTTTAAAACCGCTAAGTATGCTGCCTTGGAATGCATGATTTTCTAGGATGAAGAAAGCCATTTTCACGTAACCACTTGAACTCTATCAATTTCAATATTATGTACGTTCAAAGCGGCCCGTGCCATTCAGCCATCGACAACTTAGGGATTCGTTGATAATACGTTCCATTCGTATAAGCTCAATTTCTATAATGATGAAGTCCTCGATTTCATTCGGTTCAGTATCAGTGGCCGAATTCGGAAGTAGAGAATAGAACCAGAACTGGAGCGTTGAAATTTTGCAAAAACATATGTTTCCGATCTTGGTGCCTCATTCTTTACAACCGCACCACAGTGAGGAGTACCCATAACTATGGTTTCGATTTTTGAATGGAATTAGATTCCATTCTAAGAATTTTTACACGGACCGCACTTTGCTGTGGTGGTTAGTTCCATTTCTGTAAGCTTTCAGAGTTTCGACAGCAAGTGACGTCACACTTTACAAGAGGTCCCGCCCAGACAGGAGGGGTGCAATGACGTCGCATGTTGTCAAAACTTTGAAAGGTCATAGAAAAAGAACTATTCATCGTAGGAGAGTGCAGTTGGTCTCAAAATTCTTAGAATGGATCCTAATTTCATTTAAAAAATTTTGACTTTTATGTGTGAGACACCCCTGAAGCATTTTTCTGAGTGAAGCATTTTTAATGTAAACATCATATACCTACATTTTCTCCGTTTTCGGGGGAAAACATTGAATCATGGATGTTTTTGGACGCATGAACTGCATATCCGCATTCAACGTTTTTCCGTGAAAACGGAGAAAATGGCGCTTACAATTTTTTTCTCCCGTAAACAGAGGAGTTTGGGGATTGAAAAAAGGCTCACTAAGCTGATTAGGAAGAACCCTCACCTCGTCATTCTTACCAGTCCTACAGAGGCTCCATTTCGGATTTCATACTCTTAGGTCAAACAGGAATGAAATTAGCCTCAGGGCTCACTCAGCTGATTAGGGAGTGTCCTCACCTCGTCATTCGTACTCACCAGTCCTACAGAGGCTCCATTTCGAATTCCATCCTCTTAAGTCAAACAGGAATGAAATTAGCCTCAGGGCTCACTCAGCTGATTAGGGAGTGTCCTCACCTCGTCATTCTTACCCACCAGTCCTACAGAGGCTCCATTTCGAATTTCATTCTCCTTGGTCGAACAGGAATGAAATTAGCCTCAGGGCTCACTCAGCTTATTAGGGAGGGTCCTCACCTCGTCATTCTTACTCACCAGTCCTACGGAGGATCCAGTTCGAATTTCATTCTCCTAGGTCGAACAGGAATGAAATTAGCCTCACGGTTTATCTAGTAACTTAGTAATCGCCTTCAGTAAACAACTACCTTGCATTCTAGGACATCAGGTGTATGGAAACCTGTATCGTTCATCGGTAGTGCGTTACACTTCTTGGTGGCGGTCGGAAATTTTAGGTTGTCCCCCAGCCCAAAAACATATCCATGTTAAAATGGGAAAGTAATATGAACAGAAGTCATGGGTACTCCTCACTGCAACTAGACTAGCTGCTAGCACTTGAGCTCTAGCTTTTAGACTTGAATCCTTCTGGAAAACCCTTTAGTAGTTATTGAATATCTCGTTTTAGGCCTAGGCTGAAGACCTTGATGGTTGTTAGTTACGATCACTATCTTCAGGTTGAACTGATAATATCGTAGCTAGAAGAGCTAGTTATCCTTAGTTTCTCAAGTCTGTTGGCTTCTTGACTCGTACGTTCAAATGCTGCAAAGTTCACCTCGAACAAAAATCGACAGAGTATGAAAATATACAGTAGAAGTGGCTCATTATACGTAGGTTTTCTTTCAATTTCCTTTGAGGAAAAGCCGACGGTGATGTGGTCGAAATAGCTCTGTCGATTTTTACTCCCTCTTCCAAATTTATTTGCGCTTATAGCCACTACCAGGAAGTACCCGTCGCTATTGAGTGATCTGTTTTGAGGGCGCGTCATTAGTCATTCGAAGGAGCGTGACGTTGCCAAGGGACATGGTCGCGTGTCTTCGAAAGCGTGGAGCAAGGATACGGTGAGTGGTGTCAAATCTGTTCGAACGATTTCACTGATTTAGGAAATTTACTCTTACAAGGGCTCTTAAATATTTATAGGGACATGTGAACCGAGAAAACTCGTCGTTCAGTACACAAGTATTCCTCTGTCCCGCCAACAATGATACTATCAATATCCATGGTGCCGCACATATGCGTTTCATATCAGCAACTCTGGTTGGATGGTCCATGGAGGAAAGAAAGCGAGAAATAGTTTAATGTGGAAATTCCTTTGTGTGTTTGAAATCCTCCAAGTTTAAACTTATTGCGGTATATTCCCAGGTTTGTTTCTACCTGCGCTAATTTTCATCTCAAGAGTCATGTTCGTTTTGAACGTGCCCGCGCCATATTGCTTTCAGTTTGATGGTTTTCATTGTTAATGATGGTGAGGGTGTTTGTGTTGTGATTAAACATTCATCTAATATTTTCGAAGTTGCCAAATTCTTGATTATCCTATTTCGTGAATACAGAAAACGAAGTTGAGGAAGCTTGGTTATTCCATGTTCAAGTTCTCCGTTACATTTTCCAACGAGTTTGTCTGCGACACGGCCCCAAAACCTCTGTGACCCTTCTATAGCGGGCAGTCGCCGCGTTGAAAACCCGTGGTAGAGTTTTCCCCTTCTTCAACGATCGAACTGCCACCGAGCTCCCAAGTTATTAATTCCTGTGGCATCTCTCATCCCCTCGCTGCCTTTCAGAACCACCTCTTTCTCTCTCTTCAGCAACTGTAAATCAGCATTTCATTCTAATTCCGTTTTCAGATGTGTATCAACGCAGTGGTTCAAACTCTAAAAATAATGGTAAGTAGTGGTACCTGTGGTTTATGACGCTCTCTCAAGAAATTATGGGTTTTCACATCGATCGACAGTAAATTCCGTGTTCGGATATCTTCAGAGCCACTGAACTAGCGACAAATACTAGTGCGTTACCAGGAGGTTCTGTATAGTTCAATTACCTACTTTATTAGAAAAGCTCGGTTGGGTGGTCAGATAGGCATTAGATAAATATTCTGTATTTATTTGTTCTTGGACTAATGGGCGGATTAGTGGGCAGTAGTCGACGGAGCGAACCATACGTGCTGTTTCCTTCATCTGGGGACCCCAGGCGGTTTCAGTGCTGTTATTACTTACTTACCTAAAAGATAGTAGTGATGCAACCAACATAACTATGCTCTTAGTTTATTAAATATATACTTGAAATACAAGATAGTAAGTTTATATCAAATTAGCTCTATCTTGTAGTTGTTTTTATAAATTTTTCTTCTCCAAAATCCGGAAAAAGACAGAAAAAACGCAGTTTTATCTTTGCATTGCGCCATCATTGACGCCAGTGGTGGTTCAGTATTTTTGTGACCACCAAACACATAGCTACCTACCTACGTATTTTTGTGGCAGGAAATGCTCCTCATAAATTTTATTTTTTTCGACCTGAAAAGATCCTGGTGAGTGTATTCCAAAGGCAATATGAAGGGTTATTATAGTTGAAACCGTACGAAAATAGGAGGACAAATCTTGTCATTATTTATGTAGGTAAGTACCCTTTGCTACTTCACGGTCTGCTCGTCTGAGGACTGACTACCTTCCCATTCGTCTATAGCACCAGGTCCAGCGAGTGAATATGAGAATTGGAAAATTCATTTTACCCTCACTCTCTTGCGAGTTTTTAGCCCCTTGCAGATCAAGGAGTGTATCGTTGAGTCGATCCGTTTTGATGACATATTCTTGAGTTTCCACGTTTTTCGCATTTAATCTATGTATTTTCGGTAGAACGAAAATCAAGTATGAGGCCAAGAGCAAAGAGGATGGAAATATAAGCTAAGTATGCAATTTTAGCATTTTATATGCTACGCGCAGTACTCATTTTATACGTACTGAAGAAAAACCGTGACGAGAGTGATGTGACGAGAATATTACCTAGCAACATTTATTCGTGTGGGAACACTAGATTTCTGGGTTTAATTCAAACATGCTTTTGCGATTACCGCTGGGTACGTATGACTAGGTGGGATCCCTCCTTGCTCAGCTGAGTGAGCTGTGAGGCTAATTTATCTCCCCCTCATCCTACGAAGCTGAAATTTTATAGGGAGCCTGCTTAGGACTGTTGGGTACAAATGTCAAGATGGGATCAGCTGAGTGAGCCCTTAGGCTAATTTCCCTCCCCCTCATCCTACGAAGCTGAAATTTGATAGGGAGCCTCCTTATGACTGTTGGGTATAATTGACAAGATTGTCCCTTCCCGATCAGCTGAGTGAGCCCTTGGCGAGTTTCTGTCCCGCTCATGATGCGATGCTGACATTTTACAGGAGTCTCCTTAGGACTGCTGGGTACGTATGGCAAGATGAGGTCCCTCCTTGCTCAGCTGAGTGAGCTCTGAGGATAATTTCTCCCCCTCTCATCCTGCGAAGCTGAAATTTGACGTGGAGCCTTCTTGGGACTGCTGTGTACGTATGACAATATGAGGACCCTCTCTGCTCAGCTGAGTGAGCTCTGAGGCTAATTTCTCTCCCCCTCTTCCTACGAAGCTGAAGCTCGATAGGGAGCCGTCTTAGGACTGTTGGGTACAAATGACAATATGTACCCGATCAGCTGAGTGGAATTTCGATCAAGCCTGATTTATGGTGGGGTAGGCTTGCATATCCGTTCTCCAGATTGTCGACTGTTAATTTGACTTGCTGGATGCACCTGCCTTCTATTGAGAACCTCGTTTAATTCTAAAGTCAGAAATTGGAGGGGGATGTTTACATACGGAGTTTTCAAGGAATTTTCTTGTTAAGCCAGTCGATGCTCCTATTAGTCTTAGGTTTTTCTAACCCCAATAGAAGGTCGAATCGTGAATTGAAAACATTGAATTTTAAATGAAGTACTTTGGAGAGAAACAGTTCATTATATGGGACCATGGTGCTAGAAGTGGCCAAGGAGGTTCCATGAATGTTCTTGACACAGAAGGGGTCTTCGTCGGATTTAATGGAAAAATATTTGTTCGCACCAGACGGATTGATAAAACTAGCGGAGCTTCCTGTGTCAATTAAAATTTTTGAATTAAATTTTGGCAATATTATGAAGGGTAGCTCGCCCTGGGGTCGGCAGTTTAGGGTCATAAAGGGGGTGCAGACCCAGTTTTTTGTCAGTTTCTTCACGTTTTCTCTGGCTGTGGTTAGCTTACAGTTCTGGGGAAGGTATCAACATGCAATATAATTAATCCTTGAATGGAGTTAGGGTCAGAACTCTAAAAATTTCATGAAATTTCCATAAATTCAAATTCAAAAATTTAGTTTAAAAAAGTCATTCGTGATGTTAGTGTTCTATGCTGTTTTCGGTGAGATAATAAAGTTTGTAATTCAAGAATTAAGATTTCGTTATGTAAAATAAGAAAGACAATGTGAAGAGCAATTTTAACGTATTTTGAAAAAACCTCCAAATTGCTTCAGCAGCATTTTATATGCTTCGTGGAGCACATAAAGTACTTTGGTCCTTGCTTTGCTTGTTTCAGATTGTGTATGGAAAAACTATATGTTCCACGAAGCTTATAAAGTGCTCACTACGAGTCTCTGCAGGAGACATGTTAGCTGATGAAGCATGCAATTATTTTGTCCCTTACTCGTAAACAGTGGGGTTTTTTCCTTTGGAGAGATTGTAACTACTTGTTAGCTGAAGTTCGGGACATCCTGTTTACACGTTGGATTATGGTGAGGATGCCATCATTTATTGATCTACTGCTGTTATAGTATTTCGTTGCTGTTCATCAAGACTGAAAAATAAATTTTTACTTATACCTACATAATATCGATCGTAGAGCGTTTCTTTGATTTCTTGTCCTCTAGCTACTGGTTTCCATCTGCGATACTAAAGTCGTGAAGGGGGCGGAGCTGTTGGCGAAGGTGAAGGGGTCATCTGCGTGAAGGGCGTTACATAATTCGAGATTCCTGTGGTCGAAATGTTCGCTTCCCTTCCATGTCAAACTAGGATTGGGGTCGCCGAGAGTCGTCCCATGTAAAAATGTTCTCCATATTTAATGCCCCGACAGCCTCTTTGAATTGACATCGCATTTTGGACTTCAATACGGCAGTGTCGACATTTTAATCCCTTGGCACGTTATAGTGGAAGAGTTGGGTTGGTAAACTGATCTGCTCTCCATGATAACCAGCAAAGGTAACCTCGTTTGTCACGTCATGGGCTAAGGGAAATGGGGGAGAGGGCTCGAGATCGTTCAATTTCTCGAACCACGCCCAACCAAGGCTGCCAGCCTATTATCTCTTATTAGCAGGGAGAAATTGTATTTATCCTCGTAACATGGTTTTAACTCATTAGTGTAGAACCACAAATGTCTGTGGAGGCATGTTTCATAAATTATGTTTAAAAAAGAAAAAGTAATTGCCAAACGTTACAGATGGCTCTTACTTTGACTGTACCTAGCAGGATTTGTTGTCCGTCTCGCGGATATGGGTTTTTGACTTCAAATTTTGAGGTTCTGCTCCTCAAAATCAGGATTCGCCTAATTTTTGGGGTCACCACCACTGTTTGAAGAAATATTTCGTGAGACTGCTCCACCAGTTTAGTAATGAAAAGTTACTACTTCGCTAAGTTATCATCGCGGTCCATATGATTCCTTGAACGGGCTAGTGTAAATGCGGACACGAGGTTTCCTCCTTGCAAAGGTTTCACTTATTGAAACAAAATCTTCACATCTTTTTCTTTATAATAACGATTCTTGATTCGCAATTAGCGTGTCAGTAGATGCAGGCTCGCCACCTGAGGTAACCATTTTATCCCCAGCGTTTACTCTAATTAATGCGGTGTTCCTGTGAGAATGTGACGTTCACCCGATTCGTTGTGTAGCTGAAAACGTAATTTTCTCCTTTGCGCGACAATCAGGGAAACCTCATCGGATACCAGGGCAAGATAAGCTTCGTTCGTTGATTTCTCTCAAAGACGACGGATTTCATCATATCCGTACTTGAATTCTCGAGGCAGGTTTATAGTTGAGTTAAAGTTAAACGCTTGTTTGATGTAGTTGGTTATTCCCCTTCAAAGGGGCATTTCATACTGATATACACATGTGGACAGTATTTAACTTTATCTAATTTCCCTTTGATTTATTTTCGTGTGGAGGTTTTCCGAACAAATTCGTATTTGACGCTATCGAGGTTTGATCCTGCTGAGAATCGATGGTCCAGAACCGTAGCTCCGATATTAGTTTATTTATACCTATCTGGCGCTCATAGATATAAGTCGCGCGGTTCAATCCTCATTTATGAATGCAGGTTTCTATACAGATAGGTCACCAATTCACGCACAACTCGCTCATTCAGCCATACCAAAAATCGGAGAAAAAAAGCTGAAGGCCTCGTATAATTCTTCACTACCTCGCATAGCGACCTCTCATTATACTATGATTGCAATAATGAAAATCGGAGAGGAGCAAACGTATGCAAAGAAATGGTAGTTGTTGTGGGATTTTTCTAAGACATGTGCGTCATTATGATTAGAACTTCGAGGTACGAGAATTACTTCAATCAGTACCTAGTCATCTATAGTAGTAATATCAGTGTCATGCATAACGTCACATGTCACACCTACCTGATCCGATTCTAGGGTTCTTCAGTCGTCCATTCACATCGTAATTTTAGGTGATTTGACGGCTTCATCCTGTAGGTGGGTATCCAAGGTGTGTGAGGCTGACCGCAGGGAAGATTGTGTGTTGGAAACATCCTTTATCGACAGAGTTTCTTCGTACCGACGTTGCCATTCCACAAATCTTTGTTTACTTCTGCTGCAGTTGAAAACGAAAACGCCTTGATTTTAAAATATTCTCTATTCTATTTATTTAATATTTAATAAACCATTAAATATTGTTTAATATATCCTGAGGCAGTATTACATAACTGCTGGCTTTTATCGGTTATTTGCTACCCTATAATTACTCGGTATCCATGTCATGCTTACTGCATCACTTCCTGTACTTGCGAGTAAGCCGATATCAAACAACAGGTTGTTCGAAGTTTTTCCTGACTGTAAATTTCTTTACAGTTCCGCGCTTTACGAAAAATGTTAACATCCAGATAATGCAAACTTTCCAGTATAAAGTAGCTATCAAAGGAGTATTATAAATGGCCCTTGGTATATTCGTAATGGCGACCTCTTTCATGATCATAAAATGGAAACTTTCAATGAAATAATTGAACACCATAAAAATAAAAACGAGCAGCGACTTCCTGGACACAAACCCCGAAGCTCTTCTTTCCCTAGACAACAGCTCAGCGTTGTCCAGTGGCTTGATAGGACAAAACTTATGTCACATGACATCGTGTAAGTTTAGGCTTGAGAAAGCTCTTGTGTGTATAGCTATTGGGCTATTAGCTGTACACACTATTATTATCGTATGGAAGTAAATCGTATGGAATTGAATTAACCTGCTATTATAATAAATATATAATAATTTTTTATAATAATAAATTATACATATCGATAGGAAACAAACAATTATTCGTAAGTGCATCATTGTCGGTATTAACTCTATACAATTCCCGACAGCTGCTACGTGTCTGCACTATACAAGTGTTATACTATCCTATATAATTTAGCGTCTTTATTGCTTGTCTCAGCGGTAGCAAATAATTCGTGAGATCGGCAGCGCGCCTTTTTCCACAGATCATACTTCAGCGTTGTTGAATACGCTCATTTTCCTTGGTTTTCCCTCCTTGGGGCGACGTTACTTCGTTTCGCTTGGTTTGCCGTCTTTAGAGCGTTTCCCTAGCCACATTCCGAGAGGGGCCTTTGAAGCTATAACTTTCCTCTTTCGCTTGACTGCTCTAATTGGCGTTTCTTTCTGATTAGTCTATAGAAACAAACGATGTTAGAGTAATTCAAGTTCGAGCATCATTTGTTTTTAAACGGTTTTACAGGTTTTTATTTTTGGGATTATGTTGAATGTCAATTTTAATTCTTGCCTGCTGTTACAGCCAGGTTAACTGGTTTCAGCGTTCATGAATAAAATCCCAATATAAATAATAGTCTTTACCCTACGTAACTGCCGAATGCCTTGACTAAATTCCGAATAATCACGAAAATTTATTATTCAAATCAGCTGAAGAAGACTATAGCTAGTAATCCAAGAAGAACCTCTCAGTTTCCACCATTTATATCTAGTTTATTAATTATTGTTATTAGTTTTGGAAAGGTTGAAGAAGATGTATACAGATTGTTAGAGAATACTGTATACATGCAGTATTTCCTCATCTTCTGTATACACATTAGCAGTTAACATACTTTCCTGAGAAAAAGTCGAGTACTGGAGGTCAATATTTTGATCAACGGAACGCGTTTTCCCTCACAGTTTGTGTGTCTAGATGTGCGTGCCTGTGTTTATGTACGCAAACCCTTGAAATGTCCATAACCAAGTGAAATTGAGCTGACATTTTGATTTAGTGCGGATCGTGGCCAGGTTCAATCGAGACGGCTGTCGCGTCGCCTCAAGATCAGGATTAATTTATGAATCCATAATACGTCCGATTATGACTTATGGAGCAGAATGTTAGGTACTGACGGTGCGAGGTATACGATTACTGGAGTTATGGGAGAGAAAAACCCCGATGAGGATAATCGTTCCAGTTAGAGACCAGGGAGAGTGGCGAATAAGGACAAATAATGAACTGCGGAAGCTGTACGCAAGACCTGGGTATTGTGGAAGAGCGCAAGATCGCGGTTGCTTGGGCGCGTTTTTCGTGCGGACCCTGGTAGCCACCTGAGGAAGGTTCTTGACGGCCATCTGGGAGGACAGGCTGCGTGGTAGGTCGCGGTTGACGTGAATGCAGGGCATGGAAGCTGACCTAAATGAGCTGGGTATAAGGCTATGGCGGAAGAAGACACAGGATAGAGCAGTCTGGAGGTGGATTTGCGAACAGGCCAAGCAAGGCCTTCAGTGGGCTGTAGTGCCATTTGAAGAAGAAGTGCTCAGAGTTGATGACGAGAAGGGACTTAGGGCGGAATTCATAGACAAGGCCTACACTCACACTCGCCTAAATGGAGGGTGACCCTCCACTCGGCAGTCCGTATTCATAGTTGAGGGCAGTGGTTCACTCAGTACTTAGGGGCACCCTCAGATGACGTGAGTGGGAGTGTCCACTCAGGGAATGCTCAATTCATTTTCCCCTTAAGTTGGTAGCCCTGATCGCACGTTGAGGGGAAGTTTCCCCTGTGTAGGGGAGAAAGGGACGGGAAAATTCCCACTCACATGCCCCACTGTCCCTGTAACAGTTGTGAAAGGTTCTTTGTTCTTTGCTTATATTAGTTCTTTGTCGTTTGTCATTCCGTTTCGAGATGGAAAAGAAAATAGTGAATTTCGGGAAGGAGGAGAAGTTACGGGTTAGGCTGCTGGTGATAGCACAGAAAGACATTATAGAAAATAAAAACGCTGCAAATCCCTGCACAACGGTTTATTATTTTGTACAGCTCACAGCTCTCTGCATGGATAACCCGTCTATATAATATGTACTATTATATACATATTATGTAGATCGCAGACCCTCCGTAGGTTAGTACCTAACCCCCTTACTCGTTACTAGGTACCTACCTAAATTACGAGTTAAATGTTGCTAAAATAATTGTGTCTATGACAAACAGTAACTAAAATGGCAAAAAGAAACGCAAATAATGAAGTTCTGAAGGGAAATTGTTGATGAGTATTGAAGAAAGTTGCAAACGTAACTAGGTACCAACAAACTCCAGCCCCTTCTACGTAGATGGTATAAGAACCGTTGTGTAATAATTTACTGTTGATTGACTGTTGATTTACCACTGTGTAATAGTAATTTACCCATCAATAATACTTCAACGTTTGTTCAAGTTTCACTACATATCAACAAACTCCAAAAAAGCCATCATTTTTCAAATGAAATAATATCACAGAACAACCAACTCGACTTCATACTCCGCGATTATAATCAGGTGATCCCTAGCAATGATTTTTTCTCGGGCCAATTCCCGATTGTTAGCGCGTCCCTGGTGACGAGATTCGGGCTAAATGTATATAATTTCATTCACCCTGCTGTCGAAAATGCCTGTCAGTGCAAATTTCGGGGCCTTACTGTGAACTCTGAAAAAACTCGTAAGTTCAAGAACTATTTAAAACCGTAAAAAGATTCACGTAAAAAAAAGGTATAGGCGTTCTGAAAATTTCAAACCCTATTTTGAACCCATTAGAGATGACTGACAGTAAGGACAGACAGAAGTATTTTTATTGCATTTTCGGATTCTACATACCTTGAAAGGTAAACCATCAAATTTTGAGGACTTTTTCATGCTCGATTCCAGTGGTTCATTATTGAAAATAATAAACTAAAAAAGTGATATGACGACGATATTTATATATCCTTTGTTTAAAATGATACTCTTTATTATAATATATGTACATTATAGTCTAAAAAAGTACATTCTTCTTATCACCCTAATGCGGTTCCAGAATTAGTTCAACGTGTTCATTTTGTTAAGTTGAAGGTTACGCGAATAACAATAATTATAAAGAATAGCAACATCACCAATAACAATAATAACGAATTAATAATGAATAACACCGAATAAACAGGAGTCGCCGTGCTGTATTATGATAATGCAAGGTGGGAAGAAGCACTTAAGTGACCTCTCGCCATCACTCAGGATTTTGCACTATTGAGCTGAGGGTGACCCTCAACTCAACGCCATATTTGGTTTATGAAACCTGTTGAGTGGGCCCTTAAAAAGCGCACTCAGGGCGCCCTCAAATGTGCCCTCAAATCACAACTATGAATCGCGCTGAGTGCACGGTGCCCCTTATCGATCAACTTAAGGGCGCACTCAGACTCAAATTATGACTATGAATTCCGCCCTTAGTATCCTAGCTGTTACCTCCGATATGGCCACATCAGTAACCGATCTGCTGACCTCAATAAAAGAACACTTATTATTTTTGATACCACAAGAATATGTGTAAAACCGTTCTGAGTAGTTTCTTCCGCAATAATTAAACCTATGAACTTCGGCGACAATTTAGCTTGAGTAGTTGACGTCAACCCTCGGCCAGATCTGTCCTTGCTCCCTAGGTAGTAACTTACGGACTTAACTTAGGTAGGTAACGTCTAGCAATACATTGTTCAAACTATGACCCAGAGCTCGGGGTTTTATGTGGCTGTCGGAGGGGATCAATAGCTTCGCTGCATGCGGCTGTTCTGGCTAACCGCTTCCGTACGCCGCGCCGTTGACGTTGTAAATTGGTTGCAGGCATGCAGACTGCTGGAAAACGTCGCGGGGACTTCATTCATCTGGACCCCGTGCGCTCGTGCCCTTGGCCTTGCGGTGGGGTCCACCGAACCACGCCCACCTGTGCCGCGACAGGGAGCAGTGTCATCTGCTGCTTTAACGAGTTGCAATGCAGTTTACTTCGATTTATCCAAATTTTATGCATCGTGGAGAACTATTGATCAGAAAGAACGTTAAAGACGAATCCTGGCATAATCCGTCGCAAACGTTGAAAATCGTACAGGTTTTCTTTGAAGTCACTAGGTACTGGAAAAAATTGTAGGTAATTCGCCCTCCATTACAAATGTAGCTGATATGCTTCCTAGATTAGATTAGATTAGATTAGATTTTTATTTATTGTCATCATTAATAATTGTTACAATAAACACAGTAAATATAATAAAAATAATAAATTATAAAAATAATTTTCACTTCGAGTAACTACACCCATTTTGGGTTACACTTTCAATATATATATACAAACTAGCTGACCCGGCAAACGTTGTTTTGCCATATAAATAATTTCCTAGTAATTTCTAGTGTAGACAAAAAATAGCTTACTTATTGTAAGTATGTATGTTAGAATGTGTATATTGTATGTATGTAAGAATGTGGTATATGCGTGAAATAAGCATGGAGCGCTGTGAACGATGAGGGAATATAAAAATAACAAAAGGCAAACATTATTTTTAAGTTATTATAATTTATTCCTTAAAATTATATATCATTAATTAAACAATTACGACAGTAACACTATTAAACAATATCAATCTCTTAATGCTATAGCGTGAACAATATTTTTTGTTAGTCCATCTTTAGCTAACACAAACAAACTGGATGGTTTACCCACTCGAGAGCATGCCACGTATAATTGTCCGTGTGAAAAACATGGTGTTCTCAAATCTAATCCACAAACAGACATCGTTTGACCTTGGGATTTGTTGATAGTCATTGCAAATGCCAATCTAATCGGAAACTGAATACGTTTGAATTGAATTGGCACATCTGTAGGTATAATAGGAATCCGTGGTATGAGTATATTTTCACCTCTGAACTTGCCATTTAAAATCCTGGCTTCGATCACGTGTTTCATTAATTTTTGAATGACTAATCGCGTACCGTTGCACAGCCGGGGCGGGTTCAAATTATGAAGCAAGATAATTGGAGATCCAACCTTTAATTGTAAATTATGCGGTGGCATGCCTGGCAAATCCAGTGAGTTCAAAAACTCTGTGTGAAAATTTACTGCTTCGCTGTCGTCGCAAACTGTATCAATAGATTTATATGATACCAAGTTCCCTGGCAACAACATTTGTATCTTCAGATTTAAATTGTCAACGTCTACATTTTTTGCCGCTAAAATCGCTCTTTCTGCAAGCCACTCATGATTTATGTATTGTGTGTGTACATCGGGAAATATTTGTTCAATGAGAGTATCTTGCGAATCAGCGATTGTGCAGAAATCGGTCGGTAATTTTACGTATCCAGTTTCATCTATAGCAACTTTTCCATCACCGATATCTAAGAGTTGTTTTGAAAATGTTTCAGCGGATGGATCTTGAAGCATTTGAACGCGCATATTTATTGCTTCCGAGTCTGCGAAGCAGCGGAAGCCTTGTGTTCACTTTCGTGAGCCAAAAAATTTTTGTCTTCAGAAATCAAAATTTCCACTTGCATTTTGCGTTTCAAAGCCTACTGAACAAATTTGGTTCCGTGTCTGTCGGTCTGTGAGTCTGTGAGTCTGTGAATCTGTGAGTCTGTGAGTCTGTGAGTCTGTCCGCATTTCCTTGTTACAGCCATAACTTCCACGATTTTGAATTGATTCAGCTCAAATTTTGAGGGATGGTGCGGATAAGGCCCCTTGAGGTCCCATACAAATTTCAATATGATTGATCCAGCGGTACGCCCTGCGCATGCGCTAACGTTAAATTCAACAAACACGCATAACTTTCACAATTTTGATTCAATTTCGCTCAAATTTTCAAGGGTTGTTTGGACAAGGCCTAGTGAGTTCCAGTATGAATTTCAGCATGATCGGACCCTAGGTGCGCTCTGCGCATGCGCTGGCGTGAAATAGATTCAATTTCCTTGTTACAGCCGTAGTAACCAAAGATTTCACCCAATTTCAATGTAATTCTCAGGAATTAAGCGGGTAGGGCCCATTGAGGTCCCATATAAATTTCAACATGATAGAGCCAGCGGTTCGCCCTGCGCATGCGCTCTGTCTGTCTGTCTGTCCTTCTATGCACGGCCAAACGGCTCGACGGATATCGACCAAATTTGGCACGAATATCCAGTAGGCTCCCAAGTTGTGCAACGTCGCATTTTCAATTCCCTGACCATAGCGGAACTATGGTCGACCATGGTCAACTCCTGAATGGCTTGACGGATATCGACCAAATTTGGCACGAATATCCAGTAGGCTCCCAAGTTGTGCGACGTCGCATTTTTAATTCCCTGACCATAGCGGAACTATGGTCGACCATGGTCAACTCCTGAATGGCTTGATGGATATCGACCAAATTTGGCACGAATATCCAGTAGGCTCCCAAGTTGTGCAACGTCGCATTTTTAATTCCCTGACCATAGCGGAACTATGGTCGACCATGGTCAACTTCGTTAATTGAAATGGTAACCCCTATTTTTTATCGCGTATTCGTAATCTACGTGAAATTCTATCTACGATTGACCCTTCGGACTACCCCCGCGGTCGACCATAGCGCATCCATGGGCCCCTCCATGGTCGAATCCCGAATTGCTCAACGGATATCGACCAAATTTGGCACGAATATCCAGTAGGCTCCCAAGTTGTGCAACGTCGCATTTTTAATTCCCTGACCATAGCGGAACTATGGTCGACCATGGTCAACTCCTGAATGGCTTGACGGATATCGACCAAATTTGGCACGAGTATCCAGTAGGCTCCCAAGTTGTGCAACGTCGCATTTTTAATTCCCTGACCATAGCGGAACTATGGTTGACCATGGTCAACTTCGTTAATTGAAATGGTAATCCCTATTTTTTATCGCGTATTCGTAATCTACGTGAAATTCTATCTACGATCGACCCTTCGGACTACCCCCGCGGTCGACCTTAGCGCATCCATGGGCCCCTCCATGGTCGAATCCCGAATTGCTCAACGGATATCGACCAAATTTGGCACCAATATCCGGTAGCCTCCCAAGTTGAAAGTAGGCGCATTTTTAATTCCCTGACCATAGCGGAAATATGGTCGACCATGGTCAACTCCTGAATGGCTTGACGGATTTTGATAAAATTGGGCACAAATACCCGGTAGGGTATGGGATTTTTCCGTCGTTTGTTGGTTCCACGATACTGCGCACAGCGAATCTCGGATAGCGAGCGAAGCGAGCGGTCAGGCTAGTTATGTATAATGGACGTAATGTATTATGGAAGTCATGTTATGTATAATATGTATATTTCATGTAATGTTATGTTATGTAATGTAATGTTATGTAATATGTATATTTAACGTTATGTAATGTTATGTAATGTAATGTAATGTAATGTTATGTTATTTTGCTTCCGAGTCTGTTCTATTTTATAATGGGTCACTCTGATTGTGACGAGGAAGCTCCTGTGCCATCACCTTGGCAGTGTATTTTGTTGCTGGATTTGTTCTTCTGTTCTTTCGGATCTGCTATTTCGCAAGTTTCGAGCTTTACTTGTACTGCGGCTCAAATCAGCCCCTTTGCGTTTTCTTGGCATTGCTCACTGTACAAAACATACATAAATAGAATTAATGAAATTATTTAATGATGAAAAATGTTAAAAGTATAATTAGGGCCAGGATTTTTTCCATTGACATTTCAAAATAAAGATTCATAATGATTGATTTTTTGGAAACTATGAAAATCTTAATTGTTCAATTACATTTTTTTAATAAAATTAAATTAAAATTACATTTTTATAAGATCAGCAACATTTTCGATATAAATAAAAAAAAGTATACTTACAACACAAAATCCGTTGTTATTGGAAGCTCGTGTCACGTGTTGAGTACTTTTGAGGTTATAAAATCACTTGATTAACTAATCGTGCAAAATACACTCAAAATTGATCCCTACTCCGTGCTGTTTACTGGGTCAGAAGTGACACCTGTAGACATCTGGCGGGGATAACTAATTAAATGACGATTGATCAGTTTTCGACCGGAGAGGAAAAATGATTAAATTACTAAAATGGCTATTAAAAAATAAGGGTTGATCGTAGAAGGGTGAAAATTGAAGATTGTATGTATTTTTGTATGTTGTATCATAAAAAAATAGAAATTGAAAATTTTGTCTAAAAAATAAAATAAAAAATTTAGGGGTGGACTACCCCTAACATTTAGGGGGATGAAAAATAGATGTTGGCCGATTCTCATAGATACCGGATAAGCACAAAAAGTTTCATCAAAATCGGTCAAGCCGTTTCGGAGGAGTATGGCAACGAAAACTGTGACACGAGAATTTTATATATTAGATTTACCTATATTAGTACGATGACCGTGCCAGATAGTTGAGAACTGTGGCCTAGCACGGAGTTGCACTGACTCAGAACTCGTTAAGCGGTTTTTTAATTAATTTATCATTTTCTACGTCTCACTGATTCAGCTTATTTTTATATTTCATTAAACAGTAAAAAGGTGACGATTTGTGGAATCATGAACTAATTTATTTATTTCTTTTCGCAGTAGATTGTGATTATTTATCCTTAGGATCTCAAATATTTTTTCGAACTTTTTTTAAATAATTAGCATCCCTTTATATCTCGTTGTCATCTGAGCATACGTGTTTTTCACTTTGGGTAGCTTGAGTCTATATGGTTCATTATTTCTTTTCCTGACATCAACAAAGAAAGAATTTTGATCTTTTTAAATAAATTTTATCATGTTTTTTATATAAATTTGCTGAACCGTGTCCAAATTGAGCTCCCTAAACAGTTGCTCTGTTGGGTAGCGTTTGGGTTTGTCAAAAAGAACCTTGAGAGTCATTTTTTGAATTTTAAAAAGCTAAATTCCTAATTAGTAATTGGGTTGAACCGATGGCCGAGGATATAATATGCATATTTGTGCTGTGTCAGTTGGACGGAGTGGTTCAGAGGGCAACTGGAGTACGGATTGAGGTCCGTTTGTTCGAATCCCGGTGGTCTCTTGAGCAAAATGGTCTGAACAAGGGGGGAAAAAAATTCTGGTTCTGAGAGGAAAGCCGTTCAAGTTCGCAGCGACGCCAGGACAGGTGGCTAAAGTTCCTGTCAGAAATAGCTTTTTACTTATTTTCATTTTCTAATGAGCCCTCGTGGAGAGGAACGCACACGAGATAACCTGCGCACACTCAATGTTTGATATTCGTGAGTTCTCGCCATTCCTTTTCCACCACCGATTCCCACCACGATCCTCAACAGCCCGGAATTGTTTTGTAACACAAAACAATTCCGAACCAGAATTAAAGTTCTTGTCCTTTGAACGGAATGATTTTGTAATTAGGTACATGCTCGGATTCGTTCTCAACAGAGTTTTCAAATGATGTTGCATTCGAATTTTCAAGTGAAGTCCGCGGACTTGTCAAATTGCGTTTGACGTTCACTCAACTTTGATTGAGGGTCCTCTTTAATTTTGTTGAGCCTCTTTTTACTCGGAGAGCGCTCGTTTCTTTGGAGTGGCACTACTCCCTGACGTCGTCGAGACACCAAAACCATACAGCAAAGTTGGAAGGCCCAGCGAGTCTAACCTCAAAATTTCAAGTCAAAAGACCCGAAATTGCGGCCTGTAGCTTGGTACAGACAAAAAAAAAAACAGCGCGAAGTAGGAGCCTCGCTTATTTCGGCAACAAGTACCTACTTTCTGTAATAAATCCTACTAAGTGTTTTGAAGTAATAAATAATTTGGAGAGTTTTGGGAGGAATAACCATTTTGTCCACATGCCTTTGTGCTGCATCCGAATGCGGCGCAGCAAGATATGAATGATTCTGTTGTCCTCACTAATGCGCACACACTAAATAATAGCAGTAATAAACCTCGTGAACTGTAAACGAAACCTGTTAAATAAAATTTAAAAAAATGAGCGATTTCCAGCAATGCTGAACAATAGGCAGTTTAGTTGAAGCATTCTGAGTACCTACCTACGGCAAGAAAGGATCTGTAGATGCGTCGAGGGGTCCTGCTTGGGGGCGGCTCCCTTTGCCTGTCGCTTTTATTCTATTCTATGTTCTGTGGTTGTTCCGTGATATTATTTCAGTTGAAGAAATATGGTTATTTTGCATTCGGTTGATTCGTACTTCTTTACTCATTTGTTGATAGGCACTAGTTTGTTGTTCGCAGCCAAACGAATCATCCAAATTAGGTGAAAATTTGAGAATACATCGAGGGGGGGGGGGGGGGTCGTGGGACCGAAATGGCGCGTTACAGGAGATGGGGGTGGTGGAAAAATGTAATTATGGTAATATTATAATTGCCGAACGTTAGAGAGCTTATACTTGACTCTGGTGGAATTTTTGTTGTGTCTTTTTATGTGTTTATGTGTGTGCGCGTACGTTGGCCCACCGCAAAAACCGACCCTATTGTATAAATCTTCTTACACTAATAGGAATTCATTGATCTACGCAGAAGGGTATACAGGAAAATAATAAACTATAATATGTGGTGGTTTGAAATAGGTGATGGTGAGGTGAGGTATGGTGAGTGAGAATGAGATGGAGGTCCCTGGTTAACACCTTTGACAGAAGTCAGGGAGGTTTCCACCACTTGAGACGCTGGGAGGTTTTGCCCAGTGGTTGCCACTCGTGGAAAGGTATTACCTATCCGGTTCCACCATTCTGGGTTCTTTTAAGTATAAGGTAAGGAGGCGTGAGAGGAGAGAGAGAGAGAGACATCATCAGAGATCGAGAGAGAGTCATCGACTTGGTTTGAGCGTAGAATGAGGTAACAGGTGAGAACGGCGGGTTTTTATATTACCCTGTCCACTCTCCCCCAGTCCTTCAACGACGGTTAAGGGATGGTGGGAGAGAGCCCCAGGACTACCTGAGCCAGGTCATGTAAGCTATCACGACAGAGGTCCCCCCAGATTGAGCAAAGAAAACAAGTGTTGGGGGTGCTGAGGGCGCAGATTGACAGGGGTGCTGAAGGCCAAAGAATACAGTATGGGGGAGCTGAAGGCACAGGTAGGTATTGCGGAAGGCGGCGGACTTAAAACTAGTTAACAAGGATGTCGTATAACAATATGTACAAAGTTTAGAAAAGTTAAACCTAGGATGAGTAGAGGCTGAGTTGATGGGGTGAAGATCAAGGCGAAGAGTAGAGTGTGAGGTGAGTGTCGCAGCAGGGCCATGAGATGTGTCCTACAGAATGGATATTTGACACGATCTGTAGGAGACAATCTCAAGGCCCCACTGTGATGCAGTGGAGCGGGGCAATATGATGGGGCCGCCAGGAACGTCGCGTGGTTCCGCCGTTCGCGTCGTGCGGGCCGGTGGTATTTCCTGGTGGCAGCTATGGAGGATATCCCTGGCAGTGGGGCAGTCGTGGCGAGGGGCGCAGTCGTGGCGAGAGGCGCAGTCGTGGCGAGGGGCGCAGTCGTGGCGAGGGGCGCAGTCGTGGCGGATTGTGTTTGAGGTTGAGGGGGGGGGGGGGCATTCCCGGGTCGAGGGGAATGTAGGGGTCATGTACCCCGTTGGCCTTCGCGATATAGTAGTCACGAATGATGGCCCACTGGGGTACGTTCCACTGCCATGGCCGGGAAGGTAGTCCAGTGATCTGCAGTGGGGGGTGCCATGGGGGCAGTGATGGTGGCCCCGGCGAGTGGCGAGAGGGGGGTGGGGACCCGGACGTCGCGAAGAACGGTGGCGACGTCGGGGTCCGGGGAGATCGAGCGAGGTGAGCGGGACATCGGGTGGTGGTGCATGGGGGAGAGCTGAAGAGAGGGGATGTTGGTTGATGGATTGAGGAGGGTCAGCCAGAACGTAGGCGGGCTTGCACCCGGCAAGCGGAGCAGTATACGGGTTCCTGTCAATTAACAGCATAGCGGTGGTTTGTGTAGTGCGGATAACCTGAAAGGGGCCGGCGATAAGGGGTTGTAGCGTTTTATGTAGGCCAGGCTCCTTTAGGTATATGTGGGTTGCACTATAAAACCGTTTGGGGTACGTGGTATCGGTAACGGAAGGTTGCTGGTGAAGGGGAGCCCTCTTAATTGACGGGTCGGGTAAAAATATGTCGGGTCAGGTAAAAATATGTTGGCGGGAAGCCGCAAAGGAGAAGAAAAGGTCTGCTCGGCCGGGCTAATCCCGTCTGATGGTCTGGCAGACGTGTGAAGGCCGAGGAGAATGTACATTAGTACTTTCTTCCACGAGGGTGAATTTGAAGAGATTGCAATAGCCTGCTTTAAGACGGAATGCCACCGCTCTACTTTCCCGTTGGACTGTGGGTGATAGGCCTTTGTGCGTGTTTTTCGATTCCGAGGGAGTGGAGAAGGGAGTTGAAGTGAGCGGATTCAAACTGCCTGCCCTGATCGACCGTGAGTATCCGCGGGCAGCCATACCTCGCGATCCAATTAGTAAGGAGCGCGGAGGCGACGGTGTCCATGGAGATGTGGGGAGTGCACTCAACCCAGTTGGTTGCACGGTCTGTCATGGTCAGGCAGTATGTTTTTCTCTCGGAGGGGGGAAGGGGCCCGACGATGTCTAAATGAATGTGCTCGAAGGGAAGGGCGTCGTCGATAAGTTGGGGCGGGACGTGAGGGTGTGTCGAGACCTTATATTGTTGGCACTTCTGGCACCCGAGCACCCAATTGCGTATATCAGTGTTCATATGGGGCCAGAAGTACCATGATTTGACAAGGTCTCGGCTAGCCCGGATGCCGTGGTGGTGTAGGGCGTGGTAATGATCGAACAGTTGCCGCCGCAGGTCTGGGGGAACGTACGGGCGAGGTGTGTCGGATGAGATGTCACACCATAAACCCTGGGGTGGCAGCTGTTCGATTTTTTTGGCGGCGATGAGGTTGGCGTGAGCGGGGTCGGAAGTGGGGAGCTGACGCGCTCCGATGTGCTGGGTGGACGGGAAGGGGAGCAGTTCCTCCTCCAGCGCGGGTGATGGTCGGGAGAGGGCGTCTGCCACACAGTTGGAGGCCCGCGGCGTGTAGCGGATATCGGTAGTGACTTGCGCTTCCAACTGCCGGAGGCGACGGGGCGAGGCAGATTTGCGGTTTCGTAGGAGGGCATGGGTGAGCCGCTTATGATCGGTGGGGACAGAGAACTGCTGGCCCACCATGAAGTCGTGGAAATGCTTTATTGCTTCATGGATGGCAAGGAGCTCTCTGTTGAACGTCGAGTATTTTTGTTGAGCGGCCGGGAGAGTGCGGGAGAAAAATCCGAGGGGTTGAGGGGAGGCGCCGGTGTGTTGGTGGAGGACTGCTCCGATGGCCCAGTCGGAGGCGTCAGTGGTTATGGAGAGGGTGCGTGGGGGTCGGGGTGGGCAAGTAGAGCGGCGTTGGCGAGGTCTTGTTTGCAGGAGTTGAAAGCGTTGGTGAGGGAAGGGGTCCAGTCGATCGGGCGTTTGTCGTTCTTTTTTGTCGGCTGTGGGATGGCGTTGACGGGGGGTTGTTGATGGTGGGCGGCGTGTCGAGTATGGCAGCGATAGACATTTAATATCCCCAGGAAACCGCGGAGTTCAATGACGGTGTGAGGTTGTGGAAACTGGTGGAGGGAATCGTCTTTACCTGGGAGGGGGGTTAATACACGTGGAGGTGACGATGTGGCCGAGGCAGCGGGCAGAGGGTTGGGCGAGTACGCTTTTTTCTTTGTTGATTGTGAGCCCCTACGCTTGGAAGATGTGGAGAATTTGTTGTAGATGGCGGTAGTGTTCGTCGAGGGTTTTGGAGGCTATCAGGACATCGTCTAAAAAGCAGAATACAAAGGGTAGGCTGTGGAGGATCTGGTCCATGTAACCATGCCAGGTTTGGGCAGCGTTAAGGAGGCTGAATCCCATCTTGACATACTCGAAGAGGCCGAAGGGGGTGATGATGGCAGTCTTCGACTACGTTTTTCACAAATTTCACGTAGGACTCTCTCACGAGGATGCCGACTCCATTCCGATGGTGGTTGTGTCGCCTTCAATACTGCCAGAGTAATAGAAAGTGCCACCATCGACTGCACAAGTCCCTGTACCAGGCCACCGGACCTCGCTCATACCCATTGTGTCAATTCCCATTCTATCCATCTCCTTCACTGCGTTATGCAGCTTACCACTTGCATAGAGGCTTCGGACATTCCAGGTACACAATCTTAGCTTGGACTTCACTACTTTGAGCCCGGAGATTCTTAGCACCCCTGACCCATTCAAGGGCCGCCCAGGACTCGGGGCCGTAATATTTTGATTTCTCGCCATAGTGATATCCTGGGGAATATATACCGAAGTGGTTTCCCGTTGCCTTCTTCGGTTTGGTACCAGCCGCCCCTAACATGGAGAACAGACGCTGTGGGAGGGCCGGTGGCCAGCCAGGACCCCCTTTTAGTCGCCTCTTACGGCACGCAGGGACTACGTCAGGGATATTCTATGTCTTCTTCGTTCACAGATTTCGTAATTAGTGGGCTTTTCAATGCATAGGCTGTGTGATGATGGTGGCTGAGTTTGACGGTGTTATTAGCATCTGGAAGCTTTGGATGACCTTCATAGGTCTGAAATAGATTTTACTGTTGAGGGTCAATCGGTGTGTAGAGTGGAAAATTTCCCGTAAAACTGCTTCCAGGATTCCGTGCGGTAAATGTGAATGTGATGAAGTAAACGAGTAGACGAAGAAAAAAGGACTTCATTCCGATCGGGCCAACTAGCGTTAATCCTGAGAAGAAAAAAAATTGTCCAGTGACAAAAGCCGTGAGACGACCAGAAAATATCCTATTTAGAGGTCTCAGAGGAAGGGGGCCGATCCGCAGACGTCTAAATCGGATTAGAGAGCATTGCAAAAACACTTACAAGAGTCCAGCGTGGCAATGACACATAGTGACACGTAACTGGAGCTAGGTTATTACGTGTAATAAGCTGTTAGTACAATAAACTGATTTGAGAGCGGTAATATTGATGAGCCTTACTTATCACTTATTTTTGCTTCCTCACTACCGAAGGTATGCCTTGGATTCGTGATTGAGTTGAAACAAATTTGTCCTCCAAAATGAAAATTTCCACTACCATTTTGCGTTTCAGGCATCGAGGAACATTTTTGGTTCCGTGTCTGCCTGTCTGTCTGTCTATGGTAATTCCTTGGAAGGTAGGTGCGGATTGGGTCACAGATGGTCCCATACTAAAATTACAGAAAAAGTACGGTAACTATCTTCTGCGCATGCGCAAACGTGAAATACTTGAAACGCCCATAACTACCCTAAATATCGTTGAAATTAGTTCAAACTTGGAGGGTCGACCAGCAATAATACTTTGATAGTTCCACATGACTTCCACTGGAATCGTACTGTAACTTTCGTCTGCGCATGCGCGAACATGAAATGTTGACCATTTCCTTGTAGCGCTTCTAACTACGCGAAAAATAGTCGTACGGAGCTGAAATTTTGAGGGCACACGCGGGTTGGATCGCAGGTGGTACCGTTCCAAAATCATGGAAATCGTTTCGTCTGCGCATGCGCAGAAATACTTGAAATGCCCATAACTACCTTAAATATTGTTGAAAAAGTTCAGATTTGGAGGGTCGATCAGGAATAATACTTCGATAGTTCCATATGAATTTCATTGTAATTGTACTGTAACTTTCGTCTTTCTTCGTCTGCGCACGCGCGAAGATGAAATGTTGACCGTTTTCTTGTAACGCTTCTAACTACGCGAAAAATAGTCTTAGAGAGCTGAAATTATGAGGGTACACGCGGGTTGGATCGCAGATGGTCCCGTATCAAAACGAACCTACCCAACTATTCTATACGTTCATGTTATTCAAGTGAAGAAGCTATACTGCCTACTCGAATTGGCAGACGTTTTTACACTAGTTGGGCTAAATGGGTTCGTCTCAGCAAGGATAGCCGGTGGTTTCACTTCATTTTAACATGTCCCATTTTACATGAATAGCCTGGAAAGAAGCTACTATATACCGAATAGCCTGGAAAGAAGCTGCTATATACCGCTAATCAGATTAATGTTTTTGTGGATTCGCCTTATCTGATATTATTAAATTATTTAGGTAAGAATACTTTGGTAGGGCCGCTCCGATCAGTTGGTGGAGTCCCTTAGGCTAATATTTACCAGAGTTTTTACTCTGTTACTACTGTGTTGTTACTCTTCAGATCGCACTTTCTCAGCTAGTCGTTTCATTCCCTTGGCACTAATGGTTAATAATAGAAAATCTGAACTTACGTGTATGGCAGTTGCACTCGTACTTTAATGGGTATGTAACTTTTAGCTTTGAAGTAGATGGAGCAGAAATAATAGTAAGTAGTAATTATGAGTAATGTTGATCGGGCGATTCAGCCGCGCATACCTAACCTTCACTCTTTGAGCTTTCATCACTTATTGGTCAGTGCTGCCGGGACACCAAGACGTTTTGGTTCAATTTATGAACCTCGGAATGAGCCTGGATTGTTAGTATACTTGGATCATATCAAAAGAAACAATCTCCAGCTTTCAGCACACCTCCTTCCTTTCGCCCATGTCTGGAATCACCGCATTTCTCTGTTGCATTGTCTGTAGATCCACAGCCATCTCGGTCAGCGTTTCTGTTGAATTTTTCTCTTCTAATCCTTGTAGTATACTTATCTCGCATTATTGCTGACTAACAGGATTCGCACTACATATTGCTAAATGCCCCAGCGCTCCGTCATTTGTTAAAATCCTTCTGATATGAAAATACTTACATGCATCCAGCACCAGCATCCCCCTCCCGCATGCGCAGGTCCCATTCCTCTGACCAGTTTTGAATTCGTCGATGAGGATCCAAGACCCTACCTGTATAGCCTCGGAAAATGTTCGAATCGGTTGCATTGAACGTCACATTCTCCTAAATCTTCGATGAAAATGGGTAGAATAGAACCTTGGACATGAGCATTGCAAAGTGTTCGTCGATCGCTCTGAAATTCTTCGGAGACCATCTACATAGGACGCACCTGCGTGATCCCTGAAAACTGTATTATAATCTGTTAAGTAGGGCCCTAAGTTACGGGATTGTTTTCATGTTGCGCATGCGCAGACAAATGTGCCGGTCGGATTTTTAATGAAATTTATATTGGTACTTATAAGACCATCTGTCCATCTGTGCACCTACCCGCATATACCTACGTGCTCTGAAACTTCATTTATTTAGTAGTACATACGGATGGAGAATGACATTCTGAATTTCAGCTCGTTTGGATTGTTCTTTCGATACTAAATGCGAGTGATGTTTTAAATTTAGTGGACATACATTTTTCGACTCTTGAATGAATACAAGCTTCATAATATTATCGGTGATGACGAAACAAAAGTGTGCAGAGACAACCTTCTTTGTTGGATTTTCGTGAAAAGGATTATCGAATGTATTCCATTCCTGGTTGTTTTCGTTGCTATAGCAGTTATGTGAAAAGCTGTTTAGCATTTCACATCTCTTATACCTAATGCAGAGCAAGAGCTTCCCGGTGCAAGTTGCACCCGATAAACCTCAGTGGTTCAGTTTGTTCTCCGATTGATATTTTAAAAAGATAAGATGTCTTGGGAAGGTGTTGAGTTATTCCTGTTCACAAACTGCAGTGTGTTGAAGCCGGCCGTGGTTCAATTAAATTTGTCCCTACCTTAGGGCCTTGATTAAATTGTTTCATCTTTGGGCTCTGTTAGCAGATAACTAAATTTCTTCCTTTCATCAATTACATCTGTTTTATTTCCAATACGAACTAGTGGAAGTTCATTTATATCGTTTACAAATCTCTCTACCCATTGATCTTGATGGCGATCCCAGAAAATGACTAAGGGAAGTTGCAACGGAGATGCACGAAGTTGGACTGCTTTTATGATCGGGATTTAGTCGAGTATTATCATCTAAAACGAGGTTGTTTAATGATTTTATATATCAATTTCATATATTTATGATTTACATTTTGTGGCAGTACTTGAGTAATTTCTCTTCATTAATGGCAACAACTTCAAACAAGAACAACAAACAATCTGAAACAACAGCAACATCAACAACAACAACAATGTTGAATGTGTACGTTTCTAACACACCTTTTTTGGTAAGTATTCGTCCTTCAACGATTGTATTACATATACACAAGTATTTTAAATAAGTTCAGTCATTCACAAAAAATATATTTCTTTAAACGCGTGGGGTTTTGATCACGTTCAACCAATATTGCTAGTTCTGTTTCCGTAGAATAGAAACCTTCATTCCACCTTTTCATGGGAAAATCCTCTGGGAGCAGTTGATTATACCTATTTTGCAGAAAGTACCGTCACAGCCGCGTCACCTGAGGAGCGAAAAAGCTTTGAACTGCACTATTAATGTCAGTAGAGGAGTTCAGCTAGGTTACACAAGTTTAGTGGTAAGTAAGGAACCGCCTTCCTGTCCCACTGTCTCTTGAAATTATTAATACGCTGATTCTTTGTCCTACGTCACCTTCTTTTTATCTGCATTGCTTGGCTGGAATTATTCACCCAAGAGGTGGATCTTTTCAAGTGAAGAGCTTTCGCAGCAGTAATAATTTATTCAACGTTTTGGTTAATTTTATTTGGATGATCGGTGAATAATTATAGTTGGTGCATATGAATAATTGTAGTTGCAGCTAATAGATGGTGGAGGAAGGGGTTATAAAGTAGGTTGGTAACCCTGATCCCACTGGTATTAGAACTATGAATGGATTATAATAGTGACTGAACGGTAGGTAAACAGCACGTGCAGCGCGGTATGCTTTCCAATAATTCACACTTTTTTATGCTTGGTTTCTTCTTTCGCAATACGCGAGAAAAACTTGACCCTACGATTACTTTGGGTTGGTAGGGTTTTGAAGTATTGAGATGGTCTTTCTCGTCTTCAACAACATAATAGTTGGTGCTACATGAAAACTGCTTTCATGAAATTTCAAGTTCTCCGTTCCATTAAGCTTAGTTTCTGTAATATTTTTCAGTTTTTTGCAGATAGGTCTGTCCTCAAAACTGTTGATACTTGATTACTGTGATTCGAACTTGAAATGTTCCCCACAGTCAATGTGTGGGAATAGTTTGTGGGAAATGGTCTCATTTTGTAGTGGCAACCATGCCGCGTGAAATCGTGCCGTCCGACGCTGAAGATTCTGGTCCCCATCTAAGAAATTAAAGTAGGTACAAATAATTCTGATTACCATGTACCTACCGATTGTCGTGTGATTACCGTGGGAGGTATATGCAATATGTTCCTTCCTTCCTTCCTTGGTGATCAAGTTTCAACCATGGTTAGTAGTGAAAGATAGAATTTCTGCTTAACTTTCCACTAAATTAATTAGTAATTTACTAATTAAAATCTAATGGAAGAAACATGTGAATGACTTCAATAATATTCTACATGGTCGATGTTGACCCAAATTTTTCATGGTTGTTTAAATGTTCAGATTTCATGGTTGAAAAAGGAGTTAATCTCAAACAAGCGTTGCAGACTTTCTCAGGGATAACTGATTTCTCTCTTAGGGCATGTCTCTAATTTTTTTACTGATTTTTCCTGGAATTCTTCGTTTTATCAGATTTTTCCATTCAAAATTGGAGCTTCTCTGGAGAGGCTCCCACTTGGTTTGTATAAGTTACAGCGGGTTGCGTTACACCCTTTCTGATTACTTGCGACGTCTGGAGTACTTACGAGTATATGTATGTCCGCTTTTTAGCGTGGCCCTCTCATGATAGAATGTGTTCAACAACGAAGGTAATTTTTCATCCTTATCTTGACAAACGTTAGTAGACGGTATAATACTTCCGTTATGAATCGCACAATATTTTTATCGAATATCCGAATGATCTTGTGATATTCCTTTCGACAATGACATTCGTTGAAGTACGAATGAATTCTCGTTCTTTTCCTCTCTCGGAAAGCCATAAATACTCGTAGTAGGTGTTGAAACTTTTTCCGATCGTATCCGTTCGATAAGGACTATGAACAAATACGTCCCAGGTTCTGTGTTAACAGAAGAGTTGACAGGTTTTTTTTCCGTCGGCACAAGTATTGCGCTCCACCTTTTATTCACACGGTTCGAAGCTTTCAGGATGAAATCATTTAAGTTAATTAGGGTCCTCTGAACCGAGTATAACGTAGATATGCGAGGATAGACTCCCGAACTAAAAGACAGTATGATCAATCGGTAATACTACCGAATGTGACTCACAGTTCATTTACATTGAAAATGATAGAAATGAAATAACTGCTAGCCACTTACATCTTACCATAGTAATATGGATACGATGTCCTCTTTCAGTGCTATTTGTTATCAGGGGTGAAACAATATGGAGGAGTTGGCGTTTAAAACTCCAAATTTTGAATTTTTGTATCGAATTTTGTTGCAGTTACTCAATTTGTTACAATTATAAGTTACTTATAAATTGCCAAATTGAATTAAACTGAATTCTTAAATTAAAAAAATAGATTTTTGATCCTTTTTTTGAGCAAAAACATTTTTGATACCTAATTTAAATAGTTTTTCCTCCTCGGTCCCATCCCATACCATTCGTGGAGCACCTCCTTGGAGATTTTTATCAATTTACTTTGGCTAACTTCATTTGTTTTTGACCAACAAAAACTCGAATTTGACAGTTATTCATATTGTAGCTTAGGTCAATGTCCGGAGTGACACATACATGACATCTTGTGGTTGAAAGTAAAAGTAACTAAGTCACAATTTAAAATTGTATGAAAACACTGGAATTATTGCACAACGGTTTGTTATTTTTCTGTATAGATCACAATCACAGCCCCTTCTGTGTAGGTGACTGTTTTCTGTGGTCAGTACAGCTCGTGCTTCCTCCGGGAAAGCCCTAAATCGAGTGGGTGGATTACAAAAGCACCCTTTGCTTACAGTTTGCTTCGCGGACCAACTAGACCCCAAATGGGACTAAAAACCAAATTTCATTAATTTTTGTTCATGGTAACTAAGCAAAGTGCTATTTATTCTAACAGTTTACCAATAATCGTCGGAGTTTATTGTTCTCAGCTGAGTTGAAAAATCGGGGAGTTTGCTACTTTTCCCTTTTTACCCCACGATATAATATTATATCATGTACCTATATTATAGATAGGTACATAATATCATTGTAAACATTTTTAATAATCTAGTGCTGGATTCAAGAGTCTCTAAAATGGATTCGTTTCGAAAATTCATGTAGGTACTCACTATCAACTTGAGCAAATATACTATAAACTTCGTGAATCTTGAAATCTCGAAATTTTACCAATAAACCTTGCGGTATAGGTAGCAGAGTTTAAAGCGCTTTTATGAATGCCATTGCTTCGTTGTGTTGACGATGCTAATATTGCTTGTTTAGCCTCCTTACCGTCTTTCTGTCAGGTGTGACACGGGATCCTGTACCGGAATGCACCAAACGTCCTAGAGATCTATTTTACAATAGCTCAATACACCCTTCTACCACTCGGCCGTATTTTTAGCTTCGACTTTGCATACGCGAACCAATTACAAGCAGAGCGCGATGTAGCTTTTTCGCTCCCAGAAAAATGAAATTGTTTGACCTCCGAAAAGCGCCGATGTGCCTTGGATTGTAGGTACAGCCTCTGAACTCGGGATTCTCTTAGGTAGATAATGAAGTTGCTGTCGCGGAGTCTCATTAATTCCTGTCCATGTTCCGGGCTATGAAAAGAACCGCATGCTTATGGGGTGATGAATGAAACAGGCTGCTTAGTATTCTTCCATTGATTGACCGTCGGCTCCTTTTCGACGTCCTTCCGCGCGCCTTCTCAAGATGTCTCGAGCCTCTAGGCGTGTCTGTTTAAAATTATTTAGTGAACACTTGGTCAGCTTTTTATTTTGCTTTGTCCTCACCTCTCTTAGTTAATATCTGTTCAAGGAGATGATCCAAAGAAGTATATTCCAGAAAGTACGAGTCTCCAAGGTTCTGTATGAGGGACAGTAATTCAGGATCTAGTGCAAAATAATTAAGGAGCTGAATGGATTTTTTCCTTGTTTTTTTTCCTTCTCAGTATCTATCTCAGTACCAGAATGTGTTGAGAGCTGTGTGTGTGGGAGGTGTATTTTTATAAATGTCGTTATTGTTACTTATTAGGTATTACTAATGGTTTTGATTTCGTCAATCATTAGCTGTAGTTCGAAACGCACTGTTGAATTGCACTGCCGCTGGCGCAAATAAATAAATGGATAAGTAAAGTCGAACCTGGGCACGTAATTTTGACAAGAACTGGAATTCCTCTAGATTAACAAAGCTTAAAACACTAGGTATAAAATTAGCTCATAACTTCAGAATAATAGCTTCGCTGCTGCGCGAACAAATGTTGTTGTATAAAAAATGGTTTCTTTTTGTTTTCTAGCATGTTGAAACAGTGCCTATGCGAATAACTTTTGGAGTGGCCCTTGTCTTTACGTTTACAAACGAACTCTTATAAATAAATTTCGACCCAAGGTCCGTTACTTTTGGAGTCCGTTGGCCCTTGGTTAAAGCGGCTGGGTACCTTGACGTCGTCGACCCTCAGGGTACCTATGGGAGTGGTTTGAGGGGTCACAACACTCCTCTGACGTCACTCGTGCTCTTTCTGAACTAGATGGAACTGAAGATTAGCAGTAGGGGTTTGGGGTGCTAATAATATTGAAATTGCCGTTTTGTTCATGGTATACCTGCTAGTATAGGGAACAATGGAATACCTTTCCCACTCCTCAGAGGTGATTTATTAGATACCTACATAATTATATAATTATACTCCACCCGTAATCACAAGCATTCTGAATTGTCTAAACAAATAAGTCGATAGTTTTGTCTTATGCCTTCCGCAGCACTTTTAGCAAATGGAAAATTTTCTCCAAAAATGTGTATAGTATGGACCAGACCACTTCCGTGTTCCAACAGTAGTTTGTCTTTAATTTCCTTAAACAACCAAATTATTGTTTTCATAAGCACTGTTACTAACGTCTGCAGCAAGCTGGTGAATGCCTATTGTGTGTAGGCAAGAATCACCACGCAAAAGTTTCATCGTAGGCCGCAGAAATTTCCCGTAGGAATGGAAGGTTCGAATCCATTGGGTTTCTGATAGCGTCGTTTTCCCCATCCCTACTCAAATGCTACTTGAAGAAATTTTGTATTACCAGCAATTCGTCAATCTCACCGAAAAGCCATGAACCCAGTGAAACGTCATTCTGAATGGTGAAGTCTCATCATTTTCACTGTAGTAGTAAATTCCGAAGAATTTGTTCCAACTCATTCTTGTATACATTTGGTGCATTTATTTTCGTTACAGAGTCCGAGCCCGAGTAGTACAACCAAAGCGAATTGGTCGTTAGGAAATGAGATTTACATCGACGAAGAGGCGTTGGAGGGGTCAGGTAAATATACACGTTCATTTGATTCACATATTATGTACGTTAGTGCAAACTAAGAATTGATATCAATTTAATTTATTGCTCCAACCATTAGAGCTTTCTTTCTTCATGAATGAGAAATCGTTGTATCACACTTGGTGCGATAGGATTCTGCGTATCTACTTGAAATGAAGAGCGAACAAGGCAGTATGGATGAAATTTATGTTAGTCAATCTCAAAAAGTCCTCGAATTCCAGTCCTGTGAAGTTTGTGGAGTTCCAGCAGAATGTGGTGTTGACATAATCTAATGACGGCGACACTGACCCCCCCCCCCCCCCCCCCCCCACATACTCTCTTTTCACCCGCTTCTAGTAACCTGGCAGAGGGCAGTTTATTCCAACCTGCTTCCTGTTACAGACTACAAGTTTTATGCAGCATGCTGTTACATTTGTTCAGCTAACTTATCGTTAAAAAAAGAGCCAACCAAACAAATAGTACCTACCTATATATTCATCCAAAATCCACACTGATATGACAATATAACATGAATATTGTAACCGCTTCAAATATTCTAATTAAGTTAAATCTATATTACTGTTTCGAATTCTTAGGTGAAGTTCTTGATCAGAGAGTGGAAACTGCCTTGTCTGGGGAGGGGCGACCCGCTGACTCGACAGTTAGGGGTGGTCGTCCACTGGAAGCGTATTCACGCGGCGCGGCGCTACACGCGACACAAGCGGCAACCTAACAAGCGGCTACGAGCGACAGGGGTCGTCCACTGCAAGCGCCTTCGCGCGTCGGGCTTCAGCTTGTTTTCAAGTGTATTCAAGGAAAGTGGGGACTTCCTTTTTATTCGTCATGGACCCAGAGGAATTTTATTTCCTTGAAAGTAGCAACCATTTGCGAAAACGAATGTTAAATCAAAGAACATGTTGGTTGAAATTGAAGTTGAAAAGTTGAGTTTGAAAAGTTGCTTGGCTTGAATGGTACCTCTTGTCTCTCATATCCCAGAGAGGCGTATGAGAATGAATGGCACTAATTAATTTGTCGGTATTGTGGTCCATTTTCTGCGTAGAGGGGAATTTTCACCTACTCAGAACGGGGCTTTCGCGTGAACTGACTCGAAATGACCAGGGATATGGTACAAAGGTAGGTAGGTGTTCCGATGAACCGTCCGTTTGCTATGTTCATTTACGTGGAATTCGTACCAAAACTTGTAGGGATTCCTACCAAAGCAATAGAATTGAACGAGCTGCACGAGCTGCTGCGAGCGGCAGATCCAACTTTTTTTGGATCGGCCGCTTGTAGCTCGTTGCCGCTCGTGTACGCCCGTAGCCGCCCGCTCGAACACGCTTCCAGTGGACGATACCACATATAACTCAATGTAGTTGGATCTGTAGCGCGTGTCGCTCGTTGCCGCTTGTGTAGCGCAAAGCGCCGCGCCGCTCGAGTACGCTGCCAGTGGACGACCCCACTAGTGCACAAGCGATCCTCCTGCCCGACAAAACTGTTGGCCCAACAACTTTTATTTTTTAATATTATATGTTACAGTAACAGCCCGAAATCCGTTAAAACTAGTCAAATACTAGTATCTAGTCAATACTAGTTACCTACCACAATGGCCTTTCGCCAGTTGAAACTGGTTTTGACTAGTTGAAACTAGTTTTAACGGATTTCGGGTTTTTACTGTAACATTATACACTCAAGTGACTATCTAGTTAATTACGCTGTTCTACTCCCTCGCTAAATGCCATAGGTCCAGACAAAAATTAATACTGTCTTATTTAAGAGACTGTAATGGTTAAGTCCGTGTATCACCCAATCAGCCATTATAATTTCCTATAATTGATTTTCAGCCCTTCTTGCTTCTTCTTCGCTTGCTCTTTCTACTTATACCAGAGCCGTTCTCCTATATTGCGCAGTGTTGGAGTACAGTGTTGTATGCTTTGCCATTTAGCACAAGTGGGATACAAATCATTTTCTTATTTGTGTTGATGTGTGGGGATTTTGTTTCATTCGATTCAAGCCATCATTCCTTAGTCCATCTGTCAACGGCATTGTTGGCTTCTTGTAGTGTCACAGTCGATTCTTCTACTGTGTCTGCAACAGCTAAGACTGCGGCATCGTCTGCAAATGTTGCTTTGGTGGTTTTTCTTCTTTGTGTGGAGCATGTGTGCAGTGGATGAAGCAGAGCCTCAAGCATACTCCCCTGAGTACTCTTACTTCACTGTTGTTGAGATTATTCTTCCTCCATTTTGGTTTATTATTCTGTGAATAATACACCTATGTATTCGCTCAGCAAAAAATTTTTATAACACCCCCTCAAAATTTTTTCTTTTCCGTTTCAAGGTGCGTAGATTCCAAAAATGCAATGTCCGTCCGCCGTACGCCGTCCGCCGTACGCCGTATCACGTGTACAGGCTTCATTTTCGGTCTAAAAAAGTCGTTCTTTCGCACACATGCTCCATTTGGGCCCTAGTTGTGTCCCGAAACTTTTCAGCCCGATCGAAATATACCCAGGGGTGTTATGAGTGAAAATGTGTATAAAAATAGGTACTTTTTGCGTTTTAACAACATGTTAGTAACATGAGCTTTTGAGGTATCTTTTTCCATGTTTTTGAGGACGAGAAGACCGAATATGAAGTCGATTTTGACCAAAGACGCGGAAATTGAGGTTTTACCAAAGGTTCAGCTCCCAAAATTGGTTTTTTATGAGTCAAAAACCTGGAAAACTGTCTGAAATCACCATCAATGTGTACAATAACATTGGAAAAAGTGTAAACCGGTGAATCAAGACCATTAAATGCCACTACCAATGATCAAAGATGATCTTTAAAAAAAAAAAAAAAAAGCGTACCTATTTCATGTTTTGGGGGCCAAAATTGGTGGAAATCATCAGAAATAGCTATTTCAATCATTCCACATGAAAGAAACAATACATTTAACAGCCAACAAAAATCTCTAGAACTCCAATAGAATAATAAACCCATGTGACAATGACTTTGCAGCGTTTTTACTCTGAAGTATCTTATGGTTGAAGTATTTTACTGAGTGGCAGCAGCTCTTGCAGTTTCTGTGATCCTGGGTTGAGAACCAGATTTTTTTCTCTTCCTACTATACCGATTTATCTGTCTACTATATCCTTTTTTAAAATAATTTATGGAGTATCAAAAGGTAGTAAACCTCCTGGCTGTTAAACAAGAGCATGGACAGCAATACCCAGTTCATGGGAGCTTTTTTTCCGCAGAGGACTGACAACTGCAGGCTCTTAATTATTATTATTATTAGTACTATCTTAGCATGGTACATGCTCTTGCGATGACCTACCGGCCGAAAATCGCCACGCACCACAAAAAAGCGGGTTAGCGCGGTAACGGAAGTGGGTTCGCGGGGTAGGAATCACTGTGCGCGCGCTCGCCTTGGCTTCCACCACTTACAAAGCGTCCGCCTGACGGCTTCACTGGTTCCACCTTCGCTCCCGTTCCACTACCTCCGTGGTCTTCCCCATTCTAGAGCATGTACCATGTTTCATTAGAATTAATGGAATAGGCATCATCCGAGGTCAAGGAGTGGAGGGGTGGATTTCTTTTCATTTTATGCTGAGGTAGTCGCTAATGCCTTTATATTGCAAGGCACCTATAGAAGAGATTAAGGTATACAATATATAGTGAAGTATGCGACTATCATTCCCATTATTTACGCAGCCCATTATTAAGGTGGAGGGATGTTGCTTATCGTTACGACGTTGCTTAAATGTTCGAGCCATATGTCGCCACTGTCGCGTTATGGTGATGGAGATCCTCCATAGATATGGCGCGGACTTTGAATTTCACTGATGGCGCTTGACATAATACGATTCAAGATGACACTAAGGAAATCGAAGGTGGTAGAAAAAAATGCCCTTAGGTTTACATAAGAGTATAAATCCGTAATTTTATGGATGAATTTTGCATGGTTGGCTTCCTTGCTTTCGATTGATGGATGCTTAATCCAATTGGCAATATCCCTTCATGTTATTTATATTCAACGCCCGCACCAATCTAAAAGGTTGCGACGTCACGCATACAGTTCCGCTCGTTATTTGGGCCACCTGAATTTGGTGATAATCTGAAGCCGATGATCCAAAACGATTGTTAGACCTCCGACCGCGTCAATCAGTATTATCCTCTAGCTACTCGATAATATCCCCAACCGAAAAGCCTTTGGTCTGATAATGGCTGCGTCCTATTGATCTATAGTCGAGTAGTACTTACTTTCAAACTTAAGGCTAAATGCAACGAGTTTAGTTGCAAAATCCGACACCACGTGGCAGCACCAAAATGAATCAGTTTTATTCTACTTCCCATTTGAGAATGGAGCGAGATATTTCAATTCGAAAATCGGATTTCTCATCAATATTCACGAGTAATTCTGGGTAATTGGTTCGAAAGGTGTGCAAATTTTTTTGCCCACCGTTCCAAAAACAATTTGTTCAAGTCTTGAACATTTTCAAATAGTGGCTTACTAGGCACTTACATTGGACTATAGAGAATACAGATCCGTTTTCAGAATTTTTTTAAATTGGCTGTAGCCGTCGGATTCTCGTTTCCAGGATTTTGGGTTCAAGGGTTAAGATCGGGAGCTTCTGACTGTGTGGGTGTAGAGAGATCTTGGCCACCCTGACACTGATTGAGTAGAATGTATAAGTAAGTTGGCACAGGAAGTGGGTGAAGTTTTGTCCACCATTCCAAAAACGTATAGCTCATGTGTTGGAAGTCGAATACTATTGAAAATTGACCCTGTAGCTTGTTGTTACACTTGAACGAGTTGGTTCAAGGTATGCACATTTGTGCCCGATGTATAAAACTAAGGGATGAAGGTAGTGTTGTTTGTTGGAAAATTACCTAGTCATTATACCTAGTAAAAATATACCTAGTCATTGGTTGGTTGCATCAGTTGCTTTGGAAACAACATATTTGTTGCCCTCTTTTCCTGTATCCATAAGACATTTGTTCAAAAGTTGAACATTTTTGAAAGGTAGCTAGTCTGATAAATACCTAGTCACTAATTTCTTCTAAGGCTAGCCTTTTCAAAGTACAAAACCGAGTAGGTACCTACTAAATGTTAAGATATAGGATAGCAACCGTCTTGATTGCGTTTTTATAATTTGAATTAGTTCAAGTGAACTAGTTGGTTTGGAAAGTTGACATTTGTTGCCTCCTGTTCAATAAACCGTTGAGTAGGGAAGCATCGGTTCAAATTTTGAACATACTGTAAAGGAGGCCGTTAATAAGTAACCAGCTTTCATAATACGAATTATGAAAGGTACTAAAATGATTATTAGTTGTGCGTAATTGTAGATAACGATAACCAGAATACGAATAATGCCTTCTTAGTTGAAGAGGGTCCACCGTGCCTCTTCCCAACCGAAATTTCTTCCGACTTTAGGTTTATTATTCTGTGAATAATACACCTATGCAATCGCTCAGCAAAAAATTTGTATAACACCCCCTCAAAATTTTTTCTTTTACGTTTCAAGGTGCGTAGATTCCAAAAACGCTGCAAAGTCCTTGTCACATGGGTTTATTATTCTATTGGAGTTCTAGAGATTTTTGTTGGCTGTTAAATGTATTGTTTCTTTCATGTGGAATGATTGAAATAGCTATTTCTGATGATTTCCACAAATTTTGGCCCCCAAAACATGAAATAGGTACGCTTTTTTTTCTTTTTTTTTAAGATCATCTTTGATCATTGGTAGTGGCATTTAATGGTCTTGATTCACCTGTTTACACTTTTTCCAATGTTATTGTACACATTGATGGTGATTTCAGACAGTTTTCCAGGTTTTTGACTCATAAAAAACCAATTTTGGGAGCTGAACCTTTGGTAAAACCTCAATTTCCGCGTCTTTGGTCAAAATCGACTTCATATTCGGTCTTCTCGTCCTCAAAAACATGGAAAAAGATACCTCAAAAGCTCATGTTACTAACATGTTGTTAAAACGCAAAAAGTACCTATTTTTATACACATTTTCACTCATAACACCCCTGGGTATATTCCGATCGGGCTGAAAAGTTTCGGGACACAACTAGGGCCCAAATGGAGCATGTGTGCGAAAGAACGACTTTTTTAGACCGAAAATGAAGCCTGTACACGTGATACGGCGTACGGCGGACGGCGGACGGCGGACGGACATTGCATTTTTGGAATCTACGCACCTTGAAACGGAAAAGAAAAAATTTTGAGGGGGTGTTATAAAAATTTTTTGCTGAGCGAATACATAGGTGCATTATTCACAGAATAATAAACCAAAATGCAATGGCCGTCCGCCGTATCACGCATAACTACTTCATTTTCGGTCTAAAAAATTCGTTCTTTCGCACACATGCTCCATTTGGGCCCTAGTTGTGTCCCGAAATTTTGCAGCCCGATCGGATTACACCCAGGGGTGTTATTGGTGAAAAATGGGATAAAAATAGGTATTTTGGTTTATTGTTCTGTGAATAATACACCTATGTATTCGCTCAGCAAAAAATTTTTATAACACCCCCCTCAAAATTTTTTCTTTTCCGTTTCAAGGTGCGTAGATTCCAAAAATGCAATGTCCGTCCGCCGTACGCCGTCCGCCGTACGCCGTCCGCCGTACGCCGTATCACGTGTACAGGCTTCATTTTCGGTCTAAAAAAGTCGTTCTTTCGCACACATGCTCCATTTGGGCCCTAGTTGTGTCCCGAAACTTTTCAGCCCGATCGGAATATACCCAGGGGTGTTATGAGTGAAAATGTGTGTAAAAATAGGTACTTTTTGCGTTTTAGCAACATGTTAGTAAAATGAGCTTTTGAGGTATCGTTTTCCATGTTTTTGGGGACGAGAATACCGAATATGAAGTCGATTTTGACCAAAGACGCGGAAATTGAGGTTTTACCATTGGTTCAGCTCCCAAAATTGGTTTTTTTGAGGCAAAAACCTGGAAAACTGTCTGAAATCACCATCAATGTGTATACTAACATTATAAAAAGTGTAAACAGCTGAATCAAGCCCATTAAATCGCACTACCAATGGTCAAAGATGATCTGGGGGAGAAAAAAAAAGTGTACCTATTTCATGTTTTGGGGGCCAAAATTGGTGGAAATCATCAGGAATAGCTAATTCAATCGTTCCACATGAAAGAAACAATAAATTTAACTGCCAGCAAGAATCTCTAGAACTCCAATAGAATAATAAACCCATGTGACAAGGACATTGCAGCGTTTTTTGTGTTTTGGTTTATTATTCTGTGGATAATACACCTATGTATTCGCTTAGCAAAAAATTTTTATAACACCCCCTCAAAACGTTTTCTTTTCTGTTTCAAGGTGAGTAGATTCCAAAAATGCAATGTCCGTCCGCCGTCCACCGTCCGCCGTACGCCGTACGCCGTACGCCGTCCGCCGTATCACGTGTACAGGCTTCATTTTCGGTCTAAAAAAATCGTTCTTTCGCACACATGCTCTATTTGGGCCCTAGTTGTGTCCCGAAACTTTTCAGCCCGATCGGAATATACCCAGGGGTGTTATGAGTGAAATGTGTGTAAAAATAGGTACTTTTTGCGTTTTAGCGGCATGTTGGTAACATGAGCTTTTAAGGTATCGTTTTTCATGTTTTTGGGGACGAGAAGACCGAATATGAAGTCGATTTTGACCAAGGAGTGGAAAATTGAGGTTGTAACAGATGTTCAGCTCCCGAAATTGATTTTTTATGAGTCAAAAACCTGGGAAATCGTCTGAAATCACCATCAATTTGTAGAATAACACTGGAATAAGAGTCAACAGGTGGATCAAGACGATTAAATGGTACTATCAATGATCAGAGATAATTAATATTAAAAAAAAGGAGCGTACCTTATTCGTGTTTTGGGGGCCAAAATTGGTGGAAACCACCAGAGATAGCTATTTCAATTATTTTATATGAATGAAACAATAAATAAACAGCCAAAATCTCTGTAGGTATGTCCAATAGAATAATAAACCCATGTGACAAGGACTTTGCAGCGTTTTGGTTTATTATTCTCTGAATAATACACCTATGTAATCGCTCAGCAAAAAATTTTTATAACCCCCCTTCAAACTTTTTTCTTTTCCGTTTCAAGGTGCGTAGATTCAAAAAATGCAATGTCCGTCCGCCGTACGCCGTCCGCCGTCCGCCGTACGCCGTCCGCCGTATCACGTGTACAGGCTTCATTTTCGGTCTAAAAAAGTCGTTCTTTCGCACACATGCTCTATTTGGGCCCTAGTTGTGTCCCGAAACTTTTCAGCCCGATCGGAATATACCCAGGGGTGTTGTGAGTGAAAATGTGTGTAAAAATAGGTACTTTTTGCGTTTTAGCAACATGTTGGTAACATGAGCTTTTGAGGTATCGTTTTCCATGTTTTTGGGGACGAGAAGATCGAATATGAGGTCGATTTTGGCCAAGGAGTGGAAAATTGAGGTTGTACCAGATGTTCCGCTCCCAAAATTGATTTTTTATGAGGCAAAAACCTGCGAAATCGTCTGAAATCACCATCAATTTTTAGAATAGCACTAGGAAAAGTTTCAACACGTAGATCAAGACGATTAAGTGGCACTACCAATGATCATGGATAATTTGAAAAAAAAAAAAGATCGTACCTACCTAATTTGTGTTTTGGGGGCCAAAATTGGTGGAAACCATCAGAAATAGCTATTTCAATTATTTCACATGAAACAAACAATAAATGTAGGTACAGCCAACATTTCTGTAGAATAATAAACCCCATGTGACAAGGACTTTGCAGCGTTTTTGAGTTATAGTAACATGAGCTTTTGAGGTATCGTTTTCCATGTTTTTGGAACGACAAGACCATTTGAAGTCGATTTTGACCAATGAATGAAGAATTGTGGTTCTAACGAAGTTCAGCCTTAAATTTACGTTAAATTTTGGTCTAAAATCGTCGTTCTTCCGCACACAGTTTGGGTCACCATTTGGGAACACATTTGGGTCCTTGATATTCTCCTAAGCTCGGCAGCCCGATCGGAATACACCCAGGGGTATTATGGGAGAAAAATGGGTGTAAAAATAGGGGTTTCCGAGGGTTTTTTTCTGAGGTTTTAGTGAGCACAAGCTTGTGATGTATAGTTTTCCATGTTTTTTACGGCGCGAAGACCGGATATAAGTTGATTTCGACCAAAGAGTGGACACATCCTCAGTCTGTTGCAGGTCTTGTATCAAGAACGTTTGAAGCAGAGAGTAAAGGATTTTGTGAATGAAGATTGGTCTGCTTCAGAACTGTATGAAAATCTGAAGAGATGGGTACACGAATCAGCAAAAGAAGCTCTTGGGTTTATGGACAAAAGGAAGAAAAACGTAGACTGGATGACGAGTGCTGTGGCTGAAGCTATCAAGCGGAGGAAAGATGAGTATCATCGGAAGCTAAAGCTAGGAGGCTAAAGAGGAAAAGTGAAAATGAGAGGTGGGATAAGTCTTGTCATGGTATTGAACACACTGCAGGATACAAATATGGAAATATCAATGACAACGACTGACGATAACAGATATCTCGAGCGTACGCGAGCGGTGCAATCGCGCATAATTCGAAATCCACCAGCCTATTCGAAGATTTAAAGATAGATTTAACTAATGGGCCAAATCACATTTTTGGGAATAATATACAATGTAAACAGTATTACTGTTCAAACCCCCGAAATGGGAAGACGTTTGATGAGGTAAATGTTATGTTACTTTCTAAAATACAAGTGGCACTCGCCCCTGTACTAGAAAAGTCACTGTTATTCAAATGACACTAGTAGTCGTCGAAGCTCGGCGTTACTGTCACTCATCTCTAAGAGGTTAAAAATAGAGGTTGCAATTTTCAGAACGCCGTAGCTCGAAAACTGTCATTAGAAGGGTATGTTTTTTTTACGTTGTTAAATTGATCTTGAACTAAACAATTTTTTGAGATGACCCGGAGCATTGTGTGACCAGCCGTTCGTTTGCAACAGAAAGCTTCGTCAACATGATCGTGAATCAAACGGTATAAATCAGGCCCAGATATCATCGCTAGGGAGCACCTGATTATAATCACGGATGGCTGTATGAAGCCGAGTTGGTTGTTCTGTGATATTATTTCATTTGAAAAATTCTTCTCGTATGGATTTTGTTGATAGGTATCTACTTTTGAAACTTGAACGAAAGCTGAAGTATTATTGGTGGGTAAATTATTACACAATGGCAAATTATTACACAACGTTGAATTATTACACACCGTTTCATTATACCATCAGCGTAGAAGGGGCTGGATTTTGTTGCTAAGTACTTTTGCAACTTGAACAACCTTTGAAGTATTATTGATGGAAAATTATTACACAACGGTTCATTATACTATCTCCGTAGAACGGGCACCTATACAGGTAAATTATTACACAACGGTTTGTAATTTGTCTTATGCTTCATGAATAACTAAAAATAATTAATGATTAAATGACTGAATGAATTAATGATTGGTCCAAATGGAGCATGTGTGCGAAAGATCGAATTTTTTAGACCGAAAATGAAGTAGTTATGCGTGGTACGGTGGACGGACATTTCATTTTCTGAATCTACGCACCTTGAAACGTAAAAGACAAAATTTTGAGGGGGTGTTATAAAAATGTTTTACTGAGCGACTACATAGGTGTATTATTCACAGAATAATAAACCAAAAGGAGCGTAATTTGTGTTTTTGGGGGCCAAAATTGGTGGAAACTATCAGAAGTAACTATTTCAGTTATTGTTCATGAAAGAAACAATAAATGAAAAGTCAACATTTTTGTAGGTGTGTCCAGTAGAATAATAAACCCATATGACAAGGGCTTTGCAGCGTTTTTGGTTTATTATTCTGTGAATGATACACATATGTATTCGCTGAGCAAAAAATGTTTATATCACCCCCTCAAAATTTTTTCTTTTACGTTTCAAGGTGATTCACAAAATGCAATGTCCGTCCGCCGTACGCCGTATCATGCATATAGGCTTCAATTTCGGTCTAAGAAATTCGTTCTTTCGCACTTATGGGCCCCATTTTGGGTCCTAGTTGTGTCCCGAAAATTTGCAGCCCGATCGGAATGCCCATGGGTGTTATGTGTGAAAAATGGATATAAAAATAGGTATTTTTTGTGTTCTGGTAACATAACTTTTGAGGTATCGTTTTCCATGTTTTTTGGGACGAGATGACCGAATATGAAGTCGGTTTTTACCAAAGAGTGGATAATTGAAGTTCTAACGAAGCCACGAACTACGAGTAAATCACTCGCGAAGAAATCGTGGAAACCCATTTAAAAGAAAACGGAGTTTTTAAAAAATAGTCTATTTCCACTGATACACGAAAAAACGCAAAAAACACTGTTATACCGGTTTCGGTGATCAAACCATCGTCAGTAACAAACAGTAACATTGTTTTTTCGTGTATTAGTGGAAATAGACTATTTTTTCAATAACTCCGTCTTTTTCCTTTCTTCTAACGAAGGTTCAGCTCCCAAAATTCATTTTTTATTCGTCAAAACCCTGGGAAATTGTCTGAAATCACAATCAATTTGTATACTTAATAACACTAGAAAAAACGCTGCAAAGTCCTTGTCACATGGGTTTATTATTCTATTGGACGTACCTACAGAAATGTTGGCTGTTCATTTATTGTTTCTTTCATGTGCAACAATTGAAATAGCTATTTCTGATGGTTTCCACCAATTTGGCCCCCAAAACTTAAATTAGGTAGGTACGCTCCTGTTTTTTTTTTTTTTTTTTTTTTTTTTCAAATTATCGTTGATCATTGGTAGTGCCATTTAGTCGTATTGATCCACGTGTTGAAACTTTTGCTAGTGTTATTCTACAAATTGATGGTGATTTCAGACGATTTCGCAGGTTTTTGACTCATAAAAAATCAATTTTGGGGGCTGAACATCTGGTACAACCTCAATTTTCCACTCTTTGGTCAAAATCGACTTCATATTCGGTCTTCTCGTCCAGAAAAACATGGAAACCCATACCCCAAAAGCCCATGTTACCAAAATGTTGCTAAGACGCAAAAAGTACCTATTTTTACACACATTTTCACTCATAACACCCCTGGGTGTATTACGATCGGGCTGAAAAGTTTCGGGACACAACTAGGGCCCAAATGGAGCATGTGTGCGAAAGAACGAATTTTTTAGACCGAAAATTTATTTATTTATTTACTTATTTTTTGACGATGTACATAGGAACTTTTGTTCCCTCATTGCGTACATGGATACATAGTATAACTATAAATTTACAATACGAAGTTAAATTTTGAAGGGGGGAAAAAAAATGTATAATAGCAAAAAATGTAGGAAGTATGAATAGCAATAAGTAGGTATTTAGTGAGGAACGTGTTATTGGCTGAAAGGAGGAATATGAAAAGGAGAGAAAGGAAGATCGAGAGAAAATGGGAAGAATATGAAAACCTACTGACTGTCAAGATGATTTCTTGCATGAGCTGTGAAGGACCCCAAGGAGGGTAACACCCGAATCCCCAATGGAAGGGAGTTCCACAGTTTTCCTCCCGCCACTCTTAGAGAAAGCCTGAATTTTGCGCATGTTGCTCGTACTACTCTAACAGTGCAGAGCCTTGGAGAGATCCCGTATTCAAAGAAGCTAGAAATGTAGGGTGGCAGTGGATACGACTCTGATTGAAGGACCTTGAAAATAAGTCTCAGGCACCTTATCTTAAGATAAACGATGAAACTACAGCTTAGAAGCTCGTAAGACTGCTGGGAGACATGTCCCCGCGGTTTAAGGTTGAAACAGTAACGTACACAGCTGTTGAATGCGACAAGAATTTTGCGAATGCAGGTGCTATCCATTGACAAAGCAAATATCACGTCCCCGTATGTGAGCAGCGGCAACACCAAGGATCTGACAAGCTGGATTTTCAAGGAACTGGGCGTGAAGAATGAAAGCTTTTTGAGTGAATACAAGGCAGCATACGTTTTCTGACATAAGTAATTGATATGAGGCTCCCAGGAGAGATCAAAATTTAGAAGTACCCCAAGATTCTTAACAGTTGGCTGATAATTTAGGTGGACCGAATCAATAATAATAGCAGGGAGAGATTTAATCTTTAGTTTTGATTTGGAGAAGATAATAGCCTGTGTTTTACCAGGTTTCAATTTTAATTGGTTATCTCTAGCATACAGTGAGATTTGCCTGTACACGTGATACGGCGTACGGCGGACGGCGGACGGACATTGCATTTTTGGAATCTACGCACCTTGAAACGTAAAAGAAAAAAGTTTGAGGGGGTGTTATAAAAATTTTTTGCTGAGCGAATAAATAGGTGTATTATTCACAGAATAATAAACTAAAAGTGTCAACAGGTGAATGAAGACAATGAATTGGCACTATCAGTGATCAAAGATAATTTGATAAAAAAGGGGCTTAATTCGTGTTTTGGAGGGTCGAAATTTGTGGAAACTATCAGAAATAGCTGTTTCAATTATTGCACGTGAAAGAAGCAATGAATGAACAGCCAACATATCTGTAGTATGTCCAATAGAATAACAAACCCTTGTAACAAGGACTTTGCAGCCTTTTGGTTTATTATTCTGTGAATAATACACCTATGTATTCGCTCAGCAAAAAATTTTTATAACACTCCCTCAAAATTTTTTCTTTCCCGTTTCAAGGTGCGTAGATTCCAAAAATGCAACGTCCGTTCGCCGTACGCCGTACGCCGTCCGCCGTATCACGTGTACAGGCTTCATTTTCGGTCTAAAAAATTTGTTCTTTCTCACACATGCTCCATTTGGGCCCTAGTTGTGTCCCAAAACTTTTCAGCCCGATCGGAATATACCCAGGGGAGTTATGAGTGAAAATGTGTATAAAAATAGTTACTTTTTGTGTTATAGTAACATGTTAGTAAAATGAGCTTTTGAGGTATCGTTTTTCATGTTTTTGGGGACGAGAAGACCGAATATGAAGTCGATTTTGACCGAAGAGTGGAAAATTGAGGTTGTATCAGATGTTCAGCTCCCAAAATTGATTTTTTATGAGTCAAAAACCTGGGAAATCGTCTGAAATCACCATCAATTTGTAGAATAACACTAGAAAAAGTATCAACAGGTGGATCAAGACGATTAGGTGCTATCAATGATCAAAGATAATTTGAAAAAAAAAAAAAAAAAAGGAGCGTACCTAATTCGTGTTTTGGGGGCCAAAATTGGTGGAAACCACCAGAAATAGCTATTTCAATTATTTTATATGAAAGAAAAAAATATGAACAGCCAATATTTCGGTAGGTATTTTATTACTTTTCGAGCACCCATCGTATTCCCTTTCGGCGCGTGGATGACTAGTCTTTGGATTAGGACGTGCTGCTAGCAAAATTCGTAGCGATATTTACCGAAGTGGTGTGTTTTGCCCATGTAAGCTCGCCTTCCCTTTGAACAAGCTGATTGCATGTCGGCCAGCGTATTACCAATACTGTTGAAAACAATTCGAAGGCATGAGATCAGAAACGTCCAGTTTCCCTTGTTGAAAAAAGTCCAACTATTAGATATAATGAACCTGGATAACCACCAACTCCCCAAACCCCTGGTTCTAGGAAACTTCCCCAGGACCCCCAGGGTCCCAGGTGGACTCTCGCCAGGTGGAAGTAGAAGTGCAACGTCGCACCAGCCTAGGAGTGGAGCCCCCCAGAGGATTAGAGGGCTAACACTAGGCCCCTATTGTTATAGTGATTTTCCCAAATGCCGTTCGATCTCTTGATACGATTTTGAATCTGAAAACGGGTTTGGATTCATCGATTTTTTTGCTACAAAAGTACTAGTTGCTTAAAAAAAAAAAGAAGAAATTGAGTATACCTAATATAGGTAATTTCGGGGAATCCATGAAAAAAAAATTTTAAAATTCAAAACTGAATGTCGCCACTTGAGGTTGCTCATAACAATTACAGAACATTTTGCAGATTGAAAATCGTTTAAACCATTCAAGAGATAAACGTAATATTGCCCTCGACGGTGCTGCCACGGATTTTAGTAAGAAATATTTTCAATAGATGGCTGCACCGTCGGGGACAATCCAATATTCGGTTTATCTCTTGAACGGGTCAACCGATTTTCAATCTGTAAAATGTTCTGTAATCGTTATAAACAACCACAAGTGCGGACATTCAGTTTTGAATTTTAAAATTTTTTTTCATGGAGTTCCCGAGATTGTTTTACTCAATTTCAATTTTTTTTTGAAAAAAAAGCAACTAGTACTTTAGTAGCAAAAAAAATCGAAGAATCCAAATCCGTTTTCAGATTGAAAATCGGATCATTAGATCGAACGGCATCTGGGAAAATCACTATAACAATAGGGGCCTATTGTTAGCCCTCTAATCCTCTGGGGGGGGGGGGGGGGGGGGGGGGCTCCACCCCTAGGCTGGTGCGTCGCTGACTTTCTACTTCCATCTGGTGAGAGTCTACCAGGGATCCTGTGGGTCCTGGGGAAATTTTCTAGAACCAGGGGTCTGGGGAGTTGGTGGATATCCAGGTTCATTATATTATCTAATAGTTGGACTTTTTTCAACAAGGTAAACCGACATTTCTGATCTAATGCCGTCGAATTATTCTCAGCAGTATTGGTAATACGCTGGCCCACAGACAGGAAGTATAGGAAGCTATCAGGGGAGAAAGATGAGATTGATGTCAGTTATTTATTTTTGTTATGTTTATTGTCATTTTAACCCCCCCCCCCCCCCACCCAAAGGGTTTTTGGTTTATTCTTGTTATTTTCATTATATTTTTCGTTGTTATGATTTAATTTCCTCTTGTTATTGTTACGATTATTGAACATTTTTATTGTTATTATCGTTATTGCATTCATTTTCTTATTGTTATTGACATTCGTAAAACGTGTAACTTGTTATCGTTATTTTATTTATTTTCGTTATTGTTGTCGAAGTTTTTAAAACGTCTAAAAAATTTTATTCTTGCTACCTTTTTTTGTTCATACTGTCTTCCAAAATATTTTTTTAATTAAAGAAAAAACGCTTCAAATTATTATTTAACGGTTTATTATTTACCTGTATAGATGCCCCTTCTTCGTAGATCACTGTTTTCTGTGGTCCATACCTACCCTCGAGCTCCCCCCAGGAAAGCACTGAATCGAGTAGTGGCGAGTACTGGAGCCGGCCCGGGAATTACAGTTTCATACAAATGCACGGGATTCAATCATTCAATCATTAATATTATTTGTTGTTATTCATGAAGCGTAGCGTTTGATGAAGTTTCAAAAGAAATGAAATAATATCTTCAAATGAAATAATATCACAGAACAACCAGCTCGACTTCATACAGCCATCCTTGATAATAATCAGGTGTTCCCCAACAATGATATCTGGGCTGGATTTCTCAGTCATTTTTTCGTTACCCGTGTTCAAGAGTAACAACAATCTTAAAACTGAGAACAACCCTCAAAACCCTCATAACGGCCGTCAAATCCAGCAGGATATTTGTCGCCAAGGAACTTCGAAATGACGGCCCGGTGACGGTGAGCGATCTGTAGGTGTCTGAACGTTGACCCATTTTTACCGATTTTTGGCCCTTATAAACTTGACAAATGTGTCAAATTTGACCGATTCTGTTTTCGCGAATCACCATCCCACACAATGTCAGGTGAAATAATATTAGTTTTAGCCCTCTTTATTTTTGGTTCATCCACATGATCGGCTCGATCAACCTTGACCTAGAGACAAACGGTAGTACCGTTCAAGTGTTTTCTTGATCGGTTCAACTTGTTCTTCTATTTGAGCCTACAAAATTCGAGTCATAAGACAAATTCGCATTTTTTTCTTCTAATAATTGAAAGGGATATCTATCAACCCTTTTTAAATCTGATACGAAATATTTGCGGTTTTGATGTAACTATACATATACAGGGTGTCCCAGTTCCTTCTGGAGAAACTCAAGGAATCGTCTACTCTTCGTTTGGAACAAAAAATGTTCCGTAGAAAATTTTCGAAAAGTTCTTCGTTTTAAAGATATCCGACAATTTGTGTTATTCCAACTTTTCATTATCTTACGACATAAAAACGCTAATAAACTCGAAAATATTGGGACTACAACAAATCCAATTAGACTGCTTGAAAGAGCGTTAAATTTCCTGTAAGATTCTTCTGTTTTCAATGGTCAGATTTACTTAAAATGTTGGCCAATATCAGTTGGAACATTTGAAAATTTCAACATCTAATTGTGAAAAAGAGTACGTTCTACTGAGGTTACAAAAAAATACCTACCTACAACTTTTCAAATTTCACAAAAACTTCTTCATCTAATAGGCTTTACATTGATATACTTGGATTCAAAAATAACGTGGTAGTATAGTTAAAAAATGATAATTGAAAGTTTGAAAACATGAGCAGAGGTGAATTTTGTGGTGGGAGGGGTGGAATTAATTAGACCTCTTAAACTAAAACTAATGCTTCCTTGACTGGTTGAATAAAAATAATGCTGGAATATGAAGGGGATATATCGAAGTTAAAACAGCAACAAAAATGATCACTGATCCAACATTCAACGAGAGTGGACAGGGAGGTGTCACTAAAACGTGATTTTGCTTGCACAAGTATTTCTTAATAATGCATTATGAACCTCAGTTAATCATATTTATCAAACTGCAACAGAACGCTTCTCTCCAACCACTTCAATTTAACGTGTCTCGTGGAAAGGTAGTTGTTATGCCGCTTTATTTTTCAAGTCAGAAGTACCGAGATATGCTGCTCGTGTATGGATACTGTTGTAACTGCAGCAGTAGGTACAATACTTGTAAAGCCCATTAGATGAAGTTTTTGTGAAGTTTGACTGATAAGTTGTAGGTATTTTTTGTAACCTCAGTAGAACGTACAATCTTTTTCACAATTTTAAATTTTGAAATTTTCAGATGTTCCAAGTGATATTGGCCAACATTTTAAGTAACTCTGACCATTGAAAACAGAAGAATCTTACAGGAAATTTAACATTCCTTCAAACGGTGTAATTGGATTTGTTGTTCTACTGAACATTTTTTGTTCCACATGAAGAGTAGAATCGATTCCCTGCGTTTCTCCAGAAGGAACTGGGACACGCTGTAATATTATGCTTAATATTATGCTCTATCGAGAAAATAATGTTTTCCTATTTATTTTATGCAGTTTCTTTTGGTTCTTCTATATGTACGCAATTTCTTGTAACCATTCGAACGACAGTTTTCTTCTACGCATGCGCAAACATGAGATTACTTACACATTAGTAATTCCTGTTCTGTTCAACCGACTTTGCGAACCGACTCAGTGATCATGCGGGTTAGGTCCATGGGTTCGGTCCATGAAAATCCCCTATGATTCCCATCACAATCGGAATGGTGGTGGCTTCTGCGGATGCGCGTCTTACTGAATCGAAACTAACTGTGGAATTGATACCTACTTTTGAAATCTGCTAAATATTGGAGAACTCAGAGGTCGACCCAGTTTTTATTAAATCCATGTCATCATGTTGTCAAATATTTGAAGACGAACGAAGAATCAACGATTGTTCTTTCTCTTGAAAAGAAATCCCCCAAAGCGTAATGAAAGACATCCGAGGGTGAAAGAAGGAAAAAAAGAAAATGAAAAGAAGGGAGGGATGATCAAATGAGGTGGGGGACAGTGTTCACTTCTAGTGTCCCAGGGAGTGTTGAAACAAAGGAGGTCAAGTTTCCGTTCTTTCAACCCCCCTGCCCATAGTGGAAGGTAACCCTCTGAACTCTTACAGGGTTGAAAAGACCCACTTGTTCGAGTTGCATCCCTTCAAAAACCTACTTTTCCTCTGCACACGCGCGCCTGCGCTAATGAAGCAAAGTTGTTATAAAGGGTCGGGCTCGCACGTCTTGAGCGCATTTCACTCAAGGGAGGTTTGGGTTTGATGCCAGAGTCGCACAAAACCGTTTAGGGGGTTGAAAGTTTCGACTAGCGGCTTTTTTCATAAGGTGAGTTTATCAAGTTTAAGGTTTGCGGGTTTCCTGCTGGACAATCCTGGAGCGGACACTTCGACTCTCTTGAGGGTTGTACAAGTTTTCGCTCAAGTACCTCCCCTAGAGTTCGGGGTGCTTTTTGGTTTTACCTCCTTTCTACTTACACAATTTCTGCTCCATTCAAGATATGTAATAATTGTATCTTGTATCAATCACTGAAGTCATTTGTTTTGTTTTTTGGTCATTTCTGACAACGAGATACTCGGGCCGTGTCAGACCTCCTAGAAGAGAGGTCATATTTAGCCCCGATATAATTACGGAAGTGTTTCATAGCTATATTCGTACTTCATAGCTGAGATATAAATTGCATCAAAACAATTGCGTCAAGCCAGCTGGAGCCTCTAGTTCAACTCGGGTGGACACCAATACATGCCCTGTCAAAGCTTGCATGTGCTTATCTGGCCATTCTTCCCCGCCTCTAATCATGTGCAATGAGGACAAGGGGGTCAAGTAGAGATTACTGGATGAACAGTGCGTTGCAGATTATTGCTTATATGATGATAAATACGTGGATTATTTTACATTTTAGAGAGAGCCCTATGAATGATTTTATTGACACGCCAAAACGCAAAAACCGAGTATATGTTGATGAGTCCAACTGCTAGTATAATACAGGTTTTCAGATATTTTTTCAAGCTAAACAGCGTGGTGATGCCTATTTTCCGATACTACACTCCCATCCTGCCGATATAACTAACCAAAAACTGGCCCTAGTTTTTGTTCAAACAAAATTTAAATTGAAGCTTTTCGGTGCAATCGAGCGGCTGGTCGTAAAAAGCTCTGGGTGGGCTCAAAAAATACTTTAGTTCAAGATCAATTTAAAAACATTAAAAAAACTATACCTACCCTTCAATTGAAAGTTTTCGAGCTACGGCGTTCTGAAAATGTCAACCCCTATTTTTCACCTCTTGCAGGTGACTGACAGTAATGCCGGACCAACTAGACTCCAAACGGGACCTGCAAACCAGATTTAATTAATTTTGGTTCATGATAACTAAGAAAAGTGCGAAGTACGGCGAAAGTACAGAAATTTTTGGTTTATTATTTTCAATAATGAACCTTTGGAATCGAGCATGAAAAAACAATTTTTAACCCCCCCCCCCCCCCAAATTTTATGGTTTCCGTTTCAAGGTATGTAGAATCCGAAAATGCAATAAAAAACATTTCTGTCCGTCCGCCGTAGGTACACCGTACGCCTTTTCTTAGTTACCATGAACCAAAATTAACGAAATTTGGTGTGTAGGTCCCGTTTGGGGTCTAGTTGGTCCGCGAAGCTCGGCGTCAATGTCAGTCATCCCTAAGGGGTGAAAAATAGGGGTTGAAATCTCCAGGATGCCGTTATCTCCAATTTTTTACGGTTTTAAATAGTTCTCGAACTTGGGAGTTGTTTAAGACCACCCGGAGCATTGTACGTCCGTCCGTTCGTTCACAATAAGGCCCAGAAGTTGGCACCGACAGGCATTTCCAACAGGAGGGTGAATGAAATTGTATACATTCAGCCCAGATATCATCACTAGGGACGCGCTAACAATCAGGAATTGGCCCGAGATCATCACTGCTAGGGAATATCTGATTATAATCAAGGATGGCTGATGT